>CM029651.1:51876597-52522552 GCA_017311315.1 Dendrocalamus latiflorus
TCAGAGTAGTATAGGCTACGGATGCCTTAATATTAGTGTAGTATATCCCAGTCTCAAATGAATGAAGTCTTTCGAATACCCTTTTTCCATTTGCTTCATGCTTTGTAATGAGTAGGTATTCCTTACCGTACTCTTCTTCAGTTTCAACATGAAAACCGTTAGCGCAAATATCCTTGAAATTTAGAAGAGTTCTAGTCAATTCTGGGTACAACAAGGCTTCTTGAATGACCAAAGTTGTGCCCCATTGAGAGTATAGTTGTAGCTCATCCTGAGCCTATTATACAAGCATCGCTACCGGCGATGGTCATAAGACTACTAGCATTCTTGCTAATCGACTAAAAGAATTTTATCTCTCACAAGATGATATTTGTTGTGCCGCTATCAGCTAAGCGCACTTCCTCCACAAGGCGCCACACACGTTCTAATATAAGGTACTTTATTAATATGCAGTGGGACACAATCAACACATAAATAAAATACTTTAAATATCAGAACATATCATGCCATTATTAACAGGATAAATGAATGAATTAATATCATCCAACCATCACGAGAAAATTATTTAAGTACGATCAATGTAAAGTCTAACTTATTCCTTCCACACATGAAATAAATGACGATTAAAGTCTAAATGCATTCTGTATATTAGACTGAATCTGCTAAGAAACCAAAGACTTCGGCTGCTATCTTCTCAGGGGTGAGATGTTCTTCCTGGGAAATCATGGCAGCGATAGCTACAATGTCAAGAGGGGGTGCCACTGCAGGAGTGGAGTCATTGTCCGTTGGTGCAGGCAGCTGCTGAGAACTCTCCCCCTCGACGAAAGCAAAGTGGGTTTCCTTCTACCCTTTTCCACTCTTTTTTTTGGCCAGGAAGGCAGCGACAATGTGCTATGGTTCTTTACAGATCTACGACTAGTGCCCTCACTTGCCACACTTGTAGCAGGTTTGATCTTGTTGACCATAGGACTTGTCGTCCCACATTGGTTTGCTGGCCTTATTGTCATGCGGAGCATGTGGCTTGCCTTTCTGGGCTACGACCTTACCCTTCCTCCCCCTTTTCTTAATTATAGACTTTTGTACCTTGTAGCTCCCAGCGTTGGCCTCACGGCCAGCGGAGCTCCTAGGTGGTTGTGCGATAAAGTTTGTGCGAAGAACTTCATCCTGAGCCTCTGCAACCTGCATAATATCAATCAATTCAGCATACTCCTTATAGCCATCTTGACAATAGTTGCATGCAGATTGTACTGGACTAGGGTGGAAGGTGGAGAGGGTCTTCTCAATCTTTTGCTCATCTGTAATCTGTCTGCCTCAAAGTTGAAGATTGGTACAAATTCTATACAGAGCAGAGTTGTACTCCCCAACCGTCTTGAAATCAGCAAATTTGAGTCGGATCCATTCCTGCTCTACCTGAGGAAGAACGATGTACTTTAGCTTCTCGAACAGCTTCTTGAGTGCAGTCCATAATGTTAGCGTGTTCTTCTCTGCTATGTATTTATTCTTGAGAGTGATACAGAGGTGGTGCCTAAAGAAATAAAGTGCTTGATCATTTCCTCATGTGTGGGTTTGGCATCCTACGGTGCACTAATCTCAATGGCAGTGCTAAGCTTCTTAGCTCTATGTATGATCTCGACATCAGAAACCCAAGTCAAATAGTTTTTGCCATGCTGGACCAGCTCCTCGAACTCCTGGTTCGTGACACCTGTCATCTATATGTGCATAAAAGAAATATATAAATTTACTACAGGTAAATATAGATGAAATAACTTGGACAATGTTACAAAAGGTTCTCGTAATGTTCCAGAATTTTCTATTTATTTTTATAAATTTTATTACTAATTTCAATGATTAAAGGAAATTTAAATAATTACGATTAATTAAAACAATGAATAAATACAGCAAACATAGAAAATAATAATAATAATAATAATAATAATAATAATAATAATAATAATAATAATAATAATAGCAATGCTAAACATGCCTCAAAAGCTAAAAAACAATTGAAAATTTGAATTCCCGAGGCCTTTCTATACTGGAATATGAATTTTCAGTTAATTCTACAATTTCTAAGGGCTTATCCGCTAATTTTCAATTCTGAGAAAAGTTTTCTTGCAATTTGCTAATCTCCTAAGGACTTATTTGCAAAATTGGGCACTAGTCCCTTTTCGGCCTATACGGAGGCGGTGGGGTAGGTTTCCCTACCCCATATCGAGTGGCGGCGGTAGCATTGGGTGGCCCACCCAAGGACATGTGGCGACGGTGACAGCGAGGCTGAGCGGCAACGGCTTAGGTGGGCAACTGCTCGTGCGGGAGCTACCGTGGCCCGTGCGGGGGCATGATGTAGCGGTAGCCCAAGCCGCGGCGACGTGGCGGTGGCCCGTGCGTGCGGGTGGCCGACGGATCGGGCGGCGACGGTGGACAGTGGCTTGTGTGGGAGCGACGGCAACCTGTGCGGGGGCGCGGTGCAGCAGTGGCCCGAGCGGTGTCGGTCGGGAGCCGGTGACGCGTGCGAGTGATCAAGTCCGGCGACTGCGGCGTTGTGGGTGGGGGCGGCGGCCGTACGGTACCAACGGGTAAGGTGCGATGAGTGGCAGGGGTGCCGACGGCCGAGGTGCTGCATACGGCAGCAGTGCCCAATCACGACAGTGGCCGCGCAGGGCCTGCGGCTAAGGCGCGGCCGAGCAACACGGCAGGGAGCCCGTGCCGAGGCGGCGCTGGTGTGGCCAGGCAGTGGTGGTTGCGACGACGCACCATGCGACAATGGTCGACAGCGCGGGCCGAGCGGTGGTGGCTCGCGCGACGGCAGCGCGTCGTCCGATGGCCCATGTGAAGCCACCGATGTCACTTAGGCGGTTCGGCCATGCGGGGTCAACGGTGCAGCACGTCTCGAAGTCGGCGGCAGCTCGGCCATGCTGGGCCGGTGATGCGGCAGCTTGTGGTGGCGCGGTGACCGGTACAAACACTTGCTGGTGGCTGGCGGCATGACCGCATGCGAGAGATGCGGGCACGTGCAGCCGGCGGCCGAACGACGTTGCCTTCCTCTTTTTTTTCAATTTACAATGCAATCAACATCCACTCTTTCATGTAATCTACCGATTGACATTGTGGCGACGACTTCAATTCTGCTCGCGGTATCTTAGAGCGGATTTGCACCGTAGAAAATAATATAGAAAGTAAATTTTGTGGAATTTAAAATGATATAGATTTAGGCAATTCAATCTACGAGTGCTTCGATGATTACCTTCGAACCACCAGAGGTATTCATGCTAATAACGGTTTGAGGAATCGTCGCTGGTGAGTCCAGTCTAAGCGATTCCTTCTAGACAAGAGAGATGATCAAATACAGAATAATGTAAGTACAAAATAGATTGAGCATAGAGAGACGAGAGAGGAACTTCTTTTTTTATTTTTTTCTCTTTTAAGTACAAATATAATAACTAAAACTCTATTTATATACTAAATGATAAGATACGTAGGTCGTAGATCCAGACCGAGGTTTCCGCTAGAACCCACCGAAGTTATATTTCGCAGCTGACGCTTGACACCGGTGAGTGAGAAGTTGGTGGATCCCTTAACTGCATGCACGGTACCGGAACTAGTAGCTACCAGGAGCTTCTCTGACTCCCTGTCAGTCACAAGGTGCGGAGATGCATGCATTCGTTAGTTACATGCACGCAGGCACAAACGACGATACTAGCGGCAACCCACTCGCAGTGTTTGGTTTCTGGGCTACCAGTACTACAAGAGCCTAGAGGCAGGCAGGCAGGCAGGCAGTGGCATGCACGCACACCTCTGCTCCGCTCTGCATTAACATGGTCACATGTGTAGATAGTTGTTAATCGTACCCCTGCCTCACAGTTGTCATTGTCGGCCTCCTGGGGAATCAACAAGGAACCACAGGAAAAGGGAAACGTTCGTAGTGTCGCCAGAAGCACTCCGTTATTTTAAAATGTTTTTTCAACTTCTCGCTTTTCGAGAATAAAATAGAGTCATATCTCGTTTATTTCAGCTTGAGTTTCTAGTTTTTGACGTATTTTTCACTATTCAGCAATTTCATCTTTTTCTGATTTTTTAGCTTTTTTTGAGCTTTTTTGTCGGTTCTTTTTTCCCGTATTCGTTTGTATTGTCTGTGACGGGCTAACCTGTTTTATATATATATATTTTAATTTTTTTAAATTTAATTCGTCAAATAAGTCACCGTCAGCTATAATGTTTTTCAGCCAGTTACAGTGCTTTTCAGCCATAAGCCACTCAAATTAAGCCCTTTTGAGCAAGGCCTAATCACTACAGTTCTCACAAGTTTTCATCTCGCATTCATATCTTTCTTATTGTTTAATTATTCATAATTTTTTTAAAAACACTACTTTTTACATCTATTACTATCTAATCAAAAGTTATGGGACACAACCAATACAAATACCCCAAACAAACGTCGCAATGGCCTTCTGTATGTGGTACCTGCAGCCTGTCCAAGAAATTGGAATTATCAACGCCTGACTGAATTATGAAAAACATACAAGTTTTGTTTTTTTCTTTCAGACCAACGTAGAAGTTGTATTACTACTACCTCTACCAGTCTTGACGAGACAAGTGCACGCGTGGGAAATTTCACAAGAAAACAGTTAAATTTTCGTAGAAATCGTGAAAATTCCATTGTATTCGACAAGCCTAGAGAGAGGACGAAACGTAGGAGGACTTAGAGAGCACAAATCTGGGCCTGATTAGAAGCCTCGAGAAGTCTATTAATCTCCGGCCTAATTCCAGGGCACACAGCCTCCCTAATCAGCAGCAGCCCAGACCACGGAAGGAACAAGTCAATTCACACACTGTGCATATATTTCGTACCGAGGCATTGCGCTCAGGTTGTACGCGTAACACTGGTTCGTTATTTTTTCTACGGCTTATGATTTATTGCTATGATTTATAGTTTTTGAACTATTTGTTAGAAAGAATATATAGTAATAGAAATTTACGTGTAATTTTAATCGATATAAATGAAGTCAATATAGTGTGTACTATAGTTAATTTGTAAATCTCGTTTTAAAAAGATATTTTGTTTAAAAATTAGTTATATAGAAAGATCAAAAAGCAATTTTTAGAATATGAAAAGAAGAATCTAGTAGTACTATCAGCCGTGAACGTAGACTTGAACGGTCGATGGTTTGAAGCGGCCACGAGACCGGCCCAACCCCAAGAGCGTAGAGGCGGCGGCAGCGCCACCGACACGGACGTCATTATTGCAGTGGGAACGGCGAGCCGCGACGGCGTCGACCGATCGGCGGACTGATGGGCGGGGAAGAAAGGAAAGAGATGGGAAAAAACAGAGGAAAGTTTCTTGCAACCTGCGGGGGGAACGCATCACCAGGAGAACAGCAGCACGCGTTGATTCTTCTTCTGGCCTCTCCTTTGCGTAATTGCGTCTCCGTCCATGCAAAAAGGAAGTGAAAAAAGGAGACGGGACGGAAGAGGCTCGGTGTTTTTAGTACTATTCTAAGAAGCCATTAGTAAGTAGAGTGAGAGGAGGTGAAAATGGGGGCCATGCATACTCTCTATAACGACTTTATTTATATCGTCAGAAATGTCCGGTTACTGCAACTGCATGAGTACACGGTTTCATATGCCGAGATATATTCTCCACCGAAATTGCCTGCCATCTCCAGCTGCATATTATAGTGTGTATGTAAACTGGACAAAATATTCGGTGAGGCAAGATTCTAGGACACCAGCAAATTAGCTTAGTTCTAGTCGGTTATGACCGATCATACGCATGGCAACGACATACCTCACAAATTTGAAATTTTCTACCTGCTCGGACATTTCAGAGCACCACAGGTCAATCAGGAATGTAAAAGAGAAGGAAAATTTGGAACTCTGAAACAAAAAAGATCTAAATGCAATAAGACAGGGAAGCTAAAGACAATGGTTGAGAGCAACAAATAACCTGCAAAACCGAATGAGAAGAACATGCCCATACAAACAGCTGAACTGACGTGAACACAAAAAAAGAGGTGCTTATGTTTTTGTCAAAGTGATTTACATAACTTTTAAAGCAGAACTAAATGATAGATAATAATTATTTACCTTTCGTGTACTTTGAAATTAGTGAATTGGAAAGCACAAAGGCACTGCTAAAAAAATTGCTTTCTGGCAAGCAAAGCATGTACTCATGCAGTTGCAGTAACCGCGCGACAGAACTCGATACCAGAATAGTACAACAGCGACATCTTCCGAACGCAATGCGACTCCATGGAATATTTTGCAAACAGAGAAAAGGTAAGGCGGCCGTGCTGTAAAGTACCACAAGAGCGTAGCCACAGCGAGAAACAAGACACCAGACTGGGCATCCTGTGGAATGGATTGAGCCTTAGCCTTCCAGAGTCAAAAGAACAAAGCTTCACGCAACCTACCAGAGCAATTTCAGGTACGCGTGCAGTCTACACATTTTCACCGATCCCCTGTGGAGTCATTTCTTGTTCTGTCCCAAGAATAAGTCAGCAATTTTCATCTAGGAGTTATGCAGAGTTCTATCAAGTTGGGTTACTTGGCATGGATGAAACAATATCAGATTCTGCCAGACTGAACAAGGCTTTGATGACCTGATAAGTGATAACCCACAGAATTGTAAGGACACAAGTCAAGATTCAGAAACAGCCAGCACAGTTTTCAGCATGATGTTCTCTGCCTTACAGGGGCACACATACACAAAAGGGACGTATTTTCTCATCAAGAAGCAAAGTTCAAAAATGTCTGTAAATTTACTTCTTAAAATGTAACTATACTGAAAATTAGCTTGCTTTCTTATGGCAAATTGGACTTGCTAGTTGCTACTAATCTAGTATACAATAAAAACGAATGGGACGTCATTAACAGGGTCAACACAAACAGGTCACAAGTAATTCTCATTTGCAAAAGAAGCTCTCAACCATATTTCTACAATCAATGTTACTAATAAAGATAGACACTGAAAGCAAACTAAATTATACAAAATACCAAAATTAATTAACATATGGTCATGCACAGCATTGTCATGTAAAATGATCTCTACTGTTGATGTAAATAACAGCACCAAGTGTGCTATTCAAATTTTGAACATAATGCGAAAAAAACACAACTCTTGAATAAAAGCATGCCTCCACTTCTTCCATCCAATATGCATGAGCTATGTAACTTGGCAAAATAAGTCCTTTCCCTTCACTTCCTGCTCCATACAGCTTATGTTTCATAAACCCAAGATTCCAGGCCATTCCTGACGACTATTTGCGACAAATGTGGCTAAAGTTTCTACAGTTACATCCGACCCCGTACCATTAAGGTAACTAAAAGGGCGCCTTTAACTTCCAGCAGCATTAAAACAGGAATCTCATATTCAAATGACATTGCCATTTTGGCTGTAAAGTAGCCAGCTGCTGTGATGGACGATTATTTGGTAACAGAGTGCAGCGCTCTTTCCTCAACCCTGTTCTTGCTCCAAATGGCAAGATCTCCACAAATATATATATATATATATATATATATATATATATATATATATATATATATATATATATATATACAAACATACATACATATATATATATATAGCGCTACCATTTGAATTTATAACACACCACTCAGTTTTTTCCCAGGCGCAATGTGAGATGTATGTTACAGAATTACCAAGAGTTACCACCCAAAAGAAGCTTGTATAATCTTGTGATTCCAAATACCGTTGCAACATATCGGCCATGCAGATAAACCCACTCAAAAGATTATTATAAATAGCAGCTGTAAATTACTCTTTACTTCACCTAATGAAATTTCTAATGAAACCCTCGTATTTGCTTATTGCAGCATACTAATAAAGAACAATATCTAATTGGTGAAATAACTAAAAAGGAACATGCAAAATCAATCAGTTGCAGAGTTTTCGCCTTTTCGGGGATCATTCAATGATACAATAAACTTATGAGAAAAGGTAGCGCTAGACAACAACGCCAGCAAGTAGAAGGGCTGACAATAGAAGCATGAAATCCGGGAAAATGTCATCAAATGGTCAATGCAAAAGGTAACGTTTGGTTTCTTGTCTGTTCAAATTCAAATTTTGAAGAAGTAATGCTAATTGGCTGACTCCACCAGAAAGAAAAGCATTCACACTCTACTCGATAGACTTTCAAACATCAGTTCAAGCAAATATGAAAAAAATAATTGAATCAAAGAAATCAATAAAGTGACCATCGACAAACTAAAACTAGAACAATACCAAGCAAGGTCAGCACAAGCATCTTAGAGCATATAAATCAGAAAAATTCACAACCAGCAAAACAAACATATCATTACCAACTGAGAAGCTCATAACACATTTCAAGAAAGACAGGAATACCATGAAGCAAGTAAGATGGATAAAAAAAATACCAGTGAATATAAGGCAAGATATTCATAATTGATGATCATGTCTTTGTTGCAGCCACAGATGAATCGAGTATTGCTTAACAGGTTGTTCATCAAAGTGAAAAGCCTTCTGAAAGTTGTTTCTAGATTATTAATATAACACTGTTTTGCATAGTCTCGTATCTTTGAAATCACAAGCAGTTGATCCGAATGCAAATGTAGAAATGGATTAGCGAGGAAAACAGAAGTATTAGAACTCAAGGGTTACATGAGACTGCTGCCACACAGCAAATGTCCAGTTCAGGTGAGTTCGCTACGAAGAATCAGGGCTGAAGCAAGTGAACATGCTGCCTTTGTGCATACTATCCTTCATAAATATCCACTGCATTCAATCTTTATTCAGTGGACTCAGCAACCCATCACGGCGCAATTATACACGAAGTTCCCAGATGGCCGTCTGGCAATCAAATTCCACACAGGCAGTCGCTCATCTGGGATCCATGAATTGAGCTCAATCATACCACCAATAGAAGTCCTTGGGCCTCCGATGACGATCAACCGGTCACCACAAGCTCGGAAAGCAAGGCCCCACCCATTCATCGAGACAGACCGTTCAGGCAGTTTTCCAAGAGTGTGCCACTTATTGTTCTGCTTGTCATACTTCTTTACATCCTTCTCACTGTAATCAGCAGCATAGAGCTCATTGTTGACAACGGCAATAAGCGGAGGAGCACCAGTCACACCATTGAGGCCCTCAGACATGTTCTCGATCACCCTCCAAGACCGCCGCTTCAAGTCATATTCCTCGCCGCATGTCAATACCTTGTTGTTGCTGGCCACACCACCTATCACATAGAACTTGTTGTCCATGAACACCCCAGAACACATCTTCCTAGCCCTGTTCATGCTAGGAAGGGGCGTCCAAGTATGTGCCTCAGAGTCATACATCTCTGCAGAGCTCAATATCCTGCCAGAAGAATCAGTGCCCCCCGCGACATACGCCTTTCCCCCAACACTTGTTGACCCAAACAGGCACCGCGGTGAGTTCATTGGATCTGCGCGCGTCCATGAATTGGTTAGGATGCTATATCTGAACACAATATGTGTCATCCCAAACACAAGAAGCTCAGTGCCCACAGCGAGCGACTCCTTGTCAGAGCACATGAAGCATTCATCCGGTGGCATCTTGGGCACTTGGATCCAGCGCCCACGGTATGGGTCATACGCGTCCCACTCTAGAACATTGCAAGAGAAGTAGACCCAATGCTCCGCCACCCCATTCTGCTGCCGCAGGCGGTAGATCTCCCCGTTGCGCACCAAAGACCGGAAGTCCCGGCTCAGGGAGGCCACCGAGCCGTAGTCCGATCGGGACAGCCGGAGGAGGCAATTGATGGTCAGGTCGCGACCAATTGCACCAATGAGGTTGCTCCCGGTGCCATGCTGCTCTCCACCACCGGAGGAGGCTTGGCGACTGGAGTCGTGGCTCTCAGAGATGTCCGGCGTGTGCGGCTGCGGAGACGGCGGCTTGCTGCGCTTCCCACTGCCGCCGTCAACCTCGTCCGGGTCTTCGACTTCGACATCTTCCGGTGCTGGGCGCTTGCCGCTGAGGACCTTGTGCGCGAGGTACGGCCACTCGGACTCCGGCTCGCAGGAGCTGGGCAGGGAACGCGAGAAGAGGCAGGATTTGCCTTCCAGCATCATGCCTTCTCTCCCTTGCTCCCAGTTTATTGCTTTCTTGCTGCTTTGTTCCCTCCTGCTCTTCTGAGATTGATCCAAAAAGAATAATCTTTGCTTGCTTGCCAACCTCCTTGCTGTGATCTGCATGAATGAAATTTACAGAAAAAAAAGGTAAGCGAGGATGAAATCGACAACAACGGGATCAAGAACCAGGTACAGCATTTCAGATCTGAGGAACAACGCATAAAAACCGAATCTTCCACCGAGAACCCAATCGATCTCCCCAAATCTTTCCCCAAAGCCCGAAACCAAATCTTTCACCTCCCACAACAAGACGCAAAAAAGATGGAAGAAATAATCACAAGAAACGCACCTAAATCGAACCCATGGGAGATCACAGACCCCAAATCTCCTCTCAAAGATCGCGCCTTGGAACCCAATCAGCTCCTCCCCATCACCTCGCACCCAAACAATCCCCTCCCCACCACACTCCTTCTGCCCCCCCCCCCCCCCCCCCTCCTATCGATGTGTGAGGAAGAATTTACAGATAGATGGCTCTATCTACTGCTGCCACTTGGTTACAACTGCCGCTTCTAATGCTTCTGCCTCTGCTGCAGCCTCTGCCGCTGACCCTCCCTCTTCCTCTCTCTTCTCGCTGCTCTCTCCAAGTCTCCTCTCTCTCGTGGGGGTAATACTTGGGGAATTGGGCTTCTCCTCTCACTTTATTTCTTTCCTTTTTATTCCTCCATTTTTTCTCTCTCACACACACGCTCTCTCTCTCCCCGTCTGTTTTGGCTCGTCGAAATTGGAAACCGAGCAGGGCTCAGAAATAGAAAAAGAGCGAAGCGGCCACCGGCGAGCTCACACGTAGCTTAGGTGGATTATGTGCGAGGCTGCACTGTACAGCTAGACGTTGTGCCGATCCGTGCGGATCACTATTTTACGTAATGATATTAGTTCGTGGTTATTATTCAATAAAAGAATAATTTCCTATTTTATCGGACAATAAGTCACACCACAATCGGATAATAAACCACACCACAATATTATAGTAGAATAATAATTAGATAGTACAGTAATATTACAATATAATTGCCATACATGGCCAAAGTTTGTTATAGAGCTAAACAGTTGCCTAATTGTTACAATACCACTAGAAACAGAAGTATTTCTAACCGCTAATTATACAAGTACTAAAACATAGATAAAAGCATGCTATTATACCCTAGGTTCCGCATACGATCTACGGATAGCCTGCTAATTGTCCCAAGTCTCATATAAGGCATCAAACTCATACGCATCATACTCACTCTGGGTCAACTCCATCTAACTTGGCATAGCCACCCTTTGTGTAGGCATCGTCTATACCAGGTAGAACTCTGAACAATAATACTACTGTTGAGTACGAGAGTACTTGCCAAGCATTAATAGCAAATATGCAACGTTATGAACATTAATCAACATCTCAATAGGTATTATCACATCTCACATCATCTCGAAAATAAGTGTTTCTATGTTAGAGAAGATTTACAATTTTTAATTTAGAAATTTACTGATCACTCGTATGATAAGATAGAACCTTCATTTGGTTCCTGTAGCCATCATTTTAGGAGACATGTATCAATTCATGGTTTATATAGCACTGCACAGGCTTATACCATTTTACCCATAACTACTCTAATTTTTATTGTGAATGGTTCTTCGCATTTCCTTATATGCTTTGGGGGGGGGGGGACACCCAGGTTTACCAGGAATCTCTGTATTCATCCAACTGTCCTAGATCTCAGTTGCACACGGATTGATAAACAGTCTGTTTATGACTACCATACCATAAAAGGAGTCTCACATGATATATGACATGGATGTCTATTATAGAGTTTTAAGACTTTTAAGCTAAATTTACTTATAGTACAGACAAAAGATAATAAAATATGACCACACCACAAGCTGCACTTAAGTGTAGGCTCGACCTAGAATGTGTAATCTTTACCATCATAGTACTCGTCATCTACTAGCATATTTTATTCATATTGTTCATTATCTGAACTAAAATATGCAAGAATAAGCACATTCATACTCAACAAGCCACGGTAGTAAAGTCTTATAATGCAATTGAAGATTTCAAGGGAAATGTCTATTAAGAAGGGTTTATCTTGCACCTATCATCACTAGTACTCATATAATTTTATTTATAAATATTTGACTTAAATCAAAACAAGTTCACAGAGAAAGTTTTGTTAAGGGGTTGTTTATTAATGAGTTATCTCATTTCCATGTTACCATAATTTTAATCGACAACGCTCCTTATGTCTTGATTTGGGAATCACTCTTTTGACATAGCTCCATTAGCCGGAAGCACGGTACATGTGAATGATTTGATTTAATCTCTACAGAAAGTGTCCAGCTTTACTTACATGATGTCCATAACTTGATCAAAGACAAAATAACATAATTTATCACTGATTCACAACATTAGTACTACATAGTACAGAGCAAGTCCCTCTCAGCAGCCAATCCCTTACTAGGCCTAGGTATGGGTAATCGCTCCGCTGCTCCCAAAGGTCATACCATGCCATAGGCCGATCTGTGGTCCATACCAACACCAAATCTACCCATGGTAGCATCAATGAAGCTAATACAATATCTAAATCAAGTTCAAGTAATCGATCCTATGGATGGGCGATGATTATGTCTCTTCTCATGGCATAAGTTAAATTCTTATACACCATCGAGCGGAGTGGACATCATCGACAATCATGACATGAATCACTACAATTTCATGATTGGCGCAATAAATCACACCACACCCTTGGCCAATATTTTTCCAAATTGTCACTCTCAGCGAGTGACCCAATATAAACAACACAATTCATTTCAAGTATAAGTCCCAACATATCAACTCATGATGGTGGACAGCAAGTGGTGAGTGATTGCAGTTCTTATTCCTTCACTGCTATGTTAATCTAAAGTATGATACATCAGCTCTAAGTTTATCAAGGAAAATCATATCAGATTATTATCAAAGATGGCATGTAAATGATATAATGAAAGTTATTAACAACGTAAGTAGGATCATTCAAAAGTAACTGATAACAAATAGTATCAATAAATAAATAAATAATGTAGAAATTAACTCATACGCAATATACCCCAACTAATAGAAGTTCAATATGATCAAAGTTTATTGCTTGTCTTGCGACTTGCAGTCGATGCTTATTCCTTCGGAGGCTTCGGGGTCATCACTTTTAGTTCCAGTTGTCCCGGTGGTTCCTTCTATGTAATCTCATGACATGGTTGGCTTGGCGAGGGGACAATAAAGGCAATGGGCAAGTGGTGGCGGTGACTTGGCTGGTGGCGTGACGAGCTCCAATGACAGCTCCAGTGATGTCTTGGCACGATGAAAACCCGGCGTGGTTCTAAAATGGGGCGGCGCTTTGGCCAGGCTTGGGAATGACGATGGCTTTAGTGACAGTGTGGTTTAGCTTCAAAGAGTGAAGGGGAAGGCAAACAAAGGAAACATGCTAGGTCTTGGGCTTTATAGCCATGGTGACACGGAGATGAGGAAGGTGGTGAGCGGCGAGGTGGCTTTGGTTCCTCTCTACCGTGTGACATGCATGAAGCAAGCTGGTGAGGGGAGTGCGGTTCAGCGACACAGGTGGCTCGAGCGGTGAGAAAGGGGGTGGTGGCGTGCGACTAGCAAGGTGGCAGAAGTTGCGAAGTATCGATGATGTCAAGCTGACCAGGGGAGTGGGGGCGATAAGGAGTTGGGTTGCTAGGAGGATATGGGCTAGGATGGCAAACTGGACGGCCAAAAGAAAGGGGAGAAAAAGAAAAGGAAGATGGGCTGCGGTCCAGAAAGGAAAGAAGGATGAAAGAAAGAAAGAAGAGAAAGATGGCCATGGGCTGGCTAGGCCTAGAGAGAAAAGATTTTGAAGAATTTTGGGAAATTTGAGGATTTTAGATGACTCTTTAGGAATTTTAGAGAAGCAAGATAGGATTTTCAACGACGAGCCCTACTGTGATCCTGACAAGGTATGTCCCTCTTCCAAAGAGATGAAATGTGCTCTTATTACTACTTAACAAAAATCAAAGAAACAAACTATGTTAATCAAGAATTATGACATTATGATTGATGACTTGAACCTAGAAGTTGTTAGGCCAAATCTATAAATCCTGATGATAACTATGAATCTTGCTTATGTTTGCACGATCAATTGACTAATATGAAAATTGCTTATTCCTCTATTGTTAGTTAACTAAAAGACGCTCTAGATGAACTAGAATCTCTCAAATCTAGTAATGATCATGGTTGCTTGAATGGTATTGCTTTGGATATGATTCCTTTATATGCTATTCCTTCATCATGCTCAAACTGTGCCTTGCTTGAATTAAAACTGGATAGTGCTACTAAGGAATTATTCAAATTTAATCTCGATCATACTTGATCTTATTGTGAGGATAGCAAACCTAAAATAAAAGAAATAAATGAAATGCTTATTCATTCTAGGACTAAATCTTGTGAAAATTGTCTTAGGCTCATAATTAAACTTGATGCTCTTACCAAGGCATTAGAGGATAAATATAAAAATGAAGAATGCTTATCCATGACCACATCTAAGAAAGTTATCGATTCTATTTCCTGTGAATTTTATGTTGAAATTGTGACTGATTTATATGAGATGTTTGAGACATTTAGAGTAAAGTTCAAGGAGTAGTTGGGTAGGGTTAGAAATTCCCCTTGTGTACCATGTGAGGCTTTGAAATTAGAGGTAACATTCCACAAAGAGTGATATGTTGGGGCAATCAAAATCACTGAGTATGTCACTTGTGAGAACTAACCCTAAGAGAATGATTACCTCAAAAAGACCCTAGAGAGATTTTTTTGGTGGAAAGAAAAACATCAACATGATCATTAACTAATCTAAGGTGAGTGATTAAGAGAGGCCTAAGGTTCAATTCCTAAGACTATTCAAAGAACCACCCACCTAAGGTTGTGAGAGTTGTTGGGCGTGGCAAGTTGAGGTCAAACCACTAAGCCATCCAAGACTGTCTTTAGGTCAGAAGGTTGTGCCTAAACCCCTTCTAGCAAGATATGTGCTTCTACTTCACTGGTTAGATCCCTCAAAAAGTCAAGTACCATTGCCCTTCTGTAAGAAGACTGGCCACATTATCAAGTTCTGCTTCTGTAAAGTCAAGATTGAGAGAAAAGAAAGGATGTATGGTTTGAGGTCTATTAGTGGAGTTTCTTCACCTGTGAGTGTCTCTAAAGCCAGAAAGCCTGCCTTTACTTCTAGACTTAGTCCTAGGTTTGTACATGGTTTCTTTGGGTCCTTTGATGTTTGACCACGGGTAGCATCTAGACAGAGAGAGTACCGGCCTTTTGGTAAGTCAATTCAAAGAGGTCTAGATGGTTTTCATGTGCATCCTCATATTTTCCCACTAATCATTTTATTTCTAATTATACTGCTATTCCAAGACATCATGTGGATCTGTACTGGATTCCTAAATCTTTCATTACTAACCCTAGTACTAAGGCATATATGTTTCCTACTTATGCCCTGTAGGTCCATTGAGCAAGGAAGAAGAACGTGTGGCTTGTTGACTCCCAGTGTACTCAACACATCATCGGAAATTCTCGATGGTTCTCCTACCTCACTCGTGAATATGGTAACAAGTTGATCACGTTTGGAGATGCTTCTACTGGGACCATAACAGCGAATGGCACAGTGCACGTCAACAACAAATTCATGCTTGAGGACATCGTTTTGGCATGTGCTTGTCATTATAGATGATTTCTCTAAGTATTCTTGGATGTATTTTCTTATTTCTAATGATGAGGCCATTGGCTACTTTAGAGAGTTAGCCCTTAGATTAACAGTTGACCTCCTAAGAGTCTTGAGAGCTATTAGGAGTGGCAATGATACATAATTTAAGAACTTATCTTCTGGCACTTTCTACACTGAGAGGTTTAGAGTACTAGTTCTCCTCACCTAGAGTCCCCAAACATAATGGGGCTATAGAGAGAAAGAAGTGCAGATGGCTAGAACCATGCCATATAAGCATAACACCCCTAGTAGGTTTTGGATACTAACAAAATTATTAAGATTTATGAAGTCACTTTTGATGAGGTTAGTCTTGGTACTAGGCCCAACAGTACATGTACCTATGAAGTCACTGTCTTTGCGGAGCTAACAACCATATTTCAGTCTCTCTTGTTAGAAGTTTACATGTTACACATCACGTTTACACGTTTGTATTATGCACGTTGTGTAGTCAAAGTTTGTTAGAGTTCAGTTCGTGTGTGCCGTGCAGGTAGACACTAACCCCTGTAACGCTGAATATGTGATCCGGGTCTTTCTCTTGTAACTGAGCAATGCGCTGCTGCCTGTATAAATGAACTGATCCCAAGCAGATCATTGTACTCGGCAAACTAAGTGTTGAACAACTTTTGTGGTATCAGAGCCTTCCCGATCCAATCTATTCTGATCCTCTCCCATGGCCGGCAGCTCCTCCTCCGATCCACTGCATCCTCAGCCCTCAACTCTTCCTCCTCAAACACTCATGCCGGCCTTTTGCCCACACCAGCCTTCAATCACATGATCAATGGGAAGCTTTCTCAAGAGAACTCTTTGCTATGGAAGGCACAGCTCCTACCGTGTACCTTCAAAGCCAGCATTTGCTCGGGTATATCGACGGTAGCAGTGAGCTCCCCGCTCCAATGGTGACCCAGGCGAGGCCGTGGTTCCAAATCTAGCTTACATTGTTTGGTTCCAGTAAGATCACTTGTGATGAGGGCACTTCTCTACTCTCACTGAGGAGATGCGATTGCATGTCATCTTCCTGCCTACGTCGCGCGAGGTATGGCTTGCACTGGAGGAGATGTTCTTATCTGGGTCACGTGCTCGCACTATGCAGATTTGCATGCAGCTTTCCACGCTGCAGAAGAAGGACATGAGCATTGCAGATCACTTCCACAAGGCAAACAACCTTGCTGACACGCTCTCTTCTATCGGTAACCCACTTCAAGATGAAGAAATTATCTCTTACATGTTGTCAGGTCTTGGCATTGAGTATGATTCCCTTGTCATGAGCATTACAACTCATGTGGATCCAGTCACGTTGAGTGACCTCTACGCCCACACGCTTAGCTTTGAGCTGCGTCTTGAACACAATAGCTTCTTACTTAAGTTATTATTAACTTTTAAATTGTAGTTAATATGCAGTTTTCATTTGACAACGCAATGCTTTGTTGCTCCCGATGAAAGGATTTGCCGCTGTCTACAGCAAGTACATACCAGGGGAGATTTACTTTTCACTCGTACTTACCGGCCTCTCAAACAGTTGGATGCATGGGCATCTTGCTGAACTGGAGAACATGAGAGGTGTGTGATGAGTTTTTATACAAACATGCTAAGACAAATTAAATACTTAGATATATATTTGAGAAGAAAAAAAAACACTACTATTTGTACATTCTACAACCCAGTTCAACCGGTCGCTGTGCCGCGCCTCGTACAGCCACAAGTCCCCGGCCGACCATGATGTATATGTGCCAAGATCATCCTCTGAGTTAGTAGGTCTTCGACCACGTTGAGATGACAACATGGTGTCGACCACGTTGAGACGATCACGTTGTGTCGACCATAGTTGTTTCGACCACGTTATGTCGTCCATGTTGTGACAACCACGTTGTGTCTTCCACGGCTCATCGACCACATTGATTTTATTACAACTTCGGTCATACTGCTCACACAGAGTCGGTATTCCGGTCTTTAACCACTTGCTAGTTTTCGACCACGTTGGTCTGACCACATTGTTCTCTACAACCGTTACTTGGACGCCTCAACCATGGCTTCTCGATCATGCAGGTGTTTGAAGCACCGATCGGGTACTTAAGCTTGGTTCACTGAATGGTTCACTGTGTCGCTTACTATAGTCTGGAGGGTCTCTTACTCCAAAGGTGCTGACTGGTCTCTGACTCCTATATGAACTCGGGCACACATGTACTCTACTACTATCAGCAACAATATTAGTGCCAACACGATCTACAGTACAATTCGACCGATTGTTGTGCTGTGCCTCATACGACTACATGTTCTCGATCGATCGTAAGGCGCGTGGTCAATTTATGGTAGCCTATTGTTGGATCGAAATTGATGCCAGAGGGGGAGTGAATGTCGTCTTTTAAAACAACCCCTCAAAAAGTATCCCTATGTGAATCTCTCCTCCAATAGCTATGAAAAGCTATGAAGTAGATGATTTAAGTTCTCTTGGAAGACTTAGGCAGTACACACAAAAGAGCGAAACAACAGAAGACAAACCCCTGAATAGGAGCAACAGAAGACAACACAAAATAACCACAGCCGGTCAGACCGCACTCAGACCGCTGGTCTGACCGCCCTTGTGCGGCCAGTCTGACCGCTTGTTCCACTCTGGTCTGACAGCCATGCAAACACCGGTCTGACCGGTCCCCTGATCCCAGAGCAACCCAAGATGCAGACTGAAAAACTAAAATTCGAGAAATATTTCAGACCTCTAAAAACCTGAGAAATTGGGGGTTTGCTCCCAATCTTTTCATCGCAGAGCATCACGACAACATCTTAAATAGCAAGAAGGGCTTGGAAAACAAAAGAATCCAACTCAAGATCAAGAATTTCATATTTGAGCCAAAATCTGAAAAACTACAGAGAGCTGCCCTAAACATCAAATTCCCATCTTATCTTTGATTTTTTGATCATGAAACCCAAAGATTAGCTAGGAAATAGCCTTAGGGCTCTGAGACTCAAACTAGGGCACTCTCTTCCAAGGGAAATAGAAAGAGTCACCAAACCCTAGAAAAGGAAACCAGAGAAAAACAAGAACACAGGAAAGAGGTAAAAGCGATTCTTACAATTCAATCAATTTGCTCTTGAAACTAGCTGACCAAAGGGTCTAGAAATACAATCCTATCACAGAGCAATCCATTTTGCTACTCCTTAGCAAGAATCAACAGAAATCCGAGAAATCAAGCAGAGAGGGCATCGTGAGACAAAAACCAACAGAGAGGCAAGAATTCAAATGACTCCTTAAAAAATTCATTCCCATGAACACAGGGATCACAAAGGAGTCCCCATACGCTATTGAATACAAAGGAATGATTACATGGAGGATCAACCCTTTGCCTCCCTCTCAAAAGCTCAAGAACACAAGAACACACACAGGAAGAACAAGAGCCAACTCTCTGCACTCTCTCAACTACTCCTAACAACTAAAGCACAAAGCAAAACCAACACTCCAAAGCCATTTTCCCTTTTTCATCCATGCATACAACCAGGATACATGCACCTATTTATAGCTTTGCTTAATGGGTTTGCAACATGCTTTGCCCATTAAGCCTCCATCAACTCTAGTGTTTTATCCACAATCCACCTCCTTTAGTGCAGCTTTGCATATTCACCAAAACGCCCCTCGCGCACCTTCCAGGAAGTTTCCTCATTCCTTGCCTTCCAAGCCTCGCAGCTACTTCGAGTCCTCGCCGTCTTCGGCACATCCGACCGTTCTGACCTCGGCACCGCTTGTGCCTAGTCTGGTCACCCCGTGCCTCGCCACGACTCCACCTCGATGTCCTGTAGCCATCACAGACAAGAAATACATCACATAGCACCGCTCGACAAAAGTAACCCTCATTAGCATCAACAATCGTACTTAAGCATAAAATAGCCTAAAAGCTCAAACAGGAAGAAGAATACGCCTCATGTCCGACTAACCAAACCCGACTGAGCCAAATGCCACCATGACACGAAACGAACGAACCAAACTCAAACTTTCCAAAATACTCGTCAATTACTCATCACAAACATGGGGATCATAACCACATGGTCTCTCACCTACGCACCAAGATGAAAGGAAGATATTGTTTTTAGGTGTATTGCCTTTGCAATGGAAAGATGATTGCACCATATTTCCATCTAATGGAAGTAATTCTCAACAAATCTTCTTGATATAGAAAGTAGACGTCTAGAAGGCAAGAAATGGGGAATTGATCAGGAATTTGATCTCAAAATTAATGGCAAGTTTGGCACATGTGGGGGCCACGTACGTTGCCTGTGACTTTCGCTCATGCCTATACAAAGGGAGAGGGCAGACAGAGGCTAGAGCAAGATGGACAGACGGACAGAGGGGGGATGCACCGAACACACCCCATCGGCGGGGGAACCCATGAAGCAGATACACAAAAAAGGGAGGACACCTCATTAGCATACGTACACAAAGAAGATATACAGAGAGATACACACAATGAAAGGAGAAGACAGAGGAACCTGAGGAAGCAATCAGTACAAGCCTAAGCCATGGCGTACTATGCTCAAGATGGCAAAAAAACCTCCCCTTTTCTCTTTCTATTTTATCCAACCATATTGTAGGTCAATGGACAATAGCAAAGGTGGGAAGGCCGTCGATTAGATGCCTTGGAGCTTGCCTTGATGCAGCCCGTGCCCCTGATGATGGGACCATCAAGATTATTGTCCGCGTTCCAATTCACTGGTATTGAAGCATGAAGACCCTCCACTCTTACATGTGACGTGCGCCCCGGCCAAGCTGTGCGGTCGTGACAACCCGCCATGTACTAGAATTGTCATGTCTGATGTCAAGGATGACACATCTGTTGTCAACACTCTACTCGACACTAAGGCATGGTAGTATATGGCGACACATGCATGAATTGATGGGCTATGCATGCCTGTACCTCCAATCTGATGATAGCATCACAAGGCGAGGCCAATCACGCTACTCGCAAGACCTTCTCGATGCCCAGGACATGGGATGTCGCCAATCACTGTTGCAATTCACCGAGGCTTGCCCTCGTGATCTTGGCATTCTCCTATTGGGCGCCTTTACCACATTGGAGTTGTCCCAATCGTCCCCTACAGTACCCACAATGATGCTTTCGACCATCTTCCATGCTCGGTCGTGTACGACCATCTGTTGTGCTTGGACGTCGTTGACCGCTGGTGATATTCGATTGTTTATGACCACCATTTATATTTGGTCACCTATGCCACCTTTTGATATTCGGTCGCTTACGACCATCTGCTATACTCAAACGTCTCCGACCACCTTTGATACTCGGTTGCACCTCCTATACTCGGATGCTTCTGACTGTCTCTAACATCCTTCGAAACTTAGAAGCTTTCGACTGCCGGTTGTACTCAGGCATCTTCTACCACTGGTGATACTCGGACATTGTTGATCACCTTCTGTGCTCGATCGCTTACAATCGCCGGTGATACTCGGTCACTTACGACCGCTCACTATACTTAGACATCGCCGACCACCTTCTGGGCTCTGTCCCTTACAATCGTCTACTGTGCTCGGATATCATTGACCATGGTGATACTCAGATAGCATCGACCGTGCACTGTACTCAGGCGTTTTCGACCACCATCTATGGTCAGTCACTTTCAACCACCCGCCATACTCAGGCGTCATCAATCATCTTTGATACTCAGTTGTCTATGACCGCTCGCTGTGCCTGGATGTCTACGACCGCTTTCAACACTTGGGTGCCATCAACCGCCCATAGTACTCTGATGTCTTCGACCACCAGCTGTGCTCAATCACTTATGATCGCCTGTCGTACTTGGGCGTTGTCAATCGTCTTTGATACTTTGTCGTCTATGACCAACCGTTGAGCCTGGATGTCTATGACCACTTTCGACTTTCGGGCGCTATCGACCACTCTTAGTACCCGAACATCTACGATTGCCCACTGAACCTGGACGTCTATGACTACTTTCGACACTTAGACGCCACTGACCACTCTCAGTGACCGAACGTCTAAGGCTGCTCGCTAAGTCTGGATGTCTACAACTGCTTTTGACTCTCGGGCGCCATCGACCTGTCTCAATGTTCGAATGTCTATGACCGCTTTCAACACTCGGGCACCATCGACCACCCATAGTACTCTGGCGTCCTCGATCACCAATTGTGGTCAGTCACTTACGACTGCCTACCGTATTCGGGTGTCATTGATCATCTTTGATACTCAGTCATCTACGACTGCCCGCTATGCCTAGACATCTACGACCGCTTTCAACACTCATGCGCCATAGACCACCCACAGTACTCTAACGTCCCTAACCACCTTTGATACTCAGTCGCTTATGACCATCTCCTATACTCGAATGCTTCTGGCCGCCTCCGATATCCTTCAGAACTTGGAGGCTTTCGCCGCCTGTCGCACTCGGGTGTCGTCGACTGCCTTTGATACTCGGTCGTGTCCAATCACCCACTGTATTTGGATGTCACCGACTGTTGGTGATACTTGGAAGCTTATGATCACCTGTGATACTTGGACGTTGTTGATCACCATTTGTGCTCGGTCACTTACGGCCGCCGGTGATACTCGGACGTTGTCGACAACTCTTGATGCTCTGTCGCTTTCGACTGCCCGCTGTGCTCAGACGTCATCGACCACTTTTGATGCTCGGTCGTTTACGACTGCCCACCGTTCTTAGATGTCGCTGACCACTTTTGATACTTGGTCACTTACAACCGCCCATCCTGCTTGGATGTCACTGACTCTTTTGATACTCGGTTGCTTTTGACCGTGTTGACCGCCCGCCATGCTTGAATGTCTTCGACCGCCAACTACAGCGAATGGTTGATGGCTCCTCACTCTCGACTACCAACCACATCCGATGGTTTTCGACTGTGATGGCTTTCGGCCACGAACAACTTTCGATGGCTTTCGACCACGGACAAACTTCCGATGGGTTTCGACCACGGACAACTTCTAATGGATTTCAACCATGGACAGCTTTCGATGGATTTTGACCATGATGACTTTTGACCACGGATGACTTTTGATGGGTTTCGACCACAATGGATTTCGACCATGGACGATTTTCGATGGATTTTGAACACGGTGGCTTTCAACCATGGACCACTTCTGATGGATTTTGACCACGATGGCTTGTGACTATCAGCTATTTCCAATATCTGGAGGCTTCCGACTACCAGTTGCTTCAATGCCCGATGGCTTCTGACAACCGACTACTTTCGATGTCCGTTGGCTTCTGACTACCGTCCATTTCTGATGTCTGGAGGCCTCCGACTACCGGTTGCTTCGATATCTGATGGTTTTTGACTACCAATTGTTTTCGATGGCTGGTGGCTTCCGACTTTTGATTATCAATCACTCCCTGATGCCGATGGCCTCTGGCTTTCGAGGAGTCTTTTACTCGGTCACCTTTGATCACATCAATACTTGACCTCGGTCTGCTAACCTCACTACTCGGGCTATGTCTATGACACCGATTCTAGTACTATTATTGTCAGATTAGTCATGCTTGACGTGAATCATGCACACTTTTAATTACCTCAATTCTATGTGTTGTTCGATACTGACAAGGTCGAATAGCACAGGGCGGGCATGGCCACTGCAAGGCAACACTATCAACGGCGCCATAGACCGACGAGGCTATGGATCATGCCAACGCCCACATCTACACTAATCATTCATCACATGCATGGAGAACATGAAGCGAAGACTGAAGATGATCACCAATGCGCACCTCAATCAGAGGTATTCTGTGGGTTTACATCATGGATGTAATTAACTGGGAGCTTTTCAAGGCCCCGGGACCTAGAAGATCACATCACCTATGTCAGATCTGCTATGTAAAGTAGGCTATGGAGCGCATATATATAAATAGAATATGTAATTTTGTTATTCTTAAATGAATGAATAAAATGCATGTTTCCCTATATTTCTTGCGTTTTTTTATTTTTATGTACTTTAGTATACTGGCTTGCCTGCACCTTATACCCTGTGGCAAGAAATCTGAGTGTGATTTCTCATGTCAAACAAAATGGCATGCCTAGTGGGACCTAGTTCTCCTCTCATCTTCACTATCTTCAATGCTCGTCGTCATATTCATCTTCAGCTGCTTCTCCAACATATAACATGGTGCATGAATATATTTGGCTTGGTACTATTCTCATTAAGGGTTTCCATCTTGATGGAGAATCCTTCCCTGCAAAAAATAGCCCGACGCCCATCATGATCCAATTTGGATCATTCTCGCCGGTTGAGATTTTTTAGCATGATTCCAAAATACATCTTCATCAAAGCATGGGAGCGGACACAACCCCAAGCTGTCAAATGTAATAAGGCCCAAAAGGGTATAATGAGCAAGTCAAAGAAACATTGTGCCTCATCTCATAAGGCCAAGAAGAACATGGCCCAATGATTCGAGGCCAACACCTTAGAAACAATATAACACTAGAAGAGCTCTAAAAATCGAATCAAATCGGGCAACCTTCACAATCTTACTATAATTGGTCTCTAGATAGCTAAAATATGGTCCTTATGTGACATCTCTATCACTTACACATCCTTGAAAACCAGCAAGATCAAGAGATAAAGAGAGGGCAAAACACCAACCAAAATAAGTGCAAATCAACAAGATCGAGAACACACTATGTAGAATAAACAAGATTAATCTATTGTAACTTATAGATGTTTGTTTTATAGCTACACCACCCTGGAGGACAGAGCTTTCTCTCCCAAGAGCACTCACCAAAAAAACCTCCCCTCGAAGGAAGCCTCTCTCATACAAACCCTAAAGAATGGATGTGTTAGTTCGTTTGTTACATGCCTCCAACCCCCTCCTACTTAAATAGATAAAGCAACCAGTCCATATCTAACACTAATAGATACTATCCATTAGGACAACCACAAAAACCCATTAACCCCACATGCACCAGGTTTTACACTCACACATGATTTATGAACGGTTCTCAAAACACATAAGCCCAAACCCACTAAGGAGCAAGTTTCTATCCACTTAGCCTTCTCAGCTCCTCCTTGACCTAAACCATTCTCCCAATGCTCTCCAAGTGCCATTGTTTTGGTCCCATCATCAATTATGGTATTTTGGCTTCTTCACCAAAACACTATTGCTTTGACTGTGGATCTCACCTCTTCCTCGAGCCTAATCTATGATCATTTCTTTCTTTGCAAGTAATCTCTATATTTGCAATGTATAGGCTCATCAATAGCTCATGCATTGGCAAGTATCTCTGTGTCAGTTTCCCCTTACCATGCCTCACTTGCACCGATCGTATCATTCGATAAACCGTTGCTTGAACCTTCCCTTCAACATTCATTGTCCTTCCTTGTGCCTTGCTTAAGTCCAACCATCCCTCCCGACTTTCTTGACCACACCTTAGCTTATCTCTGAGCCTAGTCCTAGTCCATGCCATCGATCACGATTGAATCCAAGCTTCCCTACACATCAAAAATCAAGAAATCATTTTCAGGCATAAGTTCTTCACAACATGACATACGTAAGTTCAAATATGCTTCATGTACCATGAATGCAATGACCTAAAACTCTCAAACTCAACCCATGATTATTTTCACAAATTTCCAAAACTCTCTCGGCCATCTTCAGACACAATCGATCTGACCCCCATTGACCGGCTGGTTGGACCGCTCCGATCAAACCCTGATAACAGGGGAGCCGGTCAGACTGTAGCACCCATGCCGGTCTAATCGCTCGGCCACACCTGATCAGACCACTACCCATTGGCCGGTCAGACTGCTCCCATTTTCCTCATGCACACAAGCGAGCATCGCTCTAGAATAAATAAGCCGTCAACTAAAAAATCGGCCGCACCATATTTCTAGTCCGACCGTCCCCAAAATTCAATCACACCGGACTTGTGATCAAACCACCATCTCTGGTCAGTCAGACAACCTAACCTGGCAACAGAAGCGAAAACTTGCAAACTTTCATAAATTCAAATTTTAACTTAGCATTATTGCCAATTATTTAACACAAATAAATCGTTGATATTCTCAATGTGATTCCCAATTTTTATTTTTTTTCTTCTTTTTCTTTCTCTCTTTCTGTGCCTCCTGTCAGGTCCGTAATGCACTTGGCCAACAAAAAATTCTCTCCCCCTCCCCCAAATGTACTAACTTCAACAAATTCGAGGGTGATGACCACTTATCACAAATCGGGAATAATTCTAAAGCAAAAAACTTTCTCGATGCCTTGGTGGAATCGGGGAAAAAAAGATGGAGTAATAAGAAAAGAAACGAGAGACAAATGCATCGCCGAGTTGAGAGAGAAAAAAAAAGAATAGGATTCTTTTATGTCAATGTGAAAATGGGGGTTGAAGAATAACCCAACAGTATATGAACCATGTCACTGTCCTGCCTTGCGCTAGATCAACTCTGTTTACTAGTTTTATTTGACCCTACTTTAGTTGGTGCTACACATGATTCCAACGTGGTGTTTTTTACGCGATTAGAATACGGCCACTACCACTTAATAAGAGCAATAGAGTTGAGGTCCCTGTACGCATATTATAATGATCTCGTAACATTTCAGAGGAGTTGGTGTTGTCCGTGGCGGGGACAGGAAATTTTGTAAATTTGGATGGGCCGTGAGTCTAAGTATAGCTAATAAGCGTAAATAAATCTATATACTATGACACAAGTAAAGTTAATAACAACAATAATTTTAAAATTCAACACACATTTGAATATCTTAGATGAAAAGAAAAGGAAGATACGATAGCAGGTACCTCAATACGACATTATGAAAGCTTCCATGACTCGCCAACAAAAGTACAATCATATATCTAGAAGAGATTACTTCTACGGCCACACCTTTCTCTGTCGGCCGTTGCCCCAATCACATGACCCTGTCGCCTGCGGCCTACCGCCTACCCTGCCGCCTTGCGCTGCGCCCCTGCTAGTTGCCACGGCCTTGCCGCCTCTCCTCCCCTTGGCCCCCTGGTGCCTCCCCTTCCCTTGGCCCCTTGCCGCTCCGTCCGCCCAATGACCCGCCCGTGGCCCGCCCGCCCTGCTAGCTGCTGTCATGTCGGCTGCAGCTAGCTAGCCCTTGCTATGGCCTTGGCGCCTTGCCGGCCCGGACCACCAGTTACCACCCTTGGTGTCGTCTGCACTAGCTTGCTAGCGAGATCTGAGAGGGGGAGCCGAGCCGCCGAGGGAAGCAGCAAGTAGGGGGAATGGGGAATCGTCAGATTAGGGAATAGGGAATGAATTAGGGTTAGGAGAGGGGAGTGACTGCTTCATGATGGAGATGGATGGCGTCGGGCTGGGGGCATGATGGCATCAAGGTGAATCCAAGTGAGAAGACCATTGGGGTCACCTCCATTGCACCATGGAGTCACCCCTACTTATGAGCAATGATTTTCTATAGGATTTATAAAATTCTATTGAGGTCACATGACCCCAATAACTATATAATGGATTCGCCCTAGATGGCATGGTGCCAAGCCATGATGTATGGGCTGCCTCAATGCCTCATGTACCCCTGACCCATGTTGGCCTAGCGCTAGCCTGCCAGCCACTCATGACCCATGTTGGCCTAGCGCCAACCTGCCAGCCAAGGCTCAAGTCACCGATTCACCATGGTTCCCGCCGCTACCTGCCGGGAACTCACCTATGGGGTTACGTCGACAACGACTAAAAGTCCTGAATCCCCCTATTGCTCGTCATCAGCGAACCTGGGTAGCCATCCAAGTTTACCAGGCACCGACTAAAAGTCCTGAATCCCCCTATTGCTTGTCATCAGCTTGCTTGTTTGTTAGGATTCTCTCATAAATGAAAGCGTTGGCACGGACGCGAAGCTCTAGGACTGTATGCCACTTCTTTGTGATTGTGACTTATAGCTTTTGGCTGTGACTTATGGATTTTAGACTGTTCGTAAGAAAGATTACAGAATAATAGAAACTCACGTGCGATTTTTGCTGATATAAATAAAGTCGCTACAGTGTGTACTATAATTAACTAGTAGACCTTATCTTAAAAATATATTCCGTTTAAAAGCTAATTACTAAAAAAAATAAAAAAACAAGAAGTCAAAAACTGTAAAGAAGAGACCCTACAGCTTTGTGCGTCCGCGAGTGGCGACAACGGGAAAACGACCGCGGAATTAAAATCAAAGTCAAAATGTAGGGAGTGCTAGTTCATGCATGCACACAGCAGAGGGTGAGGTGAGGTGAGAGCAACCATGGATGGGGAGGATCCACATGCATCATAGATCGCCGATCGGGGGTCGTGAGCTGTGTGAACACTGATCCCTCTGCCCTGCTCTGAAGTGATTTGCGCTCACATGGCTAACCGCACTCTCGCTTGCCTGTGCGATGTGATGTTTCTTTCTACACAAGCATGCTTAGGACCCCACTTGATCTATCTATCTATCTATCACTCGCAACGAGGAGATCGAGCAGCCGAGATGCAATCTAGTACTAATTCTTAGAGAGAGAAGGTCCTCTCCTTCCCACGCATGTTAGCCACCGGGTCCAACGATTCATTTCGTATGCTCATGCAGTGGCTTGCTGGGTTCCAACTTGTAGCAAATTAAATGTCACTTCAAGGGAAGGCTACTTGCTTGCTTTTCATTGTTCGATCCGTGCGAAATTGAACACTTGAAGTACGAGAGGCTTTCTAAGTTGACATCCTACCTAGTTCTCCCTTCTACTTGAACCATCCATGGCCCAAGATTATTGCATCTATGACTAGTACCACTAATATACCGATTAATTTGCCAAAAGTCAAATGCAAAAGACAGTTGTTTATCGATCAAAATACTCAACGCAACCCAATGCTCTCCAGGCAATGTCAGGGCTCATGGTCTGTCTGAATAAGAACTGGAGTCTTTAGGTGATACGACGGGCCAGCCAGGCTAGCCAGCCGAGCAGTTGGTTCCCAGCCTAGACAATTTTGGTCGTATGTTGTGTCGTGCTGGCTGCTGCCGCGTGCTTTCTTCACCCCCACCCTGCCCAATCTGTCGCCGTACGTGGCCGCGGACGCGCGCGGTGTCTTCATTCCACCGCGGCGATAGGAATGAGGAGGATGCACGCGAATCGCGATACGCACAACGGCCACCACACGCGATTGGCGACGCGTTTGGTTTGGTTTGGTTTGGTTTGGTTCGGTCCGGTTCCCACACCGGTGGATCGAGCCGGTCAATCGTCGGGTCACCTCCGATGGTGACGTCGCACCCAACCACCCCACCCAGGCATATATCTCAGCCGCCGCAGCGAACCCTCTTTCCCTCCCTCCTCCCTCTCTCTGTCTCAAACCGGTAGAAAACGTAGAAGTATTATATCACTACACTCCATAGTCCATACAAAAATACGTAGGAATGGATTCCTTCACGAGAAGCACCAATGTACTGTTCAGATGATGGATCGTCTGTACCATGTAGGCGTGTACGTACGTGGTTACGATCTGTTACTACTTGAATTTTTGGTACCTCTAGCATGCTTTCAATCTATATTTGCAAAAAATAGCCGTATACGTACAAAAATAGCAGAAATAGTACAGCGTCCTACAGCTAACACCTGGGCCATCGGAGCCTGGCCACCGGGTAGCAGGGGCCTGCCTGCAGCCGTGCAGGGCCTTTCCCTGTCACCCTGCCACCAGAACTGTATGTACTACTTCTTGGATTTTTAAAAAATAGCAGATGAACTCAAAAAATTATGAAATTTTATGTGTATCCTCCCGACACAACGTAATTGGTTTGTGTAATTTTTTAATGATTTTATCTAGTGTGAATATTGCTCGCAAATTCATACAATTGTGCTATTTGTAGGAGTCATTACATATAGTAAATGGGCTCCAAAAAATTACGAATTTTACACAATCAATCTAATTGTTGATTTTTTATGGAATTTTTTGTGCTATGAATTTGCCATATTTTTTTCATGTTCATTTAATCATAATTATCGATATGCGATGCTTATTTAATTAGCGATTGAAATTGCTGGTCGCACGGTCACCATACGGCAGGCATCTTTGGCAGTGCGTGACCTTTCTCCTTCGCACATATGTCAGCTCGTTGCTGCTATCCCCCTTTCCCGGTGCTCTATCGCACATTTGTCACTCTATCCATGCCGTCCCCCTCGCCCGCTCCGTCGTCCGCACATGTGTCGTTATGTCCGTGCCGTCTTCCCTCGTTGTTCCCTCATCTACACATTTGTCAGTCTTACTATGTTGTCTCCCCTCGCCCGTAGTGATGCGGATCAACAAAGAGTCCTTAATTTGTGGGGTGAACGCACCGGATTCCTTTTCGCTTAGCCATAAATACGAAACTATCGCAATTGCCTATCACTTATCTCAGTCGCTCATTGCAGAACCTCATTCTCGCACTCGTGGCTCAGAATTAAGAGTGCATAGCTCATTCTTTTGAGAAGTCTATGCAAATTTGTCGAGGACACAGCAGGAGAATGTGGTAGTGCTGATTGTTTGTCCCGAAAGATGTAATTTTTGGTCGTATATTCTCGTAGTCGTAGTTAATTAGTGTTATTCAGTTAGTCGTAATTAATATAGTTCGTATTATGAAGTAAGTAGGTCATAGTAACTATCTATTTATTTCGACTTTTAAATAAATCAAAAATCAAAAAGCTAAAAAACCATGACCTAATCTTTCTACATTAGCATCTCAAATCGGCCACTAGCTAGCTAGGACGGTATTTTGGACGCTAGTACCACGTGGTGTTTAATCTCTACTTGCTTGACAGAGACGGCTGTACGACAGGGCGCTGTACCATTGATGTGCACACACATGAGATCCGTAGGAGTTTGTTAGCACTTAGCACCGTTCGTATTGTTTTTTTTTATCTTTGATTTGAACTTATAAATATTAATAGGTTATAAAAAATTTGTAAAAAGAGATACTTGCTACGATTTTAATTAATATAAATAAAATTACTATAGTGTGTAATATAATTGATTAGTAAATATATCTTAAAAGATACTCTATTTAAAAATTAGATATTCTAGAAAAAATATTTACTGTAAAAAATAGTTTTTAAAAGTTAATACAAATATGACTAAGCAATGGAGAACAGGGGAGACCCACAGGATTTACGATCTATCCGGTCCTTTTCGTTGCGTCGCATAGTACTCCACCACTTGCATTGCATATCTGCCTGCCCAGCACCGTCTTCACCTGGCTGGAGGTGGATTGGATGGAGACGTGTCCCGGGTGGGTGGGACGCGCAGTCACGGCGCCGACAACCTCCTTCGCCGCCGCAGCCGCAAGGAAGCAGCGGCGTCCTCGGCTATGGGCTGCTCACGTCACGTCGCCAATAGGAGGCCCGTCTGTTCCAACCCACCGTTGAATTGGGCTGATTGGGCCAAACCGACCGTGAAACCACCGGGCCAGCACGGCCGAACCAAAGCCACTCTCCTGAGTGACCCATTGAGCTCCTCGACGAAGGCCCAGCCCGGCCCAGCCGAAGCCACGCGGTTCCCGTCTTCTCGCCCCCGAGAAGTTTAGGCTTCATGTGAGATGGCCATGATGCGAAGGGCTCCTGCCGGCCATAATCCATTAATATTGGGAGAAAATTCGAGTGGTGTTTGGCTAACGACACGGCATCAGCCTGGACAAACGCATAGCGAGTTATGAGAGCAACTCCAGTAGGTCCCCTACTTGAGCCATCATCCTACTTTTGAGGGTCGAGGGGTAAAAAACTCACTCCAGTAGAGTCCCTACTTGAGCCTTCAAAAGTAGGAGACCCTCAAATCTCTCCCTCGAGCACTCATTCCTGGGTCTGGAGGGAGCCCCTACTTTTGAGGGCTCAAGTAGGGGCCCTGCTGGAGTGAGTTTTTTGCCTCTTGGCCCTCAAAAGTAGGATGAGGATGAGGGTGGGTCCTATATGTCATCCCCTCTAAGAATGAATTTGAGGGTCCTATTTTGAGGGCTCCTGCTGGAGTGTAGCCCAAAAAACAGAGCCCTCAAATAAAAAGTAGGGGCCATGTTTTGAGAGCTACTACTGGAGTTGCTCTGAGAGGTCGTCGGTGTATATCGGTGTGCATTGAATGGATTAAGTGCCTTTTCCATATTCCAGGTGTTTGCACGCAAACGTATTAATAAAAAAACATTGACATGTCAAATTGCAGGTCTGGTTTGCATCTTGAGTTGGTGTCTGGGAAGGATTGCTTGATCTTACTCTACAAAGGTTGTCATGTCACATTAGTAGTACATATACGATCCACCTTCGGTTGTTAAGGAACCTAGAATTTATAAGTTATACCAGCTTGTGTATTGCACTCTTGATGCACCTTTCTTGAGATATGGGACATCTTACACTCTGATAATCCTTCTTATGCGTAGCAAGCACTGGATCAGATCAGAGTTTGTGAGATACGGCATGAATATGCACAGTATCAAGAACGAAAAAGATAGATTTCGTAGAGAAAACTAAAATAACGACGTTGAAGCAATTACAACAAGAGAGAAAAGATTATGCAAAACTCACCGCAAATTCTTTAAACACAATCTCAAAAGAGTATAAAGGATTGACACTCACTCATAATCCTCTTGAATCTTTTAAGACTTTTGGATCCTTGCCTTATACAAGAATTAGTGCTAAAGAATATTGCCTCTAATCCTCATGTGTGACCTCTACTTTTGGATGAGTGGCTTTTTTACTTTATTGGTTGTTGCTTCTCTATGGTCACTCTCTATGGTTTTTGTAGCTCTTTATAGTTCTTTTTCGATTTAGAGTAGGAATCATAATCTAAATAGAAATAGAAGTCATAATCCTAATAGGATTTATCTAGAACTCTGTATAGCACACATTTTCAAATCCTAAAAGACTATATGTGACCCTAACTCAACAGGATGGAACAATACAGCAAAAAGTGAAGAACAAATGAAAGCTTCAAACTAACGATACAGTAGGAAGTGAAGAACAAAGGAAAGCTTCAAACTAACTACCGTATTGCTAACATTCTTCTCTCTATTGGTTATGCAAATCCCTGTCAGCCACAATTTTGTTTGGTTCAATGAATTTCCTGTCATCTGCAGACTGCAATCATGACATGAACATAATACAATCGGAAAAATAATACTTGTTAAATTACAGTTGGGATCGGTACGCTTTTCCATTCAAATGGAACTTATTTATGTCTCCCAACTATATATTTGGACACTTCAGAACCTATAAAGATTACCATGGTTCTTTTCAATGAAAAAAAATGTTCAACTGCTCGGCCCATTCTAACCTTTGGATCTTTTTTCTCGAAAACGCAAGAGGCTTGTATTTCTTTCGATAAGGAGAATACAACACTGTTCATGATCCCATTTTCGGTCCAAAGATTGAGATCCGGAGGACCTTAAGCGGGAAATCAGAAATGCAAAATTGCAGGAAAGGAAGCGACTGAAAAAAGACCACTACGGCCAAGACAAGCACTAAGCCATAAGAGGCCACTGCCCAGACCGTGAATTGGGGCAAAGCTCTGCTAGCTTGGACTTGAACAGAGCCAACCAGGTGTAGACTTCCTGTTTAGCACAAAGGGTAAGCTCTTCAAGGTCTAATCTTTCTTGGTTATGCCAATTCTATTTCTCTCCTTCCAGATCATCCAGATCAGAAGAATTACAATTTACAAAATCAACGATGGTAATATTTTCTTTATTTTTGCCTGTCTACTCCTCCAGACGCATTCCTAGGTGTGATCTACCTTCATTCTGGATGGCTCCTGTTCTGTAGCTCACTTGTTCTTTTGTCTGATAAAAAGTTGATTTGCTTGTTATGGCATCAAGACATTATGGTAATATAAACCAACTGAAATAGGTTAAGTTTTTTCAGTGCTAGTCTGCTACTCATTCCATCATGCTGTGTGAAGGTCGGTGGTCAAAAGATTGTCCAACTGATGACCAAATCATGCCAACGTTGAGGCAGGAAAGGCTAATTTTTATCACGGATATTGGTGCCCCACATGTCCTAATCATTCCTAAACTGGACCTGCCTCTTGAGGATCTTTTCAATATCAGACCATGAGGCTTCATCATTGTCCCTGCTTGATCTGCATTACAAATTTACTTGGATCACATGACTCACATAACCCTTTTCAAATTTTACGCACGAACAGGGTGACAGATTAAAAAAGGTAAAGCATGTGAGGGCCCTGTTAATGCAGAGCAATGCGTTAAGATAATGCATGTGGTTCCTAGCATCTGTTTAGCAGGCAAGCCTACTTGACCTATTGTTTAGTATATAGGCAGTACTCTTGATTCTCTTCTTGATCAATTGTGGACTTTGTAGACCTTTTTTTGTGTAGTCATATTAGTTCAACTCCTTCACTCTTGCCCACTTCCATATACATACATATGTACATGGGCTAGCATATAGCCCATGTACTCAACACTCCTCAAGATAAGTGATAGCTATTTATCATTCCCATCTTGTCAAATACCGACAAACACTTCTTAGTTCCCAATTCCTTTGTTAGACAATCAGCTATTTGTTCTCCGGACGTTATATGACTCAACTTCAAGATACCATTATCAAGTCTCTCTTTGATGAAGAACCGATCTATCTCCACATGTTTCGTTCGGTCGTGCTGAACTGAATTATTTGCAATGTTGATTGCTGACTTGTTGTCACACCAAAGTTTTAATGGTCCACCTGTTAGCAACCTCAACTTTGATAGAAGACTCTCATCCATAGTATTTCACACAAGCACATCGTCATAGATCTATATTTTGCCTCTTACATATACTTACTGACTCTTACATATTCTGACTTGTAAGAGTCAGATACTACTTATGTACACTACATTGTGGAGTGATAGTGAAGGAACTATGACCATGGCCACAGGCGCTACTACTATTACCATGACTTTTATGACCACAGCTATTCTTGGTCATAACGACTACACACAAACTACGGTCACTCCGACAACACACACCAGTCATAATGACTTAACACACACTGGTCGTAGCGACCGCACACACAAACTAGTCGTAATGACCATGGCACATCAACTTGAAGTTTCGACCATAGCACATCTAATCAACTCGAAGTTTCGACCACGGCTCATCGTCTCGATGCTTCGACCACGGCTTCTCACTTACTCGGAGTTTTCGACTACGACTACCACAGCTTCAACTGCTGCTACAACCATGGCTTCGGGGACTGCTTCGACCACGCCTTCGAGTGTGGCTTCGACCATAGCTTCGAGGACTGCTTCGACCACGCCTTCGAGCGTGGCTTTGACCACTTACAAATCATCAAGATTAACAAAAATCTCACCTCGCAAACACACACAGAGCACAAAGGAATCATCAGCACCGTCGTAGCAAAGTCGCAAGGCATATGCACCGAGTAACTAGCTGATCGAGAAAGAGAAAAAATTTGCGGGTCTCTCCAAGCAGAGCGACGACCAGCTTGGGAGACCAAATCGCCAGACAGCGCGATGGGCTCCGAGGGAAGAGCAGGAGGAGGTAGAGAGACTCATCGGGCGAGCGACTGCTGGGTGGCGGTGGCAGGGGGAGAGCCACGTAGGCGGGCACAGGAAGAGAAAAGCCGCCGCCGTGCGGCACCGAGCAATGGCAGCAGCAGGGGCGGGTGCGGCAAGGGGAGAACTGTGGCAACGCAGCACCATGGGGGTTGGGGCAAGGAGGGAGCAGGAGGTGGCCATCGGATCCAATGGCCGCCGTCTACGAACGCCCGTCTCTCAGATCCACCGGGCGTCATCAATCGCTGCCTTCTAGATCCACCGGCTGCTGTCGCCGAGCATGCCTCTCGGATCCACTGGTCCCCATCGCCAAGCGCCCTTCTCTCTGATCCACTGGCCATTGTCGCTGAGAGTCGTGCTGCCGAATCGCTTCGCCGCACTATTCGTGTAGTGAAAATTCTTGGTTGGAGGGGCGATGGGAGATGGAGCGGCGGCAGTGGGGAGAGGCCCGGTGGCCAGTAAGGAAGGAGAGGGGAGATGGGGTGGTGGCGGTGGGGAGATGCCTGATGGGCAGCGAGGAGGGAGAGAGGAGATGAGGTCACAGGTCTGCGAGGGAGAGAGTGTGGAAGAGAGATCTGTAGAGAATGAGATAACACAATAACCGAAGGTGGAAGTGGAGAGGAGGGACTGTTAGCAAGAGAGAGGGGATATAGATGGTCAAGATTCTTGTGTTTAGATCAGACGGCTAAGAAGAAAAGAGGGAGAATGCACCGACAACCACCGACTCCTCTTTATATAATAGTAGAGATTTTTCATATCTTACAAATAAAGCCTCGCAATTATCTTGGGCTCATGACCAATTGAATAATCGTACCAATGCTGGTTCCTAAATAACAAGTCCAAATACAGGCCATTTTTTTAGTCAAATTAAGGCAAATTGTCTAGGATTTGTGAGTTGTGACGGTCAGTTAATTGATTGCAGCCAAGCGAACGGTGAATTTAAAATTACACTGGCCGTTGAAAGGATCTTGTTAGCTGCAGAGATGACAAAACTTTTCAATTGCTTCTAGGTGGGAAGAGAGAAAAAGGGAGAGGATCAGAGGATCCAATATTTTGATATCGTTTTCAAACCAACCCTAGAGATTCTGCCATCCTCCGCGCCGTAGCAGGCATAGAGCACTGCTAGTTGTTCGGCTACAAGCAAGCGTTAGATCTCAGGCCATTTGCGCCGGCGTTGCGCGTTGGACTGGGTAGCTGGGCCACAAGATGCCGCAGTGGCTGGTAGGCCTCTCGCGCGAGCCCTGTGGTGAGGACGGTGGATTGGGCTGTGCGGGGGGAGAGTTTCACGGGAGCATTTGGGCTGGGTGCCGGACGGAGGGGGGTAGGGATGGAGTCGGGTTCGGCTGGGGCTCGAGCGTGAGGAAGCGGAGCCACGGCTGGTGCGCCCGCCCGCACGGCAGGCCGCAGGTGCGCAGGGGAAATGGATCGGTGCGCTCGTGCCGGGCAAAATCTGGTTAGCCGCGGAAAGGGGTTGCGGTTGAGACACATGGTAATCGCGAGGCCGTACGCGGACGCCGCGCGCGCGCGCGCGGGTGAGAGCTGCGCCGCGGACGCGCGTGGTGTGGAGGTCCGTGGTCGGCTTGACGCTGAGAGCGCGGTCTCCGCTGCCGACCCGGCGGGCGGCCGGTGGCTCGGACGCGTGCCCGTGCCGAAAGTTTGGCCCATTTTGGTGGTGTTCTAACTGAGTTATGGCTAAAATTTTATACCATGGTTTTTAGTTTATAACTGAAATTGTATTACAGTGACAGTTAATTTGTAGAAAAAAACGTTATATCATTACAGGAAATACAAAGAAATAAGTTAAAAAAACATAAAAACCAAAATAAGCTAAAATTAAAAGATGACATATTCTAAGTAACTTTTAATTTAAATAAACCAAAAACTAAAACCGTTTAAAACACACGACCTGTCAAGTGCTCCAGCATTTCTCGCTGCTCCATGCGGAGCCGGCGCGACGGCATGTCCGTTTCCCTGTGGTCTCTGGTCTGTGCTCGTGGTGAAAGCGAGTGAGCGACGATATATTGCACACGAATTAGAAAAGGGACGGATCGAGCCAGGATGCCATTTTGCCCCCCTCACCAACGGGCTTCGCGGATAGAATTTCTGAGACTTTCCTGACGTGCGTGAACAGAACGACAAATCGCTATATATTTCCCCAGGGTTGATCGATCGATTTGTACTGCAACTGCACAACCTCTGAATGCTCCGTGAAATTGCGCTCTAGATCAATGACGATCGTCTCGTATCTCAACAGAGCGCGATCGAAAACAAATATAGTACTACGTACAACACATGTTCGGCTCTTCACAGGAAATCACCACTGGAATTCGATGATAGCCTCCCTAGCTAGCGTTGCTGAAAGGACCCACATATGCCTGGGACGTCAGAATCTTACCGAGAAGGCATCATCCTATAGAAAGACCTGTCGGGCCTGTTTTTTTAGCTGCGGCTTATGACTTTTGGTTGAAATTTTTGAATTTTAACTATTTACAGTACAGATTACGGAGAGATCGATACTCATTTACGATTTTGACCAGTACAGATATTAGGCTTTTAACGTGCACTACGTTTAACTTATAGACTCCGTCTTAAAAAAGTACTCTGTTTAAAAGTTAAGTACTGTAGCGACTACGAAAAGCCGATCGGCTTATGGCCAGCCGAACAGGCCCGCCATCTGCTCATCTGTGTGCACGAAACAGTGATAGCCCGATAGAAGCAGCAGTAAGAAAGAACGGCGCGCGGCGAGCCGGCGAGCACACGCGCTAGTCACAGTAGCGCCCTACGATCGAGGAGGGTGGCCACGGTTTATTCTTTCATATCCATCCACGCAAGCATTGCATGGAGGGAAGACGGCCGTTTCTCTCTCCGACTCCCCTCAATTTAACTCCTCGGTACTGGAGACCGGATAGCCTCGGTATGCAAAATCTGTGTGTTACAGATCGGATGATGTGGTTGACCAACCCGGTTGTCCATCATGCTGAGAAGATTACTCACTCCTTTTTCATCTAGTTTCAACTTGACTTGGTGGTATCGTGTGCGTGTATGTTTATTGTTTAAGCCAGAGACATTCCTTCCTTGCACTGTCCCACAACAGAAGCCTGCAGTAGTGTAATCCTCTTGTCACGTCACTTAAAGCCCTCCGTTTCACAGTACCTGACACTCCTGACGTTAACCAGTCAAACTTCGTAATATTTGACCACTAATATTTTTTAACATTTAGTTTGGTTGTATTAAATTGACATAGTTAGATTTGTCATAACAAATAGTTTTATAACATTATACTTCCTATCGGTGATATAAGGAACATGACACTTGAGATCACGCAGGAAGAGATGATGTATTTTAGGGTGTTTTAGACAAGCTCAGATCTTCTCTAAAGAGAATAATAACCTTACTTTATGTGTTCTTGTATTGCTAGAGATTACAATAGGTGCAAAAGACTATAGCTATAAAGAGTATACAACTATCTTACTCTCTGTGTGTCCGTGTGTTTGTCTCCTAGTGCTACTCCTTATAAAATGTCGAAGGGGTGGCATTTGCAGCCCACAAGGAGGCGCCTCGTCGGTTCATGAATCCCACACATGGTCATCGGTTATTGTCAGCGAGACTTCTGCCTATGCACAATTATCGAGTGGTTATTGTCAGATATTGGATACGTCTGATTATGTCAAATAGATAAATGATGCACGTTCCCTTTTAACCACTGCGCATTATTGATTGCAACGAATTGAATATGATAATATCTAGTTGGAGGATAGAATTCAGATGTCTGATTACAAACCCTTTTGACCAGGGGGTGGTCGATACTTGGCTTGGCCCGAGCATATTCTCCCCGACTAAGAATACTCAAAGGAGCTATTGAAGCAATTCTTTATCTAACAATTATTGTGGACATTAAGTCTATTTATTAAGGATTATTTAATCCACATTACTTCCGTAACATTTTTATCAATGTATTAGTATAAAATTAACGATAAAAGTTTAACTTTGGAGCCATGTAAAATCAAGAGTGCTAAGTATTCTGAAAGTGAAGGGAGCAACTCCAATTCAATCTTTCCAAGGGTTGACTGGACATGGATGGAGTACTAAATTTGTTGAAACTTGGGAATCACCTCTTGTTGGGTGGTAGAGTTGTGTGTGTACGACTTTATCCATCGGGGTTTAAATCTTGATACTCATTTTTACGCACACACAAGTGCATTTCCATAGAAATTATGTGAGACCATAGATTTATTCCTGACCCCTGTCTTTCTAGTAGCGTGTTAAAAGATCACACGTGTGTGCGTATGGTGTATGTGTGTGGTGGTATGTGTGTATATGCGTCTTGCTTTGTAATGAATTGATGACACTTCAGGGGTCAAACCTATACTTTGTAAACCTTTTTTCGAGAACACGCAAACTTTTCATTGTAACCATAAGAGCAAGTACAATAGTATAGCCAGCTAGTGACTATAACACTTATCCATTTCATCTATAGCCTTCAAAAAAATAGTTCATGCAATAAGGTAGCTATTACAATAACTATTTGGCCCTACGTGTAAGAGAGTGAAATGCATATTTTTACGTGCTATAGCTAGCTGTAATTTAGTAGCCAGCTTTCTTCTCTCTCTTCCTTTCTCTCTCTGCCACATAAGATTTGGTTGATATTATATTTGATATAGCCTGCTGACTAAATCTTATTGTACCTGCTCTAAAATGCAAACTCCTTGGCTAGAACTTGTAACAAATAGCCGGTTAGACTATAAGTACCGAGTGGAGAAGATTGAATTGTTTACGTATTTAATATTATACATATGTTTTTTAATTTTTATTTTTAACTATTAAATTTTATAAAACTAATCTCTGAAGAGCTTGGAATGTTTTTCGCGCGGCAGACGGAGCGAGCACGGCAGGACACAGAGCCGACGCGGCAGGTGGCGCACGGTCGCCTATCTACACTTGTTACGTGTCCCAAGCACTGCTCGACGTGACGGATTGCAGAATTTTTACTTCGTGCATCGCGTCCAACTGGTCCTATGTTTTACCAGTACTACTACTTTTATCTGATTAAAGTTTTAGTTTTTGTCTTTTTTTAATTGACTGGAGTATCAAGCTTGTATATAAGACTAAGACCACATACACATTGATTTCTATTAAAAAAATCAAAAACCAATATAAACATCTAGTTTCTCGAATCGACTTCTCCACTCCTCTCACTACCATCCGTTTTATGTATAAGACAGAGAGTTACAAGTACATCATGTACCACACTCCTCTCGATCCTGTTATGTGTACACATCTCTTCTTCACCTTTTCTATTGCTCGTCCTCTCCTTTTAAAAGCTATTTCTTTCAGTCATTACTATTTTTTAGCCAAAAGTCACCAGCAAAAATCAATACGAATACCTTCTAAGGTCATGTTCTGAACACATTAATTCACATAAAACGGATTAATTTTAGTATGAATTAAAAAAAATCTCATGTTTCAAATAGGACCTAAATATTGCTGTGCAGGAGAGCAAGTTTCAATGTTTTCTTCGCTATAAGGAACTGAGAGAGCGCACGCTGTCCCACTCGTGAATTTCTAATACGAAACAAAAATCAATTTTAATTTTAGGTAGCCGCAGATTGTGTTGTACTATAATGAATGAACAACTCAGTTGTGATAAATCACCTTGTTATACATTATAGATACGGAAATATTCTTTTCGCTTAGAGAGGAGTCTTATTGTTGTTGGCTTTGAGAAATCCTTGATGAATTTGAGAATTAGATTTGGTCAAATAGACCGACCATCACAGACTCGTGTAGGCACGGTCTGGTTAGTTCGGTTAACTAAATAATCCGTCCGCAACACGTCGGGCTAAATGTGCCCGGGTCGGCCATGTCATGTTGGCTCGCAAAACCGCCTTGCACCCTTGTCTGCGCTGACCTGCCCATTGCCCCCAACCACCTACCGAGCAGGGGAGGCTCGGTAGCACCACCTGCGGCTCCTTCGTCGTGCCCAGTCATGCTCACTCCGTCTGCCGCGCTTCACCGCTCTGGTTGGGCTCTTCGGGCATGACAGGTGATATATGTCGTCTATCGTACTTTTTGAGCTTAGCGAGGAGGCTATTTTTACAAAAAACAAATATTCAAAGTTAAAATTAAAAAAAGTGGCAACACTGCCTGATACGTAAACAGTTCGAGAAGATGGAGTAGTATGGACGTACTCTACGGAGCGCCGCATCCTTTTGTCCGGTATGGTTTGTGTTCTGCAGGGGACTGCTTTAGGAAATTAATGTGCGCTAGCTTTCTATATATAAAGTTCCAGCTGCTTCTTCCTTGTCAAGAATGATCAATGTCCACGTTATGTAGATGTAGATATCGAGAAGTATAGCCTTGTATCTGCTTGCATTGGATATTCTCTCACTTATCTGATCGCCCTACGTACTCTCCTCTGTCCACTTCACCATCTAGCTACAATTCCGTCACCAAAGTAGTCCTACATCGAGGAGTTGTAACAAGAACACAACATCTTTTTGAAATCGCTGTTTTCAGAGTCAAAACCGCGGCATCATATCTCCAAGGACAAGATTGGTATATACGGTATAAATAATGCCAAGATCATGTAAAGTGAACACATATGCGACAATGGCAAAATGAACACTGCATCGATGCAAAACATTTTTTTTTGGGGTTGGAGATCGGATGCGAACAAATAAGAGAACAATGTTAACAAAAGCCTTAAGTTGACCTTTGAAACCGACCGAACTGAAACTCCAAGAGAGAAAGAAAAGCGTACGTACTACTCCTACTAGTACCAACAGTCAATGCGGTGACTTCACCATATTTGTTGGCTCTTGGGGGCTGCTTGGAATTGGATTTTATTAGCAGCTGACTCCTACGTGGGAGCTAGCCAGATATAGCGATCAATTGCCCTGTGTCTCTTAGGAGCAACATAAATGGTGTTTAGCCCAAGTGGAAATTAAAGCACAACTCCATCCGTCACCACCTATGTATCTGTCCATCCAAGGCTGTTTGTGCACACGGCACTAACGCATCACATTGTGCCACTCACCCGCTTGGCAAGTGGCACTGCATGCATGCATATGCATGGGAGCTTACGAATACACGTACATACATACGTTGCCAGTTTACTTTAATTTACCCGCAAATACCATGCATGATTTTTACCCAAAAATATTGTTTTAAGGGGTAATGGATCACATCTCTATCTCTATGATTGTTCTACCACATACAACACGCTGGCCACTCTACGAGCCTGCAGGGAACACATGAGTTTCATACAAAATATACAGAACTGAGCAACGCAACTCCGCTAGAAAATATTTGCCTGTATATTAAGAAAGGGTTAATAGAAAGATTGTAATAAAAAATATACTGAGTTCAATTTTATCGGTCAAATTCACATATAATTATTTTTCTATACGTACTATCTCTCGTAAATAGCTAAAACTCAAATATTTAAGCTATAAACCCAAAAAAACCCACCTATAATTCGATCTCGCAGGTGCTCTGTATGTTTTCGGCGTAGCTGACGATTTGGCACTACATATTACCACCCTGAAATCCCATCAAACGGCCGCCGTTAAGACCGCGCGGTCAAATGAGAGGCAAACATGTGTGCTGCCGACCGATGTTGAGCGGGCACGTCGGCCCGTGTGCTACGTCGCGAATTACGGCTAATTCTTCAATCCCGAGTGTATACGGCTCTGAGAATAAAATGGAAAATCCAAATTAGCAGCCCGCGTATACAATGCCTCCTTAGAGCAAGGCTAATAATACAGCCTTCAGCTGACTATATGTACATTTACAACCCACTTATCAGCCTATTCATATAGTAGTTTACAGCCAGCTGAAGGCTGTATGACCCACCCCTTTTTCTCCCACCTCTCTTCTCTCTCCTCCACCTCAGCATACAGCATGCTAACAGCCTCTTATTATACTTGCTCTAAGATACATGCACGTAGGCCCTGTCCACGTGGCGGCTGGTTGTGTAGGTCACTCTATCTCCGGCACGTTGCTACGAGTGAAATGCAGTGGACCTTGCACAAAACGCCGACGAGCACGTCTTAGCCTGGAGCATCATCGATCCGAGCTTTATGCTAAACGCTCGACGTCGTCGACGTAGCCATGCAGTGGAACGCAGCCCACGGGAGCGCAGGCACGACGCGAGAGCCCTTTGCATGGCGAGGCGAGTGGAATTGGTAGATGCACCCGTGATGGTACACACCGCAGAGGGCCCACGCAATACAAATGAATGAATGGAAATGAACTCCAGTTGTAAGTTGCCATATATATAGTGAAATCTAAATGATACTTATTAGCAAAGCTGGAGATGTTAAATAAGCTAGTTGGTCTCTCACCAAATTCAAATGGATTTAATTCACCCTGGATTTTCCTTACTAGTGTACCACTAATAATAACTTGGGTAAGCAACATACATTAAGTAACAAAATTGTATTCAAGTGAAATCGAAATTATCCCAAACCAAACCACAACAACCTTACATTGCTGGGGTATGGTATATCTCATAAAAAAAAGTGCAATAACGGTAGACGAATAGGCCATGCAAAACTTAGAAATTAGAGGCGCTCTCAGAAAAATAGTAGGAGTACTGGTATTCCATCTCCGCTTGTGCACGTAGCAATTGCACCTGGGTGATAGCATGAGCGGACGAGAGGCCGCATCTGGGGTTAGAGTGTGGTCGGCGTCGCGGTTGATGACCTTTAAATGCCTCACCACCTCTCCATCGCTCCAAACACAAACCCACCCCCTTCCTCTCGCCCTTTCCATCTCCATTTCCTTCTCCTCTTCCTCCCGTGTCTGGCGCCTTCCATTGTTTCTCCGCTAATTACCTTTCCTTGGCCTAACCCTAGAGAGGCTAAGGTGATCGTCCGACCGGCCTCGATCCCATGGCTCGCGGCGACGGGGGCGAGGTGGAGCTCTCGGTGGGTGTCCGTGGCAGCGGCACAGGGGGCGGCGCCGGCGCAGGGGCGGTGGAGACCACGGCGCCGATCAGCCTGGGGAGGCTCATCCTCGCCGGGATGGTCGCCGGCGGCGTGCAGTACGGCTGGGCGCTCCAGCTCTCCCTCCTCACCCCCTACGTCCAGGTATGCGTATGTTTGTATGCAATGCATAACATGTACGTGTAGCTAAGCGTACGCGAGCGCCGTGAGGTGAGGGGGGCGCGCGCGTGCATGCACGCCGCGGTGCTGCATCCGTCGTTTCGACCGGCCGTGAGCTCGTACGTTTGGGCCAAAATTGTCCGGGAGTTGTCGCGTTATTTTTGCTGTTTTAATCTGCACGGAGTGAAGAACTTGTTCGGTGAATTGAAATTTTAGGATGGAATTTTGAAGTTTTGGGGGCATTTTGTTTCTTGTTTTTATGAAGACTTCTCTGTCTTGTTTTTTTGTAAGGGTAGATTCAATTGACTGTTTTTTTAAAACGGTAAGATTTGACCGATGTTTTGTCTTCTTTTCTTTTCGAACCTTTTGTCGGTGCAAGTATAAGTATGTTCGTGTGGCTAAACAGGCCGGCCATTCGGGTGTGATGGTGGTTTTGTTTACTAGATTGGAGTACGACCTTCTCGATCGATCTTCTCTTTTGTGCTATTAATTGTTGGGGAGCACGAAAAAAATAATCTTCCCTTTTTCCCCCGTTCTTATCACCAATGGTTTGCTTCTCACTTTTTCCTCTGAGGTACTTTGTTTCGATCTTTGCAAAAAGCCTCAATTTTTTCTGAAGAACTTCTATACACAAAAGTCAACCCTCACATAAACATTTTTGTGCACTACGGGACACAAGGCTTGACACTTGTATCATCTTTGTTTGTTAAATTAATTTCGCTTGGGTCAAGTAGTATTTTTCCATTATATCTGAATTGATTATTATGTCAGTAAGTGCTAGTACTGTTCTAAACTAATTCACCTGACACCTCATGTATGTTAGAAGCTAATTAACGTGTGAGTCCTTGCTTCCCTATGGTTGAAACAGCCCCCCACAAATATTACTAGTCATGTAGAAAAATAATTTGATATGCCGCCCCTAAAGTAGGCAGACGATCGATGGTCGATGGGGATCGGTCCCTCCAATATTTTCTTACCGGAAGAAATGATAGAACTGGATAAGGAAATCTCAGATGATCATAATCGACCATTGGTCTATCGATCATTCAAAGTTCTAAACGAAAGACCAGAAGTTATGCTCTCCATTAAGCCTCAACCAAGGCCCAAACGTAGCATATATACTTTCTATCCATACCTATCCATGCATGTTGAACAAAGTGTTCATTAATCGGGATGGTCCATACATTGTCATTTATTGCTAGGTCTATTTTGTGGACTAGTTTTGGATAAAGGTTTATATTCCTCAGCCTTCTTGAGCCAAGTGACATAAAGATGGTTGGTGCATGCATGCATCCATGGGCAGGCGCATCAACTTTGACCTGGGGGAGTTGCCTGAACATAGTTGGCATGAGTGCACGAGATGGGCTGTGTATATAGGATACGTTGCCTAGTTGGCACATGCATGTGAGTGGTCAAACTAAAGATCAGTCCAGATATATCCTGCGGAACAGTTGCAACAGAGAAATTGCATGGGCAAATAAGGAGATGTTAAATGCATAGCTGATGGTACAAGGCCTGAGCTTTTCATTTGAAAGCTCCTGCCATCTTTCCATTCCACCTATTACTTTGTTTTCCCGATCTGTTTGGATCTGAGCTACCACGGGCTCACCGGTGTACTAGTGGACGACAGCAACAGCAATCCGGCTCCCTCCTCCTGCAACTAGCAGGCCCTCTCCTTGAGTCTTCAGCGGACGGCGGAGTTTGGGAGGCCGGCGCGGGTCTCTGTTGCAGGAACTCTGGAGCCTCGCCGATTTCTAGGTGCTCCTCCAGTGTGGTGAGTAGTAGTCGGTGGTGCTTGAGGTCATAGCCTCGTTTGGCTATGAATTGGTGGTGACTGTAGTATCAATCTGGCGGCTATTTGACGAGTTTTGGAGGTGCCTTGTGCAGCGTTATCTACGCCTCGACTTCACAATTGGTTGCTGCTGATTGTGGAGGATGGTATTTTATCTCCGTGAACCACTCCGACAACACCACGGCATTGCGAAGGCGATAGGTTTTCTAGGGCAACATCATCTTCGACTTGCATTGCAGTGATACCTTCTTGGTGGCTTTGATTACCATTGAAGTTGCGATTTTCCTATGGTTCTCCTCTGTTCTTGTTCGGTTAATTTGTGCAGTGTTCCGTATTAGTGATTATTGATATCTGTCATTTCTGGTTAAGTATCACTAATACTGGGTGACTGTACATGATTTATTGTGGGCTTAAGATATTGCTCTATGAAGATAATAGGTCTTGAATAGAATTGGTGTGACAATTTAGTACTTTCTGCTAGATAAATTGAGCTATCAGTGGTTATTTACCTTGCTGTCTAGTTCTTACCTTAGCATCATTAGCTTACTGTTAGTACTGTTATTACACTTGGATTATTTTGCAATATTATTTTACTGCAGTTTTGTTTTTGTGGTAAGTTGTAGAGCTTAAAATCTAGTAGACCTTACAGAAATTGTCATTCTAATTGCCACTGAAATTTAGACCACTAGTGGTGATGAGGTCATGTGTTAAACAAATGCAGCCTGACATCTCAGAGCAAACATCTAGACAACAATTTGAATGTTATGCTAATTATTCATTTTATTTCTCTAGCTCTTTTTAGCATGATTTCATATTTATATGACTTGAGAAAGAATTATGTTATTGCAATTATTTTATTATTGCTCATGTCATTACATAATTATTGAAAACATGCTTTATTATTCATTTATAATTCTGAAATTTTAATTAAATACTTGATAAAACTGTGTATTGAACAACAATGACTTGGGGGATAGAGAAGTGTGAGTTCCAAGTTCTTAAACAGATAGGTTTTAGTTCTGCCATGCATGTGGCTAGTCTATTCATTATTCTACTTCCTATTATCATCCTTGAGTAGAATGTGGGGAAAAACATTGCCTGAAAGCAGCAAAGAGTCTACTGAGGAATATTTCATCAGCTAAATTGCAGGGAAATTATTATATGTACCGTATATTTGTTTCTTTGTAGCAAGTGGTATATACTTTTGTTTCTGAATGTCTTTCACAGTACGATGGATCTTGTTACTATTGATATAGTAAACTTCGCACGCATTTCACTCTTAAATCAATCAGTTGCTGTTGCTAGATCATATATAGTCAGATTCAGTTACAAGTTACAAGTAAAGTTGTTTACTTTGCAATGCCAATAAACTGGATTATTGATACGCCGATACTGTAAATGCTACTCCCCCGTTGATAAATATAAGATGTATTTTGACTTTGCACTAGGATTAAAGTGACAGTGAAATTGAGAAATGTATGAGAGAAAATGACTTAGTACCCTTCATAATTGTCTTGGAAAGATGAGAGATAATACTTTCTGTGGGTGGTAATGAATAAATGCTTATGGTTGAGAGAAAATAAATAGGGATATAATAGGAAACACCTCTTTAAATCTACATACAAGTCTTATATTTTTCAACAAGTTCATTCAATCTATAAGCTTTATATTTCTCAACGGAGGAATTACTATATAGCACGCACTTTTCTGAGTTCTGACCTTTGTCATTATTTGTACAGACTCTCGGACTTTCACATGCCGTTACTTCGTTCATGTGGCTCTGCGGCCCTATTGCTGGCTTAGTGGTGAGTAACAACTTCAATTTAATGCCTGTGATGAAATATGCCCCTGCAAATGTGACATTGAGATAAGTCTACATTCTTAGCATAAGATTTCATTGCATCGTACTGGTGCTAAATCTTTCTAGGATTTAATTCACTGAACTCAAAATTACCTTTCTTGAATGCCGTGTGCATAGCTTTGAAGAATGTAAGACAGAATGAGTAGTTCCTAGTGTAAAAAACATGTACCGGAATTCTTTGCACTACTGCAGAACTGTGAATCTTGAGCCCCTGTCATTTTCAGAGTTTGTAATTACATTTACAACAGTTTCTTCACCAATTAATGGGAAAACAAGTAACTTGTGCTGTACATCATGTTACTGTAAAAACAAGTAACCTTAGTACTTATCCATTATCCTTCCCCTACGCTGCAGGTTCAACCGTGCGTTGGCCTGTACAGTGATAGGTGCACATCAAAATGGGGAAGACGGAGGCCATTTATTCTGATAGGATGTGTGCTGATCTGTTTGGCTGTGAGAATCACTGGAACTTGTACTCCTGCTTTCTTACGGTAACAAAGTTTTCTTTCCTAATCAAATTACACTTATGCTACGTAGGTCATAATTGTTGGGTTTTCGTCTGACATTGGATATGCTCTGGGTGATACAAAGGAAGACTGCAGGTAAACTGCTTGGGTTTGGCTTTACATTGTGCATAGCATTACTAGCAAGTACCAACTGAACTGACATTTGACTTGATACAGTGTCTACCATGGTGCTCGGTGGCATGCGGCAGTTGTGTATGTTCTGGGATTCTGGCTTCTTGACTTCTCCAACAATACCGTGCAAGTGAGTGCTTTTATACGAGTAGTCCTGTTTAAGAATTTTGTACAAAGCACTATTATAAATCTGACTTTTTCCATGGAATTGCTAGGGACCAGCACGTGCTCTAATGGCTGATTTGTCGGGTAATATTCATGGCTTGCTCATTTCAGACTTCAGAGTTTGTTAACACCAGTTGTTTCGAGGAAAAAGTTGTTCCTGTTATGACCAGTGGGATTTGGGATCTAATCTCCCAATTTTTGTTCAATAGGCCGTCATGGACCTAGTGCTGCTAATTCAATCTTCTGTTCTTGGATGGCATTTGGAAATATCCTAGGGTATTCCTCCGGTTCCACAAATAGCTGGCACAAGTAAGTCCACTCTTGTGTACTAGTTTCAACTACCTATTCTGTTTTGCACACAAGTTTATTGAGAAGTTGCCATTTCGCTTGATTAATTCAATAGGTGGTTTCCCTTCCTTAGAACAAAAGCTTGTTGTGAAGCTTGTGCAAATTTGAAAGGTGCATTTCTGGTGGCCGTGGTAAGTTTTTTTATTCCACCAAAATATGCCTATAGGTCAGATTTTCAGAATGCACAGATACTGATAAATGATAATGAGCCGGTTCTAGTTCTACACTGAAAAAGTTTCAACTCAAAAAATAATTAACTTCCATTTATGTTCCTGCAATGTTCATTGTATTTTTTTTCTAGCTCAAACTTAGACCTTTTCCCTTTGTGTTTTCAGATTTTCCTGTCCTTCTGTTTGGTTGTAACACTGATCTTTTCCAAGGAAGTGCCATATAAAGGAAATGCAGGCCTCCCAACAAAAGCAAATGGTGAAGTCGAAAGTGAAAGCACCGGGCCACTTGCAGTGTTCAAGGGCTTCAAGAACTTACCTGCTGGAATGCCATCCGTGCTTCTTGTAACTGGCCTGACCTGGGTATGCAATACACAGCTAGTAAATTCATTTCATTTTTTTAAAAAAAGATGATACTAGCATTTTTTTCATTATCTTTAGTGCTTGTGCTTTGCTACTTCACTCCGTGATATTAGTTTCTTTACCCTATGATTGTCCTTGTAGCTGTCTTGGTTTCCATTCATCCTCTACGACACAGATTGGATGGGCCGTGAGATCTACCACGGTGACCCAAAGGGAAACGATGCTCAGGTCCAGGCTTTTGACCAAGGTGTCAGGGCAGGTGCATTTGGTTTGCTACTGAATTCGGTAAGATTTGGTTTCTCATTGCTACTACTACTGCCAAACCTCTGCTCCTCAAGCTGAATGTCCTAACAACTAAACACGAGCTTTTAACCGTGCAGATTGTTCTAGGATTCAGCTCCTTCTTGATTGAACCGATGTGCAAGAGGCTAGGTCCAAAGATCGTGTGGGTGTCGAGTAATTTCCTCGTCTGCATTGCCATGGCCGCAACTGCCTTGATAAGCTTCTGGTCACTGAAGGACTTCCATGGATCCATTCAGCAAGCGATCACTGCAAACAAGGATATAAAGGCCGTATGCATGGTCTTGTTTGCGTTTCTTGGAGTCCCTCTTGCTGTAAGCATCGCTGACACTTTGCTCCATACGTTTCAAGATTCAAGAATCCCTTGTTCTGACAAGTGACTACTCCTTTTGCACGCTGCAGATTCTGTACAGTGTTCCTTTTGCAGTAACGGCACAGTTAGCAGCTAGTAAAGGGGGTGGCCAAGGTGTGTGAAACCTGTTGCAGTTACTTCATAGTGTTTATCGTTACTTTACTAGTATTTAGATGCGGGGAATGGCGGGTAATTCATCGCAATTGGCAGGGCTATGCACTGGCGTCTTGAACATTTCCATTGTCATTCCTCAGGTTAGTTTCTGAACCATTTCCCTTGAAAGGAATCGGATAGCTCAGCAAGCAGTTCTCACAGTTGCAATTGTATTTTCTCAGGTGATCATCGCGGTGGGCGCAGGCCCGTGGGACGAGCTGTTCGGCAAGGGAAACATCCCGGCGTTCGGCGTCGCCTCCGGCTTCGCGCTTATCGGGGGCGTCGCGGGCATATTTCTGCTACCGAAGATCTCCAGGCGCCAGTTCCGGGCCGTCAGCACAGGGGGTCACTGAGCACTCCCGGTGCCATCGGCCCGAGCACGGTGGAGATCGTGCCGGGCTGGCGGCGCTGGAGTTGCATGTTTTTACATAGGCTCAGGAGGGTGAGGTGGCCCTGTAACTGGGGCCCCTCGCTTGTCACCTCTGTAGAACAGAATAAGAATGGAACTGTATGTGTATGCGTGTGTGTAACTGTAATGGGCAGGCGAAGTGAGCATACATCACCAGCACAGCAGTACTAAGGTCTCTGCAACTGCAAGGTAGTAAGGAGTGAGTAGGTCAGTCAAGCTGGTGATCTGTGAAGGCTCTGTAGCAACTGGAGTACTACCTTTGATCAGGTGTCATCGTGTGTTGTGTGTAGCAGACTGGAGGCAGAAAAGAATGGATGAATGGGTTGTTGAACTAAGGGTTCTCAGCATTATGTTCAGTCAGAGTTGCCTGCTGCGTTTTCATTTTCAGAACAGAAAGCCTATAGTTACTCGGCTACTCCTACTTAGTAGCAATGCGCACTTAGACTCTACTCATTTTGGTTTAAGTTTATGGTTTATTTTTTCATTATTCCTAAATTTCGTCTTTTTTAGTTTTTTTTGAGTTTTTTGCCGGTTCTTTTTTTGTATTTGTTTGCATTGTTCGTGATTAGTTAGCCTATTTTTTCTATTTTTATTTTTTAAAATTTAATTACACCAAATAAGTTACTATCAGGTTCAGTACAATTTCAATCAACTACAGTGTAATTTCGACCATAAACCACCTTTTTTCAGTCCAATTTAGGTGGTGATCGGTTCGGCTGAAAAGCTCATGGCTTATGGCTGAAAACACTGTAGCTAGCTGAAAAAAGCACTGTAGCTGACAGAGACTTATTTAGCATAATTAAATTTAAAAAAAATTAAAAATATAAAAAAATATGTTAGCCCATTACGTATAATACAAACAAATACGGGAAAAAAGAACCGGCAAAAAAACTCAACAAAAAGCCAAAAGTTCAGAAAAAGACGAAACTTATAAATAGTAAAAAATAAGCCAGAAATTGAAGCCGAATTGATGAGGGCAAAGTACTATGTCAGCATGCGACTAGATAATGATGATTGGTCTAGAAGCCTACGGGCACCCCGTTTTGATTTTGTTTATTGGTGCACCTTGTTTTGCTCCAAATGTCCTGTTCTTGTGTCTCACTTTGCAATTAAGAAAATGCCTAGCAACGGCGCCGGCTTTGAACAGGGGCAACGACTCCAACCAGCTGGGAGCCAGCCGGTCATGTCGCTACCAAAGAGGAGACGCGTAAAGGAAGCGGTCCACTGCCGTTGGGGTCGGCAGGAGGCCTAGCTCTTGTAAATTTGTTGTGCAATGTTTGGTTTACCTCGAGAACAGAACACCACATGAAAGAAGCTGGAGTACAAGCATGATGGAGCATTGCCATCTCTTGCATCGCAGACATGCCCTTCAAACAGAAACGGTGCGATAACCGTACACCGTTGATCACGCAACACACGAACACACACCGTTGATGACGCCACATCTGATCCAAGTGACGCGCCGCACCGCGCACAAAAAAATTCTGCACCGTGACCGCAAACGCAGACGTCTCAGCTGCAGCAAACCGGGCACCTCACGATGCCGTTCTCGTTGCACTCCGGGCATCGCCGGAACCCCACGGCGCCGCCGTCGTCCAACGGTTTCTCCTCGTCATCCTGCCGATCATCCTCGTCCACGTACACCTTGCAGCTGCCGGAGCACACCTCGCAGAGCACGAACCGCACGCCCCCGCAGGCCTCGCACGCGCCGGCCTCCCCGGGAGCCGCGCTCTCGCACCTGGCCAGCCTCGCCGCCGGCCAGCTCCCCGGCCTCGTGCAACTGCTTCAGCTCCTCGGCGTTGCCCACGAGCTCCCCGTCCACGAACAGGCTCGGCAGGATGGGCGCGCCCGGCGCCCAGCACTTGGCGAGGGCGCCCCTGAGGCCGTGGAGCTCGTCGCGGAAGCCGCGGTGCATGGACATGTCGCGCTCGTCCACGCGCACGCCGTAGCCCTTGAGGATGGCGCGCGCCAGGCAGCAGTCCTCGTGCGTGGCGCGCACCCCGCGCAGCGACGTGAAGTAGAGCACGGCCTTGCGCGGCGGCCCCTTGCTCGCCGTCTCCTCGCCGTTCACGACCGCGTCAGCCATGGGCATGGGCAGCGGCGTGACCTTGGAGGACGCGGCGAGCTCCTGCGGCACCGTGGTGATCGGGAACGAGAAGGAGTGGCGCGCGAACGGCGCAGCCAGCGCCGGCGAGTGCCCCTCGAGGCCGGCCATGAGCGCCCATGCGTCGAGGGCCTCGGGCTCGTTGGGCGGCGTCATGGTCGGCGTGCGCGTCGCCATCCTCGTGGGCGCGAGCGCGGCGGCGAACTCCGGCGCCCGCGGCCCGGCCTTGTCGAGCTCGAGGGAGCCAAGCGTGGACGACGTGAGCCGCACGACGTGGACGTCGGCCTCGCAGCGGGCGGGGAACGACTGGCTGCGCGGCAGCGCGAGCGGCGATGAGCAGTGCCGGAGGTCGTGCCGGGCTTGCCTCGAGGTGGTGCACCCCATGGTGGCAATGCACAACGGCAACGGCAGTGCCAAATTGGCTAGGTGAGGAGTGTGAACGTGTGTGTGATCTGTTGAACATAAACTAAGTCTAATCATGAAGCATTAACATTAACCCTAGATCAAGCATGAACACCTAGCATAAGTCCTTAGAGCGGAAGCGTAATCTTACATACCCGTAGTCGGAGATGCCATGAGGGTCGGTACTCGGTGATGGAGAGGTAGGGGTGGCCGAAAGCGGTGAAGCTGTGGTCGGCCGGCGTCGGTGAAGTTGATGTCGTGGTCGGAGAAGGGCTTCGGCCTTCGTTCACCACAGCGCACCGTTAGGGATCGGGCTTGTTAGGGTTTGTAAGGCCTTTAGCAACTTGTGTCTTAAGCTCTGCCGAAAACCCTAGTCCTTTTTATATGGCACTGAGTGACCGGGACCGAAACCAAGAGGGGTTAGTGGCGCTTCCGATCATTGCGCGAGTGGTGGAGTTGCCTCCCTGAAATCTCGGGGTTAGTTAGCCGAGATCAACCCAACATTCTCCCCTTTGATCGTAAGGCTAACATCATAAGCCCATTCTCGATAAAACAGCATACCAAGGCAATGTGTTGCATGGCCAATTAAGTGCCGTACAACCCTAGTACCTATAGTGTACTATCCTATCTCGAAATGGATATACATTAACTTTATGGGAGTTGGTTTGCTTTAAGATCCTTTTATCCAGAATCAGAGGCTTTCCAATAAACCCATGCCGGCAACATGATCACGTAAAATTGGGTGGTAAGCCTTTTGTGAGCGGATCCGCAAGCATAAACTTAATACTAATATGCTTGATACTTATGGTTTGATCCTGGATTCTATCTTTCACAACATGATACTTAATGTCAATGTGTTTGGCAGCACCACTTGACTTGTTGTTATTTACATAAAAGATTGCGGGTTCATTATCGCAGTATAAGGTGAGTGGTTTAGAGATGCTGTCTACCACTCTAAGTCCCGGGATAAAGTTCTTAAGCCATACAGCCTGCCCGGTAGCCTCATAACATGCCACAAACTTAGTTTGCATCGTTGAAGATGCCGTAAGGGTTTGTTTGGAGCTTTTCCACGAGAAAGCTCCTCCTGCGAGTGTGAAGATATAACCTGACGTGGATTCCTTAGTATCAACACATCCCACAAAATCTGAATCTGAATAACCAATAACTTCAAGGTTATCAGAAAACTTAAATATGAGCATGAAATGCTTAGTAGCTTGCATATAGCGCAAAGCTTTCTTAACGGCTTTCCAGTGGTCCGATCCTGGAATTGACTGATATCTACCAAGCATCCCGGTTACAAAAGCTAAATTAGGGCGCGTACATACATGAGCATACATAATGCTTCTGACAGCTGAAGCATAAGGAACCGACTTCATCTGATCAGTTTCATATTGGTTCCTTCGACATTGAAATGTCCCAAACTTATTGCCCTTAACAATAGGAGCAGGCGAGCCAGAGCATTTATGCATATTGTATTTCTTCAATACTCTGTCAATGTATGCCTTCTGAGATAAACATAATATTCCTTTGGACCTATCTCGGTGAATTTCAATGCCAAGAACATAAGAGGCATCACCGAGATCCTTCATATCAAAATTAGATGAAAGAAATCTCTTGGTCTCAAACAGCATATCCTTATCGCTGCTGGCCAATAAGATATCATCCACATAAAGTACTTAAGATGGTGGATTTACTCCCCTTGAACTTAACATATATGCAGTTATCAACTTCATTTTCCTTAAATCCAAAACTCATTATCTTATCGAATTTGAGGTACCACTGCCTCGATGCTTGATTTAAGCCATAAATTGATTTCTTAAGTCGACATCCCATATGCTCCTTGCCTTCCACGACAAAACCTTCCGGTTGAGCCATGTAAACATTCTTTTGCAAGTCGCCATTAAGAAATTCCATCATAACATCCATCTGATGCAGCTCTAATCATAATGAGCTACAAGTGCCATAACAATTATGAATGAATCTTTAGTTGAGACAGGAGAAAATGTGTCATTATAGTCAATCCTCTCTCTTTGTGAGAAGCCTTTTGCTACGAGTCTTGCTTTGAACCTTTCAACATTTCCCTTAGAGTCACGCTTAGTTTTGTAGACCCATTTACAGCCTACTGTTTTGACTCTGTCAGGACTTTCTACTAAGTCTCATACATCATTAGTGCTCATAGACTTTAGTTCATCCTCCATGGCTTCAAGCCATTTAGAAGAATGTTCACTCATTATGGCCTCTTTATAAGAGGTGGGATCGTCTACCTTCCCTATATCATTAATATCCTCATTCATATAAACAACATAATCATTTGGGATGGCAGATCTTCTCTCCCGCTGTAATCTTCTAAGAGGTTCATTAGTTATTTCAGGAGACTGCTGAGGTTCTTCATTAGGGATAACATCAGGAATTTCAGAAACCTCAACAGTGGGTGCAACAACAGTATTATCTACTGGAGGTGCAACCGCCTTAGGCACAGGAATAAAGGTCTCTGAGATGAGCGGTGAAGGAACATAAACCCGCTTCTCCTCAAGATCTATTTTCCTGGGCTCCAGGTCCTCATTATTTTCACAGCGTCCCTTGTTTTAACAAACTTAGTTATCCTATCAGGACAATAAAAACAATACCCTTTAGATCTCTCAGGGTACCCAATAAAATGACAACTTACTGTCTTAGGGTCTAATTCCCCAATGTGTGGATTAAAAAAACTTAGCTTCAGCACGACAACCCCACACTCGTAAATATTTCATACTCGGTTTCCTCCCAGTCCATAATTCATAAGGTGTTTTAGGTACTGATTTACTGGGAACCCGATTAAGAATATGTGCGGCTGTCTTTAGTGCTTCCATCCATAAGCCAATTGGAAAACTAGAATGGCTAAGCATGCTCCGTACCATATCCATAAGTGTACGGTTGCATCTTTCAGCTACACCATTCTGCTGAGGTTCGCCCGGCATAGAATACTGGGCAATGATGCCATTTTCCTGAAGAAACTTAGCGAAAAGGCCTGAAATTTGCCCATAAGAGGCATGTCTTCCATAATATTCTCCCCCACGATCCGATCTCACCACTTTAATTCTTAGGTTGTGCTGATTTTCAACTTCAGCCTTAAATATCTTAAATTTATCAAGTGATTCAGATCGGTCTTTAATGGGAAAGATATAACCATAACGGGAGAAGTCACAGGAAAAGGGTCCTGTGCTGCGAGTAGCTCCCTTCTTTATTTGCTTAACATAATTTCCTTTAATGCAATCAATGCAGTGGTATGAGTCAGAGAAATCTAATGGGTGGAGAATTTCTTCTTTAATGAGACGCTTCATTCTCCCCCTTGAAATGTGGCCTAAACGACAGTGCCACAGTTTCGAAGAAGTCTCATCATTATTTTTACGCTTAGCATCACACATAATCTTTCTGGAAATGCCCTGGCTGCTTGCAGAAAAGACATCCCCCCTTTAGATGCTCCGGTGGGAGCAACATGAGGCTCAGGTGCATTGTGCACTTTAGACCCCGACTTGTCTGAATTAGGGGAGAATTACAACTTTTCCTAGATTTGAAGTCCCCTCGGAACTTCCTTTTGTTAGAACCACCAACATGAAGAGCAAAATCCTTCTTTTCTGTTCTTATTCTCTCTTCCTCCTGGACACACATGGCAATCAAATCGCTCATGTTCCATTTTTCTTTCTGAGTATTGTAATTAATCTTAAAAGCTGTGTACTCAGAAGGAAAGAGAGGTCATAAAAGAATGGACAAGGAAACCATCAGATATTGCCATGTCCATGCCCTTGAGTTTTTTTTGCCATATCGGTCATCATCATGATATGCTCTCTTATGCTGCCAGACCCATCATATTTAGTGGTTAAGAGCCTCTGAATCAAAATACTGGCATAAACTTTAGTGGAGCCTTTAAATTTCTCCTTGATTGAAGCCAAGTACTCCTTAGCATTTTCGGAATCGGGGATTGCTCCCCTAATCCCGACTGAAATAGAGGTCTTCATAATCATTAGTAATAAGCGGTTAGACCGATCCCATTTTTTAGCATAAGCCTCATAAATTTTTTTTCTCATCATAATTCTCCTCGCCTTCGGTGGGAGGAATGGGAACGGCTACCCTTAAGGTATAGTCAAGGTCCAAAACATCAAGAAACAACATGAATTCATTCTTTCCACGTGGAAAAATTGCTCCCCGTGAGCTGCTCAATGTTATCAATTGTGGTGGTAACATTTGATGCATTAAGTGCTGAATTTCATAATACAGGGCACCCATTAGAAATATCATAAATATATATTGCATGTAATTAACCCTACGTTGGTCTGATTAATAACATGCAAATTACAGTTCTAATTCATATCACCGTTGGGCAGAAATGAAAAGAACTTAATAATTTTATATGGTGACATATGATTACAAACAACGTTGGTCAGAATGTAATCATATGCATACATAATGCCAAAAACATAAAAAAATCTCCAATTAAAATATCTCGTTGGTTCAATTTTAATTAGAGACAAAACATAATAATATGGCGACATATGATTATAAACAACGTTGGTCAGAATATAACCATATGTATACATAATGCCAAAATTAATCATAAAATCTCAAAATTAAAATATCCCATTGGTTCAATTTTAATAAGAGATTAAACATAATAATATGGTAAAGATACATGAAATTTTGGGCCATGAAAACAGTGCACAAAAATAGACATAAAACATAAGAAAAAATGCACTGTAAAAAACATATATATTACTGCAGCCGGCCCCAAAGGAAAACCAGCCCAAAACTATGCTCACGGCCCACCAAGTAATTTCCCGCACGGGCGCCCAAAAATTGCCGGTTCCAAAGCATGCGCGCGCAGCCCACAAAAACACTCATGCGCGCGAGAGGCAGCCTGCGGAAAACCGACCCAAAAGAAAAAATTGCGCACGGGCATGTACCCCACTTCATGCGCGCGGCCGCACGGCCCGAAAACGCACACGGCTGAAAATTCCCGCTGCGCCAAAATGCCCCTCGGCCCAACAGAACGTGCGCGCGGCCCAGAAATGCGCCAGCAGCCTGGAATTCATGCGAGCCGCCGGATTAAAAATCCCACGGCTGAAGACTTACCGGTCCATAAAAAAACGTTCGGCCCACAAGACTGCGACCGTCCGATCTGATCGAACGGCCGGGCACGCGCGTGGCAGGGATATCCCCCCCGAAAAACCCTAACACTAACCCCTTTTGGGGCCGCCTCCACGCGAAAAAACCGGATCGGCACCCGAGCGGAGGCGAGAGGCGGCGAGCGGCTGCAAGGCGGCAGTCGCGGGGAGGAGCGGGACGGCGGCGGACGCGCGGAAGCCGGCGGATCCCGCACGGCGGTGGCGCAAGCGGCGCCTCCTGATTAGAGCGCGGCGCGGCGGCGGGAGCACGCGAAGCGGCGGCGTCGCGTGGGCGACGGCACGCCCATGAGGAGGCGGAGCGGCGGCTCCCGCACGGCGCACGGAGCGGACTACACCGGCGACGGCCATGGCAATATCCACGGCGGGCTCGAAAGCCGTAAGTCTGATCCGATTTTTTTTTATTGTTTGTTTGCCGATCTAAGAAACATCAGGATGGTTGGGTTTGGGGTTGAATCTCTGGGAGTTCATTAGGGTTTTGCCTAAAAATAATACATCCTCTCCTTCTAAATGCTTACCCGAGCCTTAACCATTAGATCCAAACTTCTAATCAACAAATCCGAGTTTGGTTAAGGTAGATTAGGGTTCATGATGACCTAAAGTTGCTCTGATACCAAATGTTGAACATAAACTAAGTCTAATCATGAAGCATTAACATTAACCCTAGATCAAGCATGAACACCTAGCATAAGTCCTTAGAGCGGAAGCGTAATCTTACATACCCGTAGTCGGAGATGCCATGAGGGTCGGTACTCGGTGATGGAGAGGTAGGGGTGGCCGAAAGCGGTGAAGCTGTGGTCGGCCGGCGTCGGTGAAGTTGATGTCGTGGTCGGAGAAGGGCTTCGGCCTTCGTTCACCACATCGCACCGTTAGGGATCGGGCTTGTTAGGGTTTGTAAGGCCTTTAGCAACTTGTGTCTTAAGCTCTGCCGAAAACCCTAGTCCTTTTTATATGGCGCTGAGTGACCGGGACCAAAACCAAGAGGGGTTAGTGGCGCTTCCGATCATTGCGCGAGTGGTGGAGTTGCCTCCCTGAAATCTCGGGGTTAGTTAGCCGAGATCAACCCAACATGATCAATTAGCGGGGTTCTAAGTAGTGGATGGATGAGCTGGATGCTAATCTATGGGGATTGGCCGATTGGGGTTTCTGGGGTTTAGCATCTTATATACGGCTTTGGGGAGATAAAACTAGTAGGAGATCATAAGTGTTAGAGTAAGGCTAATAATACAGCCTTCAGCTGGCTGTATGGACACTTACAGCCCACTTAGAGCATTCCCAATGCAGAAACTATGGATGGTTTCTATGGCATTAAATAAGGTGCCAAGTAAGCAAAATGCTGATGTGTCATTGGAGTTAAGGAGGAGAGATAAGGAAATGATTTCTTATATAGAAACCATGTCTACACAGGAACCAAGATAGCAAGAGCTGTGATAGGTAGATGATAGGAGAGAGAAGATAGATGATTGGATGAAAATTTTATTTGTAGAAACTATCCATTGGGAGTATAGTTTCTATGGGTAGTGTCTACATTAATTGGCAAGTATAGAAACTATCTCATAGTTTCTGCATTGGGAGTGCCCTTATCAGCCCATTCATATAGTAATTTACAGCCAGCTGAAGGCTGTATGACCCACCCCTTTCTCTCACAAAGTTTCTTGATTCTTGTGCTTCAGCTGGCTGTAAACTTACAGCCCACTTCTCTTCTCTCTCCTCCCCTCTCTCCTCCACCTCAGCATACAGCCTACTAACAGCCTCTTATTATACTTGCTCTTAAGATGGAGTAGTGTTAATTTGTCTAATACTTGCCTGCCCTAGAAAGAGTAACAATAATTGGTTTTAAGACATTCTTTTATGAAAGCAATGGTTTTTGAACATTCACACTTGGGAATTTGGAGGGAAGTTCAAATGTTAGTGGGTCATTTTGTGACTTGTGAGTAGGACTGTAGGAGTGGCCTTCATTTTGTTGATAACACCTTTCAAGTTGTTTTTGCATGCATCAAAATGCGTGCAAAGCTATCTAGCTTTGGTTACTTGGTTAGGACCTAATGAAAATCGAAGATGGTTAGGACCTAATGAAAATCGAAGATGAGCGTAAAATCAGTACGTTTTCTTTTTGTAGGGACTAGCACTGTTGAATTTAACATTGTTTAGGGTCGTCTTGTTCAAACATTACATTTCCCTTTCTTGCATCTTTTCTTCTTTTGCATCACCAGTCCCCCTTGATTCTAGGCCCTGTTCACAGGGCGCTGGTTCTGGAGCTTCTCTTTTGTTGCACTTGCACGCAGATACATATACGCATGCAACTCCAGGCGCCGGTTAAAGGTTTGTATATAAAAGAATTTTTAAACAAACACACATAGATATCGAACCATTAGAGGATATGATGTGGATACAGATATGTTTAACGTTTTTCAGTTAAATACATTATTTGATTGAAAGAAATTATTGTGCTGCATTAAATATTATCAGGTGAACTCTAATTTAATTGTGTCTTTATTATTATATTTAGAGATACATAGTTACTACTATGTTATGTATTTATATACAGACCCATACTTGTTCTGTACAAACCTAAAGTGAAGATACGTTTGGAATGTCTCATCGATACTAGTGCATCGTTCATCACTTCAAGTGTACAAGATGATGAGGACATTCCAATTGGACCGATTACATGAGCATGGGCTAAACAAATTAATCAACAAATGAATTCGCTCCTAATTGAATTTGGTTATTGTTGTGGCTACTAATCAAACAGTAAAGTAGTAGAGTAGTGGAGTGGTTATGATGGATCAACAATACTTACCCCTTCTTCATGTGCAAGGCGTATACATATATCTCTATGGAGCACTATTACAGTCTTGCCCTTACAATCATGTATCTTCCATAAGGGTATACATGTCATTACATATATCATATTGGGCCTTACGATTTCCTAATAGGCCGGATGGACTCAGGTGGGGGCCACCCTTACTACAGGAGCCTCTCATGATAAAGAGCTTCTCACGGGTCGAAACCATGCCGCCAAGCCCTTTGGCCCCCTTCGTCCTTGCGGCCTTTGCTGGCACCTGTGCTGGACCGTACGGGGCGAAGACCGTGGTGTTACTTGACCAAAGCCATACCGCCTCTTCGCGCATAGTGGGACACGCGGCCGAACGTTGCTGGCGAGTTGTGCGTTACCGATTGTAGCTAAACTGTGGTCGTGAGGCCGTTCGCAGCGTCGTGGGGCACATGTGCGTACGCAGTTGGCGGGTCGTGCGGTGTCAATTTTCGCCAATTGGTGTTCCCGAACGTGGGTCAGATTTTGATGTCGTTCCCCTGCAGATGCCTCCAACGACGAGGGCATGACTCTAGGGCAAGATATTAGAACATTTATCTAGTGGCCCAAGAGCGACATCTGTTGGAGACTCCTGCACTTGTGCCAAGTCTACCAGAGCTATCTGCACCTGTGCCATGTCCAAGAGAGCCATCTGCACCGGTGCCAAGTCCACTTGAGCTATCTGCACCGGTGCCAAGTCCACTTGAGGCTACCTGCACCGATGCCAATTCCACAGGTGCAATCCACGCCAATGCTACCTGCACAAACGCAACAAGGGCGTGGTGCATCTACATCTCGTGCCCAATCGACTACTGTGAAGTCAACCTACAGCTGAGGCGGCAAAGTCAAACCGAAGAAGACAGATCATGAGATCCCTTACTTGCTGTTGGCCCAAAAATTAGTGCTAGGCGAGCCGTTGATCGCCCCGGAAGAGCGCATCCTAACTCTAAGACTATCTTGCTAGAGATTGCATATGTATTACATGGAGCAGGCCAACAAGCCGGAGGAACAACGTCGCTCAGGTGTCAACGTCAAATTCATACCACATTATCTGTAGCATAATATTCATGACTGTGTCTTCACAGTGACCTTTGACAACTTATTCCTTCTCTTCACACTCGATGCTCTCGACGCTTCACTCACTCAATGCTGGAAACTGTAAGTGTATACAATCACGATCTATATTTATGTAATGCCGATAAATGTTATATATAACTTATTACTTTTGTGTATGTATATATATACATGGTGACTGAAGCCAAATTATCGAAATCACCGGTAGCGGTTTTTTGACCCACGCTTGGTCTCCATGGATACCATCGAGGAGGATGCATCCTTTGTCGAAAAGTATATACTCATTATATATATATAAGTATATATAGCAAAAATAAAGAATTCCGATAAAAATTTTCAATTAAATCACATTGGAGTATCTTAGAATTAGTATTTAAATATACCATAAGTGATAAATAAGTATAACATGTTCGTTTAAATGGTATATTAAAAGTGAGAATATATACTCCTAGAAGTACAGAAAAGGCTTTCTATAGAAGTAATCCAGGAGTATCCATATATTTTCATATTGCGGTCATCATCAATGTAGCCGAATTTTTTCTATTTTAGCCCTTTTTTTGAAAAATATTCACATTTAGACCCCTAGTAGTTTTAATTCCGTTTTTGGACCCAGGGGGTCGGCGCCGAGGTAAGACGTCTCGGCGCTGTGGTCCATGGCGCCGAGGTCCCAGGCCCGCTACAGCGTGGCGGCCTGCGTGGCGCCGACGTGGCAAGCACCTCGGCGCCACTAGTCACGGCGCCGAGCTCGGCGCCGTGGATCTTGGCGCCGAGCGATGGCCAGAAGACCCCACGCGGCCTTCTCCTTTCTCCCTCTGTCTCTTTCGGTTCTTTCGTTCTCTCTTTCGATTCGGCCAGAAGACCCCTCTCTCTTGCCCGCCTCCCCGCCGCCGCCCCGTGGTGCTGCCGCCTCCCCTCCCCGCCCGCCCGCGTCCCCGCCGGCGGCCGAGCCCCCACCGCCTCCCCGGCCGCCCGCCTCCCCGCCCGCCCGCCCGCGTCCCCGCTGGTGGCCGAGCCCCCACCACCTCCCCGCCCGCCCGCGTCCCCGCCGCGGCCGCCCGCTCCCGTGGTGCCGCCGTCTGAGGTAAACGAGCTATGCCAATCCAGTTAGTAAAAATTAGTATCACCTAACCATCAATGTTTTCATTGGCCTATACAAAACACCTAGGGGATCTACTTTCATGAACTATATTTCCTGTACCAAGCAAGAACACACACTAGAACAGTTTTAGGACTTAAGCACGATCGGTTTTTGGGGCATCGTTTAATGACAATGTCTTGAACTCTGGATCTCTCAGTTGAAACCACTGCTCATCCTATAAACAAAAAGCTACTAGCGAGGCCGAGTCCAAAATCAATTTTTCCAGAAAATATCAATAAGCAACATAAAATTCTAGTACTCAAGACAAATGTCAATTGTCTAATGTGGTATTCGACAGTTGAGATTGTTCATCTGTTCACAACCAAAAGATCACTGGTTCATAACCAGATGGTAAGCTTGTCAACTTCGGATTGGACAAGGAGATCAGGCAGAGTGGTTATTAGTTATTACTGAGAAAGTTCTTAGATATAATATTAAAATGCTGTTTATTGCTGTTCAAACTTACAAACGCAGTTAAACGATTATATTGATTAATTTTTACCAGGTGATACGATTGTATTGTTAGTTAGGTACGCCGTATTGTCCGTAGGCAGCCAGTTAGTTAGGTAGCATTTAGTTAGTGACTAGGTACTTATTAGTTACTATCTAGTATCCAATTTCGATTAAAGGTATTAAGTTTGGTTTTCTGTATGAACTAGATGGACAACCTAGTCACCCTATATCATGGAGGCAGTGTGACAAGTGATGATTATGGAAATGTTCGATTTGTTGAAATGCAAAGGGTGCCTTTGATATTCAGTGATCGGCCTTCGTTTAGTGAGTTGGTTGCTAGGACCCGGGAGGAGCTACATTGTCATGCAAACGAGGAGAGCATCACCGTTGAGGGGTTACTTCACTTCGGTTCGAAAGACACAATTCTAAGGCGGTTGATCTTAATTGGTTGTGAGGATCAGTGTGACAAATATGTCAAATTGGTTATGAGGAATGAATTCCAATGTTTGGACCTTGTTGTGCGGAAGGTGTCCATTGATCCCACCCCTCATGGTTATTCACCAGAACTAGGTGATCAGGCACCCTTTGACCCTCCGTTTCCGGACCTTGCGGTGGATGTGGAAGAAGTGCCTGAGGTGCCCGATGCTCTATCTGCCCTGAACGAGGTTCAGATTTCTCAACCAGTTCGAGTTGAATGTAGGACTGATGATGTCGTGGCGGCCCCTCAGGAGATCCCTTTGACCCAGAATCATCCCAGTAAGTGTCGAGCAACACTTTAGCCTTTTTCCGTCATTCCATTCTTTTGTCTCAATCCCATCGTTTTCGTGCTTATGATGCAGGAGACATTCCTGATAATGTGGGTGTTCCTCCTGTTACTCCATTTGGCAACGTTGAAGAAGTCTGCAGGGACTCCACCAGTGTGAATGTTCAAATTGTGGATGATCTGGAGCCTTACGAGATCGCAAGGGCCGTTGATTCTGATGATGACCGCCCTTTTGGAGAGCTGACCGAAAGTGATATTGAGCTGATCAGGCGTTATTGCCCTGGCTGGGATCCATCAGTTCATGAATTTTGCTATCTTAGGCATTCTCATGAGGCTTATGCAGAAGGAAGGGATGACGAGTTGCTAGATGCTCCTGAGGCCGGGTCAAGCATGACAATTGAGAAGGGCATGGTGTTTGAGGACTTGTCTGCATTGAAAAGGTGGCTGCAGGAGTATTCAGTGATTCGTAAAAGGCCATTCAAGGTGAGGCATTCTTATGTGGAGCGGAGGTACACAGTTGTGTGCGAGAAGGAAACATGTGAATGGAGGGTTTGTGCTAGAAAACAGAAGGACACGAGAAAGTTCAAGATCACAAGAATCATTGGCCCACACACTTGTGCTGAAGCAGAGCTCAAACAGAAGCATCGGCAGTTGACCTCTACCATTATTGCCAAGTCACTGTGGCACATACTAAAGGGAGAACCCAAAATGAAGGTGAAGACACTTGCTGGGATTGTTAAGGAGAAATTTGGATACGAGATAAGGTATGGAAAAGCATAGAGGGCAAAGCAACGCATCTGGAAGATGATATATGGGGACTGGGAAGATGGGTACTTGCAGTTGCCAGCACTCTTCAATGCAATCAAAGCGGTTAATCCAGGCATGCATTATGAGTACGTCCCGAAACCAAACGAATGGACTGAAGATGGGATGCAGATATTCTTCCGTGCTTTCTGGTGCTTTGCTCAGTCCATCGAGGCCTTTCGGCATTGTCGTCTCGTCTTCTCCATTGACGGTACGTTTCTTCTTGGCAAGTACCAGGGCACACTTCTGATAGCCATTTCCTGTGACGCAGACAACGCGTTGGTTCCTTTGGTGTTTGCTTTGGTTGAGAGGGAGAACAAAGACAGCTGGGGATGGTTCTTGCGGCTCGTTCGGAGGCACGTGGTCGGCCCTTGCAGGGCGGTTGGTGTCATATCTGATAGACACAAGGGCATACTTGCTGCCGTACAGGAGCAGATACCGGGGTATCCAGCTTTGCACCACCGTTGGTGCACTCGGCATCTTGCCGAGAATCTACTCCGTAAGGATGGTACGAAGGATAACTTTCATCTGTTCGAGGAGGTCGCTCGAATGCTTGAGGTCAAGTTCTTCCAGGAGAAGTTGGAGCAGCTTAATACTGCAACAAACGCAGAAGGTAGACAGTGGTTGACGGGATTGATGAGAGATGTCGACAAATGGACAAGGGCTCATGACGATGGTGGCTGGAGGTACGAGTTTCAGACAAGCAACATGGCCGAATCCTTCAATAATTTGCTTAGGGGTATACGTGGTATGCCCGTCAATGCTATCGTATCCTTCACCTTTTACAAGCTTGTTGCCTGGTTCAATGAAAGACACGCACATGCAATGGCGTTACAGAGTAAACAAGAGAGATGGGCGCCAAAACCGAAGCGCCACCTTGAAAAGGCAAAGGCGAGGGCTGAGGCACATGAGGTACATTGTTTTGACAACGCCACGTGCACTTACGAGGTTGTAGAAAGGGGTGGTACAACGACTGATGGAGAGCTCCGGCGGACGAGGAGGCATAAGGTTGTCCTTATTGCTTTCTCATGCACATGTGGTAATCCAAGGTAGTACCACTTTCCATGTTCTCATTATGTGGCAGCAGCAAGGCATCGCAACTTTGACTACGAGAGTAAGATACCTCGGGAGTTCAGTGTTGACAACCTTGTGCTTACGTGGTCTCCCCGTTTCGAGCCTTACCGAGATGAGGGAGAGTGGCCACCATACACCGGGCCCAAATACATTGCGGATCCGGGTAGCCGTTGGAACAAACGTGGAACCAGGAAGAGGACGAGACACAAGATGGTTATGGATCAGCTTCCAGGAAGAACGAGGCGAGGGAGAGCAACCCCCTTTCTTACTGACCCCGAGCAGAACCAATGTAGCAGATGTGGTAGACTTGGCCACAATTCACGCACATGCCATTGGCCACTTAGTCAGGTGCGAGTGCTTGTTGTTCGTTATGTTTCATAGTTCGTCTAGTTGTTTTTCCATATGCAATTTGCTATGTTTCTTGTTTAATTTCTTATTCTTTCCATATTTTATGCATGTTCAATTTTTTGTTTACTTCTATGTTGGACTGAGAAATTCAATTTTTTTGTAGGATGACGCAATTCCACCTGCTAGACCCATACTACGAGGAGAACCACCGAGGACGGCTCACCGCGGAGGGGAGGGTACTGCATTCATCACTTCCTGTGTAATTTGAGTTTATGTTGATGTATTAACTAAAAAAATTGGTCTATTCTATACAGGAGCAGCCCATTCTTCGTCCTCGAACCCATGACGGGTTCCTGGACATGCGGTACGACGAGAGGTACACTCCCTTCCTGGAGAGGGCTGGCCTAGACGCCATCTCTTACCAGGTTCGCCGTGGGTTGCCCACCCTCAACCCCCCGGCCATCACTACACTGGTTGACAGGTATTCTTCTAAACCATTGCTCCACTTGCATGTTCATTGTGTATCGGCTATGTGCGCCTCACGGCCTCTGACATGTATTCCTCTTTTTTGTATCATGTAGGTGCAGGCCGGAGACTCACAGCTTCCACCTCCCTTTCGGGGAGATGACTATTACGCTCGAGGACACTCAGAAGATACTTGGTGTCGCTATTCATGGCCGTACAGTTATCGGACCGTGCGTGCCTACAGGTTGGAGAGCCCGAGTAGAGGCCTTCCTCGGGAGAGAGCTTCCTCCTGAGGCAGGACATCGCACTTCTAGAGTTCCAATCACCTGGCTCCGGCAGTCTTTCGCAGTGTGTCCTGAAGGTGCGGATGAGCAGACAGTTGCCTACTACTGCAGGGCATGGATCCTTCACTTGTTTGGCTGTGTTCTCTTCCCCGACAGAACGGGGGACAGCACGTCGTGGATGTACATCCACTGCCTCACTGACTGGGACACGGCGGGTCAGTACAGCTAGGCTTCCGGGGTGTTGGCGTTCCTTTACCGCCACCTCTGCGAGGCGTGTCGTCGGACTTCGGCGAACCCGTCACTAGGTGGTTGCCTCTACCTCCTCCAGCTGTGGATGTGGTGTCGTCTACCAGTTGGTCGTCCCACGGTTTTGGCTCATCGTCCCTGGTTCGCAGAGGTTCCTCTTCGTCGACGTCCGACAGTTGCCTATCTTTGGGACCAGGTCTCAGTTCCCTACACCAGGATGAAGCGGGCCTACCTAGAGTACACGAACGAGCTAGATGCGCTCATGGCCTCCAATGTAAGTTCATTCCATTTGGTATCGTGATTTTCATTTGTTAGTATAGTACCTTACAAGTAAATTGTTACTATGCAGGTTAAGTGGGAGCCGTACGCCGATCCAGAGGTGGAAAGTATTCAGCTCAGCGCATTGTGCTACATAGACGAGGCCCTCTACAGGATGAGGTGCCCCCTAATATGTTTCTATGCTGTTGAGTATCACCTGCCACACAGAGTTGCACGCCAGTTTGGTAAGAGGCAGCTGTGTCCAGTAGAGCCGTTCTCGACGTCTGTGGCCTTGCACAAGTAAGTTTGATCGTCAGTACAGCCGTTCCAATTGCACAGAGTTTCTACTAATTTTAACTATTGGTTTACGTGACATGCAGATTTGATCGTCAGCGACAGAAGAAGGTGACAGATTTCGAGCAGCACCACCACGCGTACGTTCAAGAGTGGGGACACTTGCAAGTCAACGTGGACGACAACGACGAGCCGCACACCAACGAGTCCTTCCGGTGGTACCAAGTTTGGTACCAGGGTGCGACGCGGTCCAAGCTGAAGGGACAATGGGCACAAGATGACTATGCCGATATTGAGTCCTCGGACAACGAAGACACGCTGTACGACCAGTCTACTCGCCTTGGGACGCAGGTGGAGACAGCACCAGTCCTGGACCGTGTGGTAATGTTCAATCTCATTGCTTATTTTCCAATAGACAGAAATACCACTACATATAGAAAATTATCCATTCTTTTGCTTGTTTGCAGGGCAACACCCTCAGGCAGTCTGTACAGGACATAGAACGTTTCTCCAGGACAGTCGGCGACGTCAAGACGCGTAGCTTCCTAGAAGTAAGCTTCGACAAAGCCACTCACAAAATTAGTACCTAATATCTTCGTATCTTGTTGGTTAACAAAATGTTGGACGACAGAGGCTAGCAGGTCGGCTACGTCGTGCGGCTGGTCGTTGTGGTTGCAGCACAGGCGCGGCGAGGGACGTACACGTGCCTTCGACAAGACTTGCAGACCCGACGTGGCGAGGGTCGTACACGGAACATAGCTCGTCCCCCACGAGGAGCGACACTTTCCCAGCCCAGGGCGGTGAGGACGAGGACGAGGACGAGGTGGAGCAGACTTACGATGAGATAGACCCGTCTCAGCTCGTAGACGCTCCTTCGACTCAGCCTTCACAGCCTCTACCACGCAGACGCCGCCGCAAGCCTAGCCGTTATACTCCAGGCACCGATGCACTTGGTAAGGGTAAGGGTAAGGCTAGGAGGCAGTGATACATATGTGTAGGCTTGTGGTTGGGCTTAAAAGTCGTTGTATATATGTTGTAATGAGCTAGGAGGCACTTGGTAAGTGGTTGGACTGAGATGGGTTTGTAATGAGCTACTTGTTGTATATATGTGTATATGTTATATTCATGTGATATTTGTGTTCGAATCCGTAGTCTGTACTTTGTGGTTCTATAATTCCTGCAATGTACCGTAGCTTGTTGTTTCAGAAATTATGATTACTGGCCTCTGAGAAGGCAATGTTGTAGCACTTATTTCGTGGAACGTACTGTTTCCTGCAAACGACTGAAAATGCTACGAACTATGAATTTATTACGAGACTACAGGCTCTGAAAAGCCTACATAGGAACATTTATTGCTACACTGGAATCCTGAAAAAGCGAAAAGATTCGTATGTCCTCCTCTCTATGGACTATGCCCACTGCACCAGATAACCTGCCTACATAAAGTCCTTCTATGTCTTCCATACCACATCTCCGTTAACAGCCATCACAATACTACTACACAACAATGTCTTCCTGGAGGTCCGGCCCATTTGGAGTGCCGGAGTGGCATGACCGCCCGAAGTGCCATTGCGGCTTTAGGACGATGTTGTGCGTCTGGACGGATCGAGTACAACGAGCCAACTACGGCCGTAGGTTCTTCAAGTGTCCAGACCCGGATGACGACTTCATGGTAACGACGACAACTAAATCCTTTGTTTCTCGTTATCGTTTTTCAACTTGATCCGTGACATCTACCACGCCACATATAGCCTTGCGAGTTCATCGAATGGGTGGATCGGGTGCCGCCGGCATGGCCACAGAACCGGCCAATGGAGGTGGAAAACAAAGGACAATACTTTGTCAAGATGACTCAGGCTCGCGAGGTGGAACGACACATGCGGCTTGAGCAAGAGCGCCGCGTGAGGGTGGACTAAATCCGTCTGAAGGGCAAGGAGGATGAGCTGCAAAGGAGACGGGAGCAGTTAAGTCTGCGTGAAGCAGCCATCAAGCGTCAGGAGGAAGAGCTTCAAGCTCGTGAGGCAGCTCTCAAGACCAAGAGTGACAGGAAGAATGATGCAGCGGAGCCATCTTCAGGGCGCAATAAAAAGGGGAAACAACCACGCTACACCCAGTAGACAAAATGTAATAGACCCAGCAATTTATATTCCCTAAGGCATGTTAGGACTAGTGGTGGAGTTCTGAACATTAGAAGTACAGAGTTCCACACATGCCACGTGCTCATCATATGATCTTATGATGAGAATTTTCTCCATTTATGTTTTATTTCCTTTAATTCTAATTAAGTGGGTATAAAGGAATTCGCGCTCGTCATATACCCCTATGGCTGGGTAGTAATTTTCAGTCACAAAAACTTTCCTAGGTCCGCTTCTTGGTATCCAAGTTGAAAGGGATAAGTTGAACAAGTACGGCCGTCCTTTTTTGGGATGTACTATTAAACCAAAATTGGGATTACTCGCAATTCGGTCGTTGTGGTCGGACTCTATTATGGATTTCTGACCACATTCTCCATTCTTCTTTCTCCAATCTTGGATTAGGGAAGAAGGAGATATTCGCGACTACTGGCGGTTTCATTATAGGGCAGCTCATGATCTTCATACCGATTAATTATCCACCTCTGCATCTATTCTTTCTTAGCTAAACGAGTGGAACATCCATCCAATTCCTTTATTTTATTATGGAATAAGAAGAATTCTTCCATTCTCTTTTTCTTTGGTTTGGGGAAAACCCAAACTTTAACTTTTCGAGGGAGTGGAATTCCTAGTAAAAAAATCCTGGATCGGCCGCGCGGCGGCACTGCCAGTTGCTCGGCGCCGTGACTAGTGGCGCCGAGGTGCTTGCCACGTCGGCGCCACGCAGGCCGCCACGCTGTAGCGGGCCTGGGACCTCGGCGCCATGGACCACGGCGCCGAGACGTCTTACCTCGGCGTCGAGGGTCACGGCGCCGACCCCTTGGGTCCAAAAACGGAATTCGGATCAATGTAGTTTTCAGATTCTTTGTCAATTTCTAGTACCGTATATTTCATCCTACATATGGAGGCTGGAAGAAGACTTTTCATCAGTTCATTTCACTGACCTTTCTTCTTGCTTTTTAAAGAAAGAAAAAGGGCACCAAAAAGTTGAGAAAAAGGGTAGCAAGAAATGTACAGATAATAGCTAGTACATAAAAGGGGGAAAAACAAAGGAACAGTAGAAGTTACTATCCTACTCATCTTGAGGGTTAGCTTTTGGGAAGCATGGTCCTTTGTGGTACGCTATGCTGGCAGGTCATTTAACTAAGCAAAATGCATGTCAATATTGCCTGCTGGTAATTTTAAAAAACTGTTGTATAGAATAGCAACTTTGATTCGAACCCCTTTTTTGTTTTCTACCGCAGCAATATGTGCTAGCTAAGACTATCAGCTTGAGGAGCTAGCTAGCTCCTGGAATTTCTTTTCTATTATCTTCAAAGAATAATATATTTTTGGGTACTTTCATTATAAGATCCATTTTTTTCTTTTTTGTAAACAACCAGCACCCTGCTATATCTTCCGATCCATTTCCTCTTCATCTCTCCCCTCACACACCACTCTCTCTCTCTCTCTCTCACACACACACACACACACTGACACACACACACACACACACACACACAAATACTCCCCATGCTCCTCGGCGTCCTCGTTTGATGAGGCCAATGGCCAGCAGTGGCATGGCGTCCTCTCCCTCCTCCTCCTTCCCTCCAAGCTTCCTCCTCCACATGCAGCAAACACCACCTCCTCATGATCCCCAAGAACACCACCACCACCATGAGAACCACCTCCCTCCTCATCCTCATGCCCTTCCTCACCACCATCCCGGCCACAACCCCTTCCTCCCTTCCCTTCAGGATTTCCGAGGTACGCGCGCACGCGTCCACAGTTCCATGGCTACTCGATCGTTTTGGCTACCGTTGCATGGACGGATCACCAGCAACCGAACCGAACCGATCCATTCACTGACATATACATATGTAGGTACGACGCCGATGCTGGGGAAGCGGCCGATGTACGGCGGCGACGGAGGAGGTGGCGTCGGCGACGAGGTGAACGGCTGCGGTGGCGCGAACGACGACGAGCTGTCGGACGACGGGTCGCAGGCCGGGGAGAAGAAGCGGCGCCTGAACGTGGAGCAGGTGTGGACGCTGGAGAAGAACTTCGAGCTGGGGAACAAGCTGGAGCCAGAGCGCAAGATGCAGCTGGCGCGCGCGCTGGGGCTGCAGCCGCGGCAGGTGGCCATCTGGTTCCAGAACCGCCGCGCGCGCTGGAAGACGAAGCAGCTGGAGAAGGATTACGACGCCCTCAAGCGCCAGCTCGACGCCGTCAAGGTCGAAAACGACGCCCTCCTCTCCCACAACAAGAGGCTCCAAGCCGAGGTACACATCCTACAACGCACTAATCCAACAATCTCCAACTCACACGTAGTACAATTCAACAACCTCATCGTCCTGTGGTCTCTGCATTTGATCCACTGCCACACCTGCGTAGATCTGCGCGAATTTTGCGATCCTCGTTCCACTGTTGATCTGGGAGGGACGCCGTTTGGCTGTGCTTTTCTCGGGCTTCGATCCTGGCTCAATGATTGGTTGGTGATGGGTTAGCTACTGGGGCGAAGCCGGTATAGGTGTATTGACTATTGAGGTCCAATGATCCCAATAAAATTTAGTAAATTTTATAAAAAATTATTATTTTATACTGTTTATGTGAGAGCGGATATCATCGTGCAATAGAGATACCTTAATGCTCCTGTCGTCTCACTTCGCCTGGTTAGTTAGCTAGCTAGGATCCATGTGGGTTTCAGTGTTTGCATTAAGGTTGTTGGAATCGGTGCCCATGGGCGCTTGCCTGCCTTGCCTTGCCTTTCCATCCTGTGCGTACTACGTACGTAGCTGTCTGCAGAGCCAGTGAGAGAGTGAGAGTGGCTATCCTTTCGGAAAGGTCAGCAGAATATGCAGCGTTCGCTCTCGTGTTCAAGCTGCGGCGAGTCGGGCTCTGTTTCTCTCTCTCTCTCTCTCTTTCTTTTAGTCTTTTGAGGAGGATCGATCGATCGACGCTGATGCGGCGGTGGAGTCGATAGCCTCATCATGCCATCTCTGTGCCTCGTCTCAGGGTGCATGTGCCGCTTTTTTCTTTCCAATCAGCCTTGCAATGATCGATGTGTACGTGTGGAGCGTGGACTGAATAGAACACAGTTAATTAGTACTCATCGTATGATTGGGGATGCAATTGTAAGTAGCTTGGACTAGTAGTTCTCCCAGTTGTTTCACTGAAGAAGCACTAGTGTATTTTTATCAGACTTTTAATGGGACCGTATGGTACAAAGAATGTCGCTTCAAGAACCCAACCGTGACATGCAAGTAGTGTTAAAGGCAGAAATAGATGCATTTTCTCAGATGATTTCTCTGCTAAACTTCAGACAAGCAGATGCAAAATTTCTCATGATCTGGAGAGATCACTCACTGCAATCCCTGTTCCAAAGTGTTTGCAATACATTTACTGCCAAGCTCACTGAAATATATTCTTGAACTCTCGTGTGGTAATTTAATGCAGATACTGGCACTGAAGGGCAGGGAGGCGGCGTCGGAGCTGATCAACCTGAACAAGGAGACGGAGGCGTCCTGCAGCAACCTCAGCGAGAACAGCTCCGAGATCAACCTCGACATCTCGCGCACGCCGCCGTCCGAGAGCCCCATGGACCCTCCCCCGCCGCACCAGCAGGGCAGCGGCATGACCCCCTTCTACCCCTCCGTCGCCCGCCCCGCCGGCGTCGACATCGACCAGCTCCTGCACAGCTCCTCGGTCCCCAAGATGGAGCACGGCGCCGGCGGAAACGTCCAGGCCGCGGACACCGCTAGCTTCGGCAACCTGCTCTGCGGCGTCGACGAGCCGCCGCCCTTCTGGCCGTGGGCCGATCACCAGCACTTCCATTGATCCATCCATTGATCGATCAGCACAATATGTATGTATATCTTGCAGTGAATGATGCATGCATGCACGATGATCAACAATGAGCATGCATAAAGATTCGAGACATTTGGATTCTTGACGAGGACAAGGGAGGTAGAATGAAGGTTGTGTATGAATGAGAGCTACTAGCTATCAGATATTGAGGATTTGAGGTGGTGATGCAATTTGAGTTGATGAGGATGAGGAGAGGGGTTAGCGGAATAAGTGAGGGGCATGGAATGTAGGTAGATTTTGTAGTTCAATAGTATCTTTTTTTCTAACTATCATTCAGATTTGTGATCGTTGGATTAGAGATCCAATGATCACGAATTCTCCCCGCCCCCTCCAAAAAAAATCTCCCCTCTCCAAAAATAAGATGCCGTTGAATCTCTAATCCAACGGTCCGAAATTTGGATGATTGTTAGGAATAAAACATCTGAGTGATACCTATACACACCCCTTTTTTATCTCCTTTTGTTTGCATACATAAATTTGTGAATTGTGAGGCAATGTTGTTGTATAGGTCCATGGTGTTTCTTCCTCTAATTTGTATGGATCATGTGAAGACTCAAGAGTACATCCCCCCACCCAAAAAAAAGTTGTAAGAAAAATGTTTGCTTTGGTAATCACATCTCCATAGCTGTACATTTTTAAGTGTGTGTGGCTGGGTGTTCTTCACATGTGGCGTTCACAAGGCATGCATGTAAGCATTACAGCTAGCTTAATTGTGTGGATGATGTGTCCATTGTTTTGAAATATAGTGATATCATTATTTTGAGTATATACACACTATGATGCACAATATTGGATGAGTGCAAGACTGGATATTTTTTTCAGGTTAAGTTTTCCACAGTTAAGCAGTACTACTAACATTCATCTTGCATTAATCTTGCTCATGCAAGCCATCCTACAATGCAATTAAGGCCATTTAAAAAACAACAGAAAAGCGTGGGCACCAGCAATATTTGGACAGCTATGTCTTTGGGTCCCTTCATCTTTGAAGGGTCGTACGCTACATGTTAACATTGTGAAGAATCCAACTTGTTTGACATGGTTTAATCGCACTGCGATCTACTTGTTACAATATACTTAATTAGAAACAGCATTACGCTGAATTAAACATCGCTGGCCGAACAAGACCTAAATTAAACATACCTCTGTTAAATTTTGAACCATTTTAGAATTCAGATACGTTGTTTTTGTAGATGCTCAAATAGTGGATGGGAATGTTGCGGCCTACACAGACATGCTCATGCATGCGTGACTTGTAGTATGTTTTTCTCTTCTCCCTCCTGGGTCTCCTGTGCCGTACATACATTGCCCTCCCCTTCCCTTATCGCCTCACTGGCAGCTACAGTTGACTGAACTGGACTTTGCTACTTTGCCTGTCTGAAAATGCTTCATGCGATGGGATCAGGGGCATGTACGCACCAAATCAATGCAGGTAGGATCAATTTAGTATGTAAACAACGAGAGGAAAAATTCAGAATTCAGAGAGAGAGAGAGAGAGAGAGAGAGAGAGAGAGAGAGAGAATGAAGCAATGTATGGGAATGGCAGGGTAGGTCACCTCATGGGCAGGTCCACTCCTCATGGAAGAGGAGAACCATCCCTTGTGGGTTGATCAGCAGTGGCGGGGCCGAAGCACTGAGTCAGTCTCGCCGGCAGAAAAACCGAAGGACCGTGCCTGGCCCCGTACCCCTATGCCCGTTGGCCCGCGCGGCTGCAGAGAACCACCCCCTTTTTACAACTTCACTGGCTCATGCAAGTACATCCTCGCGATCTTAAATCGATGCGTCGTAGGCTCCCATTAGTCCATCTTTTTCTCTTCCTTTCAATTTCGGCAGAGGACAGATTAATGGGAACTTGGAGATGCTACTGATTGCTTCTCGTTGGAATTACAGGGAGGCCAGTGAATTTAGTGAAGCAGAGGACTGTACTCCGAGCAGTACGAGCAATGGATGCGGCAGTACTGCCATGAACAGCTTGATCTGGTCCAGTCCAGATGTGAGGTGCAGGCTCGTACACTATATATCTAGCCGCATATAGGGATGCACCACCAACCATGAACTATACCCAAGATTCATCTCGAGCAAGGAAAAAAATAATTCAGCCAACGTTGATCTTTGAAGCAAAGCAGAGAGAACATTCCATCCATTATCTATTGTTAGAAATCAACAAGGCAAATAACAAAGATAATCAAACAACAAGAGATACATAGTTTATTGTGGAAAATTCTTGCGAGAAAAAACTATAGGACGCGTAACCGACGATGATCACTATATGAGAAGAGTTACAAAGTATTAGATTTTACAATGAGTCATCGGCAGGATCTGCCGACAGATCGGCCCTCCACTACCACAAATCGCTCTTTCTTCACCGTCGAAAATTCGAATCACATATTCAACATCTGATTGCACCTTGGTTTTTTCACCCAAGGTGGCACCTTTGGCACTAGACCTAACGAACAGCACCTTTGTCCTTAACAAGTACTGCAAACCTTTGAAAAGAGAAGTCAATGTGATGACTGGATGTGCACTCTCTCACCTGTACCTAGCACACTGAGCAAACCATGCTTCGTAAAAAATTTTATATGTAACACACTCACAGACATATTATCAGTACACATTAAGCTCTGGTACATTATGACATTATGGAATTCCTTTAATTTTTTGAAATGGAGATATTATGCAATTTCTTGTAAAATATCCAAGGAAAGTAAAGGGAAAGGCCGAAAGGGAGAGGGGGGATGGTTAGTAGGATGTCAAAGTGTCTACATCGAGATGCATACGAGACGCTCCCAATGGGCTTAGCAAGGACTAGGGTAGTGGTATATATAGTCCAAACTGTTGCATTGGTTCAGTGCTTTTGATAGGGCATGCATGGCTGTGCGCCTTGCCTTACCCCTCCATGTGGGAGCACAGTGCCCAACTGACCATGTGTCCTTTGCAATGTCCCAACCAGCCCTCAAGGCCACTGATCAATGCAAAATGTGCGAGATCGATGTTGATGCTGATGGGTTCCATACTGCGTTTCACACAGGCCACTGATCAATGCAAAATGTGCGAGATCGATGTTGATGGGTTTGATACTACGTTTCACACAGAGTTCCAGTTTGTAGGATCGATTACTGCAATCAGAACGTCGTGAATGATTGTTGCCATCTTTTTGAAGTCTCCAGACGATTGATGATGCTTTCTACTACTCAGATATCAATCGCCTGATCAGATGCCTAGTGTACGACCGCTTGATCAACCGATCTATTCGACCTCTTCGCTCAACCAATCGATCTATTCTACCGCTTCGCCCGATCGCTTTGCTCGTTGTCGAACGATCCAAACCACCAGCAATCACCAGCGTACTTCACGCAAATCAAGAATAGATTGATTCAAGACTATCTTTATTGCTAAAATTTTATGGATTTACAAAATACCCTCACAAGCACCTCTAAAAACCTTCTCGACAATCCCTCTTCGAGCCACACCAAAACTTTCTCCTATAGTCACACATTAGCCCTTAGCCTCCCCTGTTTTTATAGGCTAATGTCTAAACCGTGTCCACCTCAAACACGAACACAAAACTCTATCTCTTTCTCAAATCAAGAGACTCAAAGCCCTTCCTAACGCGAGTTTTATTCAAATCTCTATCTCTTCCACATTACGGACTCTATCTGTAACTCTCTCAATCTTCTCAGTTGTGAACTCCATCCATAACTCCTAACCTAATACGTGACGAAGCCTCCAGGACAGCACCTCCTGTATCTTCATCACGCCTCATCAACTCTCATGTTGAAGCCTCCGGGAACGCACCTCCCGTATCTTCTCCATGCATCATCCTAACTTGTGTCAAAGCCTCCTAGACTGCACTACCCGTAGTTTCTCTACGAATCACCACCTTTAATCTCCACATACTCCAACGTGAGCCCAATTACCTCGCGTGACATCCTCAACCACTTGGACCTCAGACTTCTCTATCCTAGTCTCAATTCTCCTCGTCACCGACCATAATCGTCTCCACACCCACATGCACATGCAAAGACTGAAGAAAGTTTTTTCGGCACAATTCTTCACAACTTGACTGTCATCAGTCCACACACACAAACCACAGCAATTTCCTAAACGTCACTCAGATCGGGGGGAAAGCAAAGCTTTTGGTAATGTATGGATAACTTTTTCTTATGGGTCATGCCCAACTATTTTTTGGCCCCTCAAGTGTGATTGCAATAGTTAGATTTATAGTCCATAGTCAAATATCCTTTTTCAAGTTGAATTCGAGAGTACTGACACGTTAATTGGTAATTCTTGGGACATAAGGCGGTAAAATCTTTGAACCACAGATGGTGACTTAGTGTGCCACTGATTGTAAAATTTTTCAGGATTTATAGTAGATTTGTTTTTTGTGGACTTGTATGTTCAAACTTTCCTTTTGAAATTATGTTGATGACATCTTTTTTCTTCAAACTACAGATGAAAGCTCTATAGGGTGTAACCTACGGAGGGAGCAACTTATTTCAAATTTAGGCTTGTAGGGATTAGTAATTCTGTGAGCTAAAGATGGTGGCTTAATGTGCTAATGATGGTAAACTAGGGAGTTGGTAATTTGTTAAATCCACAAACCAATGGTGATTTTTGAACTTAGATTGGTATTTTGTTAAATTGTAGGCGGTAACTTATATGACTCTGGCATGGTAATTTGTTTAAAAACATACATGATAAGTTTCTTATGACAAAAAAAAGAACATAACTTATCAAAAACCACAAGATAACATTTGTTGTATATCAAAAACCACAAGATAACATTTGTTGTATAGAAAGGTAGCTTATGTTCAATTTGACTGTATTGTTCGATCATAGGACTTAACTTTGGTTTAGTGACAACTTAAGAAAGTAAAAAACATAACTTATCAAAAACCATAAGATAAAATTTGTTTTTTAGGAAGGTAACTTATGCTCAGTTTAACCGTGTCGTTCAATCGTAGGGCTTAACTTCGGTTTAGTGCCGACTTAAGAAAGCTTTATTCAGAAACAATTTTGGAACAGATCACGGGGACAAGGACAGGAAGGTTTGTCACAATGGTTGGCAATGGGTAGAAATAAGACAATGGGTAGAAATAAGATAATTCATGTTGCTAAAAATTGTAGTTTAATTTGTTCTTGTCATGAGGAACCATGTTACACTTTGTTCGTTCAACTAAGTGATAGCCTCTTATATAGATATTGAAAAGTGGATAATGAAGTGATCCAATTGATATTTTTTTATCCATGTGGCCCCATTGCTCAGTGATTTGGATGGATGAAAACTTATAGAACTTTAGGTTGTAACTTGTTTAAAATACTGATGGTAATTTAGTGCAACTTAAGGTAGTTTTGATTTTTTTAATGTATAAAATGATGGTATTTTTTTTAAGATATGCTGGTAATTTATTGAAGCTGCAAATGATAACTCAATGTGCAACCAATGATAATTTTGGTTGATGGTAATTTTGAACCTAGGCGTGGTAATTTGTTAGAAGTGTAGATGGTAACTTAGGGTTTGAACTTTTTACAAGCTCACAAATCAATAGTTGTTTTTGCACATAAGGTGGTAATTTGTTAAAAGTATGTATGGTAACTTACAAAACATTGGATGGTAATTTGTTAAAAATACACGATAACATGAGGTAGCAATTAGTAACACAAGATAAGTTATTTTGTAGCACAACAAGATATTTTTGAAGTGTACAGAGATAACTTTATTAAATAACATGAAATGATGATAACTTCAAGAGAAAATAAAGATGATTTTTTTGTCTAATCCATCTGTTTATTGTTTCAGTTTTACTCTGCTATTTCCCACACAAATGGTAACAATTGGAATATCTTCCTACACCAAGAACTGGCTCAGTACCACTGTAACCATTTAGGAAGAAAGGAGCAGCTGTCATTGCCATACCACTGAAGCTTACACAAAACGGACAACATCAATAATGATGTAAGCATTGGGCTAACCTTGCCCTCAATCCTTGGCAAGTGCCACTTGAAAAGCCCCTAAAAATTTCAAAAAAATTTTTTGAGCCTTTTTCCTGATTTTTTGAGTGAATTTTGGGAACTTTCCCTTTTTGGAAAGTCGCCCGATTCCCGCTTTCCCTTTCAGGCATGGCCGCCTCCCTCTTCTCCTTGGCGCCCCGTCTCTTCCCGCTTTCTCCCCTCTCTGGCGCCGCTCCCTTTTCCCCTCTCCGCTGGCGCCTCGCTCCCTCCCCACCTTCACCCCGCGCCTGCGCTGCGCGCCGCGCCCACGCCGCCTCTGCGCCCGCGGACAGCGCTTCGCGCCGTCCCGACCGCCCGGTCCGAAACCGTGGGTGCCCCTGCGCCACGCGACGCCTCTTCTCTACCCCGACCCCACCTGCCAGTCTCCGCTTTCTCCTCCTCCCGCGCGCGGACGCGCCCCCTCTGCCGCAGCTCACCTGCTCCCTCTCCCGTCGCGTCACCATTACTCCATTGTGCAGAGCCCCGTCACCCCACTGCGCAAAGGAGACACCCCCAATTGCTCCCCGTCCCCTCCTGTTGACTTCCCGGCCGCGCCCGTTGCCGTCACCCCGAAGGAACCCCTCCCTCCGCCCGGGCATAAAAGCCGCCTCTCGGCTCCCTTGCTCCCTCTTGATTCCCAAGCCTCCCAGACACCCCCATTCCCTTCCTGCCACTCCAGAGGACCTCCCTGAGCCGCCGATTGGAGCCCCGCCGCCCGAAGCGCCGCCTTTCCTCTCCCCTGCGCCGGTGACCTCGGTGAACCGAATTCCCTTCTCCCTGGCTCATTTTCCAATTGCATTTGCCAAAAGCATCCCCAATCCCTCCTAATCACCGTGCTACGCTTGTTTGGCCAGAAGAATCACCGAGGAGTTCCCACATCGAAGCTCACCGCCGGTGGAAACCACCTCACCGTGGCCAGAGCATCTCGAAGCCCCTCGGCTTGAACTGCCACTGCTATTGCGAGGCCCTTGGCCCCCTGCCCGTGTAATCGCCACCGATTAGACCCTCTCGCCGCCGGTGATCCCCTCCGCCACCAAATAGCCGAGACACTCCCATCTCCCTCCCGCTCTCTCCTTTGATCCCCTCACCTTCCTAAGCCCCAAAATGGGTTCCCTAGCCCTAGCTCTAGCTGGTGGTGCCCTCCTTGGCCATCGGGAGCCCTTGGCGTCGACGGAGAGCAGAGGCGCCGCCATCTCCGCCCCTCTGTTGCCCGCGCACAGCTGGAGGAAGACGACGACGGCGTGGCGCTATCCTCGCCGTCCCTCCTCTCTGGCACCTTCTAACTGCAGCCCTCTGATCTCCCGTACCGCTTCGGCCGTCCCCTTCATATCGCCACCGTCCGATTTCACTCACCCGACGTATCCTGTCCACCCGCCTCCCCCACATCCCCTTCGTCCGCTGCCGCCGCGTGTAGCTCGGGCCGGCCCGTTACTGTTTAAAACGATTTTCCAGAGGTTTAATCATTTTTAAAATGCCAGAAAATCCAAATAAATTCTAGAAAATCACAGAAAATCCCAAAAATCCCCAAATTTCACCACTTTGCTTCAAATAATATCCTGGACCCATTTTTGGCCTCCACTTCCACAGATTCATCCCAAATAAATTCCTAAAATTCCCCATTTGGAGATTTATGCATTTTACTCCTTTTTAAATAGTTTATTTTCCATCGCTTGATTAGTCTCAAGCTGGATTTAATTATTTTATGTGTTTGCGTTAGTGTCGGAGATTTCGGAGGTGCAAGTGCAGGCTCAGGATCCCGGTGTTTCTTCGTTCGAGCTAGCTGAGATCATCCGGATTGACGGCAAGTCCCAAATCCTTTGATCATGTTGCAACCCATGTTATTTAATTATGTTATTATGCTATTTGCATTATGCTAGTTGTGAAATATTAGTTTAAAGTAAAATAAAATGTTTAGAATGACATGTTATGTAGATAAACCTACCACCGACAAATGCCATGTTAAACTCGTAGCCATACCTTTGTAACCCTAGAATTAATTATCTGTTAATCTAGATAACTGTAGGTTATTATTATGATGCAAAGTCTTTACACTAATAAGGTTGTGGCTGCGGGCCAATAGAATTTAGAAAACCCGACTCTAAGATAGGGTGGTATGGGACACCGTATCTTAGAGCGGAGAGTGCCGACGTGCACAAGGTAGGGTAAAGGTTAGGGAAGAGCCGCGAGACGATCTCCGCCCATCTTTTACCCTAAGATTGAAGGTAGGGTAAGGGTGTTGTGGGAAACCGCGAGACGGTCTACGCCCACCGCTTACCCTAGGTTGGGTCGTGTGCCTGGTGAGGTTGCGGACCCCGTGAAAATATAAGGACTAAACCCTTACGCTGAGCAAATGACATGGTGATCGCTCAACCACAGGAATTGACTTGTCAACACTGGTTTAGTAGCTGCTCAACTCGATTGAAACTCTACAGGTGCGGAGGAGGAGGTTGAGAAGTGAGATTAGGCAGGCCGTGCTACGGGTGCCTAACAACGGTAGAGTTCACTCGAAGCGGACGATTGTTTTATTGTTTTCTTGTGCCAGACCCGAGTGGATTCTACCGGGTAGAGCCTATATAAAGAGTTGAGCAGTGAAACGACCTGGCTTTCTTAACTCTGTCGCGGGAGTTAAGGAATCGTGTGGGTAAAGCTGAGCAAACTCTGCAGAGTCAAATAAATGGTATTCGAATACGCCGTGCTCCCGGTTATTGGAGCTGTGTCACTTGGGTGATTCCAGCAGCGAAGCTTGAGTAGTTTTGTACATGCTTTAACTTGATTAGTTGGTTAATTAAATCTTCATGAAAACCCCCTGAGATTTTAAGGAGTAGTTTTGGGTCCGTTTTATCAAAATGTTTGCAAATGAAACTGCATCCACTCAAAGTTAATAAACCAAATATACTCCCTTCCTTTGTTGTTCCGTGCATATAGTAAGGTAGAGTCCCTTTGGGGCTTGCTGAGCCGGTTGTTTGGCTCACGGCTTGCTTAATCCTCTCTTTAGAGGATCAAGACGTTGATGAAGGTCTTCCCGTCGAGGACGTCCCCGAAAATCTCTTTTTCGACAAGGACCCGTGGCTTTAGGTCTTCGCCGCGCTCAAGCGGATTCTGGAGTTTTTGTGATGTAAGTATACTTTGGGCTTGCACGCCCCGCTGTCAAAAGCTGGATGTTAATCTTTATGTGAAATATATGCTGAACTTTTGTTGTAAGCATGCAATGGTATACTCTTGCGCGACACTCCATAACTGTTCATGCGTGAATAGTTGCGGAATGCCGTGTCCGTACGCGCCCTTGGAAACGGGAGCATTACACCACTCTGCAACACAACCCAACTCAAAGCTTCCTTAATCTGTTGCTGTCACCTCTTCATACAGATGACATATTTTTCATGAACAAATAGGTAGAGATGAACCTAGGATTAGGGGGTAAAAATCTATGTATATGGAGAGAGGAACCGGGTATTTAATCTCATATTCTTTTTGCTGGTGATTTTGTTTTGACCCCGGATAGATAAGTTTTGTGCTGTCGGGAGGTCAATTCATGCAGTTACTTGTTCTGAAGAGAACAAATTCGTCGCCCATTGTTTTCAAATGGAAATCACTCAAGCAGTCGGTCGCTCCAGCTAGACGACGAAAAATTCATGGGGTGCAGGTGATTAGCGAAGGGGATTAAAAAAAATGAAACTTGCCAAAGACGGGAGGCAACTGATGTATGAAAAATGAGTATCGGGGGCTGAGTGCGTGTTAAGACTAATTAATGTGCACCCAAACACGCCATAGTCACATCCAATCCCGAAGGGTTGATTAGTAGGTCCATAAACAGAGCCCAAGTTTGGAACCAAAACTGTAAACTGTATGGATGGAAAGTGAGGCCCATGCACGCCCAAAACTCCGGGCGCGCCATTCCCGCCTGGTCGCGCGGAACAGGTGCCCGCGGCGACGGCGGCGGCACCGGGGTCGAGATGGTGTTCTTCGACGGCGGCGCACACTATGGCGACCTGGCGGCGAACCTGCTCCTGGGACTGACCCTGCTGTGGCTGCCGCTCACCCTGGCGGCCGTGTCCCGCGCGTTCATCCTCCGGTACCGCTTCACCTCCCGCCGCGTGACCGTTTTTCTCTGGGCTGTCCGGCGCCGACCGCACCGACTTCCCCTACTCGTCGGTGTCGTCCGTGGTCATCGTGCCGCGCGTTCGTCGGCGAGTGGGGCGACATCGTCATCGCCCTCAAGGATGGCACCAAGGTCGACCTCAGGAGCGTGCCCAGGTTCCGCGAGGTCGCCGACTACTGCCGCAACATGGCCGCCGCCGAGGGCGCCCTCGGGAGCCGGTATCTGTGCAAAAGGTTTTTTTGTGCGCGCGCTTGTCTGTTGTAAATTGCAATATGAAGACTGAATCATCTGGTCTGGATATATGCACGCGTGAAGAAAGGTTGATGCCTTCTCTTCAGTTTCGATAATATGCTGATTCCTGTAAGCTGTTGTTCCTCTTGTTACTGCAATTGCTAGGAATCCAAATGGATCATCTCAGGCCTAGTACTGATTAATTAACGATACGCCTCTGCAAAATTGGCGGTACAAACTTCTGCGTTTTGAACTTCGAGGCCAGTATTATGCGTCTGTTTCTGAGAATTTTGTGCTCACATTTAGGAGTGTATCTCTGAACTAAAAAGGCGAATCATTGCTTGATTAAATTGTAAGTGTCACATCGTCCACAAAGTACAGATTGCAGAAGAAAAAAATCAGGCCCGCTCTTCCAGCCATACTGAAGAAGTGAAGATTCAGACAAATGGATATTTAGTTTTCCTAGCGGAAACATAAGCTACACAATTTCCCTCCTTTGGACAATGTTTGGAGATTTCCTTGGAGAAAGACAAAGCTTGAACCTGTTTCGTCAGCGAATACGTTCAGGAGCCCTCTAGTCTTCAGGATTGCAAATAGATTCATCATGCACCTGTACCTGCAGGGCATCATCTTGCACTACGATCTTCTGTTTTGTTGCACCCAATTCATTCATTTGGATAGCAAGCACCAGCCCATTCGTCATTTAGAACCAGGGAAGATTGGTGTTCTGCTCGGGCTAAACCCGCCACTGAAATAGATTAGATGGGGATGGCAACCTCGTCTATCTAGTTCTCAATGGGGCGACCCAACAGAGTGTGAGGATAAAGAGTCTGGGATCACTCATCTGCTGCATTTGCATCCTCTCAATTTGCATTTTGCTCTGTTGAGTTTTCATGCACGATTCACCCCCCAAAAAATTTTTGACTACTCAGGAAAGACAACGCAGTCTACTCATATATACAACCATACGTTGAGACTGCAATCTATCTCTACACCAAAGGAGTTGATCTAACTTTGGCAGCTGATCAATCTGGGTGCCTAACTACCAGGTGCGTGCCTGCCGCTAATTGCAAGCGGCAAGTCTGAAAGCAAATGGGGGTTCGAGGTTACCTTTCATGGTTTCTTCTAAGCATGGTCATTGAGGTGTTATTATACCACTGACACAGTACTAGTACAGATTATTTTTTGTTTTGTCTGCTGTGGTGTTGTGCTGGACCTACTGGAGATTTAGGGTGCCTTTGGTTGAGCTTTTGGGAGCTGCTTTTGCTTCCAAAAAGCCAAAAGCCAACCAAAGGGGTGGAAACCAGCAGCTGCTTTTTCAGAAGCAGCTACTTTTGGGTAGTACAGTTTTGAAAGCACCTTGGACCCTGCTTTTGGCTTTCTGCTTTTTGAAATGGTGAAAATAGAGAGCTGTTTCACAGTTGTTTCAAGGAAAATAGAGATAGGAGATAAGTTTTATACTTGTTTGAACCAAACAGCTTACAGCTTTTCCACAGCCCACAACCTACAGCAGCTTTTCCACAGCCTACAGCTCAACCAAACACACTGAGAGACCAGGTGGTCGTGACTCCATGTGAATGATGAGTAATTGACAAAGGTTTAGGATAGTCGAGTTTGGGTTGAGTGGTTCGGAGTCGAGCTGTTACGTGGCGCAATCGGGCTCGGTCGGACTTTGGTCAAACTTGATCATTTGGGCTTAGGATGTATATTCTAATGTTTCGACAGGTTTGGACTTCGTCTGTGGTAAGTGTGATGGTATTTACGCTTTCATGTGTCGAGCGGTGCTATTTGACGTGTTTGCTTGTCTGTGTGACTGCAGGACATCGGGTGGAGTCGTGGCGAGACACGTGTACCGGACTAGGCGCAGGTGGCGCTGAGGTCAGAACGGTCGGGATGTGTCGAAGACGACGTAGACTCGAGGTGGTTGCGAGGCGTGCGAGGCAAGGAGCGCGGAAGCTTCCCGGAAGGTGCAGGAGGGGCGAATAGGGAAATTCGCGAGGCTGCACAAGCGGGAGTGGGCGCCGTTGGATTTAGCAGGCGTAACGGGGCGGAGACCCGTTAGCCAAGGCTATAAATAGGATTGAGGGGCTGCATGCCCACTTGAGCATTTGAGGAGAATTAGGGTTTGCTAGAGTCAAAAGAGGCTTTGAGAGTTTGTTTTAGCTTTAGGCTTTAGTGGGTGGAGTAGGCAGAGTTGTGTTCCCTCTGTACCACCTACGATGGTTTCTAGGTAGTGAGTTCTTCCTCCCTCCAAGCAAGCATGGGTGTGTTCTTGAGTTGGGAGAGTGAGGAAATGGATTGAGTGGAGAGTTTGTAATCTTTCCTTTGTATCAAGTCGGGGTATCGGGACTCGTCTGTTTTCCTTTTGATCAAGAAATGAGAAATCTGAAGTTTATGTTCAGTTCGTAGCCTCTGTTCTTCGTTCTTCCCTTTTGAGCAATTTCTTGATTTTCGTTGTTTTGGTTTCTTGCTTGCTGGAGAGTGCCAAAATGGATTGCTATGACATGGGTGATCCTCAAAAGCCATTTGGCTACTTAATCCCAAGAGCAAACTGAGTTTAATCCTTAGATTTCAATTTTGGAGTTGCTCTGTTCAAGTCTTCCTTTTCTAGGGTTTTGATCAAATCTCGTTTCCCTCCACGAGATGGCATGAAATTTGGTCTGGAGAGTCATGTGGCTATTGCTAATATATCCTCAAAGTTTCATGGCCAAAGGATCAAAGATTGGAGAGTAATTTGATTTTTGGTGTTGTCTCTATTGGTTGTCAGTTTGTTCCCAAAATCTGAATCTCTTTTGCTGGTGTTCATTTCCTTTGCTGATTGAGATCTTTAGGCTATTTAGATTACAGTCTGTAGCTTGAGGTCTTAAAAGGATCTTGGATTTCCTGTTTTTTTTTGTTTCCCTAAGTCCTGAGTATTAGCGGCCTTTTTGTCAAGTCTCTGTCTGCAGTTTGTTTAGCCTGTTTCAGTGCTTCGGTACAGCAGTCTGAATACTGCTTTGAGCCAATTCCAATAACAGGCTTTGGAAGCAAACCGATTTTTATTTGGGCCAGCATTCACTCTGCCGATCTCATTTCTTGTTCCCCTGTTCCTTCGGTTCAAGAATCCAAGTCCTATATCCCTTTTGTCGAAGGATCTTCTCTTTTTATTGTCATTTACAGTTTGTCTTTTAGCTTTGTTCAGTTCGTTCAGTTTTCCCTGTAGCTTGTCTTCTCCTGCATGCATTAGTATCTAGTTGGCTAAGTGGAGTATGCATGTTCCTCTTTTTCCTTTTTAATCTTCCGCAATTTTGCATGCAGATCAAACAGCGATATTTTCAGTTAAAATTTTTACTGGTTAATCTCTGATTTATGCTGAATTTTTCGGTGTCTCATGCGTTCCAAAATTTAGAGAAATCTTTTTTAATTTTCTGTTAGGTGCTTAGTTTTGCATTTTTTTGAAAAATCCGTGTTGATTTCTCGGGGGCGATTTTGAAGAGAGCGACATTCACCCCCCCTCTGTCGCCTTTTCGGTCCTACACACACCCTTAGCTGGCACGCTAGCTGCTGTCATGTTGCACCTGCAAACATGACAGCAAAATGAGCATTAATGTGTTTTGCCTTTAATTTGTTTGCTTGTGTGTTTTCATTGGCAAGTTAACTCGGAACTATTCACTGTTGTTCTCACCTCACTCGTATAGAACTGAAGTTTATTTCTTCCTTAGGCAACAGTGCAAGACAAATAGCTAGCTTAAGATGTAGTACTTTCGTTCATTTTTACTTAATATTTTTATTTTTTTACGATTTTTAAGATATAGCTTTAACCGTTATTTTTTATAATTTTACATTATTACATATAATAAAAATATAATATTATAAAAATATTTTTTATAATAAATCTAATAATATAATTTTTATGTAGCCAATTTTAATAGTTCTAAATTAATTTGTGATTAAGGGTTAGAAAGTTTAACGGCATAAATTCTAGATCATCAAGTACTAAAAAAGAATGGAGAGTACTACATACAACAGAAGAACAAGAACTGACCCTGTTGAAATTTTGTCCGCAGCCTTCATCTCTTTCAGCATGCCTAATGGTTGTAATGATAAAACACCACTGATCACTCGCATACACATTTTTTGCTCAATAACTCATGTTAAGGGCCTGTTTGGGACTGCTCTGCTCCAGTTTTTCCAGCTCTGCTCTACCAACTCCACCATGGAGCAGCTCCACTGTGGAGTTCCTGGAGTAGGTGATCCTGTTTGGCACGCAGCTAGCTCCAGCTCCAGGAATGTGAGGTTTCCCTGAGAAAGGTCCAATGTGCTCCTGAATGATGTTTGGTGTATGTTTTGATGTCTGCGGAGCATATGTAACTGAATTTTTTTTGTTGTCAATTGAAATATGATGTAAAATATTATAATCGCAATTAATTTATTTGAGAAAATCAAAAAACAAATATTTTGGTCAAATAATTTTCTTCAATAGTTTCCAAAAGAGCTGGCAATTAATCAGATTGAAAATACTTTATTTCCGGGAAACACAGCTAGAAATCTTGCATCACAAGTGCCCTGTCCAAATTTATCTAACTAATTCAAAGCAGGAAAACCGTATAAGATTTCTACAATACATCAGCAATACACACTGCAAGTATAAAACATGATGCACAGCTACCTCATGTAACATCATGTCGTACCAGAATTACAACCATAATGGAAAGCAAAATGCAAAACCAAACAAGCAAACGAGCACCATGCGGCAAGAACTATCTATTAGTCGTCATCCTTGTAGGGGTATTCCTCTGGGACTTGCTTGGTAAGTTTCACTCGCATCTCATAGGCATCATCCCCACGAAGCATATCGCGGACCCATGTAACCTCTGTCTTCATAGACACCTAAAGCAGTACAATGGCAATTAAATTAGAGCAGATTGTAAAAGTTTTTTCTGAACTGATAGGACCACATCACTAGGAAAACAAGTCTAAAAATATCATAAGCTGATAAAGATAATTACATTAGAACACTATTAAGCAAAAACACTGGAGCACAACACTCCGTATCAGAGCAGGTTGGCCACTGGTGGTACCAAGTAACAGTGATCTAGACAAATTCATCATGAAGTACCTTAAATCTGGATATCAAGAACATGCAATTTGCTAGGAAAAAGTACACACTATCATGCACTTATTGATCTTTTATTCTTCATTGTCAGAGATAAAATGGGAAGGATAAAAAAACATAGCAGTAACAGAAGAACTAACCATTTCCAGTGCTCCCCTAATAACTCCACTTAGCACATTGCAATAATGAAGGCCTTGGCAAGTATCAGGAAGCTCGACAAAGTCTACAAGAGGATTGTCCTCCAATACAAAGCTGCACCTTGTACCCTCAGCATCCCAATTGGTTACAGTAGCAGTCACACCCGTGGCGGCCGCCTCTGCTGCTCCGAGGAGTGCACGGCGGAGGAGCTGCGGGGGCGCTTGGAGTGCCGCTAGGAGGCACTTGAGCCGGCGGCGGGGCCCGTCCATGGGGCGGGAGCTGATGGGCTTGATGTTGGCGGCCTCGACGAGGGAGGAGCGGCGCGTGTGAGGCGGCGGCGGCGAGGCGTTGCCTTCGTCGCCGCCGTCGTCGTCGGATGCGGCGGCAGCAGAGTTGTCGGAGTCGGAGTGGAGGCGGGGGGAGCGCTCACGGGTGCGCCTCGGGGAGGGGAGGCGGCCGTCAGCGCCGGAGTCGGAGTCTGAGGCGGCCGCGAAGTCGGCACCGACAGAGGCGGGGGTGGAGGAGAGCGCGGCGGCGTTGGGGTGGAGGTTGGGGGGTGGGGTCTTGGATCGGGAGCGGGAGAGTGAGGGGCTCGGGGAGGGCGGGCGGGGACGGTGGTGGCGAGCCGCATCCGCCTCGCCGTCGGAGGCGTCGGAGGCCGAGCCCAACGCGGCGGCGGAGCGCTTCGGGTGGGGGGCGGAGGAGAGGGCGGCGCGGGTGTCGCGGGTGGGGAGGAGAGGAGTCGCGAGTGGGGAGGAGAGGAAAAGAAAACGAATCGGTACGGAGAGGAATTGTGTAATGGCAGTGGTGGGTAATTTTCTCCCAACTCTATGAGGAGATACAAAACTTCAGTTTCTGGAGTACCCCTTGAGGAGCTCCAGAAAAAACGTGGAGTAGGCCTTCAACTCCACCTTTTTCTTGGAGCAGAGTTCTTGGAGTTGGACCCGTTTGGCTAGACAAGTTTGGAGCAGAGTTGAAAAAGTTGGAGCGGAGCAGTCCCAAACAGGCCCTAAGTATACTCAACGATAGCACGTTCTCATGTTCATTTCATAGCACAATAGAAGTCGATGCACACCGAGAACATCGTGCCGGCTCTCAAAAAAGTAAAACTCTAAAGTATTTCAAGTTGCTCCTATATGGCCTGTGATCTCTGATCGACATTCGATTCTTGCAGCATTAACGTGTAAAATAAAATAAATAAACCTTCGGCTTTCACTTGAAAGTTGATTCTTCTCGCACAATGTAGACCCCTGTCTTGTTGGCAAGATGAGATGATTGGTGCCAGTGCCAGGCCGGTAGTAGTGGAACGGTCTACCATGGCAGTACATACAGCTCGAGCTCACTTTCTTTGATTCTTCTTTCCTTTTCGTCTTGCCCTTCGCCTCGAATGGTCGTTCTAAAATGTCAACTGCATACTAGTGCGATGCGTTGAAAGCTTTGGAATGCTTCCATTGCCCACCACATTAATTTGTTAATGCCTGTAAATTGTGAATTGTTTAGCATATCTAAGACGCTTTTGTTCAACCTTTTTTTGGGGTGGATTTGACTAACAAAGTGCCTTTGGGCTTGCCGTTTATATTTGCTTAGAACAAGCCAGTACACTCCTCACTGTGAAGAGGTAGCGCTCCGAGAGACCACTAGTTCTATAATATATGTTTGTGATGAATAATTTACACTTTAATTAGTTGAATTTGGGTTTTGCAATAGTTTTAGAAAATTCAGATTTACTGCCAGTGCTAACGATTGGACCAGTCGGTGGGACTGGTTGGACCGCTAGGAGAAAACGGTCGGACCGACCTGTGAATAGTGCTCTGACCGGCGGTCCGGTATGACCAGAGTTTGGGGCGTCATACAATAGGGGTGGTTGACCGATTTCTAGTTAGTGGTTATTTTTTTAGAGAGCATGTTTTGGAGTTGGGCATGTGCGGTCGGATTGGGGTAAGTGGCCGGTGCGACCGATATTGAAAATAAGGTCGCATTGGTCAGTGGTTGGTGGTCTGATCAAGTGGTTTGACTAGCGTGGGATGAGCAGCCAGACAAGTGGCTGCGACTAGAGATTATGGTGAGTTGAATTGGGCTAGTTTGAGGACAGTTCATGGCTTACGAGCTATAAGGGTTTGTGTTGTAGTGCATCATGTATGATTTTGACTAACGTGAGTCAAGTGTGTGGAATTTGTGCTTAATATGGTTGCTTGGCCTTTGGATGTCAAGGTGGCTTGGAGAATGTAGTAGTCGATGGCAATAGATTGGGACTAGACAGGGGAGCTAAGGTCTAGAGCGATCATGTAAGTCTGGATAAGGTTACGTGGCTTAAGCGGGGAGCACAGAGAATACAAGGATTGTGGAGAGGTAAGTTGGTGCATGTGGTGTGCCAAGTGAGGAGGCTGATGCACGTAGAAATGGTTCGAGGGGGGTTCGAATGCGTGAAGTGACAGCTAGTCATTGGGCAATACAAGTTGCGTGTGAAAGCATGTAAAGATACTTTGATGGAAAGGTGAAGACAGAATCAAGAGAAGGTGCCCGGACGTTTGTTGGGGATGTTTTTGGGAAAATGCCCAAAACTGGAGTTGAGGCCTACACTGAAACCGCAGCACAGGGAGGCGCAAAGGAGGTGTTTGAGGGTTAGAATAGAGTTAGTTGCAAGAAGTGGATCAAACACTAATGTGTTAGTAGATTGATCCCTATAAGTACTTTGAAAAGCGTGTGTAAGTGCGTAAATTCTATGTTAGTGGGGTTGATGGGTTTTCCTAGTAGGCTTAATGGGTTAGACCCGTTAAGGGTTATTGCTGGTTATTCAGAGCGGAGGAGAGGAGGTGGTGAAAAAAAGGATTCTAGGGTTTAGTTTACCTCTACTACCTTATCTCCTTCCATGGTTGTGAGATAGAGATCTTAAGAGAAGAAAGGGTGATGTTTTAGCTTCATCTTGTAATCATCTACAAACATGTAAACTTCATCCTCCACTAAAATCAATTAAACCTTTGCCTCAATTATGTTTTCATTTGAATTCTTGCTTGGTTTTTCTTGTTCTTGAGCTATATTTGTTATTTCGGGTTCATTGGAGTTCTAGCCCAATCTCTTGCTAAAATTATCTTGCTAGGACAGATGAAAATACATATGGAAAACTTTATGTCTTACATCCTCGTAAGCAAGAAGTAATTTGAGATTTAAAGTTTTTGTTATTCTTGTGATCCAGATTTGATTCTCTTCGATTTGGTGAACTCGAGCTCAAAAACCTTATCATTCTTTATTGGTTTAGGCTTCTATTGTCTTGAATAAGTCTCATGTATACTAGGATGTGTTTGGATGAGAATTGTGCAAGTTCTTAAGATTTAAGCTTTTATCCCGAGAGGTGCTCAGATCTGGGAACAGGGGATTAGTTGGACTGGCCCTAGACACGCGATCTGAACGGGTAGTCGATGTGACCGATCACAAGCCAATAGTTGGATCGGCCAGCGGTCAGACCGGCCCATTGACGGTGGTCTAATCGGGCTTGTAAAATAGGCTAATTTTGATTGGCTCTTATTTCTAGATTTGGTTTGGATAGCCATATTGGTGTAATCTAAATTTGGTAACTATTATAGTCATTCAAATTCTGAATATCTCAAAGAAATAGTTTCGAGAACCGTTCATTCCTTTGATTATCGGTATCGGTGCTACATGCTCACTGCCTAACTCAACTCGATCTCCTGTGCACAATGATTCATCAGAACAGCGACAGTTGGAAGCTAACCCGCCACTAAGCCAGCTACTTGATGCTACATTTGCAAGTAGTAGATAGGAGTTTTTTTCTATAAAAAAACATCTAGATTTAGTGCAACAAGGTAGCTATCATTATTGCAATGGTGCAGTGTCTTCGTCGAGAGGAGCTGTTCTGGTGATGAGAATGGCAGTGGAAGCGACAGAGATGGTCAAAGTAGATTGTTGCAAGCGCTGCCATTATTCTACAGTCTCCGTCTTCTGGAACTTTATGAGATTCTTGTTCTTATCCTTCCATATTTCTGTTTTTTTTTTCACCGTGCAGAATATCCGAAACTGTTGTCATTGACTGCTAGGATTTAGGGCTTTGAATTGTTGGCTGCCGGTTTGCACTTGCACATGGTGGCGCCAGAGTTCACCGGATCAGGACATAGACGTAGTATTCGGCCAGTAGTTGGAGTCGATTCTTGCTGTCCCCCGTGACTCGACATGAACCAAGGCAAGGTTTTTCCAATCAAGGCCATGGAATAGTAGTACTTTTTTGTAGCACCGGATAGACAACAGAGCGGGTGAATGGTATTTTAATTTTTTTTCTCAAATATTCATTTATCCTTTACTTCGAAAGCACAAAGCTATAAAGATTATAATATGAATTCCACTTGAAAACCAGAGAATCACAGAGCTGAACATGACCTGATCAGAAATCAACGTGGTCGGATTTCGACTACCAGTCGAAAATCAACATGGTCGAAATTCGAGTACTAGTCAAAAATCAATTGTGATCAGAATTCGACTACCGATCGGAAATCAACATGGTCAAACTTCGACTCTAGTGGTCGACGACCAGATAGCAGTCGAAAACCAACGTGGTTGAAAGCCAGCGTGGTTTAAATTCGACTCGAGTGGTTAACGACTAGAGAGTGATCGAAAATCAACATGGTTGAAAATCAACATGGTCGAAGCCAATGTAGTCGAAGGCCAACGTGGTCAAAATTCGACTCGAGTGGTCAACGACCAGAAAAGTGGTCGAAAAGCAACGTGATCGAAAGGAAGCAATATGGTCAAAAACTTGAACGTGGTCGAAAACTCAGAGGAACAAAGAAGAGCAGTCTACTTTCAGCACAGTTTCAAAATGAAAAATAATAGAACTTTTGGTCCGTAAATCCAAATGATATAAAACTTTACATGAATCTTCTCTAGGGTATTGTGAATCTATTTCAACAAACAATCATGAAAATCATGGTCAAAATTGAGATCTTTTTCAGTTTGTTGGAAGGTTCCACCAAAACCGAATCAAAATCAAAATTAGTGAATACAACTTGCTCGTCGGTGGATGATGACAAAGATAGGTCTAGATATATTCTCACATGTCACAGTAATTTAGAACAATAAAGAAATCAACTCAAATACGCTCGGAACAAGAAATCACACTTTTAGCCCAAATCAAGCAAAACTAAGTTTTTGTCGATAAACTTGCTATCAAAGTATCTAGATAGATGGAAATAGATTCCCAGAGGTAGTCTCCATCTCTTACAGGTCCTTGGCATAATAAGATCAAGAAAAAGAAAGAGGAGAGAACAAATCAACCAAATCAAGAGCAAATCAATCAAAACATAATGGATCTATAGAAATACATAAAGATCGATGTAAGTTAGAACAACAAAGAAATCAACTCAAATACGCTCGGAACAAGAAATCACACTTTAGCCCAAATCAACAAAACCAAGTTTTCTCGATAAACTTGCTATCAAAATACCTAGATGGTGGAGATAGATTCCCATAGGTAGCCTCCATCTCTTACAGGTCATTAGCACAACAAGATCAAAAAAAAAGAGGAGAGAACAAACCAACCAAATCAAGAGCAAATCAATCAAAACAATATGGATCTATACAGATACATAAAGATTGATGTATTACTTACTTAAGATAGAAAGTTTTACAACCACTCCATTTTGAAGGACAAAGAGCACACCAAGTACTCCACTCTCAAACCCTAAACCTAAACAAAACAACACATGAGAAAGGGGTTGGATAGTTAATTTTACATATCTCTATTCCAACCCCCTTTTACAAGTGGACAACCAGCCACCTACACCTCTTAATGAATTCTATTTACTATTACAATGGGGGAACCTGTTAACCACACACACGGGTTTTACTCTTACACGTTCACTTATGCACGTTTTTCAAAGTGCATAAATATGCATCCGCCAAATCCTTAGGTTTAATCTATCTTGATCAAATCAGTTCTACCTTGACATAAACTGCTCTCTAACGTATCGCTCATGCGTAGCAGTTTTGATCTAAGATGGTTTCTGGTATTTTGGTCAAATTACCAAAATACCCTTCCTTGACCCGGTCATCACCAACCATTGCAAGCAATCACTATGCTTGCCATGTATAGGTGCATCACTAATTTGCCACGCATTGCCAAATCTCTCCAGTCCCTGTTCCACCGAACCACGACTCATGCAAGCTACATGGCACCTTCTCGCCGTTCGACTCGCCTTCAACATTTCTCGTCTTTCTCATGCCATGCTTGAGCTTACCATTTCACCTGGAATTTTTGACCGTTCTGGGCCTCAACTACTCGGTGAGTTTAGTCCCGATTCTTGCCGTTAACCACGGTTGACTTCAAGCGACCCTGCACATCCAAGATAAAAAAATCGTTTTCAGACACAAATTCTTCACAACTTGATCTACATTAGTCAAGACATGCATCATACAACCTTAATCCATTGATTCAGGTCATCCCAACTCGATCCATGACTCAATTCCCAAAACCCCTATTTTCTGGCAAGATCGAAAGTACCACGCATAACACGCTGGTCTTCCGCAATGCGGAACTACCGCCTCCCAAAACGGTACTTCCGCATGTTGAAAACCTCGCCTAGAACTATCTAGAAAAAATATATTACAACTCAACCCGGTACTTCCGCCAAGTAGAACTACCTCATTTGTATCTGTGGTACTTCCGATTTTCCTGACACTTCTAGAAGACAGCCCAAATCAAATGCAATTTTTGCAAAATTATTTTACCACTTCACAAAACTTGCAATAGTTCATCACAATATTATCCTAAATCTTCTCACAAGATCCTTCATTTTTTTTCATTTTTCAGTTTCTATGTATCTTTCTGAAATACACGTATAAACTTGATTTGCTAAAAGAACCATAATTTATCTATATTCTCCATCAGAGATGGAGTGGTAGGATGTCATTTCTTTGACTTCTGTCCCAGCTTCATCCAACCCATCAGTCATCAGATATGCATTTCGTGACTGCATGACACTGCTTGATTCATCATTCATGCAACATGACAACTGTTGGAGAGATCATATGATTGATTCCACAAATTTGCACTATCATGACAGAGACCAAAATCTCTCGCTCCCTTTGCTTGCACAAAAGGGCAAGGAAAAAAGGTACAGTGACAAAGCATCACCTAGAAGACAAGGACAATAGTGTGATGGGCTCGAAATGCCAATACCACAGGAATCTCTTTTCTCCGGATGCAGTTAGGTTTTGGCGAAGAAAGTGTGGATGCAGTGTAGAGCGTGTTAAGAAACCTGGGCCTGGGCCGGCAGCCCAGGGCCCATGGTGGGCACCTCATTGTAGTCTATAAATAGAGAGCCATACCTCCTCATTATGTACACATGAATGAAAGCAATAAAGAAAGACCAGGAGTTCTCTCTATCTCTCTCTGTGTTCAATCTATTATTCTGTGATTCTGTGATTGATTCGTTCTTGTTCTATACAGAGGAATCGCTCGGACTGGTCGCCAGCTACGGTTCCTCAACACGTTATCAGCACGACTTCGCTCCGGTGAACGAGGTAATCATCGAAGCACAGATTGAATTTTCTAGATCGCTTTTGAATCCGTATTTTCTTTTCGCGTTCTAGATTGAAATTCTACGGTGCAAATCCGCCCTAATCTACCGCGAGCAGACTTGAAGTCGCCGGCACAATGCCGATCGGTAGATTGTGAAACAGGGTAGATGTTGATTGCACTGTAGATTAGAACGATGCAAATCCGCCCTAAATCCACCGCGAGCAGATCTGAAATCGCCGGCACAATGTCGATCGGTGTATTGCGAAACGGGGTAGATGTTGATTGCATCGTAAATTAGAATCGAAAATTTTTGCATTAATTTGTTTGATCCTGCATGATCATTGTACGGAAATTATGCATCTGTTCTTTTATCTTCTGTTTGGTTTTAAATGGCTGTTGCACGAAGAAAAAAAACACATGCAAAAGTCAGGGCGACGGCCTAAAGCCGCCACTGTTGAATGGGGGTAGGGAAACCCTACCCCCCCATGGTTCACAGCTGGCCTGAAGCCGACCGTGGGCCAATTGGCCGACCACCCCGAAGGCCGGCCGGAGTCCCGCCGTACGCGCGCCGCCTCCGAGCCGTCCGGCTTGCTGGCCAACAACCGCCCTGAATGGCGCCGCCCGCACGCCAGCGGCCGGCCAAAACCATGCCCAAAGACTGGCCCGCAGCCGGCTTGCCATCGGATCCCGGTCCGCCGCCGGCCCCGGTCGCCCGAACGCGATGTGCGCTGCCACCCCGGTCCACTGCCGGCCATGGCCGCACCTTCCCGCGCGCCGCCTGTAGCCGCGCCTCCTCCCGTGCGCCGGCCCTTTCCCCGGCAGCTGCGCACCACCCGCCGCCGCTCCCACAGCTGAGCCCGAAGCTCCTCCGCTGTGCCGCGCCCCGCACGGCGCTGCTCCCGCCGCCGGCCCCGGCTTCCCCGCAGTGCCCCGCATGGTGCCGCTCCTGCCATTAGCCACCGCATGGCTCCGGCCATCCGCCGTACACCGTTTCGGCCGCCGCCGCTTGTGGCTCGTCCCGAGCGCGCGGGCTACTGGCTGCCGCCGCCGCCCGAAGCGGCCGCGCCGCCTCCCCGCTGCCCCTCCATCTCGGCGTCCCCGCACTCGCCGGCCTTCCCAGTGCCCTCCCGCGCCCGCAAGCGCTCGCTGCCCCGCCAGTTGCGTCTCGAGAGCCGCCGCCACTTGAGCACAGTTGGCCGGCCACACCCGAGCCTTGAGCCGCCGGCCGCACACCGCCCCGCATGGCGCCACCTCGCCGCCGGCCGCACGCCGCCGCACGGCACCCGACGCCCGCATCCGCGCCTTGAAGCCACTGAGCAGCCGCCGCCGGGTAGCCGCCCCTCCCCGCCGCCATGCGCCGCCCGAAGCGGCCCGCCGCGCCCGCACCACCGACCGGTCGCCGCCCCTTTTGGCGCCGCCGCCGCCCCGAGCGGAGTGAGGGGAGGGGAAACCCTAAAATCCCCTCCCCCTTCCTGTTATATGGGCTGGCAGGCCACATGGGCCGCACAGGCCGAATAAGGCCGGTCTGCCGAAGAAAAGGCAAACAGGCCGAAGGCCCGGCCGAATGGGGCACCGACAGTTTTACAGAAAAGCCCCCGAAGGCTTGTATATTACCAAAAGGCCCTTTAAAACTACGTATAAGTCCCGAATTTTTGCAGAAAGGGTCTTGTAGTTCTGAAAATTACGAAAAGACCCTCGGATTTACGAGCGGGTCCAGAATTTTGCAGAAAACCCCTCGGTAAATCAGAAAATTGCGCGAATTTTTCTCTGAACTGAAATTTTGCGCGTAAACCCCCAGAAAGTGCAGAATTTGCTGAAATTTCATATTTTAGCATAAAAGGGTCTCGGGAATCCAATTTTTTGCATTATTTTAGCATTTGAAGCTTATTTATTTATGCCATTATTGTTCTCTGTATTTTCTGTATTTATTTACTGTTTTGGTTAATTGTAATTACTGAAAATTGCTTTTAATCACTGAAAATTGCAGTAAAATTATAGAAAATGCATAGAAAATTCTGAAACATTGCGAGAACCTTTTGTACCATTTATTTACCCGCAGTGAATTATTCCATGCATGTCTACCAGCAGTAGACTTATACACATTTAGATGACTAACATCACGAACTGGGAGTTCGAGGAGCTGGCCCAGCATGGCCAAAACTATCTGACGTAGGCATTCGATGTCGAGATTGTGCTTGGAGCCAGGAAGCTCCGCGCGACTATTGGGATTGGCGGACTGAATGACGCCCAACCCACGCCTAAAGAGAATGATCAGGCACTTCATTTTCTCAAACACCACTTCTACCTCACTCTCAAGAATGAGTACATGGTAGAGAAGAGCGCGCTAGCACTCTGGACCGCACCCAAGAAGCAGGTTCGAGAGGCTAAAGTACACCATTCTTCCTCAAGCAGAGTAGGAGTGGATCAGACTGAGGTTTGTCGACTTTAAGACGGTCGGGGAGTACAGTTCTGCCTTGCAAAGGATTTGTACTAATCTTCAACTCTGTGACAAGCATATCACAGACAAGCAGAAGATTGAAAGAACCCTATCCACCTTCCACCCCAATGCAGTACAATCCGCCCGCAACTATCGTCATGACGGCTATAAGGAATATGCCGAATTGATTGTTATGATGCAGGTTGCGGAGGCTCATGACGAAGTTCTCCGCAAGAACTAAGTCACTCAGCCATCTGGGAGCTCCATTAGCCGTGAAGCCAACGACGGGAGCAACAAGGTGCGAAAGCCCTTGATAGAGAAAAAGGGGAAGAAAGGGTAAGACCGTAGCCCAGAAAGGCAAATCAGATGCTCCACGTGAGAATAAGGCTAGCAAGCCAAAACGGGATGGCAAAGGGCACATGAAGCCCATTATGCATCGGTTGAGGGGGAGCATTCTGAGCAGCTGCCTGCGCTGATGGTGTTTGAGACCATTACGACAGCAGCACCCCTCTCGACCTAGAAGCAGCCACCGTCATGATTTCTTTTGAAGAGAATGTCACCCCGAGAGAATAGCAGAAGAAGTCTAGTGCACAGAATGCATTTAGACTTTAATTGTCATTTATTTTGTGTGGAAGAATATGTTAGAATTTGCATGGATGGTACTTAAGAATTGTTATTTTCTCGTGATGGTTGGATGATATTTGAAGAATTCATTCATTTATTCAGTTAATGATGGCATGATATGTTCTGATATTGGTGTATTTTATTTATGTGCTGATTGCCTTCTCATGCATTTTAAATACCCTATATTAGAACGCGTGTAGCGCCCTATGAAGGAAGTGTGCTTAGCCAGAAGCGGCACAATGCATACCATCTTAAGAGAGACTAAGAATTTTCAAGTCGATTCGTAAGAGCACTAGCAGCCTTACGACAATCGCCAAAAGCGATGTATGTATAATTGGTTCCGGAAGAGCCACATGGGCACAACTTTGGTCATTGAAGAAACCTTATTGTACCCAGAATCGACTAGAACTCTCCAAAGTTTTAAGAATATCCGCGCAAATGGTTTCCACGTTGAGACTGAAGAAGAGTATGGTAAGGAATACCTGCTCACCACGAAGCGCGAAGAGAAGGGCAAAATAATATTAGAAAAACTTCCTTCACTTGAAACTGGGCTATATTATACCAACATTAAAGCGCCTGTAGCGTACACTGTTCTGAAGACAGTATTTAGAAGCTCTGAACTATTCTGTCTCTGGCATGACAGATTAGGCCACCCAGGTCTTAGGATGATGAGAAACATAATAAATAACTCGCATGGGCATAATATTAATGTGAAGAATTTCCCGAATCATGAAGATTTTGTGTCCCTTGCATGTGCCACCGGGAAACAAATAACTAGAACCTCCACTCTGAAAGTGAAGGATGAAGTCCCTGCATTCCTGGAACGTATCCAGGGAGACATTTGCGGTCCCATTAAGCCCATCTTAGGGCCATTTAAGTATTTTATGGTGCTCATTGACGCTTCCTTGAAGTTGTCATATGTGGGTTTTGTTGTCCACAAGTAGGGGTGGAAACGAGCCGAGCCGAGCCGGCTCGAGCCAAGCTCGTTTGGGCTCGTGTGAACAGTGGGCTCGGCTCGGCTCGGCTCGGCTCGTTTTACGAACGAGCTATCAAAGAGGCTTGGCTCGGCTCGGAAATCGGCTCGAGCCGGCTCGCGAGGGCTCGCGAGCCAGATCAGCTCGCAGAGCAGGTTCCACTTCCACAGACAGAGCAGCATCCAAGAATCATTCACTGTAACAAGATGTACAAGACGATGATCAGTACAGGAGGCAGAACCGTAACAAGATGTACAAGACGATGATCACTTCCACAGACAGAGCAGCATCCAAGGATTCTTCCTAATCAATCGATAGATCTAGAGTCGTCCCAAGAAGGCAAGAAAGCCACACATCACACATATACATACATAACATAAAGGAGGGACCAAGCGCTAATCTTTCACCGTGGAATCACCAATAAAAGTTGGGGCAAGAAGTAACAAGAAGAGAGGAAGTGGTAAGGAAATCTTGATGCAATTACTGGCGCTGCAGGAGGTGGGGGGATCCTTCTGCATCCTTGAGCTCCTTGAGGATCCGCTTCGAGCCTTCGACGCCATGGGGACGAGACCGACTAGTCCAATCCAATCGAGAGGACCTCGCCTCCGTTGCTATGCCGCGGCCCTGCCTGTTGTGCTTGCAGGTGAGCAGCACACGTTGGGAGGGGAAGGGGAAGCACAAGGCGGCGCGGTGGGTGGGCGCCGGGCGGGGAGATCTGCTGGCGGCGGGCGGGGAGATCGGCCGCGGGGGGAGCACACGGCACCGGGGGTGAGCGGCACACGTTGGGAGGGGGAAGGCACACAGCGGCGCCGGTGCGGTGGGCAACCGGCGACGGGAGCGACGCAGTGGATGGGACTTGGGAGCGATGCAGTGGATGGGGTAGGTGGGAGCGGCGCCGTGGAGACTGCAGCCAAAAAGATGGAGAGTCGATTGCGCAAGCTCGACCACTCGGGAGACTTAATGGGCTGCGCGCTGGGCCGGATGTACACACGAGCCAAAAAGCTCGTGAGCCGGCTCGCGAGCGGCTCGAGCTTGGCTCGTTTTTTTAACGAGCTGTAAAGGGGGCTCGGCTCGGCTCGAAATTTAACGAGCTCGAGCCGAGCCGGCTCGGCTCGTAACGAGCTCGAGCCAAGCCGCGAGCCTCAAGCTATTTTTCCACCCCTATCCACAAGAAACCACGCCTTTGCAATATTGATCTCGCAGATCATTTGTATCAGAAATGTGTTTCTGATCAAGTCCACCAGAATGGACAATGCCGGAGAATTTATTTCAAAGGCATTTATGATTATTGCATGGCGATGGGAATTGCAGTTGAGCATTCGGTACCGCATGTCCATACCCAGAATGGTTTGGCAGAGGCTTTAAGCAAGAGAATTAAATTTATTGCCCGATCATCTTGAAGAATTGTAATTTGCCAGCCACGTGTTGGGACACGCAGTCCTACATGTAGTGAATCTCATCAACCTTAGACCTTCGGCCTACAACATCCATTCACCTATGCAACTAGCGCAAGGGTCAGCACCAAAGATTTCCCAACATTAGGGGGAGAAAATCAACCCCTTGATGAAGAATGTCGGGAAATTACGTGGCAAGCCTGGGAATCCATGCAGATGACCCGCGCACTAGAGAAATCCAGAAGACATTACATGGTAAGCCACAGGATTTCATGCAGATGACTCGCGCATTAGTAAAGCAAATAGAAAAGTCCAGAAGACAATAGAAGTCCAGAAAACAAGAGAAGTCCGGAAGACAATCGATTTGCAAGAACTAGCAAATCAACTGCCTGATCACTTTAGTGATTTGAAGAGCGTGACTAAGTCGCATGTGCCTGCACGCACTGCACCGGAGAGGGTTGAAATACCAAAGAAACAGAAGGTATCCCTAATCTCGTCCAGAGGCCTCAGAAAAATAAAAAAGAGGACGAGAACTCCGGTTCCTCGAATCCTTACTAACCGGGGACGCCTGGTGAAAAAGGATAAGAGGGATTTATCACAGCCGATCATTGAAGTCCCCCAGAATGAGAAGGGGAGCCAGTTGAGACCTGGCACGAGTATGACACCTTCAGAAAAGGGCATACCGGATCTGAATATCCCCATCGGCATGGATGTGTGCGCACACATCGGAGCCGAAAAACTAAAGGAACTTGCCACCGCAATTGAAAGAAGCGATGCGCAAGGTGAAGCTCCAGAAGAAGCAACTCATGAAGAAATAGCTATAAATTATGTGCACACGGGAGAGTCCCTGAATAGGACAAATCGATATCTACTTCGCAAAGAAAATTGCCACCATCATCGATCTTGATCCCGAGCCTGCATCGCTCGCTGAATGTAAGAAAAGATTAGATTGGGAAGATTGGAAGAAGGCAATAGCAACTGAATTGCTATCTCTGAATAAAAGAGAGGTGTTTAGGCCCGTATGCCGCACACCTCCCCACATACACCCCGTTGGGCACAAGTGGGTATTTGTTCGAAAGAGAAATAAAAGAAATGAAGTAGTGAGATACAAAGCAAGGCTGGTAGCCCAAGGTTTCACTCAACGTCCTGGAGTTGATTATGAAGAAACCTACTCCCCAGTCATGAGTGGAATTACCTTTAGATACTTGATCTCAATGGCAGTGAACTTGAATTTGAAAATGAAATTGATGGATGTTGTGACTGCATACCTTTACGGTAATTTGGATTCGGAGATTTATGTGAGAGTCCCTGAAGGAATCCCTCTTCCGAACCAAGACAGAGCAAATAGAAATCTGTACAGTGTGAAACTCAGAAAGTCACTGTATGGACTGAAACAATCTGGAAGAATGTGGTATAATCGCTTGAGCGACTTTCTCTGCAAGAAAGGCTACACGAACAATGAAGATTGTCCTTGTCTATTTATACGGCGATCCCAGAATGGATTCTGTATAATCTCTGTGTATGTATATGATCTGAATACCATCGGGACAGCCAAAGACATAAAAGAAGCAAGCTCCTACTTGGAGTCAGAATTTGAAATGAAAGATTTGGGCAAGACCAAGTTTTGCTTAGGCTTGCAGCTTGAGCATATCCCTGAAGGAGTCTTGGTACATCAGTCGACCTACACCCAGAAGGTGCTCGAAAGGTTTGGCTTTGAGAAGGCATTTCCCTCGAAAGTACTGATGATCGGTAGGTCTTTACAGCAAGAAAAAGATCCTTTCCGACCAAGGGAAGAGGGGGAGGAAGTCCTGGGACCGGAATTCCCATACTTGAGTGCAGTGGGAGCACTCATGTATTTAGCAAACTGCACTAGATCGGACATTGCATTTGCCGTAAACCTATTAGGAAGGTACAGTGCAGAGCCCACCAAAAGGCATTGGCAGGGCATAAAGGACATTTTCCGATACCTCCAAGGTAGCAAGGACCTCGGATTGTTTTACAGAAAGAATCAAGATCTGAACTTGATTGGCTATGCAGATGCTGGGTATCTGTCAGACCCGCATACCGCTAAGTCACAAACAGGCTATGTATTCATGTGTGGTGGAACTGCAATTTCATGGAAATCGTCCAAGCAAAGCCTGGTAGCTACTTCGACGAACCACTCAGAAATTATAGCACTGTATGAAGCCGCACGAGAGTGCGCTTGGCTCCGCCGAATGGTTCACCACATCCAGCAGTCATGTGGGATGAACATTATGCAAACCCCCACAATTATCTATGAAGATAATGCCGCTTGCGTTGCACAAGTGCAAACGGGCTATGTAAAGAGTCATCTCACAAAGCATATCAACCCCAAGTTCTTCTATGCACATGAATTGCAAAAGATGGACGAGATTAAAGTACTGCATACTAAGTCATGTGAAAATCTCGCAGATTTATTCACTAAGTCACTCCCCGCATCTAGCTTTGAAAGGTGCGTGCGTGGAATTGGAATGATGAGACTTAGAGAAGTGCAAAATTCAAGGGGAGAATTCTCACAAGCCCGCTAATAAATCTTGATCATGAAGATTAAGTACCCAAAATAAAGTCCTGTAGACCAAATGAATTTGGGTGAATTGTACTCTTTTTCTCTTGACGAGTTTTCCATGAAGTTTCTCGACCAAGGTTTTTAATGAGGCAATTCGTGCATCGCAGCATCACATGTATCATGTGCTCTTTCTCCAAATTTTTCCCACTGGGTTTTTATGGAGTTTTAGTGAGGCATGAACGTGTCGGATGAGTGCCCAAGGGGGAGTGTTAAGAAACCTGGGCCTGGGCCGGCAGCCCAGGGCCCATGGTGGGCACCTCATTGTAGTCTATAAATAGAGAGCCATACCTCCTCATTATGTACATATGAATGAAATCAATAAAGAAAGACCAGGAGTTCTCTCTATCTCTCTCTGTGTGTTCAATCTATTATTCTGTGATTCTGTGATTGATTCGTTCTTGTTCTATACAGAGGAATCGCTCGGACTGGTCGCCAGCGACGGTTCCTCAACAGAGCGAAGGGGATAGATGGGTCACTGGAATCCCTTCTACAGATCTGTTGGTGGTTACAGACAGTGTCATTTTTGCTGTTACTGTTGGGTGGAATCCTGCCTAGCTGTCTTCTTCGGTTCTTCCTGCCATGCTATTTTCAGGTTCAAAGAAATCTATAGTTGAAGTCTTCATCCAAATATTCAGTTCTAGTATTGCCTTCAGAGTGGTTGAATGGGCGTGCAATGTCAACTGTGCTTCTAGTTTGTTGTGGGGTGAAGACTGCAGAGCATTGGTGGTGCCAATATCGAAATTTGCTGCGCTGCTACTCCTTTTCCGGCACCACGAGGGCCTCCAATTTTTGCAGTCCTTTGTTCCTTCTCAAATGCTGTAGTAGTACTAAAGCGACAGGAATTATCACTTATCGTACAAATACAATGTTATCTGTGGAAATTGAGGCTGCTGCAACAAAGCCATTCGTGAGGTTCACCAATGGACATCAAGTCAGCCCTAGAATATATAATTAAGAAGAATAGATGATGATGTGTCGAGATTCATGCATGGTACTCTAGTAGGACTGTAGGCGTAGTCAAGTGTAAATGCTTTGACAATATGTTTAGATTAGCTTTGCAGTGTCATTGAGCATTGACTATTTGTCAGAGTAAGGAATTGACGGAAACAAGGCTGTCTATATAATAATACTAGTATGATGCTCTGAAAGTCCATATACAGTACAAACTGTTATGAATAGCGCTTGTATTCATATGAGGTCAATGGGCCGGTATATATACACAAAGTACAGGTGGTAAATATGCAAAGAACCCCTCATAACAATGGGGAATAACAAACTATACATATATCTTTAACACCCCCCTCAAACTCATGGTGGATCAACAACACTGAGTTTGGAGAGGTAGAAGCTGTGCTGTGCTCGAGTCTGGGCCTTCGTGAAGAAATCCGCTATCTGAAGCTCTGAAAGCGCATACTGAAGAGTAATCACCTGATCATGCACACAAGTCCTCATGAAAGAAGCATCAACACCAATATGCTTGGTGAGCTCATGCTTCACAGGATCACGAGCAATACTGATAGCACCTGTACTGTCTGACAAGAGAGGGGTCGGTGTAGTGACAGAAACACCAAAATCCTCAAGTAACCACCGTAGCCAAGTAATCTCTGCTGTCAAGAGAGCCATAGCTCGCAACTCAGCCTCTGCACTCGAACGGGACACTGCAGTCTGTTTCTTCGTCTTCCAGGCAATAAGAGAACCACCAAGAAAAACACAGTAAGCAGAGATAGACCGGCGATCAGAGGGATCGCTGGCCCAAGTAGCATCCGAATAGGCCTGAAGCTGTAACGAGCTGGAACGTGGAAAGAAGAGACGGCGAGAGATAGTCCCACGAAGGTATTGCAGAACTCGAAGAAGGTGGCTGTAGTGAACCTGAGTGGGAGCTGAAACAAACTGACTCAGAATATGAACTGGATAAGTGATATCCGGACGAGTAACAGCAAGGTAGACAAGACTCCCAACAAGATGACGATAGCGAGTCGGATCAGAAAGAGGCTCGCCATCAGAGAGTCGGAGGTGAACATTGAGCTCCATGGGAGTCTCAACAGTACGCTGATCAGTGAGAGAGGCGCGATCAAGAAGATCCTGAATATATTTCGCTTGGGACATAAAGAAACCATCTGGAGTAGAAGTAACCTCAATCCCAATGAAGTAACGAAGAGGACCAAGATCCGACATAAGGAACTGCTCACTAAGACGAGCCTTGACAAAGGCAATGTACTCAGAATTATCTCCCGTAATGATTATATCATCAACATACAGGAGAAGAAGAGTCCGACCACGAGACGAAGTGTGGACAAAGAGCGCAGGATCATGATCACTAGCTGAAAAACCAGCAGCAGTGACCACAGAGGAGAAGCGCTCAAACCAAGCACGAGGGGCTTGCTTAAGGCCATAGAGAGAGCGACGAAGGCGACAGACCATGCCCTCAGGAACAGAATATCCAGGTGGCGGATGCATGTAGACCTCCTCACGCAACTCACCATTAAGAAAGGCATTCTTGACATCAAGCTGAGAAACAGACCAGTGGCGAACAGACGCCACCGAAAGAAGAGTGCGAACAGTGGTCATGTGGGCCACAGGAGCAAAAGTCTCGTCGTAGTCAACACCATGCTCCTGCTGGAAGCCACGAGCAACAAGACGCGCCTTATAGCGCTCAAGAGAGCCATCAGAGCGAGTCTTAATCTTATAGACCCACTTACATGTGATGGGATGAGAATGAGATGGAAAAGGAACAAGATCCCAAGTACCAGTACGCTCGAGGGCAGCAATCTCCTCGGCCATGGCAACCTGCCACTCAGGGTGAGTAACAGCATCCCGGTAGGAGACAGGCTCACGAGTAGCTGCGCCAGCAAAGGCAAAACGGGCAGGAGGCCGAATCGACTGGCGATCGCGGAGAGCATAGCGAGGAAAAGATGACCCATCTGGGGAAGATGGAGCATCAGAAGAAGATGGAACATCAGAAGAAGATGGCTCATCTGGAAGATCCTCAATACGAGGTCGACGAGTGTAGAAGAGAAAGGGAGAAGGTACTGTAGTGGGAGGAGCCTGCGGAGTCGTAGGAGACGACACAGGCGGTGACAACGGCGGAGAGGCCACAGGGGGAATATGTGGAGACTCAGTGGGACAGGTGGACGAGGGCAAAACAGATATAGGTGTATCTGGAAAGGTCAAGAAAGATAGAGACTCCACAGAGGAAACCGAAGGAGAGGCAGGACGTGGGTAGAATGGACGAGACTCGTCGAAAGTCACATCCCGAGAAACCCGTATCCGACGACCAACAGGATCCCAACACCGATAACCCTTGTGCTCGGCACTGTATCCCAGAAAAACACACTCAACAGACTGAGCGGTCAGTTTGGTGCGTTCTCGAGGGGCGAGGAGAACGTAGCAAACGCAGCCAAACATATGAAGGGTAGAGTAGTCAGGAAGAAGACCACAGAGACGCTCAACAGGGATCGCCCCTGAAGAGCAGAAGAGGGTTGGATGTTGACGAGATAGGTGGCAGTGGAAACAGCCTCGGCCCAAAAGTGAGGTGGAATAGAGGCGGCGATCATCAGAGCACGAGCCGTCTCAAGGAGGTGACGATGCTTGCGCTCAGCAACACCATTCTGAGCATGAGCACCAGGACAAGAGAACTGAGCGAGAGTGCCCTGCTCAGCAAGGAAGCTGCGCAGGTAACGAGAGAGGTACTCGCCAGCAGAATCAGCACGACAGACACGAATAGGAGTGGAGAACTGTGTGTGAATCATAGTGGCAAATTGTTTATAGATAGACAAGACCTCACTACGAGAAGACATGAAGTATATCCAAGTGTGGCGAGAGAAATCATCTATAAATATGATATAATAACGATGACCCCCTTTCGAAACGAAGGGAGGCGGACCCCAAACATCTGAATGAACAAGATCAAAAGGACGCTGAGACACAGACTCACTATGAGGATAAGGAAGCTGGATCTGTTTACCTAACTTACAGCCCTGACAATCTAAAGACACGTCTCCTGAGACAGACCCCAGAAGACCACGACGAACTAAAGACGACAGACGGGATCCACACAGATGGCCAAGACGGTGATGCCACTGCTGGAAAGAGCCGGTAGACGAAGTGGCAGAAGCGGAGAGACTGGCGGCGATGGTGGCAACGGAAGGAAGGTGAAGCCAGTCAAGCTCCCAGAGACGCTGTGAGTCACGGCGCCGAGGGCCAGAACCAACCAGAGCTCCCGTGTGGCAGTCCTGAACACAACAAGAGTCAGAGTCGAGAATGACCCGATAACCAAGGTCAGTAATCTGCCCAGCAGAAAGAAGCTGCAAGGTAAGGCGAGGAACATGAGCAACAGAAGGGACATGAAAAGATGAGTTGCTAAGAGATCCTCGACCAGAGATAGAAAGAGATGTACCATCAGCAGTAAGAACACTGACAGGAGAATCAAGAGGTGTAATAGAAGACAGAGTGGAAGGATCAGGAGTCATGTGAAAAGATGCTCCAGAATCAAGAATCCACGGGGAGGTACCTGACTGTGTAGGAGGTGGTCTCTCAGTGCTCGAAGAGTCAGTAGCAGAACCTGCAGAACCTGTCGAGGGAGAACCTGAAGCAGCAAGTAGGCGTCGAAGTCTGGCTATCTCCTGCTCGGTGAGAGAAGCTGCTGAAGAAGTCGAGGTAGACGTCGTCGTAGAAGCACTAGTGCCAGTAGAAGAGCGGCGTGAAAGATGCCGCTTCTTCTTGTAGCACTGGGACTCAGTGTGGCCATCCTTGTCGCAGTAGGAACAGTGAGGACGGCCACCTCCAGACGGAGTACGGCCACCACCACCTGTGGTAGTCGCTGGAGGAGGCAGTGTAGCAGGCGGACGAGCGGCGAGCACAGAGGGGAGTGGCATCAGACCAACACCACTCAAACGAGTCTCCTCCGCGCGTATCTCGGTAAGAGCCTCTAGGAGAGTGACACGAGGGTGGCGTGCAAGAAGCTGGGCACGCCTTTGCTCAAACTCAGGACGAAGGCGAGTAAGGAACTCGTAAACGCGCTGAAACTCCAGGTCAGCACGTACATCCAGGCAGCACGGACAGGTACGACAGCCAGCAGTGCGGAGGAGCAGCAGCGCGACGGCGACGCGGGCAGTGCGACGGCGGTACTGCGGAGGAGGCCGACAGGCGGCGGTGGGAGGAGGCCGTGAAGGCCGAGCGGGCGGTGAAGGCAGCGGAGGAGGCCGGGAGTCGGCGACGGCGGCGGAGGCGGCACACGGGCGCGCGGAACCCTAGGTAAGCCAAAACCCTAGTTTTGGCTCTGATACCATGTTATGAATAGCGCTTGTATTCATATGAGGCCAATGGGCCGGTATATATACACAAAATACAGGTGGTAAATATGCAAAGAACCCCTCATAACAATGGGGAATAACAAACTATACATATATCTCTAACACAAACATCTGATATGTTTGCATAATGATAACATAGATACTAGTAAACAGAATGCAGTTGAGTAATTGCAGAAACATCATGGCATAAATTAGGCGGCCAACAGTCGGATAAAACGCGACCGGCCGCTAAATATCTTTGCCTTCACAACCAATCTGATACCAACAACTGAATCTGATGTTCCAGAAACTTGTGGAATTGTGTGGAGCCCTTCGCTCAGTGAAATGCTACTCCAATCAAACACGTTTCTCTTTTTTTTTTGTCGGAGTTAAATACGTTTACATATTACTCCTTTTATTCTTTTTTAATTAACTTTCTAGATTCTATGTCGTTTAAAATTTGATCACCAATAGATTAATTATATGAAAATATATCATTAAATTTATTGTTAAAAATATTTTTATAATATTATAGTTTATTAGTATATTTTAGTGTAAAATTATAAAAAGTAATGATAAAGTTGTATAAAAATAACAAAAATATTAAGTAAAAAAACGGAGGGAGTATGTATTTGCAACTAAATGGTGTGTGACAAGTTCAAGAAAAAACTACAACGTAGTGTGTGTGTGTGTGTGTGTGTGTGTGTGACGAAAGAAATGATGTGTCGCACTTGAAGGGATTGAGCAAGTCACTTGACATTGTTGGTAGACGAAGGACAGGGACGAAAAGAAAATCGCAGTCAGATTCCCAAGCTCTTTTGATGGAGTAATAAAAGTGAGACGATAAGGTTGAGTAGCTCAGTAGCAAGTTGAAGCTATTGTTTATGCGCATACGTTTGCGGATTTATATATTTTTTAAAAAAAGAACAGGAATGGATTTTCATTTCAACTCAACTCTGTGCACGTGCTGGGTTCTTTTCTCCACTTTGAAGCAACTTTTTTTATGGGGCTCTTCTCAAGTGACTCACCCTGATCAACTCGGCTTCGACTTCTGGCTTCTGGCTTATTTTTCACTATTCATAAGTTTCATCTTTTTCTGAACTTTTGGCTTTTTGTTGAGCTTTTTTGCCGGTTCTTTTTTTCCCGTATTTGTTCGTATTATACGTAATGGGCTAACATATTTTTTTATTTTTAATTTTTTTAAATTTAATTATGCTAAATAAGCCTCGGTCAGCTACAGTGCTTTTTTCAGCCAGCTACAGTGTTTTCAGCTATAAACCACGAGCTTTTCAGCCGAACCGATCACCACCAGAAGGTGGCAATGTAAGCAAATAGATTGGTTATTGCTCCTCTCTTTCTTGTACAGTACCAAATCATTCAATATGAATTTCACATATCCCCAAAGTAACACTTTTTTTGGTTTAGGAAAGTACAAATCGAAGTTCCTCTCTAAAACAAATGTACAAATCGAAATTGATGGTAAACATCGTGAAAGATTTTTTTTTATTTTCTTTGCAACCACCGTGCAACCTCAAGGATTGCTTGCTTCTGCAACCGTCCGATGTCATGCAACTGCAAGGGTATATGTGCAGGGAACATCTGTAACAAGGGTGTTTTTGCAAATATCCACAGCCAAAGTGTAGTAAAGGAAGAAAGGGAAAGAAGCCCACCGTGTTCTCATTCGCAGCTCCACTTCCCACCTGAGGTCGACCGGTGGTTGGCTGGTGGCAGGCTGCTTCCGCCGCTTTGCTCCCTCTCTTCTCGCCTCCTCTTCCTTCCTCCCCAGACTCAAACCAAGCCACCAAAACGGTGCGGTTCTGGGAATCCTCCTGCCTGCGCCCCTCTCCTCCGTGCGCGCGCTTCTACTTCTTGGTGAGAGGGTTGTTAGACTCGAGGTGCGCGGACTTCGCATTTGGGACAGCTTCTGTGGCTCGTGCTCTCTTTCTTGCGGATTGGATTTCTTTTCCCCGTGAGTCAGTGGGCGGGACTCGATCTGAAGGTTGGATTTTTTTTTTTGCGAGCGCCCGTCTGGTCAGCTCGAGCGGTGGAGGGAGTTGGTTGGGCGTGGAGATTTGAGTTGACTTTTGCTTGTTTGTTTCTTGGCTTCGTGGCTGCCGGCCTTGCGGATTTTTTCCCCGTGAATTGGTGGTCGAGCTCGATCGAAACCTTGCAAAGATTGGACTTTTGGGGGTTGGTTGCTCAGTTCTGAACTTCGTTGGCGAATCTTTGGGCTAGTTTGGAGCTGCTGTTCCTCTTGATTCCTTACATTATTGGTCATCTCTTGCTGCAAAAAGCTGTTCAAGGAGACAACAGAGGCCATCTTTTCCTGCCCAGTTCTGAGTTCTGACTTCCAAGCGGAGGATTGAGTTGACATAGGGATCTTGAGAGGCTAGAAAGTATCATCTTTCTGTTAGTTCACAGCTGAGTAGTTAAGAAAAATTGGGGCAGAAGCACACGGTGGATGGGTGGTCGGTAGATCGGTAGAGAGAAGAGAGAGGAGAGAGGAGAAGAGCAAAGATGGGGAATTGCATGGACACCACGGCGCGGATGGATGACAGCATGAACAACGGTGCCTGTGAGTGCTTTAATATTCTCTTATTAATAATTCTAAATTTGCTCTGTATATATTTGTCAGTTTCATGTCCTAGTTGTGGATTTGGCGTGGCTGCTTGGGGTGTTGGGCTATACTTGCAGCCTGTTGGTTGTGTTGAATTGAAATGAATGCCTAATTTTAAGATCAGTGTGTGTGGCCTGGTGCTAGTTATTTTTAGTCTTAACGTTTGTTCCCTTCCCCTTATGGACCTTCACTTCTATGTTTGTTCCACTTCTTATTTTCGTAGGGTAAGCATAACATGCCATGGTGCATGGATAAGACATAGAAATAGGGTTTAAAGGCAATCAGGGAATTGTTTGTCTACTTATAGTAGGTCTCTTTTACAGTTATTCTAGAGCTGACCGTTGATCTATGATAAGTATCTCTTGTCGATTAGATACTTGGAAGTGCATGGCAAAGAGATAGTGGATCCAACGTGGCGGTTCTGTCCAAGATTAGATACTTAGAAGTGCATGGCAAAAAGATAGTGGATCCAACATGGCAGTTCCAACTCTACACAGAGTTAATATCATTGTAAACCTAAGATGTTGTCAGTATCAAGTTAGAGCATTGCTACCTAAGATGTTGTCAGTATCAAGTTAGAGCATTGCTACCTGACAGGGAGGTGTTTTGAATTCTGATCAACTTAGAGCATTGGATGTTGTTATATTGACAATTCGTAAGTTTAGTATCATTGTAGACCTAAGATGTTGATAATATCAAGTTGTTCTTATACACATTTCCTTTGTTTATTGTGGAGAGAGCAGACCCATCAAAAGTGACCAGCAAAACAAGTTTATCATCAGTCCCTTCCACGATTAAGACCAACTCAGGTCGTTCAACTTCGACTATGCCTTCTATAAAAGATCGAAGTGAGCTTCCCACTCCTCGAACAGAAGGTGAAATCTTGTCGTCTTCAAATTTGAAGGCCTTCTCATTCACTGATCTAAAAAATGCGACCAAGAACTTCCGATCGGACAGTCTTCTTGGGGAAGGAGGATTTGGTCATGTCTACAAAGGTTGGATTGATGAACACACTCTTGCTCCTTCAAAACCAGGAAGTGGTATGGTTGTTGCTGTCAAGAAGCTTAAGCCAGAAGGTTTCCAGGGACACAAGGAATGGCTGGTAGGTTCAGCATTCTTGTCCACTATTTTCCACTTTTCTCTAGGACATTTTTGATGTTTCCTAATTGTTATTATCCTGCTGCAGACAGAGGTTAACTACCTTGGCCAACTTCACCATAAGAATCTTGTTAAGCTCGTTGGTTATTGTTCAGATGGCGATAACCGACTTCTGGTTTATGAGTTCATGCCCAAGGGAAGTTTGGAGAATCATCTGTTCAGAAGTATGTATTTGATTAATATGGTTCTGCCTTGTTAAATCCCTGATTTTTCGCATTTTAAATGTTTACGTATCAACTTTCAAGTAATATTTCTTTTCTTTTAGGAGGTGCTGATCCTTTGTCTTGGGCAATAAGGCTCAAGGTTGCCATCGGAGCTGCTAGGGGTTTGTCATTTTTGCATGATGCTGAAAACCAAGTTATATATCGTGATTTCAAGGCATCAAACATTCTCCTTGATTCGGTATGCTTGAAAAAAATGCTGAATCTGATTATCAAGCTTGCCTAGCTTGCGAAAATGTCCTTTTAGCTTGTTTTTCTCGATTCAATGCAGGAATTCAACGCAAAGCTTTCAGATTTTGGTTTAGCAAAAGCAGGTCCAACCGGAGATAAAACCCATGTTTCCACACAAGTCATGGGCACTCATGGATATGCAGCTCCAGAATATATTGCAACAGGTATAAAGGTTATTCTTTGTTTGCATAATTATGGAAATGGGGCCATTTGTCCTTTCCCCCTGTTATATAACATCAGCTTTCAACAAGAGATGTCAGTCCTTGCTTTGCATTAGCTAAAGCTCACTGTAATTATCTTGCTGCGTAAAGGATCTTATGCATACTAGCGAGCCATAATAAAGGCCAATTTGTGTAAATTAGAAGAAATTATTATGGCATTTGCCATCTTGTGGATGATTCTTTGATTTTTTTTTCTGATGTCAGCACTCGAGTGTCAATAATACTTGGTCTTTTGTTTCGTCTTCACTTCCTGAATTCCTAGCATTTCATTGTCACATGCAAAGTTAAACTAAATCTTTTCATGGAGGAAGTGTTCCATTCCACTTTCTTCTTAAGTAGGACGGTTGGCATATTATTCCTAGATTTTAGGAAGTGATAGTACATCTGTACATGTATTGATAAAATTGTGCATAATAAATAAACATATATAGTTTATTTCTTAGTTAAGTCACTCTCATGTTACATAAAACTTTACAGGTCGCCTCTCTGCAAAGGCAGATGTCTACAGCTTCGGGGTGGTGTTGCTTGAATTGCTCACAGGAAGACGGGCTCTAGACAAATCGAAGCCAGGCATAGAGCAGAACCTAGTTGACTGGGCCAAACCTCACTTGGGTGACAAGCGCAGGCTGTACCGCATCATGGATACGAAGCTGGGAGGCCAGTATCCAAAGAAAGGCGCAAATGCCATTGCAAATATCGCCTGGCAATGCATCTGCCCTGACGCCAAGATGCGACCTCCGATGTCTGATGTCTTGGATGAGCTGGAGCAGCTGCAAGACCCCAAATATAATCTAGCATCACCACAAGTCAACATCCGGAGGACCTCGAACACTGTCCCAAAATCACCTATGAGAATTCAACCTTCACCACGGCGCTCGCTTGGAGCAGCCTCCCCATTGCCAGCGTATAGGACTGCGCAAGTGCACTAGAAGCGCAACTTAGAAGAAGAGGCCCTGTATCTGTACGGCTGTATATTCGGGGGTGTAAGCAGGAAGCACTGACATTTGTTTCTAGTGATGTTTCTTGCCCATGTGTGATGCGGACTATGATGATGGGTGGGTTCTTTTAGGCTACGGAGAATGACTTATAGCTGTGGTTGATGGTTTTTTGGTACTAGTGCAAATGCTTGTGCGAACGAACTAAATGCAGCTAAACCGTTTTAAAAAAGCTATTCCGATAGATGGTTTCGAAAAGGAAGCAGTAAAACTATCTTGTTTGTTTGTTCGAAGAAAATTATAAGATAAAAAGAAGAATGTCATTCTAAGATAAGTTGGGTAAAAGATAAGTTGTTTTTACCCAGTTAATAGTTAATAGGTGCTCAAATTTCGCCTCTATGTGTGTTGCTGTTGTCATTTCTCCCCCCTTGACTCTGTTTTACATTTTTTTTGAACTGTTAATTGAAAATATTTCCATGCTTCTCATCGGTTGCCAAATTCATCGCCCAAGCGTGCTTGATATAAGATGACAAGTTATCAGATAGAATCGTGCTGTTTTTAGTCACAGATGATCACTTCGTCTGAACACTACAGAGATGCATTATTCTCGGGGAATCCTTTGCCAGAAAGAGATTTGCCAATTTACGGGTCAAGACTGAAATGTAACCCACTGAAAAGGACTTCCATTTGAGAAACTATGTGGTCCAACCCTAGGATACCCGTCGGATCATTTCACATGTAAGGCCCTGTTTGGATGAGTTTTGGGATTTAGTTCAAATTTGAACTAGATCCTAAAACTTTCCAATGAAATACCTCTCAAAACACCCCCTAAATGAAATTTCATCCTTGACTTACTACAGAAACTCAAAAGTGCATTGCTCGAATTCAATGTGATCCAGATATTCACGAGTTGGTGTGAAATTCACCCCATGAATTAGCACCTTTTTTTGTGGAGAACAAAAATAGCGATCCTGGGCCTACTGAGGCAGGTACTGATGCAGTCTCTCTCATTTCTCAACAATAAACTCTGAATCTCTATTCCAGTGTGACGGGCACCGCCCTGCTTCCTCACCAAAACTTCATCACCAACTTTCAGTGAAGTCACAGGAATAGCAGTCGTTCCACTAGATCCTACATCAGGCAATCATCCAGTCCCGGAATAAGTTGATTGAAAAAGACTCATGATTGCTAACTCCAAGGTATCCCAGACACAGCTAAGGCCCATTCCAAACAGCGATGGTTTTCGACTTTTAGAAGCCAAAAGCTTTTAAGAACAAGTTAACTTCTTCATGTGGCCTTTTCTCTCTATTATGTGACAAAAGCTTTTAAGAACACGTTAACTTCTTAATGTGGCCTTTTCTCTCTATTTTGTGAATGTGCCAAAAGCTTTTAAGAACACGTTAACTTCTTAATGGCACATTCATGTGGATGCTTTTAACCAGTCCTTTTCAGGATATAACTTTAATTTTCCTTATTTATTTTAAAAGCTAACCCCAAGTATTTCTATTATGTGACATTCATGTGGATGCTTTTAACCAGTCCTTTTCAGGATATAACTTTAATTTTCCTTATTTATTTTAAAAGCTAACCCCAAGTATTTCTATTATGTGACAATGCATAACATCATTATATACAAATATGTTGTTGTATGCTGAATATGAAACCTCTTGATAATTAGCTCAAGAAAAACATGAGCCTCAGTTGATTTTGTCGAAACAGCCAATACCGTTCCCCTACATCCCTGGAATGCAGGAACTATATTTTATGCCGGACCTATGAAATTTTGTAAAGGGGGAGTGGGTTTGTACGGTATTGTTTGCAAATCACTGGTCAGATATGAAACATTTTTGGGGAAGAAACAAGCCGATGGCACCAATAATTCATAAAGAATATAAAGTGAAATGAGTTATGCACACTCTTACATACCCTTGATGAAATCCAAATAAGTTCTTCAAACGAACAAAAAGACACTCAAGGATGACTAAACAGTTTAGAGCGTAGTGTTATAAGATGTAGTATGACGACTTATCTCATTATGCCAATTCAAACTAACATGTATGTCATGAGAATCATAACTTCAAAATAAGCTCCATAATCCATACTATGGCATAGATAAAAAAAAGGATGTGCTGAACTTGCAACGTTCCATATTCTAGCCTGCCAACCACCTCGAAAGTCTACCACAGTGTTCTCTACGTCCATATTGTCTGGTTGATGTGTTCTTGTTCTTTTGGGGAGGAGACATCACAAATTACAGCAACCTTTCGATTCTCCTCGTCGAAAATTTCCAGGCCATTAATAAAGAGAGGATGGATGCAAGTAGTTGCTGCAGAACCCCAACAAAAAATACTGAGTTATCAACTACTGAAATATAAGAAGATTACGTGCTTGCTCAAGCATATGGCTCTATGCTGCATTAGTTTAAAGAGCAACGCTCAGACATGTTTTTCCTCCTTTACTTATGCCAAATCATTTGGTAAATTCCCATGTCTTATTCAATTTCTGAAACTTTTATATTTTAATTAGGCTAGTTGAACTAAATGACCAAATATCGCTGCTTGAAATAAATGAAAAACTGCTCTCACATGACCAATCCTTGCTGAGATCTTTGGATCCAAAGAGGAAAGTGCTCCATCCCCTCCCCATGGCCGCTGTCACCACCTCTAGTTCCTGGTCCATACCCAGATAGTCTTCTTTGACTCTGCTGGCTCAGCCAGAGAAGCGCACATCTTGATAGACAGTAGACACGAGCAAGCTGACACTAATGCTGCATTAAAATCCCAAGTCATAATCAATCTTGCAACAGAGAAATCAACAGTTGGTTGGGGACCCTAAATCCTAAATTCTTCTTTCAATGCAAATAGTGAAATTGATAACTGATGGAACACTTGATAAGATCTTAGACTTATTTTATCAGGAAATGCTAATGCTTGTGAAATCATCAAATCAAAGTGGATTCTTAGGATTCCTGAGTTTTTGGGTTATGATTAGGTACAACGTGGCAACGAAACTGAAAGCCTGTGAAAGAAATTTGATCCTTATTTTGTTGTCTATGGATTATCCAAAATAGGGTCAGAACCCATGAAACGAATCGAGGAATCTACTTATGGGCAAGAATCTCCTCAAGAAAACATGAAAGATAAAGATGATTTTATGATAACAAACAGCGCAGAAATGGAAGATTTGTGGTACATGTTCTTTGGGGGGGGGGGGGGGGGGGGGCAGGATGGAGGCATGGAAGCAAGCTATGGCCTTGGCAGAGCCCATGGAGGAGACCATCGGATATTTTTGGGGTTGTTTCCCTCCCCCTCTCTCTCTCTCTCTCTCTCTCTCTCTCTCTCTCTCTCTATATATATATATATATATATATATATATATATATATATATATATATATATATATATATATATATATATATATATATATATATATAGGAAAATTACGTAAGGCACCATGGTGCCTAGGCACCAACATCCGATACACGTGTATGATTGATAATTTTTTTGAGTTTGGGTATGAAAATGTTTTATACCCTTGATATATTTATGGTAAGTAAGTTTTGAACTCAGTTCAAATTAGTTTGAACTACTTTTGAGTTCAATGCGACTACAGTGAGTATATACCATAAAAATAGTTCAAACTAATTAAACTGAAGTTGAATTTAAATTTTTTCGGAGTTTGACATCTCAAATATACTTTTTTATGGGTATATGAAGATACCCACATCAAACGTTGCGAATCTCGAAGCAAATCAACGGGTATTGATGTTGGTGCCTAGGCACCATGGTGCATGAAACACTCGTCATTACGTAATTTTCCTATATATACACACACACACAGAGGACGAGTGTTTCATGCACCTTGGTGCCTAGCACCCATATCAATATCCGTTGATTTGCTTTGAGATTTGCAACGTTTGATATGGGTATCTTCATATACCCATAAAAAAGTATATTTGAGATGTCAAACTCCGAAAAAATTAAATTCAACTTCAGTTTAATTAGTTTGAACTATTTTTATGGTATATACTCACTGTAGTCGCATTGAACTCAAAAATAGTTCAAACTAGTTTGAACTGAGTTCAAAACTTACTTACCATAAATATATCAAGGGTATAAAACATTTCCATACCCAAACTCAAAAAATTTATCAATCATACACGTGTATCGGACGGTTCTTGATGTGGGTGCCTAAGCACCCAGGTGCCTTATGTAATTTTCCTCTATATATATATATCACCTGTTTTCTACTCCTTTGGAATGGCATTAATACATATATTTCTCAAATAAAAATAAATGTATTTTCTATACGTTTGGCTAAACTAATGAAATTGTATGCTATACTCAACCAAATATTGCGATTACAATTTTGAAATAGAAATTTACCAAATAACCAAGGCTAAAAATGGCAAACAAAATTGACCGAAAATTAGGAAAATAGTGTTATAAGATGTAGTATGTGTTAAGTATATCAAGGCCCATATACTATAGGCCCATGAGGCTCATGTGGTTATCTATATATTGACATCTCCACTAATGGAGTTATTGTCTTCTCAAATCCTCAAAGTAAGTCACATGGTATCAAAGCTATGGATTAGGGTTACGTTAGGATTATTTTAGTCCTCCTCTCCCACGATCCAAATTTTTAACCGGCCAGGTGGCCAGTCGGCCCTTCGGCCGAAGTTGCCGTCCGCCCTTCGGCTGTCGCCCGTCCCTGCCGCCGCCCGTCACCTGTCGCGCTTGTCGCGGTTCTTCCCGTCGCGGCCGCCCATCGCGGCCTCTTCCCGTCACGGGCGCCCCTGCAGCCGCTCGTATTCGTCCGGGCCGCCGCCGCTGCCGGGGTCTTCCGCCGCCTCGTCCTCGTCAGATCCGGCGCCGACGGCTGCTCCGCCCGTGGATCCTCTGCCACCGCCTGGGGGATCCGCCTCTGTCGCCACCTGGGAGTGTCGTGCTCCACCGACTTTTCTCCGCCCGCCCGTGGATCTGCTGCAGTCCGTGGATCTTCTTCGCCCGCGCGTGATCTGCTGCCACCCGTGGATCTGCACCGCCCGTGAATCTTCTCCGCCCGTGGATCTGCTGCTGCTGTCCCGTGGACTCTTCGTCTGCTGTCCTCTACACGTGGTAACTGCTATCTGTCATCTGTTTCTTGGATCAGGCCCCTAGCACTTCTCAACATGTCTCAGATAAATGCAATAGTTATCAATCTCACCCTAGATGGTCAGAATTATCCAGAGTGGGCTTTCTGTGTAGAGACTGCATTGAGGGGCTATGGTTTACTTTTTCACTTAACTGAAACTCCACCAGTGCTTAAGGATGATGGTAGTAATGCTGCTGCAGTAAAAGAATGACATATTAATGATGGGAAAGTCATGGCTGCCATGGTCAATAGTACTAAGCAATCTATGATTATGAGTCATTCTAAGTTCAAAACAGCCAAGGGCATATGGGACAACTTGAAGAAGCGCTATGTTCAGGATAGTGGTGCTCTTTTGCATACTCTTATGCAGCAAACTCATGAAATTGAGCAGAATGATATGTCTATTGATGAGTACTACTCTGCTTTTGATCGTCTGATGAGATCATTGACTTCCATGATACCTGAGTGTACGGCTGTTCCCTGTCCAGCACATAAGTTTATTGAAAAGTTTTTTACTTACAGATTTTTCATGGGAGTCCGGCCTGAGTATGATTCCATTCGTACACGATTGCTTCACAATTCTTCTGCTCTCACCATGGCACAGGCATTATCTGATTTACTTGCAGAAGAAACACGTCTCAAGTCTATGTCTTCTTCTGCATCTGTTTCTCATAGTGTGTTGGCAGCTTCTCAGAGAATCAGTGCACCAAAAAGTTCCTCTTCAGAGCTCTGTAAGCATTGTGGCAAGCTCGGTCATCTTCCAGAGAATTGTTTTTCTCGTTATCCAGAGAAGTTGGCTGACTATCGTGCACGTCGTGCTGCTCGTGGTCGTGGTACTGGTTCCATTCCTAGAGGTTCAGTGTCTGTTGCTGCTACTTCGCCTGTTAATGCTCCTTCATCGTCTTGGGTGCTTGATTCAGGAGCTTCTTTTCATGTGACATCTGATCAGTCCTAGTTGGTTGCTTGCAAGCCGGTCACTGATGGAGCTTCTGCTCAGACAGCTGATGGTACATCTTGTCATATCACTCACCAGGATTCACTTTGCAATCCTCATTTTTCTGTACCTGATGTTTCTTTTGTACCTCAGTTGTCCATGAATCTTGTTTCGGTTGGTCAAGTTACCGACCAAAATTGCTTTGTTGGATTTGATGACTCATCTTGTTTTATTCAGGACCGTCGAAGCGGGAAAGTGATTGGGACTGACCATCGCCGTAAAGGTGCTCCTAGCCTCTACATCCTCGACACCTTGCGTCTTCCTTCTTCCATTGAGTCTCCAGCTCGTGTGTCATCCGCTGCTTCGTCTTCCGCATCTTCCTTCGCTCAGTGGCATCATCGTCTTGGTCATCTTTGTGGGTCCCGGTTGTCCACATTAATAAATAAAAGTTGTTTAGGTCATACACCTATTGAGTCTAGTTTTCATTGTAAGGGTTGCAAACTTGGAAAACAAATACAACTACCATGTACAACTACCTTTTGATCTTATTCATTCAGATATATGGGGTCCTGCACCTTTTGCTACAAAGGGTGGTCATAAACATTATGTCATTTTTATTGATGATCATTCTCGATATACATGGATTTATTTCATGAAACATCGCTCTCAGTTGTGTTCCATTTATCAGTCTTTTGTTCGCAAGGTTCACACACAGTTTTCTACTCCTATTAGAGTTTTTCGCTCTGACTCTGGTGGTGAGTATTTGTCTGATGCTTTTCGCCAGTTTTTGTCCTCTGAGGGCACTCTTGCTCAGCTCTCTTGTCCTGGCGCTCATGCTCAGAATGGTGTTGCTGAACGCAAACATCGCCATCTTATAGAGACTGCTCGCACACTTTTGATTTCATCTTTTGTTCCTTTTCATTTTTGGGGTGAAGCTGTTTCTACTGCTGTCTATCTCATCAATAGACAACCCTCATCCAAACTGTCTGGAAAATGTCCTGGTGAAGTTCTTTTTGGTACTTCTCCTCGCTATGATCATCTCTGAGTTTTTGGATGTACTTGCTATGTTTTGCTTGCACCTCGTGAGCGAACTAAGTTGACTGCACAATCTGTTGAGTGTGTTTTTCTGGGGTATAGTCCTGAGCATAAAGGATATAGGTGTTATGATCCCTCTTCTCATCGCATACGTATCTCTCGTGATGTGACATTTGCTGAGGACCGTCCTTTCTTTTATAACCCCTCTACTCAACCCTCATATTCTTCCACAGAACCCACATCGTTCCTGTGTCTTCCTCCTATTTCACCCAATACTGATGTCACCACACCTTCTCCATATATTACGCCCATTCCTGCTCCTCCTATTTCCATCACGCCACCTTCACAGGAGACTACCCCTCCTCCTGCACCACCTCCTTTTCCTTCTAAACCACCTATTACACGTGTTTTCCATCGTCGTCCTACAAACACCACAGCGCCTCCACCCAGTTCTACCACCACGGCCAGTCCTGATACGACCGCTGTTGATGCTTCTAATAATATTGATGAGTTACAGGTTGGTCCAAGATATAATCTACGAGAACGTACTGCTATTGGCCCGGCTGACAAGTATGGTTTTCCATGTGTGAATGCCGTTGTTGATGAGCCATCCACTTACCAAGAAGCCTCTCATATTCCGGAATGGCAGCTTGCTATGTCTGAGGAGCTTGCTGCCCTTGATCATACAGGAACTTGGGAGCTTGTTCCATTACCATCACATGCAGTGCCTATTACATCTAAATGGGTATTCAAAATTAAGACCAAGTCTGATGGTTCTATCGAGAGATATAAAGCCCGTCTTGTTGCTAGAGGCTTTCAGCAAACTCAGGGTCGAGATTATGATGAGACCTTTGCACCAGTTGCTCATATGACTACTGTTCGTACTCTCATTGCAGTGGCTGCTACTTCTTCTTGGACCATCTCTCAAATGGATGTTAAGAATGCTTTTCTTCATGGTGATTTGCATGAAGAAGTTTATATGCAACCACCTCCAGGTGTTGATGCTCCTCCTGGTCATGTTTGTCGCCTTCGTCGTGCTCTATATGGTCTTAAACAGGCTCCTCGTGCTTGGTTTGAGCGTTTTGTTTCGGTGATACGGGATGCTGGATTTTCATCTAGTGATCATGACCCTGCTCTATTTATTCATCTCTCTCCACGTGGACGTACTTTGCTTCTTCTATATGTTGATGATATGTTGATCACAGGAGATGATGTGGAACACATTTCTCATGTGAAGAAGCAACTTGGTGAGCAATTTCAGATGTCTGATTTGGGTCCTCTCAGTTATTTCTTAGGAATTGAGGTGTTGCGTTCTGCAAAGGGATACTATCTCTCTCAGTCCAAATACATCCAAGATCTTATTGCTCGCTCTGGCGTTACAGATAGTCGAACGGCTGCGACACCTATGAATCTTCATTTACAACTTCGTCCTACCGATGGTACACCTCTTGATGATCCCTCTCGATATCGGCATATTGTGGGCAGCCTTGTTTATCTCACTGTTACTAGACCTGATATTGCTCATGCGGTTCATATTCTGAGTCAGTTTGTCAGTGCTCCTACTTCCATTTGAACATTTGCTTCGTGTACTACGGTACTTAAGGGGGACATCTTCTCAGTGTTTGTTCTATGCTCGTGAAAGTCCGCTTCATCTTCATGCTTACTCGGACTCCACCTGAGCGAGTGATCCAACAGATCGTCGTTCTATCACAGGTTATTGCATTCTTCTTGGTTCTTCTCCTCTTGCATGGAAGTCTAAGAAGCAGGCGGCTGTATCTCGTTCTAGTACAGAGGCAGAACTTTGAGCACTTGCCACTACCACTTCAGATATTGTATGGCTTCGATGGTTGTTAACAGATTTTGGTATTTCTTGTGATGCTCCTACACCTCTTCTATGTGATAATACTGGAGCCATACAAATTGCCAATGATCCTGTGAAGCATGAACTTACAAAGCATATTGGCGTTGATGCTTTCTTTACTCGGTCTCATTGTTAGCAGAAAACAATTGCTCTTCAGTATGTGCCCTCAGAACTGCAAGTGGCAGATTTTTTCACTAAAGCACAAACTCGAGAGCAACATTGGCTTCACTTGCTCAAACTCAATGCTTCAAAACCTCCGTTTCCACCTTGAGTTTGAAGGGGGTGTTAAGTATATCAAGACCCATATACTATAGGCCCATGTGGTTATCTATATATTGGCATCTCCACTAATGAAGTTATTGTCTTCTCAAATCCTCAAAGTAAGTCACAGTATGATGACGGAAAATATGGGTTGAAATTTGCAATTTACTATTTGCGTCTTCTATGATTGATCTGTCTTTTATATAGCAGATACATTGATTGGATTAGTCGCCAGTGACAATCCCTCAACACATATCAGCTGCTACAGCGAAGTTACTACAGCACAGTTTCGGCGCCGCAGCACTAGAAGCGTTGTGTGGTAGGTACCTGGTCACTAAACAGCAGCCAAAATGAAACGTTGTAGTCCATTAGAATTGCTAAGCACGACCGCTACAACGATTATGTTTATGTTATACACTTGGGTTTACACCTAAAACCTTGAATGGGATGTGCATCTTTGATGGCTATTTGAAAAGCGTGCGATGCTTTGCAACTCAGAAAAACTCCTGCAGGAGTTATGCTTAGAGATGGCAACGGGTAAATACCCATCGGGTATTGCCATTCCATACCCGTACCCGCTAGGTGTAAATTTACCCGTCGGGTTACCCGTATCCGCACGCGGGTAGGAAAATTTACCCATACCCGTACCCGCGCGGGTATTACTACCCGACGGGTAACCCGTACCCGCAAGCATACCCGGTTCAACACATAAGAATATCATCAATTTAGACATTCATTAATCATACATGCCAAGCACAAAAGCGTCTAATGATCAAAATTAGTATATCACATAAACATACTTAACATGACCATATCAACACATGGCAAACAAATAAACAATCAACAACAAGTAGATAATAAAATTAACATTTGAGTGGGATGTCTAGTTGTATAATGCGGGTATTCATTACCCGCGGGTAGGCGGGTATGGGTAGTATATACCCACACCCGCACCCGCCTAACCGGCGGGTAGAGGATTTCGCCCAATAACGTACCTATGGGTACATAAAATTTTCCATACCCGTCTCTTTATCGGGTAAAACCCGTCGGGTATTCGGGTATCGGGTACCCATTGCCATCTCTAGTTATGCTTGGTGAAGTCACTCCCAATTTATAGTGAAGTGCCACAAGAATGATGCTTGATAAATTTTGGTTGCAGAACGTGCAGGTTTTTCCGTAGGGACATGATGGATGATCGGGTAAACCTCATGTTTGGCTCTATGAGTGATTTCAAGAAGAGACAGGACTCCTTTGCAAAATCACCCCAACATTTCAACTCCAATATTTTTACACCCCGAGCCACTCCTGCCTGGAACCTGTCCAAGGTAGCAGAGGAGTTCAAGGAACAGAGCAAGGAGGACTCTCCGCAATGGCCGGCTGCTGCGTCTTCCTCCGGTGGCCGTCGACCTCGCCCTCCCGCCTCGGCTACCGGTCCCTCGACGAGGACTGCGTCAAGCACGCCACCGGCCCGTCGCCGGCGACGGTGACGGTCGTCGTCGGGAAGGAGCGGAGGGTGTTCTTGGTGGACCAGCTCGTGCTCGACACCTACCCGTTCCGGGTGCTCCTGGAGACGGTCGTGGGGAAGGATGAGAGGAGGGGCAAGGCCATCTTCGTCGACGTCGACGCCATCCTGTTCGAGCACATACTCTGGCTGGCCCGCCACGAGCGGTCCGTCTCTCTCCTGCAGCCCGACCTCAAGGAGATCATAGAGTTCTATTCCCAGGACGCGTGATTCTCATTCCGCCCGTCCTTGCGGCTGCATGCTGATTTCTTGATCAGATTTTTCCTTTCCTTTATTCTTCTTCCTTTTTTTCTTGCTAATGTGCATACTGATGATTATCTGTTACAACAATACCATTGGCAATGAAAATAGTGAAGAATAAACTCGCTTTGATCGCCAAATCTGATTGCGTTGCAGTTCTTTGGTTAGTTCTTGGTGCACGTACGTTCTTCGGAAGATTCTTTTTATCAGTTTCGTTTTGTTAACTCTGTTTCTCATTTTCTTTTCATTCCAATTATGTGTTCATATACGTGGTTATGCACTTATACTAAGGAAGGAGATCACCATGGTAAAATTATCGAACATGCAACGCAATTACGAAAGAAATTTTGATCTGGTCATTTTCACACAATTCGGTAAGAACATGTCAATTCCTAGTTTGCTCAAGTGCTGTGTTACAATACGCTATCTCCTGAACATGACATCCAACAACTTGAACATCTTGACCACTTCGTTGCCATGATATTGGTGATCGAATCATCGAATTGTTGACTACCAGAACAAAAAATGCACAAAATATGTATACATCCCAGCATGATTGGTGTCCTAACGAGAGAAAAAAAACGAGTTACTTTTAGGTAATATATTTGGTGTACGCACTGGAGTCCAGCTATATTTCAACTATTTGTTGGCATCAAATCATATTTAACGTTTCATAAACCAATTCAAATAGATGCGTGCGCAGACCGAGTCATGTCAGAGGAACGGCTGTTTGTTTCGTTGGCTATCTTCAGATTTCCATGATCGCATTAGTTGATGCACGGTTGTCAGAATGATCCCTTTCAACGGGTGTGTTCTTTTTAGCTACAGTTTATAATTTATAGATTTTAAATTTTAGCTGTTCACGAGAGAGTACAAAAAGAGACAATCGTGTGTGATTTTGGCCAATATAACTGAAGCCGGTACAGTATCTGCTACAATCAATTAGTAGACCATACTTTAAAAAATATTTTATTTGAAAGCTAATTATTATAGTATAAGCTATAAGCCGAAACAAACAGCCACATACACAGGTTGCTAGTGAATTCCAGGCTTAAGCTCTATGATCCTTCATAACCTGGGCTTAGTGGACTGGTTCGGAAATTAGGCCCAAGGATACCTTGGCTGTTTCTATTGGAAAAGAAAACAATGAAGCTACTGTTTCCTAACAGCTACAGTTTTAGCAAGAAAAAACTATTCATTGGTACCAACCATAGTATTTTGGTGCAGATGAACCTTTTATTTGAGGGCTGCTTAGAATAATCTTTCTGGAGTATTATTCATGTAACCTTTATTGGTGTATTGGTGTATGTAGTTGCGGAAGGTAGACAGGGAAAAGTGTTTCGAGTACTTTTCAGAACATAGTGTTCTCTGAGCATCTTCTGTTACCAACCAACAAAGCTCTGATGCCTTCGCAACCGAATTCCTTGCCTGTTAAGTCTGTATATATAAATCTAGCAGAAAGTATCAGAATTCAGAAATGCTTCAATCACAGGTGTCCACTACTGTTGCATGATTACTCCAAGATGTCTCTTAATGTATATCTTGGAAATTCAGGTGAAGGAAAACCCCTCAAATCAGAAGATGCCAATGCGCAATCGTAATGTTGTCATCGGAAAATTGCTGAGAGTAGCACCGTGCACATGTCCCTATAAAGAGTGCTCTTTAGTAGTGTATACGATGTGCTAACTTTCAGCAAATCGATAATAGATAAATCTGAAGAAAAGTTGATCTTGGACGAAACATCGATGTGAAGCAATAATAAACATGAACGACCGTGACTAAAGGTAATTTCATCGACACCGTGACTAGATGTAGACTGACTCCTGTAATGCGTAGGAGCTAATAGCAAATAACAGTCGCCCACGACTGAATTGAGAGCACTCTGACCCTCATATTGTGGCATCACACTCTTGTCACCATGTTTGCCGATTGAATGCGCCGGACTTGCAGTGGTGCCAGGGCATTCCAACAAGATTGGGACACCTGACTTCCTATGAAGCATTGATGATGGGGGCGGTGTGTCTTTTTCCATCCGATCGACCTCGCTGGCCTCAAGGACTGGTGACCCTGGGAGGGGGATGAGGAGGAGGCATTGTGTTCCATGGATGTCGAATCAGCATAGTATGCTAGATCGAGCCAATTCTCCTGATCCCGGGCTCCTACTATGATCGCATAAGCAATGTTGACAGAAACAGGGAAAGATGATGTTGATGATAACTTTTAGGGACTCAACACCTTTTTCCTCACAGACAGTGCCAGCCGTCGACGATCAAATTGTTGATCTTATAAATTATAGAAGAAAAGCTAATTCTCATAGAAGGATTTAGAAGAATAATATGGACTATCTTTATTGATATGAATTGGTTACAAGATGCTCTCAATTAGAAATTATAAAGGGATGCTACTATCCCTAAGATCGTTATTCTTGCTTATATAATATGCTTTCCGATCGAGATCTATATATGTGTGTCTTTCCCTATGTCATATCTCAGATTTAAATAGTGATGAAGAGGTGTCGGTTGTACATGTGAATAGATGCCTTATCGATTCCTTACGTCCGGTCAAGCGAACGGTTGCTGTCAGCAAGAGAAACCTGACAATAACTGTTTTCAGTTATTATTAGTTGGAGAGAATCATTGTGTTAACCGCAAAGCGGTTGTTGTTAGAGACATAGAACCTAGTCATCGTGTGGTTAGGAGGAATATTATGCACATGTTTTATCCTACCGCACGGGAGGAGTTACCTGGAGGCGGGCCAATGTATTTGTCTGTAAGACCTCTGAGTGGTGCCTGGCCTGGTGATGAACAGTGACCCTCCTACCAGGGGTACTTGGGCAATGTAGTCTTGGTAGTTCATGATCACATTGGTCTAAGGCCTTAGTTGAGTATTAAAGCTATATTTAATAGATTATTTAATCCTCGTCAGGTGGCATCTTGATCTTGTTAAGAAGATTTAGGTCCTATTAAGTGTGCCAAGAGTGTGCCGCCGCTGAAAAATTCCTGACAGCAACACCGCGTCCTCTCTAGCAGCGTATGTGACGTGCCGCCTGAATGAAAGTTGATCTTAAAAGAAATGTCGATACAAAGCAATAACAAATAGGAATGAAATCTCGAAACAAGGATTATATGTAACTCAAAAATTGATCAACACGTTGATGTAAAGCATTATTGATCAAAGTTGAATTACGAAGGTAAGATTCTACTAGCTATGAACTATCCCTAAGTTACATGAAAGATAGATGCAAAAAGGTAGTAAAAATTGGTGTGTGCATATTTTTTTTCCATCAACCAATACAGGGTATTTATATCCTAAAACAGTTGGTTTAATCTTAAATTGTAATTTAAGTCTTCCTCTTCGTATGTGCTCATCATTTCTTTGCATAGAATCCATGTCCATCGTCAAATCTTCTTGTTTCTAATCTTTTGTTGATGATTTGCTTTCTTGCATCCACGTTTCCTTAGTCAGCATTTTCTAGAGAGTTTTTAGCGCGGCTGATGTTTGATTTTGATTTTTGAAAAATCCTAATCTTTTCTTAAAACATATCACTATTAAAAATACTTTTATCGGCTATTTTATCTGCCAAAATCTATCGGCAACACATACCATAATAATGCTGGGACTAGTTAGCAACGGAATACTGCTTGGAGCCATGGCAAGCGTCTGAAATCGGCCTCACCATGCTCTCCTTTTAGAACGTCACAGGAATAGAGAGCGTCTGAAACCCGCACATTATCAAGAAGTAGGCCTAGGATTAGGAGTCGATGTGGACATGATAAATTCTTTGCAAGCTGCAACCATGGATTTGGGCAAGGAGAGATGCGATCGCGGTCGACTCCAATTAGCAAGCAGGTTAGGCCGGGGTGAATGGTGATCCACTGAACTTTGCAGTGTTCTTAGGCACTGAGCTGGCCAAACGGAGGCGCCGATTTTTATCGCCAACCAAACCCGAACTGTTGGCACATCAGTAAAGTTTTTTCCCCCAAAGGTAGGCACCGGACGTCGGTTTTGCAAATTTAGCCTTCTCTTTGAGATCAACACATACTTATCTGCCGAGCTTCCTAACTCGATAACACGTCAACGGGCCAATGCAGTGATTAATTAGTATTAATCATACTTAATTAATGCTAATCATAAAATAGGTTGATTAATTAGTTCCAAACATGATTAATTAACACTAATTAGTTATATACCAAGTTGCTGCTACTGGGACGATCGCCTATGGAGCCACCGTTGGTCGGTAGGTCTTCGGTAGGCACTATCGAGCTCTAGTGACTCAGCAGGATCTATAAGTTACTAGTAGTATGCCCGTGCTAACGCTACGATAAAATACAAAACAAGATAAAATTTGTAAAAAAATAAAACGAACAATCAGATTCATTAAGATTCACGTCCCATATATTGTATAACCAAACATTTTTGTCACATAATGAATGTTACATAACGACTGATCCTTTGAGAAAACGACAATATCATTGGACTCACCCACCAACAACATCAAAGGAAGTGAGAAAAACACAATGGTTGAAAAGTACAAAATAGATCAAATAATGATTAGCAGAACATGCAAGTCAGCTTGAAAATTAGAAGCATAGCGAACATTCTCTTGTGCCTGTTGACCACACTCCTATGATTTTTTACTTCTAATAAGGTACAGACAAGAACGGCCTTGTCCTCCCCCGTGAGTATCTTCTCCGCCTCGTCGACGGCAATTATGTTGTGCACCCCGGGCCCCAGCTTCTTGTTGATCCACGCAACTATGGCCTCCCTGGAGAAAAAAAAGAAAGGAATTCAGATAGCACCCTCAAACTAAAAAAAGCACCTCAAGTTTTTTTTTAAAAAAAAGAACCCTCAATCTTAGTGTAACAGGTTTAGTATGCATGCTCACCATGTTGATGCTACAGTCAGCAAGTTAAATATCCACAGAGAAGCTAAAGTATGCAAGTTAAAGCAGATCAGGGAGAATGAAATAATGAGTTTGCACAGACATCTATCCTCAGCATTACCTGATCATCAAGCATCTTCGAGAAATCCTTGAGAACCCGGCGACGATCTTTCTCACCATGTTGGAGCTGTTGCCCATATTGTTTTACTTTCTTCTTCATCAGCTTGTAATTTATATAGTACCTGAAAACATTGACATAAGGAAGGCAAAGCTAAAAGTTTGGTAAGTAAGGACATAAATGTGCAATCTTAACACCAAGGAGATAGGCACAGCTCAACACTGCACTATATTACATCAAAGAACAAATTTCTAAGAAAATTTAGATATGTTTCCTCAGAAGCAGTTAATGTAAACTACTAATAGCAGAGGTATGGAAGACTGATGATGTTTAGAGAATAGATTGGTATATAACTAACATAAGTACACAAAAGTGTGGGGAAAAAGGCCCTGAAGCATACCCTTTCCATTCCGGAATTTGATCGGCCATCAATTTTTTTCCCAAAGTTAACCATTTTGACTTGGAAATGTTAATCTGCCGAGAAATGTAGGGACGTGTCAGTGGCACAACTGGAAATACTGAATATTTAGTATAATTGCTGAGATGCACTGCCATAAAATGCAAGAATGTTGTTGATGTACAAGGTTCAGAAAGAATCTCATTCTGAACAAATGAGCTGCGCTTAGTTTATCTCAGTGCCTTGTGCAGGCCAATTGTGCAGTGCAGACACACCAACTATGAGAAATTCTTGGAAAACTCAGAGGGTGTTGCCGTTTTAAATGGAACAAAGGACGAACTTAGTAAGGTGATCAAAGGGATGGGAAATCCCCAACAGAGATATTATTCATAATCTCAGGATAGTTCCTCAAAATATGCCTAATTTAGTTCCATAAAAATATGTTTGATTGACAATTCAGTTAATCTGCTGTGATGATCATTTCAGTGAATGGTCTACTGCACACTGAATATATCCAAAAGCACCTTTTATTATGTATATTCAATTTTTTTGTGATGATATTATGTATATTCATATAGTACTCTGTTCTCACTATGAGCGATACATGCATGCAGTTACATCCACAACCTGATTCTCTGGTCCTTTTCCATAGACCTAACATGTTTGACCAATCATAAAACCCACATATGAACTTGGACGGTCATAAAAATGATTTCATGTTGCATTCTGACAAGGCACAGAAGTCCCTCTGCACGTACTGGATTACAACTATCTCAACCAATCGCGGTAATAGATCTACTTATTGTTTATATCAACTCAAACGCACCATGCAGTTAACAGTAAGCCCACTTAGCATCAGAATCCCAGGCAAATATATTAAAACCTATAATTTGAAAATCTATCCGACAAACTGCCTGCAATTTTTCAAGAACTGAGGGGAGAAAGTTATTAAAATGACAACTCGAAGTTCAGGCTGGATATAAACTGGGTCCAACCTACAAAAGGGCATGCAACCGTAGCCCCCAACCGTGCCACCAATTACCTCGATTTCAACCCAATTGGTAGTAATAATTAGGAGCGCCTTACAAAATCCAAGCAGAAAACAACAAATTTCACCAAGGCCAAACAAATCTGACATAGAAGCTATTGTAAACCTGGATGCTTGTAAATCTCCATGAATTCAACTCTTCAACACGCTTCAAAAAAAAAACCTTAACTTTGCTACAGATAAACAGATCACGAATCAACTTTATTCTGTTCTGAACCGAAGAAAAATGGACAGTCCATAGTTTTATCAGCATAGGCACACGAAATCATTAGGTTATGTATTGCTGTACGCAGATTTTAGAAACAGAGAAACAAGAAATGACGTAAGCAAAGCATTGCCGATTTGTTGTGTACTATTTCTACAGAAAGTCTAGTCATGAGGTCAATGCTACTTCAAAATATTCGTTTCAGCTAAAGCTCTAGGCGAACTGCTACCGAAAAAATGTCAGGTCTGAATTGTAAGACTGCCACCACAATGAAGTTATCCATCAAAAAACCCAACTCAAAGTATGTTAACACAATCCATGGAAATAAAAACAACACCTTTCACAAAACTATGTAGTACTTCCGACCATTGAAATTATGCAGTAGCAAAATAGACTTTACCTTTCCATCATATATTATATTCTGGAGAGGACCTCTAGGGCAATGTATGCCGGTCTGCCATCAGTTGATTTCGGTTGAGAGTGCAAGACAGAAGACTGAAAATGCAAAAGAGTCAAAGGGTTTACTGGTTTAGGTAATGAAAATGTGGTCATTGGAGGTTATAATCTGCACGGGTGTACCTTGGAGTAACCGAAGTCACAAATCTTAAGCCGAGGTGGCCAATGCTTGAAATTGGTATCTAAAACAATATCCACCATGGAAGGTAGAATTATTGCCTTGCTCTTAGCATAATCAAATCCGCAGATTGAGACAACAAAATGAACAAGGGGAACCATGGAAGGTAGAATTATTGCCTTGCTCTTAGCATAATCAAATCCGCAGATTGAGACAACAACTTATGGAAATCCACATTTAACCTCATTCATAGTTCTTTTTCAGTGAATAACCAATAACCAATTGAATGCTATATTTACACAAAATGTTTGCATTGTTTTCGCAGTGAAGGTAAGAGTGTAATATTCATTAGTAGATGAAGTTTTCATGGACTTACATTTTAATGATGTCCCAGCAAGACACGTTAGCCTTGCTTTTGTGTTAGCCTCTGCTAATGGAGTAGGGTTCTCATTTCCAATCATCCGGACATCCCAGATCCTAATGACACCATCGGATGAAGCCGAAGCAATTAGATTGCACAATTCAGATCCATCGTTCCGGTTATCAAAGATGGCAATCCCTTTTACACGAGTTGAATGAGCATCCTCAATGCGCGATGAAACCTTGCCACTGGATAGATCCCAAGCAGTAATACCACGATCCTCTCCTCCAGTGTAAAGTACTCCATTCTAACACATACATGAAAAACAAGTGACCAGCATGCAAAAGGCAACAGCATATATTCATATTCATATGGTGTTTCTAAAAGATAGATTCGGTGGAAAGAGTAGCAAACGTAGCAGAGGTCGGAGATCAACCCAAAGTGCTATGACACGAAGCATCTGAAGATCCACCTTATACATAAAGGGAAATGGTCCTAATAGCTAAAATCATTGCATGAAGTTTGTACCTAGCTGTCAATTCACCACATTATGGGCAGCCACATAGCTGATCAAAGTCGAATTTGCATTCCACAAGATGACACATTTCAACAATTTCTCAGACACTACATTCTAAACCACTCCTGATCATTTAATCCAGAATTTGCATTACGCGATAAGCATTCTTATGACATGATCTGTGTAAGTTTTATCAGGAAGCGCGGAAAATGCTAGTAGCAATACCTTTGCAGGTCCGAAGGAGAGCACCCTCTTGCCGCAGTCCATCTCATAAACGATCCTGGCGTCCTCCGAGTCGTGCACGGTCACCTTCTCCTCGGCGGCCATCACGAATCGGTCGCCACCGGCGCCGTCCTCGGCGTATGCGACCGTCGACACGGGGCGCTCGAGGCGACACGCAAAGCTGCGGCGCCCGCGGACGAGGTTGAGCATGGCGAGACCCCCGCGCGGCCGACGGCGAGAGCGACCCGCCCCGAGGGGTGCACGGCGAGGCCGTCCGTGGCCTCATGGCGGGGGAAGGCGCGGAGCGAGGCGAGGAGATGCGCCACAGGTTACCGACATATGTCCTCATCGACTGGAGGTGAGGAAGGCCCAGATCCGACATCTGAGGAGGCGACGGCCGCATGGGGGAGGGCGAGGCGGCGGCGCGTGGGGGGCGGAAGAGGAGGCGGTGCGGGATGGGGAGAAGGAGATGCGGGGTAGGGAGGGAAGGAGGCGGCGGCGGCGGGTGGGGAGGGAAGGAGGAGGCGCCGACGCGTGGGGGCGGAAGAGGAGGCGGTGCGGGATAGGGAGAAGGCGATGCGGGGTGGGGAGGGAAGGAGGCGGCGGCGGAGAGGAGGAGGCGGGGAGAGGCGGAGCAGGAGGCGAGGACCAGGTGCGCCAAACCCTAGCTCTGCGCCGAGAGGAGGAGGCGGGGAGAGGCGGAGCAGGAGGCGAGGACCAGGTGCGCCAAACCCTAGCTCTGCGCCTCCGTATGTGAGGCCTCTCTCACAATCGCTCGTGCTAGGGTTTACTGTGGGGCGGAGCGCGCTGCGTGCCTGCGCCGTGAGAACGGGGAGGGGAGGAGGCGACGGTGGCGCGTCGGCGGAGGAGGGAGGGGAGGAGGCGAGGGCGGAGCGCCGGAGGAGAAAGGGGAGGAGGCGAGGGTGGCGCGGTGGCGGAGGAGGAAGGGGAGGAGCGATGGCTCCGTGCGACGTGCGAGGGAGGCGGAAGAATGAGGTGGGGAGGCAGCGCACGGCTTCACCCGGGGGCAGGGGCGAGCGGGGGCGCACGGATTCGGAGGGCATCTCAATGATGTGCATGATCCAAACAATTTTGGTCTTACGATTTTCAATGAGTAAGAGAAGAAGACTTGAGGAGAGATCTAAACCGTTTATTTGTATGAAGTTGGATTACTTTGGTACACAAACCTGGGTAGACTTAGATTTGGCATGACTGTGGGGGTGGTTGAGAGGGTGGATTTAGTAAAGAAAATTTTGGTGTATTATAGAGTAGGGTAGACTATAGTGTAATAGGTCATATATATCGCCTGCTGTGGGTTACTAAGTTTAAGGAATTAGATTTGTAAAAATGAATACTAGAGGCTAAACTTTTTGAAAATAACTATAATACCACGTGTGCAAACAGTTCCTCCTACCCACTGGTTGGATGGGCGCAGTCCAGTCCACACACATCAATACCTCACCAGCTGTAGCCTTCTCTGCAGACGCGTGGTGTGCAACGGCTACTACCACATCTCTCAGTGCGACTATCACGGTCCTACTTTAGGCTTTGGTTTATATTTGATAATAAATTTTATATGACATATCTTGTTGGTGAAATTTATAAATAAATTATAGTATAAATTATATTAAGTTTAGATGTGCTAATTAAAATTATATATAACTGTTTTACTCTAGGTACTGTCTCTTATAAACAATACAGGATTCAAAAATTTCAGCTATAAAATCTAAATCACAGAAGAACCCATCTACTCCGATTAATTAATTAGCAGAGAGATTATGCCCTAAGCTATGTCTAAAGTGGGCGCCCGCTGTTAGCTAACTACCAGCTGAGTGTGGAGGATTTTTTTTTTCTTCGTCAACTTACATAAGAAGTTAAGAACAGCTGTATCTCTTTCTTTTCTCCGGTCTCCACACATTTTTACCTCTCCAAGACAAGCTCAGCACTGTACTGGCGGCTGAATTTGCTCCACAGCCCCAGCAGCAATACTAGACGACTGGAACAGAGGAAGAGCGAGAGAGAGAGAGAGAGAGAGAGAGAGAGAGAGAGAGATCATCCATGGAGAACCGTAAGGAGGTAATTAAGAAGAATTTCCTACGAACAAATCGATTCTTCCTGTTCTTGTCTCCCCTGTTTCTTGAAGAGTCCACGGATTTTTTTTTCTGCGATCCATTCTCGGAAAGCTTAAACATTTCACTGCTCACTGCGTGCGTGTGGATTAGCAGCAGGGGCAGGGAGCGGCGGGCGTGAACGGGTGGATGACGGTGCCGGCGTTCGGGGAGTGGGACATGAAGAACGGCGCGCTGCCGGACTACTCCATGGACTTCTCCAAGATCCGCGAGATGCGCAAGCAGAACAAGAGAGAGCTCTCCCGCGGCAGCCTCGGCGGCGACGACGACCTCCTCGCCCAACAGCAGCAGAAGCCGGCCCAGGCCCAGCCCAAGCTCGCCCGGCCGGCCAACGACCACCGCCGGCCCCTCCACGGCCGCGACGACTCTCCAGCGGTAAGCTTGCCGTCCGTACTGAGTTACTGATCGGCTTACATTTGCTATGACTATATGAGAAGTCATCACTTTGCTCGCTGTCACCAAACGGTCAAGGAGGGTTCCCATATCCTATTTCAGAAATCAGAATCACAGTATTAACTGGAGTAGTGTAAAGATTTGTACTTTCTATTGTTTGATACGAGTAAAAACTGGCGTTAACTAGTACTGACAAGTCAAATTATTAAAGGGGAAATAGTAAAAAAATTAACAAGTGGCAAATCCAGTTCTTGAATGTAGCATTACCGCATGTAAAACAGCACACATGCATAGCACTTCAGTAAGCAGTGCCACTGTACTAGCGAACATGCATAGCTTTTTTTTCTTAATTGCAAAGTTAGCGAACAGCAACCGCGTGAGTTTTTGCTGGGTCAAACTCGTACTCCAAGCACGGATAGTTTTACCGTGGACGGTGGAACAGAGCAGAGCATTTGAATGTGGAGACTGCAGCTTGTATCTGCAAGTAGTAGAACTGGCGTATTGGAGTACTAGTTAATTAGTTAATGTCTTAAGACACATGTTTTCCGGTAGTAACTCAAGATTCAAGAAGGCTAGGAAAGGAAGAACAAACGACTGAGGGCCTGTCTATGGAGTACTACGTCTTACATGCTGGTAGCCATTGATGACTCTTCTGGATGTATGGTTTAGAAGAAATCATGTTTAAGGTGTAGAAACATCTTCTGAATTTGAATTAACCACAGTTAACAGATCAACTGATACTAGAGTATACGATTAAGCAAATTTAGATGGCAGTTTTATGATGGGCCCTATCCAAGTCTATGGCCTTGTCCTGTACCTGCATCGACATTCGACAATGGAGTCGGTTCAACAACTGTAGGTAGGTTAGGTCGGCGAATATTGAAGCCATAGCACCGCCCATTCCAACTTTTTGCATGCAGTGCTTTGTCACAACTCACAACTGATTGGCAAGTACAAATCCACTTATTTTGTTAATCATATATGCCCCAAATCCCCATATATGTATGCCTCTAAAAGGCTGTACTGATATGCATTATGTCATTGTCCATAGGACACCTAATTAATATGCTACTAAGATTCTTGATGGAGGAAAGATGATTAGAGGGAACTAATAATGAGTTCAGTCAGTTGAGAGGATAAGCAGACTTTATAATGTAGACGTGATAAAAGTGGCAAAATACGGTTGAAGAAACTGAGGATTAGTTACCAACGACCTAGTACAGGTTGGTACAAGCTGGCCATCCTGGTACAATTTCTATTTGCTTATGACAATGGAGAAATTAACTGCCAATAAAGCTTAATGTGTCCACAAGTCAGACAGTTCCTTTCTCCAGACATGGTTTGACATATAACATTCAAGAGTTGCAATCCTGTCGTTGTCGCATACTCAGTAGTACAAGTACTTTTGATGCATCATATATGAAATTACACAATTACTAATTCGCAAAAATGGTTGCACAGTCAGCTTTAACCTCACTATATGTGTCATAATTCTGTTGTATAACATTGATCGATGTTCACGAGTACTGACCTGGAATCGTTGAAGCAGGGAAGGAAGAAGTTCCTGAACTACTTCCAGTGCTGTATCAAGGCCTGAAGAAAGAGCTGCTACCACTGCCTGTTTTGTGTCGCAACATTGAACAGCTGAGCAAATTTAAGTTTAGGTTCCTTTGGTTTAGTTAAGTTTGCAAAATGTGTAATATATTCGTCCTGATGCTTTATCCACTGGTCTCTTTTGAGAACAAAACGATTTATGAGGGGAAACGAATTGCTTGCAAGTTGAGGTACAATGTTACCTTGTAATATATTGAAGGAGAAATGGCATCCTGTGTTTTTGTGAGATTGAGGGCACGATCAATTTGGACTGGGTTCAGTAATAATGAACAAAAATATAACATTCACTTACGACGATAACTTACGTTAACTTCACATGATTAATTCTTCCGTCTTTTCTCTTATCATTTTCTGACCACTGTGGGTGCATCTTTATCCAGTATCAAAGTTTGTAGCCTGGCGTGGAAGGAACAAGTTCCTTTTGACAGAATAGTACAGCTTATTTCCATGTGGGAAAAAAAATTGTCCAGTATCACAAGATTTTCCGGGTGCGCGCTTCTACCGAAAGAGACTTCAAATGGAAATTTGGAGACAAAGTTACAGAATCAGTCGCATCCTTTTTGTGTTTCTAGTTGATTTTCTTTCATTCCTTCTGTTTTCGATAATTTGACAATGAAAGTAGACAAAGAAAGAGAAGGTGACTACTAATTACCACACGCGCACAGGGTCTCTGGATTAGTAAAGTTGGTAAATAGCTAGTAAAAGGTATGCTCTTTTATGATACGGTTTATAGCTTTTATATGTGACTATTAGTTTAATGAATAATAATTATTGAGAGAAGCAAAAAAAACTGCTAAAAAAATTGAGCTATAATACCATCGGTCATCTGAAGCAGGTAGGCAAAGGCAGAATTTTCCCGCAGAGAATAAGTAGTTGAGATTATTTGAGCAACAACATAAATAAAGATATTTATAGTGATAGCGCTGCCTGATGCAAGTACCGTGTAAACTTGCTTGGATGGGCGGTTAGGGCACTTTCAATGGATCCTAGTTAATAATATTCATAGTATTAATTAGCATGTCAACTAGAATTTATGATAAGGTAGAGATAGAATTAAGAGCATCTCCAATAGTGACTTATGAGCTAGCTCTAAGCATATTATTTCATATTTTAATAGAAGAGAGAGAAAAGCTATCTCTTGATCAAGAGCTAGTCTCATACACACATTCCAAGATTATGTGAGAGTGTCATGTGAGACTATTTATGTTATGAGCTATATGCTAAAAGTTAGTACTATTGGAGAAGTTGTCTTAGAGCTAGTAATGTCTCTTGGCCACACAATCCAACACATAATTTGTGGATCCCATAGTATTAATAGTCCTACCAGCTCCACTCTGGCCCACCACGCCACCGCTCCACGTTGTTCCACCACGCGGGGCTTCATGCCGGCCTGTCGCACCACCAGGCCACTCCACCCGACGCCCAAGCTCGTCGTCACCTGTCGGATTGGAATGTATCTAAAGAATTAGTTTTGGATAGGAGCGCATGGAAGTTAGCGATCCACGTACTGGAATCATAAGAAAGTTAACGGTAATGTTTTAGGCTCTCGACTCAGATAGCAGGATGTACGGCTTAGGGTTTTAGTATTGTAGGTTTTATTTCAAGGTTTTCAACTCTTTGATCTTAAGAAGATTTCATTCCTAATTTACCCTAACTTGTTGGGGACAAAAGACTTTGTTGTTGTTATGCATACATATGTCTCCAAATGAGAAATATTGTACTTGTACGTGTCATATCAACAAATAAGGAGAAGAACCAATTAATAGATATCAAATTATCCATATTTTAGACAGTGCTTCTTTGATATTTTATGAATTCTAAAAAGTGAAATTTCACCATTCTATCAGCTGCTTCTTTTGTTATTCTACAGAAACGATCACCTTGTGCTTAATCAGAAATTACTCTCTTGTCAGAACCTGATGTTTCTTCCTGATCAAATGATAACATGTTGAATACTTGAAGTACACCTATCAGATATTCACATGAGCACCTGCATGAACTTAAAAAAATTTTTGTGCTCATCTTTGTTGTTGGTTAGATTTTTCTGCAGGACAGTTGGCAGTATGTGTGAAGGAGATAATATATTCCGCTCTCGCATTTAAGGTCAGTGGGACATCCAGTAGTTGTCTATCGCTCTGCCTTTCTTCCGTGCCTTTCTCCACTTCTTGCATCACTTTCGTGATCCAATTATCTCAGTTTAAAGGAAGAAAGAAACAAAGGAAAAGAAATGGAGAAAGAAAGATGCAGATAAAGGAACCAATAAATCAGCTACTGTTTTTGCTGTCCCTGCAAATTCTGGTACCAGAAGAAATAGACAAATGGAGCCAAGCTAGATATATGCACAAAAGTATCACATTTCGGATAAAGTGGACTAGTTTTATACACTGGAATCAGACAGCAACCAATTGTTGATAACTTCAGATACTATTGCAGAAAGAAATATTTTGAGCCAAATATTTCAATCATTATATTATTTATGTACAAATAAGGGAACTTCCTCTTCCCTATCTTTCCCCAACCCAAATAGCTATCTACTCTCCCTATCTTCCCCCAACCCAAATAGCTATCTACATGTTATCTAATTGAGAAAATTGCTATTCTAGGACTCCCAAACATGTGGCTTTGCTAAAATAGGATTCCTAACGTTGACATCGCTAAAACGACATCCGAAACGTTTGCACTTTGTTTTCCATGACATTTGGTGTATTAAGTCTCTTTTCTCATCTAAATACATGTATTTCTCTTCTCTTTTGACTCTTTTACCCTTCTGTCATCTGGACGTTGATTACGTACGGGAATTTCATCGGTCTTTCATCTCCCGGTACGACACTCTCGTGCCGCACCCTAGCGACGCCGCAGGCCGCCCGGCCGCCGCCCCTCCTTCCCTTCCGATCTGGTGCACGCCGCCCCTCCTTCCCTCCCCTGCCTGGTGCCCGATGATGGATGGAGATCCTCCGCCTGGTGTCGATGGAGCCAGCGATCCTGGTGCCCTGGACGCGGCTCCCGGTGGTCTGGACGCGCCATCGGGTGCCCTGGACACGCCGTCGGGTGGCCTGGACGCCCAGCCTGGTTCCGTGGCCGCGGCTCCCTGTGGTCTGGCTGCCCAGGCCGGAGGCGCCGATGGCCTTGCACAGCCGGCAGTGGAGGCCCCCATCGGTGCTCTAGCCCTAGCAAGAGCTTTGCTGCCTGTTGTTTCTCATCCGGCAATAGAGTACAATGTTCCTGTGCTCGAAGTGGAAAGGTATATATTGGATTCATTATATCTCTTATTTTTGTATATTACCAGTACAGTAGTATAAACTAGGTTTCGCTTGTTTGTAGGTCCCAAGTAAATGACGTGGAAAATATGGAAAAAGTTGATTGGGCAACATTACAAATCGTGGAGACACATGATGATGAAGATAGAATTCAAATTATGAGCGCGAGTCAGATGTGTGAGCTTTTAGGTTTCACAGATGAGGGCACAACAAATAATCCTACACAAGGCTCTGATTGTGGAATGGATGAACAAGGGAATGATAATGAGTTTGGGCAAGATATTGATGGTGCTGCCATTCCGACTAGTGATGCCGTACCGGGTTGTAAGATCGAGGAGGCCGACTAGAGGGGGGGTGAATAGGAGGTTTTAAAAATTTCGTCTAATTCTAATTAGCAATTTTAAGCTTGATGGAAGAATAGAGCAAGATAACACTAACACCCCTAATCAACCTAGTGAGGTTCAAACAAACACTAGCACAAGTAATCGACTAAGAGCAATAACGAATGGTAGAGAACAACAATTGCTACTCTAACTAAGCAAGCAATCAAGTAATATGAATGAAGAGCGTTGCTTGAATGAAAATGATCACAAGAGAGCAAACCACAATTGACACGATTACTTTTTACCCTGGTGATCGGAGACTTGCCGGTCTCCCCTAGTCCACGTTGAGGTAAGCCCGAACGAATCGGACCGGCTCCACGAATGAGCCTAAGCACCTCGATCACTATTGGAAGCCCTTTCCCTCTCCGGGTAGGCGAGCTCCAAGCCTTCACAATCTTCCGGGCCTTCTCACAATCTTCTTGAGAAGATCACCGAAACTCCGCCAAGCCGTCTAGGTGCCGGCAAGCACCAAGAGAATAGACCATTGCGGCTTGATCTCACTCAAGTGCTCAATGGATCAACTAGAATGCAATGCACTTGAATTTTGGGTCAACTACCTCAAATGAATGCACAAGTGAGTGAATGAGGTGTGAGAGGTTGCACTAGGCTCAAATGTATTCAATGGATGTTCAACAACATGTCCAAGTTCTGGTGGGGGTGTATTTATACCCTCACCAACCTCAAATAGCCGTTGCAATAAACAATCCTGAAAATTCAGGAAATCCGGAACTACCGCAGGCAAAACCGCGGTACTTCCGGACTCTCGCTGACCGGACAGAACGGCTATGTCAGAGAGTCAGAAGTAACCGTTGGTCAATGAGTGTGGTACTACCGCCGTTGAAATCGCGGTACTTCCGGACGTCCGGAAGTTCCGCTCCAGGACCCGGTACTTCCGATCTCAACGAGTCTAAGTTTTATTCTCGGCGCTCTCTGGAAATAACGTTCCGCACAAGTATCCGGAACTTCCGCATATGCGGTAGTTCCGCAGGTCAAACTGCGGTACTTCCGTTTTCCCAGAGGCTAAGTTAAACTCCGGGCGCTCTCTGGAAATAAAGTTCCGCTCGGGTGCCCGGTACTACCGGCTATCCGGTAGTTCCGCAAGTCAACCCGCGGTACTTCCGTTTTCCGAGAGACTAAGTCTGAGTCCGGGCACTCTCTGGAAAAAACGTTCCGCCCGGGCGCCCGGTACTACCGGACCTGCGGTAGTTCCGCCCAATACACACCGGAACTACCGGATTTTCTGACAAAGCACAGATTTGATTTAATTTTAATTTCTAAGTGCATGCATGATCCTAAATTGATCCAAAGGGCACATTTGAACATGATCAAGCAATCACCATGATCCCTCTTAATAGTACGGCGTCTATCCTATAATCCGGTCTTCCAACCTAACTCCAAGACCGGTAAAATAAAATAGATACCTAAACTATTTACCTTGTCGCCCTAGAGATCTTGAATCTTCATGGGATATTTTGTGAGCCTCTTTCTTTGCCATTTGAACTTATCCTTTCAAACACTTAATGCACACATTAGTCCCATATTCACATAAATTCATTAATTACCAAAACTAATATTTTTAGGGGCCTAGATGCTTTCAATCTCCCCCTTTTTGGTAATTGATGACAACAAGAGCAATTTATGAGAAGAATTTAAGATTTGGATATACTCCTAGTTTGCAAGATGTATATCACAAGGTCTTTGAAATTTTAGCAGTTTAGAACATGGGAATTTTTGCATTTTAGAAACTAATAAGAAAGAGCTCCCCCTAAACATGTGCATCAAATTTTATAGGAATTTATCAGGCATGATTACATCATAGCATTACAGCACATTCACCAAAATTCAAAGATACGCAATAGACAAGTAATCAAGCATTGCATTAAGGACATGACATAGTTCATTACAATGCATCAGAAATTAAAATACTAGACATCCACAGAGTTTAAACCACTCAATAAGCATTACATGGTTCATTTCACCATACTTTATTACAAAGCCCAAAGGATAGATAAGACTTAAAACTTCTCCTTGCTACAATTTCTCCCCCTTTGGCATCGAAGTACCAAAAAGAGGAGCTAGTCCTGAGCTGCACTGGGAGAAGGAGGACCACGGCGACGAGTGCGACGACCATAGCGAACTGGAGAAGGCGACTGAACTGCACTCTCCAAGGATGATACGCGATCACCAAAGGAAGAGACAGTGGAGATCAAGACATCCTGGCGCTCCTCAAGCCTGAGTATGGCGGAGTAAATCTGGGAAAGTGAGACATCGCCCTCGCCCTGGGGAGGAGGATCAGCAGCTGCCTGATGCTGATGCTGAGGCTGAGACTGAGCACGGGAACGAGCAGGAGCAGGAACAGGAGGCTCTGCACGCGGTTTGTATGGCTTGTGTGGGGTGCAGAGTGCTCCTCGGTATCCAGTCTTCCGAATGATCACAACCATGATGAATGGTGCAAAGTTGATCCTTTTCTGTTTGTCATTCTTATTGGCGTCGATCCCCCTGATGATAAGATCCACCACATCAAACTTTTGGCCGCGCATAATGTAATCAATTACATTCCACGCATGGCCACGAATAGCATCATAATTTCCACTCTTGGGAAAGATGGTGTGGTTTATGATCCTGTTGACAAGGCTGGGAATAGGAAGTAAGCCAATTGTCGTCCCCAGTGATCGTTCAGCTGCTTGGTCATAGTACTCTGAATATGCAGCAATAGGAAGAGCTCGCTTGCTGTACACCTTCTCATAGGCACTGGTTTCCGTCCCAAGTGCTAACTCAAACTCGTGCCTGGTGCACTCAATGAATTGGGTCCCTGTCATCCAACTCAGATGCTCAAAGTTGGGTGAGATGTACAGGGTAGCATAGAACTGCCTAATCATGTTGTCCATATAGTTGCACTTGAATGCAACAAGTTGATGGATATCGGCTTGCTGAAAGAGCTGATAAGCACCACTGAACTTGTCAATCTGCGACAAGTGATCCCAATTCACATACTTGTGTGCAGCAAACTTGCGAGCCGGACCATACATCTCTTGGTACACCTTCTCTTGAAACTTGGAATGAAACTGGGGGTTCATTGAGTTTCGAGGGCGTACATACTGGCTGCGGCGACGAAGAATAGCATAGTCCTCATTTGTGATCTTGGCGAGGTCCACTTCTTCATCTGCCGTTACCTCAGGCATCTCCTCATCTGAGACCGCATATTCCTCGCTCTCATGCGAGGCCTCAGATCCGCTCTCCTGCGAATCCTCTGAGTCACTCTCAGGGTCGGAGGCGGGACCCTTGCCCTTGTGCTCCGCCGTCTGAGATGCAGGAGTTGAGGAGGATTGACCAGCCGTGCCCCCATAGGACTTGTGCGAGACATTCTTCATCCTCGGCATCTTCAATGACACAATAGGATAATCAAGGTATGAGGTAGAATAAGCGAAAGTAGGTTTGAAATTTGAAAGCAATGAATTTCTGCTGTTCCAGGAAAAACGGAAGTACCGGCGGCAAAACTGCGGAACTTCCGGGAAATCCGGTAGTTCCGGCATTAAACATGCGGAACTTCCGGGACCCCGGTAGTTCCGGCCGCTCGGCCGGTAGTTCCGGTTTTTCTGGACATTTCTAGGGCATGATAAAAATTGAATCTTTTTGGGGTATTTCTTGGATTGAATCCAGTGCATGTATGAATAAACATTCTAATACCCCAAACAAACTACTTTGCCCAAAGAAACTACAGCAAAAATCGCTACATTTCAAATTTCACCTAATTTCAACTCTAGGGTCCTTAGAACAAGATAAAAGGGATTTGATCTGATTTACCTTGTGGAAGCGAAGGAGAGGAACCCTGGGAGTGTAATGAATTGCCCAAAAACGAAAAGCTCCCCTCGGATTCGAAGATCGGGAGAGGAGGAGGAGGAGTTTTTGGGAGTTGGAGAGAGGTTTGAAGAGAGGAGAGGAGGAGGAGGCCCTCTGCGGTTTTGGGAGTGGGAGAGGAGAGAGAGTGATAGAAACGGTAGGAGTAAAGAGAGGGGAGTAAAGGCAGTCGACGGTTTTGGAAACCGCAACAAATCCCGCAAAAGGTGGTAGTACCGCGCGTAACACGCCGGTAGTACCGTGTTCACAGAAATTCCGGAAGTTCCGCGGATTACACTGCGGTAGTTCCGATTTTTCTGTCAGGAGCGGAAGTACCGCCCAAAGATTTGCGGTAGTTCCAGATTTTCTGGAACTTTTCAGGATTTGACTTTTGGAACTGGAAATTTTGCAAATGATCCCTAGTTTTGCATCCAACTAAAGTCATTCAGGATCATTATGCATCAATTGAGCTAATGCTATATTTTGAAACTAATTTTTATGAATTTAAACGAATTTTTGACCAAAATAGGGGAAAATCCAACAAAAAATCCATATGAGCACAACAAATGAGCAGAAATGGATGAAATGAGATTTCAAGCTACATTTGAGTAGTCTATGACATTTAATTCATTCCTCAATTTGCAAAAGCGGCTTTCATCTAATGGTTTGGTGAAAATGTCCGCTAGTTGATTTTCGGTTTGGATGTGGCTAATTTCAATATCTCCTTTGCTCACATGATCTCTCAAGAAATGGTGGCGTATATCTATATGCTTGGTTCTTGAGTGTTGAACGGGATTATTTGATATTTTGATAGCACTATCATTATCACACAAAAGAGACATTTTATCAAAATTGATCTCATAATCCAACAATGTTTGCCTCATCCAAAGCAATTGAGCACAACAACTTCCCGCTGAAATATATTCGGCTTCGGCGGTTGAAAGTGCTACGGAATTTTGTTTCTTGGATGACCAACACACTAGAGATCTTCCTAGAAATTGGCAACTATCCGAGGTGCTTTTTCTATCCACTTTGCATCCCGCATAATCAGAATCCGAATATTCAATTAATTCAAATTTTGCACCTTTGGGATACCAAAGCCCTATGCTTGAGGAATGCTTTAAATATCTTAGAATCCTCTTTACGACCACTAAATGACACTTTTTTGGAGAAGCTTGAAAACGTGCACACATGCATACACTAAACATGATGTCGGGCCTAGATGCGGTAAGATAAAGCAAACTACCAATCATGGATCTATAAAGCTTTAAATCTACCGACTTACCTTCTTCGTTGAGGTCTAGATGCCCGTTTGTTGCCATGGGTGTTTTGATGGGTTTGGCTTCTTCCATTCCGAATCTCTTGAGTAGATCCTTCACATACTTTGTTTGGCTTATAAACGTCACATCTTTAAGTTGTTTGATTTGAAGTCCAAGGCAGTAGCTTAGCTCGCCAATCATTGACATCTCGAATTTCCTAGACATCATCTCACCAAATTCTTTGCAAAAGTCTTGATTAGTAGAACCAAATATAATGTCATCAACATATATTTGACATACAAAGAAATCATCTCCAATAATTTTTGTGAATAGAGTTGTATCTACTTTACCAATTTTAAAGCCTTTTGATACAAGAAAGTTACGAAGGCGCTCATACCAAGCTCTAGGAGCTTGCTTTAAACCATATAGCACCTTTGATAATCTATACACATGATTAGAGTATTTAGCATCTTCAAATCCCGGGGGTTGTTCCACATATACTAATTCGGAAATTGTACCATTAAGAAATGCACTTTTGACATCCATTTGAAACAATTTAACGTCAAAGCATGATGCAAAAGCAAGCAAGATTCTAATTGATTCAAGTCTAGCAACGGGCGCAAAAGTCTCATCATAATCTAAGCCCTCGACTTGAGTATAACCTTGAGCTACTAACCTTGCTTTATTTCTTACCACAATTCCGTTCTCATCTTGTTTGTTCCGGAAGACCCATTTTGTGCCAATGACATTGTGCTCCTTGGGTCTCTCCACCAAAGTCCAAACATCGTTTTGAGCAAAATTATTCAACTCTTCATGCATAGCATTTATCCAATCCGGGTCATCTAATGCTTCTTCTACACGCTTAGGTTCAAGTGAAGATACAAAGGAATAGTGTTCACAAAATGAAGCTACTCTAGAGCGAGTTTGAACACCCTTACTCACGTCACCCAATATTTGGTCAATTGGATGATCCTTGGCTATTGCATTGTGAATCTTGAAAATATTTTGCGGTTGATCCTTTTCTTCATCTTCTATAACTTGAACATCGTTTGTTGTGGAAGAAGAGGGTGGTTCCACTTGTCTAGATGAGCTTGGTGATGTTGGATCCTCTTTTGGCTTGATGTCTCCGATTTGCATATTCTCCATTGCCTTGCGAAGACTTTCATCTCCTACATCATCCAAGTTCTCATGCTCTTCTTGAGAGCCGTTAGTTTCATCAAATTGAACATCACATGATTCTTCCACTAAACCCGAATTTTTATTAAAGACCCTATAGGCTTTACTATTTGAGGAATACCCTAAAAGGAAGCCTTCATCACATCGACTTTGAAATTTTGAGAGCCGAACACCTTTTCTTAGAATATAGCATTTGCAACCAAATACTCTAAAGTAAGAGATGTTCGGTCTCCTTCCAACAAGAAGCTCATAGGAAGTCTTTTTCAAGAGTCGATGTAAATAGAGGCGATTTATGGCATGACATGCGGTGTTAATAGCTTCCGCCCAAAACTTGTCGGAAGTATTATATTCATCAAGCATTGTCCTAGCCATTTCAATTAATGTTCGATTTTTCCTCTCTACAACTCCATTTTGCTCTGGAGTGTAGGTTGTGGAAAGTTCGTGTTTTATTCCAAGTTCATCACAAAAGTCTTCAACTTTTGTATTCTTGAACTCGGAACCATTGTCACTCCTAATTTTCTTTATTTTAAAATCAAATTCATTTTGAGCCCTTTTTGAAAAACTTTTGAAAATCCCGGAGGTTTCACTTTTGTCATTTAGGAAGAAGACCCATGTATATCTAGAGTAATCATCCACAATGACTAAACAATAGCTATTACGTCCAATACTCTTATAGGTTGTTGGGCCGAACAAATCCATATGTAAGAGCTCTAATGGCCTAGAAGTCGACATGATACTTTTGGAAGGATGAGAATTAGCGACTTGTTTTCCGGCTTGACAAGCACTACAAAGTCGATTTTTCTCAAACTTCACATCCTTCAAGCCAACTACTAAGTCATGCTTAAAAAGCTTTTTGGGTTGAATCATTCCCACATGACCTAGCCTTCTATGCCACAACCAACCCAACGAAGTTTTTGCAATTAAACAAGTTTTTAAACAAGACTCATTTGAAGAAAAATCTACCAAATAGAGATTCCCAAATCTAAAGCCTTTGAAGACTAATTCATTATTATTATCTTTTGAGATTACAACATTTTCTTTTGAGAATGAGCATGTTAAGCCTAGATCACATATTTGAGCAACGGATAGCAAATTGAAATTTAATGATTCAACTAGAGATACATTAGAAATTGAAAGGTCGTTTGAGATAGCGATTTTACCCAATCCCAATACCTTTCCTTTGCTATTATCTCCAAATGTGATCTTGTCATTGCTTCCATTCTCAAAAGTGGTGAACATCTTCCGGTCTCCGGTCATGTGTTGGGTGCAACCGCTATCCAACACCCAATGCCTTCCACCGGTTTTGTAGTTCACCTACAAAAGAAAATCAAGTTCTTTTAGGTACCCAAATTTGTTTGGGTCCTTGGAGGTTAGTGACCAAGGTCTTGGGTACCCAAATGGATTTCTTTTTTGCACCCAAAATCGAGGTGCCAATGAAATGAGCAATAACATTTCCATTTGTAGATTTTCTAAGCATATAACAAGAATCATATAAACCAATGGAATGCATGTTATTCTTAGAACAATCATTTTGCATATGTCCAATACACCGGCATTTTGTGCAATACTTACCATTTTTCTTTACAAACATTGGAGGCTTGTATACCGGCTTCTTACCCTTTTGAGGGACATATCCAAGTCCCTCTTTGTTAAAAGAGCATCTTTGATCGCTTAGTAACTTATCAAGGGTTTCTTTTCCCTTGTAAGCCCTCTCTAAATTTTTGTTTAATTTTAGCACTTGTTCTTTTAAGTTTTTGTTCTCATTAGCAATAACATCATCATGAACAAGATTTAAAGCATTTCTAGAATCTACACTTGATGAACAAGGTATGGCAAGTAAATCATCACAACAAGTAGATATGCTAGACTTTGAAATTTCTATACTAGACATTTCATTCAAAATATTGCAAGTAACTCCAATGCTAATACTAGATTTGTGATTTTCTTGGAGAAGCAAATCATGAGCGTCCTTTAGCTCCTCATAAGAGTCTTTGAGAGAGATGTGTTCTCTCTTTAAGACCTTAAACTTTGATTTTTGTTTTCCAAGAAATTCATTTAATTCAACTAGCATATTCATCAAGTCATCATATGAAGGCTCATCATCATCAAGCAAGTTTACCTTTTCTCCTTTAGCCATAAGGCATGTAGGAGTGGAGAATAGTGATGGAGCCTCCTTGATTGTAATGCCCACAAGCCCTTTCTTCTTGGGAGATTCGTCCTCGCTTGAGTCGGAGTCCGAATACTCCTCTTCGGAGTTCCACTCACCAATATGGGCTTCATTTTTGCCATCCTTGTGAAGCTTCTTGAAAAGCTTCTTCTTGCCGTTGTAGTTCTTCTTCTTTGATGACTTCTCCTTGTCATCCTTCTTTGTTGGACATTGAGAGGCAATGTGCCCCTTCTCATCACATTCATAGCAACGAATGTTGCTAAACTTCTTGTTGGAGGAAGAATGTCACTTCTTAGCCTTCTCATGGCTTGTGCTCCGAAATGGACGCCTTCTCATGAACTTCTTCATTCTTCTTACTAGAAGTGCAAATTCTTCTTCGGAGTCCTCCTCCTCATCTTCTTCGGATTCTTCACTCATTACCGCTTTAGCCTTGAAAGCGGTGATCTTCTTATTCTTGGAAGAAGATTGCTCCAAGAGCTCTTCCTTGTCTTTCTTGTAGAGCTCGTTGGTGATGAGGTTGCCCAACAATTGTGTTGGTGTCATTCTTGCCAACTCCGGTGAGTTGAGGAAGAGAGTCACCAACACTTCATATTTCTCCGGCAAGGCCCTAAGCATCTTTCGAACAATATCAAGATCGGAAAGGTTAGTTCCAAGGCCCTTAAGCTCATTCACAATGTTGTTGAGCCTTGAGTACATCTCATTGATGTCTTCATGGGGCAACATTGTGAATGTCTCATATTTGATCCTAAGCCGATGCAATTTGGCCTCCTTGACCGTGGATGTCCCTTCGTGTATTTCCGAAAGGGTAGTCCAAATAGCATGAGCCGTCTCAAGATTGCTCACCCTATTGAACTCATCCGCGTTCAAGGCTCCAAATAGAGCATTCATGGCTTGGGCGTCTAAATGAGCATTACGCCCGTCTTGGTCCGTTGGGTGATCCGGATCAAGAGCCATAACGTAACCCTCATTTACGACTTTCCAAATTTGAGGACTCATGGCCTTTAAATAAATAGACATCCTAATTTTCCAATAAGCATAATTTGAGCCATCAAAGAGATGTGCCTTTCCTATTGCTATACCCTCACTAGCCATCCTTTTCTCTCTAGACGGTTAAGTCTAAAATTGAGAGACCAAGCTCTGATACCACTTGTAAGATCGAGGAGGCCGACTAGAGGGGGGGTGAATAGGAGGTTTTAAAATTTTCGTCTAATTCTAATTAGCAATTTTAAGCTTGATGGAAGAATAGAGCAAGATAACACTAACACCCCTAATCAACCTAGTGAGGTTCAAACAAACACTAGCACAAGTAATCGACTAAGAGCAATAACGAATGGTAGAGAACAACAATTGCTACTCTAACTAAGCAAGCAATCAAGTAATATGAATGAAGAGCGTTGCTTGAATGAAAATGATCACAAGAGAGCAAACCACAATTGACACGATTACTTTTTACCCTGGTGATCGGAGACTTGCCGGTCTCCCCTAGTCCACGTTGAGGTAAGCCCGAACGAATCGGACCGGCTCCACGAATGAGCCTAAGCACCTCGATCACTATTGGAAGCCCTTTCCCTCTCCGGGTAGGCGAGCTCCAAGCCTTCACAATCTTCCGGGCCTTCTCACAATCTTCTTGAGAAGATCACCGAAACTCCGCCAAGCCGTCTAGGTGCCGGCAAGCACCAAGAGAATAGACCATTGCGGCTTGATCTCACTCAAGTGCTCAATGGATCAACTAGAATGCAATGCACTTGAATTTTGGGTCAACTACCTCAAATGAATGCACAAGTGAGTGAATGAGGTGTGAGAGGTTGCACTAGGCTCAAATGTATTCAATGGATGTTCAACAACATGTCCAAGTTCTGGTGGGGGTGTATTTATACCCTCACCAACCTCAAATAGCCGTTGCAATAAACAATCCTGAAAATTCAGGAAATCCGGAACTACCGCAGGCAAAACCGCGGTACTTCCGGACTCTCGCTGACCGGACAGAACGGCTATGTCAGAGAGTCAGAAGTAACCGTTGGTCAATGAGTGTGGTACTACCGCCGTTGAAATCGCGGTACTTCCGGACGTCCGGAAGTTCCGCTCCAGGACCCGGTACTTCCGATCTCAACGAGTCTAAGTTTTATTCTCGGCGCTCTCTGGAAATAACGTTCCGCACAAGTATCCGGAACTTCCGCATATGCGGTAGTTCCGCAGGTCAAACTGCGGTACTTCCGTTTTCCCAGAGGCTAAGTTAAACTCCGGGCGCTCTCTGGAAATAAAGTTCCGCTCGGGTGCCCGGTACTACCGGCTATCCGGTAGTTCCGCAAGTCAACCCGCGGTACTTCCGTTTTCCGAGAGACTAAGTCTGAGTCCGGGCGCTCTCTGGAAAAAACGTTCCGCCCGGGCAATCACCATGATCCCTCTTAATAGTACGGCGTCTATCCTATAATCCGGTCTTCCAACCTAACTCCAAGACCGGTAAAATAAAATAGATACCTAAACTATTTACCTTGTCGCCCTAGAGATCTTGAATCTTCATGGGATATTTTGTGAGCCTCTTTCTTTGCCATTTGAACTTATCCTTTCAAACACTTAATGCACACATTAGTCCCATATTCACATAAATTCATTAATTACCAAAACTAATATTTTTAGGGGCCTAGATGCTTTCACGGGTAAGATGGTCATCACATATGATAAGAAGAACCCATCAATGGAGGTAGGGACAATGTACCCAACATTGGAGGAGTTCAAGTTGGCAGTTAGGCAATTCGCCATCAAGAAGGAGTTCCATTTAGGAGTAGAGAAGTCGTGTAAGACGATATATAGAGCTTTTTGCAAGTCCGGTGTAGAAGGTTGCCCTTGCCCTTGGAGAATAAATGGCAGGAAATTGAAAGGCAGCCCTACTGTGGAGGTGAATAATCTTGCTTGCATTAATGCATGTAGCTTGCTTAATTTTTTTCCTCTGTATATGCCTCTGTACGTTGAGATTTGTCTATATATGCATGGATTTGTCTATATATGCATGCTACTGTACGTTGAGATTGTATGCCTCTGTACTTTGCTTTGACAGCAGCATGCAGTATCTCATTGACAGCAGCATGTAGTAGTTGATTCATGCTCATAGCTTGACCATTGTCTGTACCGTACAGCTCCCTTTTTCTTTTTTGTTTTGCCCATATGCATGCAGTATCTCATTGATTTATTTTTTCTTGCAGGTTACCGTCTTAATCGATGACCATACATGTGTGTCTAGCATGAGGATGGCAACTACAACTCCAAATTGCAAGTGGGTAGCACAATGGGCTGCGAGTATACTTAGAGCTGAACCAAATATCGGTGCTAGGGAACTGCAAAAGAGGTTGGAGACAGATCACTTGTGTGAAATTGCATATGACACTATGTGGCGGGGTAAAGCAAGAGCTCTTGATGAGGTTTATGGCAAATGGTCAGAAAGTTTTGAGCTATTGTTTAGGTGGAAGGCCGAGGTAGAGAAGCGGAGCCCCGGGAGTGTTGTTGAGATTGATGTTCTTGAGGTGGATGGTGAGGTATATTTCCACCGTTTTTTCTGTGCTCTTAAACCATGCATTGATGGTTTCTTGGAAGGTTGTAGGCCTCATTTGAGCATAGATGCTACAACACTAAATGGAAGGTGGAATGGTCACTTGGCCGCAGCAGTAGCAGTTGATGGTCACAATTGGATGTATCCAGTTGCTTATGGCTTCATAGCTTCTGAAACAACAGACAACTGGACTTGGTTCATGGAACAGTTGAAGAAGGCTATAGGTGATCCTCCACTCCTTGCTATTTGTTCTGATGCTTGCAAAGGCTTGGAGAATGCAGTGAAGAATGTTTTCCCAAATGCAGAGCAAAGGGAATGCTTTTATCATCTTGTCAGAAACTTCCAGAAGAGATTTAGAGGGTTTGGCCAGATATATCCTGCTGCAAGGGCTTACAGAGCGGAGATTTTCTATGACCATTTAGCAAAAATGGTAAGTGAATCATCAGAAGCAGTGCAATGGTTACGGACCAATCACAAGCTATTATGGTATAGGTGTGGTTTCAATCCAGAAATTAAGTGTGACTACATAACTAGTAACATTGCTGAATCATTTAATAACTGGATTAGAGACCATAAGGACCTTCCTGTTGCTGACCTTGCTGATAAGATCAGAGAAATGATCATGGTACTATGGCACAAGAGAAGAATTATTGCATATAGGCTACCTGAGGGCAGGATACTCCCAGCTATTATGGTTCATCTAAGGGCAAATACTAGAGGTTTGGGACACTTGAAAAATGTGAAATGTTCTAATTGGAGTGCAGAGGTGTGGGACCATAGCAGCGGCGTTTCTGTGAGGCATATTGTCAAGTTACAGCAAAGGGCATGTACTTGTCTTGAATGGCAGCACACTGGTAAGCCATGTCAACATGTACTGGCCTATGTCACCCGCCAAAGGGGAATTGACCTAGAACAGTTTGTGCATGACTACTACTCGGTGAATAGGTTCAGGGCTGCTTATGGAAGAGAGATTGAGCCGATGACAGATAAAACACAATGGCCACAAGTCGACCTACCATTTTTAGTTGGTGCACCTCTAGCTAAATTATCTGTTGGAAGACTCAGGAAATTAAGAATGAAGGGATGGATGGAAGGTGGACACAAGAAGAAAGGTTCCAAAGATGGTAAATTTACCAATGAGGGTGAAGGTGAGGAGGGATGTGAGAATGATACTGCACCAACAAATAGAAAGGGAAAGAAGATGATCAGAGGACCTATGACTTGCAAAAGATGCGGTGAAAAAGGTCATAGGCAAGCTAGTGCCAAGTGCCCACTCAATGGGACAGCCAAAAAGAGGTAAGTAATTATTTTCTTTATCACAAACTTGAATGAAAATTGCTTATGTATGTTTATTTATTTTTTGGCTGCAAACAAAGTGCAATGATTAAATTTATGTATTGTTATCTTGCATTGTCTAGGAAGCGTAGGCAACCTAGGAAGAATGTTACAAAAGAGCCAGCGGAACCTAGCACTCCACGGAGGCCGACTAGAGAAGAAATTCTACGTGATAGTCCAGGAAGGGTCACAAGAAGGTAAAAATATATGAAATAGAAATTGACTCATTTACCATACACTAATTTTTACCATATACTAATTATTGTCATGCATCTAATTGTCGTACCGTATTTTCGTGCAGCAAGCTTGCATTATTATTAGGAGAAGGCACCTCTTCGCAAACCGACATAACAAGTCCAGTGAGGATGCCTGTTGCGGCTGCACCAAAAAAGATGACTCCAAAGAGGAAGCTACATATTGGATGAATTGTATTAGCTGTGATGAGATGTAAACTCGTTCATTATTACATATGACTTGATCTCGTTTTTGGAACAAAATTATGGTTTTGTGAGATGTACTGGTTCGTGCTAAATTCATGTTGTTGTCTATTACATGTTATTGCATATGCCTCATTGTTTATTAATTTTTACTATATATGAACGTGTGCATTTCATATATGCCATGCCCATCCAAGGCGCCAGCACCAGCCAAGGCACTGCCCAGCCAGCCAGCCAAGGCACTGCCCAGCCAGCCGCCGGCGGCAGCCAGCCAGCCCAGTGAACGAGACCGAACGACCGATGAAATTCCCGTACGTAATCAACGTCCAGATGACAGAAGGGTAAAAGAGTCAAAAGAGAAGAGAAATACATGTATTTAGATGAGAAAAGAGACTTAATACACCAAATGTCATGGAAAACAAAGTGCAAACGTTTCGGATGTCGTTTTAGCGATGTCAACGTTAGGAATCCTATTTTAGCAAAGCCACATGTTTGAGAGTCCTAGAATAGCAATTTTCTCTATCTAATTCAGCTACAGGGTCCGGTTGTAGCTATGTTGCACTCCATTTCCCATACCTAGTTTACAATCTAGGTACAAAATTTCAGATGTATCACGCTACATGTTCTTTATAGCAGCAGAAGGCAGCATGAACAAAAAAAAATTCCAGATGACGCTCAAGATCCCTCTTGGAAGGTCACTGAGCGCGACAGTGCGGCTGGGTTCCTCTGCGAGAACGACAAGCTATTGATCACTGTGTGAGTTGCTGCCTTTGCCTCGCCCTTCGGCTCAAAAACGCCTGCAAGCTTACACCCTCTGCCATCATCTGTTCCCACCTTGTCGCCCTTGATCCCAATAAGCGACCAGATACAGCTCTTGGCCACCTCGTCCGCGTCGTCGATCCGGATTGTCTTTGGCACCCAAACCTTGCCATTACCCTTGGCATCTACTTCCTCATCACCATCTCTAGGGTGCTTTCGTGATTTGAAGCAACTGGACATTGTGGATACTGGAGAAGCAGTCCTAGGCGAGGAGCTAGATTGAGACTGGGACTGCGGCGGCCCTGGAGTGTTCCAAGCTCCCGGAACCATGCTGCCCCAATAATCAGCAGCAGCTGGATAGAACGGAATTGCTATGCTTGATGTGTAATAGGCAGGAAACGGTGCACAACTGAAAGGCCACATGGTTCCCCCGTTCATGCATGGATGCTGCGCAACATTTGCGGATTTACCTGCTGTAACTTTCTCCTTTAAGTTCACTTGGTTTGAGTCTTCTCCCTTTGCCAATCCTTCAGCACAAGACCCTACTGACGGGTCATCGGTGTTCTTGATCCGGGTTGTCGGGATGAGCTTCTCCTTTAGGTGCTTCATTTGTTCTGTGAGGTCTAAGGTGGACCCCTCAGAGCTGAAGCTCAGCACTGTGCCGTTGGTCTTGATTGGTGTGCAGAGAGGATCGCTGGGCAGAGCAGCCCTGACCCTCTGAAGGAAGTGGGAAGCGGCTGATGCACTCTTGCCCTTGCGGCGGCCTGCACCCACGGGCACATTGCGCATGGCGCCACCAGCCGTCCAGTACCTCTGGCAATTCTTGCAGAAGTGGCGCGGCTGGCTGATGTTGTAGTTATTGTTGTAGCAGAACTTGGTGTCCATGCTGCTACACCGGGGGCACGGCAGGATCTTGTCAGGCTTCTTCAGCTTTTCCTTCTGGTTGGCCGTGTCACCCTGTTGTTGTTGATGATCTTCCGATGAGTTCTTGACAGCAGACGAGTCCTCGGTGTCCGCAACCTCCAGCTGTGGAGGTGAACCTGTGGAGTCCTGAGGGATGTTTTCTTGTACTTCCGGTTCAGTCGTGCTGCTGCCACTGTGTTGAAGGTCCTGAAATCATGCATGGAATATTGCTGAGTTCATGGAAAGAGTTTAAATTCGCAATTTTATTGTTGGGAATTAGAAGTTTACACCCACAGGGTATATTCAGGTTATTGCATCTGTGAAATCTCTAACTGCACTTGCTTTCCCCAAGTCTTAAGTGCAGTCAAAGTTTGCTTCTTGTTTCAATTCTGATATGTTAACGACCGAGTTCTATTATCTACTCTAAATACTAGAGCACGCTGATGTAACTGATAGTATATTATATAGCCCACATGTTATGAACTCTAGCTTATGAAAAGAAGCTAGGGTGCTGTAATCTGTAGTAATTGATCGATCTAACTCAGATACATATGAACTTCTGGAGTCCAGTAGGTTAAGAAAAGATAGAGCTGCTTTCAGCAAGAATCCTTGGAGCAGTTGGGAAAGTTCCAATCAGAAGAGGCAACATGGCCTAGAAACGCTTCAAAAAGGTTCAAATTTTCAGACAACAACTAAATCTTGTAATTGAACCTGATATTAAAAGAACAGCATAAGCACTGTTATCCTTGAGTAGAACGTAAAAAGAAGACACCGCTAATGGAAGCTAGACATGCCTGCTTACATCGATATCACCCAAAACAGGAAATTGAACACCTGAAACCTCACAGGGAACAACTTCCAAGGCCTGTGCAATCGGATTAACACTACTAACAACCATATGACTACTATTTCTCCCCGCTGCCCATGATCAAATCCAAACCAAAGGAACAGCCTCTAAAATCATCGCCTCCCAAGCTCAATAAACCAATCGAATTCCCCAAATTGACCGCCCTTTCATCACATTCAATACCCACTTCTGATTGCACCACGGCCAGATCACAGCATCCAAGCTTGTGCCACTCTTCTCACTTCAGTTTCTAAGTCCCCAACCGGTATAAAACACAGAGGAAAAGAACATATAAAACACCAACCTTATCAGCGTCGCCGGCGCCGGCGTCCGGCACGGGGATGATGGTCTTCCCGAACAGCTTGATCAGGCAGTCCCCTCCTCCTCCAGCTGCCCTGCACGCCCCCATCTCTCCGTCCTATCACTCACACCAGCCACCCACTGTCCTGCAAAACTATTCTGTTTTCTTGGCTATTTCTTTGGGTTCTTGCTTGTGCTGTTGGATTTTTCTTGGGCTAGTATTGTATTACACTCACAGACAGCAAGTAGGCGGCAACGATGCTACGAGTTCATACGAGAGATTAAGTGAGTTTTTTGTCGTTATTTCTCGATTTCTTTGACTTGCTCCGGATCGATAGGATAGGGGATAGTTTTAGGCAAGGTGCGAGGGATCGAGAGCCACAAGTTGGATTTGTGGCCTCAGGGTTGCCCCTTTTTTGTGCTCTCCACCGTCTCCTTTTTGCCCTTAGGTCTCTCTCAACCCTCTTAGGATATATACATTAATACAGACAACTACTGTCTATAAAATTATTTTATATTATATATAGATAATACTAAAATGTATTTTATAATAAATTATCTGTAAATTATCTATAATAGATTGTTTGAAAAATATAGACAACACTGATATATAACATAAAAACCGTCTATAGCAAATTATTTTTTGTGTTACGACTGTCTAGAATTATAGTCGATCTCCTTCTCTCTCTTTCACCCATTTCAGCAAAAATTTTACGTAACATCTCTTATAGATAGCTTATGTCACCCTATTGGATATGTCCTTACATGGCAATCAAATCGCATTGCTGACAGACATGCACAGTTCTCCTCCTCCTTCTCCTCCTCCTCCTCTTTGGCTTGGTGAGTGTTTGTTGCTACATGAAAAATGCTTGGTTGGTGACCTCTTATCAGAAGTTTGGGATTATCAAATGTATGGCATGATAAACAATTCGGCTACGAGAGTTTGTTCAGGTAGATGTCACGGCTGCGCTATAGGAGCATGACCAACATTTGGTTGACGTCTCGGGGTTTGGGTAAATTTTGAGCTGACAAATTAGCGCCCTGGATTTAGGCCAAAAAACTGGCCGAATCGAGATCCATTTGGCCTGAGTTTAGTAACTGACTGAAGGTTGGTAAAGAACCAAACCTTAACCAACATTTCGGTAATTTGGTTGTGGTCTTGTGGCAACTTAGGTAACCAAGCATGCTCCTTGCCTCGGTGCATAGGTTGGAATGCAGAAGATTAATTGTGAAGGCAGCCATTTGTCAACTGTCTGGGGAGTGTGATGAAATTTATTGTGAGGGAATTGTTCATGCTCAGAGAGTTGGCGTGATTAGTTTTGCTTTTGACAAAAGCACCATTTTTTCCCGGTTGATACATGGGGAAGTCATGGGTTCCAAAAGAACACTAGGATTACATGCTCTTTGGTAAAATTCCGTCATCTTTTATCATGTGGCTCTGAACTTCTGAAGCTGGTATTGCTTTCTGTTTAGGCCGGCAAAACAAGAGAATAATGACAATGCTGGATATGTCTTTCGCCTGCATTGGCATTCCTTCATTTGATCTTTTTTCCGTTTCCCCCCTTTCTTTTGTCAATTTTTAAACTTGGCTCATTGGTCTGTGCCTTAGTGGGAAGGACAATGTGATTGTGATGTTGTTGTCAATATTTACAAGTTACATTATTGTTGTACCCAGGGACGGAACTGGGCCTCAAGCTGGGTAGGCTATAGCTCAAGACCCAGCAATGCTACTAGTACCATCCTCTTTAGTATTGTCTTCATAATTTACCTGGTATAGCAGCCCAGCCCGAGGCCTGAAAGCCCGGTGGCGGTGGGAGCATACGGCAGCCCAGGTGGTGGGAGCCAGCCCAGGCAACGAAGTGTTTCATTTTAGCCCACCAAAGTGACGAAGTGAAACTTGAAACCTTAATCCCCAATCAAACCGTAGTCGGTCAGCCCCTGAATCCCGATCCGTGCGACGCAACCGCGCCCCCACCGTCGGCCACTGTGGTGCCACCCTCGTCTGCGCATCGGCCGCCGACGTCGCCTGCGCTGGCTGCAAGTCCGCTAGCCGCCGACGTCGTCTGCGCGGGCTATAAGTTCGCTAGCGGCCGCCCTCGCCCCTTGCTCCCGACGCGGCGATGCCGCGGTCTGCCGGCCGCTGCCCTCGTGGATTTGTGCCTCCGGTGCCCTTGCCAAGTGAGCCTTCGCCGCGCCGCAGTGCTTCCGGCTTCGGCTCCTAAAGGCCCTGTTTGGATACGCTTAAAATCCGATTCTGGGTAGAATTAAGCGAGAATCCCACCCAAACGCTTTGATTATTTTTCGATTCTTTCAACCGCCGCGGTGGGAAAGATCGGCATTTGCACTGGGAATCCAAAATCCTGTACCGCGAGCCCGAGGGGTCGTTTCTTCCACCGCGACGATTCTTCAGATTGCAGATTCTTCAGACCGCGACTTATCAGAAAATCCTGATCAAATTAAAATTGATTCTCAGATAAGCGTATCCAAACAGGGCCAAAGCCTCGTCGCGCACCGCCAATCCAAGCGCTTTGTGCTCGCTACCTCCATCAGTCGCCGCCGCTGGCGACCACCGTGCAGGCCCACCTCGCTGAACAAAGCCTCAGACACCCTTTCAAATTTAGGTTGGAATCTTTGGAATTTCTATTGAAAGCTCAAATCCCCCCGTTTTTCTACAGGGAAAGCTTTTGAATCAGAAATAGAAGCTACTTTATTTGACAAGTAATTGGTTTTGAATGCATAACGACTTCAGAACAATTACCACAAATAGTTTCTTTTGTAGGGTGAGGATGTGGTTGCTGGAATTAGAACTCCATAAGATCTTGATGCCATGGAGGTGTGCAAGCTAGAGCCTTATGCAGAATTGGTTGAGAACTACAAAATATTGGAAAGCCACTACAAAGAAATGATGGTACAATATACTAATCAAATTATCTAATTTCACTTATGAACTTACTAAAAATAATGTTTTGTGCTTACCATCAAATGACTTAACCTTCTCGTTTATGGTGTAACTACAATGATATTTTTGGCTTGCGCAGTAAAGATTGCTGTAGACATGGTCAATGAGGGCCTGATTGACCACTGTTCGACGATTAAGATGGTGGAACCACGGCACATGGAATCTTGGATCAACTTCTTCATCCCCAGGTATAACACTATGAAATAGCACTTGTCTGTTGTATTATATACTTTGTACACAGCTATTTTCTTTAAGGGGAAAACAAGTAGCATAGCTGCAAAAATAACGGGCGTTAAATATAATGTTACAAAAAATTGGGGTTTATATGCTTTATTCATATGATAGATCACTCATTTCATATTTTATTATTCATATGATGGATACATGTCCCCAGCTAAAAACAACATGCACTTTTTTGGTTTCAAATGTAACATGTAGTGAGTGATAAATTGACACATCTTCTTTAATATTGCCATATGAGCTTGAAGGACAGTTGAGTAGGACTTTTTGATATACTTTAGTTAGGATTATACTAACAATCAAAATATATCTCTACAATACTACATTGTTTATGTTTTGCTATGTTTTTCTTATTGTATTTTGTGTTTTACCATTAAACTCAAGTTTCATATTAATGGTGTATTTATGATGTACTTTTATTATGCTGTAGTATGAGTATAAATTAGCATTAGTTAGATTCTAGAGTTTAGTCTGTGGCATAGCTAAATCCTGGTTCCGCCACTGGTTGTACTGCATTCACATTATATTCCTTTACTTGGCAATCAGTTTATGGCGCGATGTGCCCAGGTCCAAGCCAACAGAGGCTCGGTGTGCCCAGATCTGGCCGGAGGTGGAGGAGGACTTTCCCATTGTAGACCCTCACACCCACGCCACGAGTAGCCATGGAGGGAGGTGCTAAGACTCCGGCTTGGCGGCGGTGCTACTGCGGCACACAATGGTAGGGGACAAGGTGGCAGCCAGGGCCCTCATGCACCTCAACCTTGACGGCGACGATGTGTGCTTGTGGCTCCCCATGATCAAAACATAAGGCATCCTACTGGACGTGCAGGAATGTAGCAACAAACAATAGTTATCTCAGAATGCAAACACTCATGCCAAAAGCACCATTAAGTTTGACGTGGAATTGTGAGATTCAAACTAGAGTTGAGTGTACATTGATTAAATGCTCGCGAAGAGAACAACAGCCAAATACAAGATGTGATCTGAGAGGTTCCATGGTATCATGATGTTCAGCCAAAGCATGATGTGTAAACCGAAGTAGGGGAAACAAAACATTTATGAGCTTAAATCGCCGGGGTTCTTTCTCCACTGCAACAGTAGAAGTGGGGCAGCTTAGTGACAAGTGTACGTACAAGAAAGCAGATGAGGAGGGATAGCACAGACACAGTGACAACTATGCGTACGAGGGATTGGGTGAGGGGGACACCACGGACAGAGTGACAAGTGTGCACATGAGGGAGTTGATGAGAGGGATGGCCTGGACACAGTGAAAAGTGTGTGCATGAGGGAGCGGGCGAGGGGGGACACCACAAACAGAGTGACAAGTGTGCGCACAAGGGAGTGGGTGAGGGGGGACGCCACAGACAGAATGACAAGTGTGCACACAAGGGAGCGGGCAAGGGGGGACGCCACGGATAGAGTGACAAGTGTGTGCACGAGGAAGCGGACGAGGGGGATGGCACAGACACAGTGATAAGTGTACGCACGAGGGAACGGGCGAGGGGGACACCACGAACAGAGTGACAACTGTGCCCATAAAGGAGCGGGCGAGGGGGACACCACAGACAGAGTGACAAGTGTGCGCACGAGAGAGCGGGCGAGGGGGACGCCATGAACACAGTGATAACTGTGCGCATGAGGAGCGGGCGAGGGGGACACCACGGAGAGAGTGACAAGTGTGCGCACGAGGGAGCGGATGATGGGGTACGGTATGGACATAGTGACAAGTGTGCACACAAGGAAGCAGATGAGGGGGGCGCCATGGACAGAGTGATAAGTGTGCACACGAGGAGCAGGCGAGGGGATGCTATAGACAGAGTGATAAGTGTGTGCACGAGGGAGCGAGCGAGTGGGGACGCCACAAACACAGTGACAAGTATGCGCACGAGGAGCGAGTGAGGGGATGGCATGGACACAATGACAAGTGTGCACATGAGAGAGTGGCCAAGAGAGGACGCCATGGACACAATGACAAGTATGCGCACGAGGGAGCGGACGAGAGGGACACCATGGACAGAGTGACAAGTGTGCACACAAGAGAGTGGGTGAGGGGGATGCTACAGACACAGTGACAAATGTGCGCATGAGGGGCGGGCGAGAGAGACATCACGGACAGAGTGACAAGTGTGTGCACGAGGGAGTGGGCGAGGGGGACGCTACGAACACAGTGACAAGTGTGCACATGAGGAAGCGGGCAAGGGGATGCCACAGACAGAGTGACAAGTGTGCACACGAGGGAGCGGGCGAGGGGATGCCAACTTTTTAGATTGACTTGAAAACAATGGCCTCTTGGGCTTTTCAGACAAAAAAGGACTCAGCAAAGCAGGACGTGACAACACTCTATAAAGTAAGACGTCACGACACTCTGCAAAGTAAGACGTGACATCGCTCTGCAAAGTAAGACATGACAACAGATGTGACAACACTCTGCCTCGCCAACATTTCATATCAACATAACAACACTATACCTCCTCAGCTTTTCAGACTGAAAAGACAAAGCAACACTCTACCTCGCAGGCTACTCACATGAAACTAATCATATCATGTCAACCGTTTGACTTATAAAAGGAGGTGAAAGAGATCTGAGAGAGAACACTACACAACCAAACCCAACACTACACCAGAGCTTACTTCATCACATCAGGATAGAAAACAGGCAGAAGAAGCAATGGGACAAGATGATGAAGCAATGGGAGGAAACCCGTGAACTAACAAGGTCTGTTGCGGCCCACGACGAACAAACAAGGGCTGTTGTGGCCCAGGATGAACAAGCGGAGCGTGCCAGGAGATCACCTCCCCCACAATGATGCCCCCTATAGCAACAATCCTGTCCTGAACATTCCAATCGAGTGTTCGCCGCAACATCCGCCTGAGGGGGAGACTCCGTCTCTTTGTTGGTGCAGGGACTCATGCAAATTCTTCAAGTCTAACCAGCGGCTCAGCCTGGGCATGCGTTACTGGGGTTGTGTAAACTACTCCTGTGACTATTCCGACCGCCGTTGGGACACAAGCAACTATCGGCACCTGTAAAGATCAATTACAATGTGTTCTCCTACTATTTCTCTTTGAAAGTATGCACTAATAACCTCTTTCATCTATCAGCAGTCCCTGGAACTGCTATGTGGCTACCACAAGTGGATCGACCTAGAGATCACCCACCTAACTAGTGGACTCTCGACTATGAGGAGTAGGATGTCAAAAGAGCCTATGAAATCCAGGAGGGGGAGTGCCGCAACAATGAGCAAACTAAGCGTATACGTCAGGAGACGAAAACTCATCTCGAGGCGTGCACGTGCATGCAAGCGAGCGAGAAAAAGAGAGAAATGGCAGCCAAGGTCAAAGAGGCCGCCGAGAAGTTCAATGCCGAATTCGCAAGGAAAGGAAATGGCCTCGGTCCACGTAGTAGGTGAGGCCATTCTGAACTAGTCCCCCAAAGGTCGAATTTATTTCCATTCCAAAAAGGCGCATATGTATTATAAAAGTACTTCGGTTTGTTCCATCGTGCATGATGTTGTTTCTTATGCATATAACCAAACTCTATGCATCATGTTATTTTTATCTTTATTATAAGCTCTATTTTAATTCGCAAGATCACATCTCGTCGTCTTTTTGTAGTCAATGCTTCAAAAGGAAGTTCCTTTGTTGACATCTTACCATCAAATTCTAAGATTCCAAATTTATAAATAAAGCCTAAACTAAATTCAACTATTACCTCAATTTATAATTTACAAACCAACTGCATTCTTGCATGCAAGTGATTTCACTCGCTAATTAAATAAGCATCACATGTTGCTAATTATGATTAATTTATCATGAAATAATATGATAAATTCATATCACATAAAATTTCTAGAAAATTCAAAAATTAGGTCGACTATGTTGGAAGGTTGTACATAAAATTTCAATTTAATAATTTTTGAAATTTGTTTGCTACATGTAATAAATCCTAAAAATATTATAATTGTATAAATTTTTAAGCAACATTCTTAATGGATAAAATTGTCAAACAATTATATAATGAAGTAAGTTATGTATGTAGGCTACACATAAAATTACGTAATTTTTAAAGTTTATTTACTATATTTAAAATTTTAAATAAGTAGTAAATAAACAACCTACCACAGCTTCATCACTTGTCATCTGGTGATAGAGCAGCAGGGAGAGCGCCACCCGGTGGCCTGGCTACGATAGATAGGTGTCAGTTGCACAGCCCTGCCTCTCGGTCACTGGGTGGTAGAAGTATCGTTTCTACTAATTTCGTGCGTATACGACTATTTTTTGTAAATACAGGTTGAAAATATGTTAAAAGTACCAAAATTTTCGTTTTCATAGTACTTAGGTACGCTTTAGAATTCGGAACTCGGAAGGTACGAAACACCGAAACAGTTACCTTGAACAGCAGTTACGGCACAAAGCCGAGCTAAAAATATCCGAACTTAGGTACATGCAAATTTTTACATCGAGATTTGCTAAAATGCAATCCGAGTTGTGCATTTTTCTTGCAGTATTTCTCGGTCAAAAATGAAATCAAACCCTTTAGATCAAAAATCAGTGTCAAGGATGAAGAACAAACGAAGAATGCACAATGCCTTGCGTTGTCGCCCTGTTGTGTATCCAGTGGTAACTTAGCTATGAACTGTCCTCTACGTGGAACGCGAGAATTCCACGGGATGACAAAAATCATGTCAGATTTATACAATTTCCTCCCGAATTCTTGCAACATGTATAGAATCAAGTCCTGGTCCCCTTTTCTCTCTTGTTGAATTAACTAATCTATTTTCTTTTGACTTTTGGATTTTTGACTATTTTTTGAATTTGATTTGGCATTATGCAATAAAAAAGAAGAAAAACATCGACAAATTCCTTTTTTTTTAAATGTGATAATTATGAGAACCAATCCTACTATTTCTCATCCTGGATTTTCATGATTGAACAAAACACAGGTTGCTGGATAACACTTTTCCCCTCTTCCCCCATTTCTTTCACCACCTTCAGGTGGTGCTCAGTTAGGTTGAATTTTGGTGGCTTATGGCTGAATTTTCACTGTAGCTGACTGAAATTACACTGTAGCTAATGGTGGCTTATTTGGTATAATTAAATTTAAAAATAGAAAAAATAGATTAGTCCATCACATATAATACAAACGAATATGAGAAAAAAGAACGAGAAAAAAAACTCAAAATAAACAAAAAGTCAAAAAAGATAAAATTTAAAAATAGTAAAAAAAACTAAAAACTAGAAGCTAAGTCCAAATGAGTAGGACCTCAGTTGCTGCAAGGTGTCCTTAAATTGAGTCATCCTGCCACCCTGCATAGTTACACGCAATAAAAAACCTGACCAACAGTGACAGCTCATAGCCGTTGCTACTCCAGCAGTCCAGATCCGACCGTTACGTTCCAAAGCATTCAAAACTTTCCAGCCCAAACAAAACACCCCGAAATAGCCGCTACAGCGCACCACTCCCAGCTCAAACATCAACCGACCAACTCAAACAAAAGGCATTAATCTCACGGCGAGCCACCACGGCGATGGCCGGAGTCCGAGACGGCCTCGACGACGAGTCGCTGCACCAGCTGCGGAGCCGCGCGACGCAGCTGCTGCTCAAGGAGGACTGGGAGGGGTACATCGGTGTCTACTCCCGCATCATCGAGGCCTTCGACGGCCCCGGCTCCGGCGACGACAAGGACCGCCGGGTCCTCTGCTCCGCGCTTGCCCACCGCGCCGACGCCCGCGCCCGTCTTGGCGACGCCGCCGGCGCGCTCGCCGACTGCGACGCGGCGCTCGCGGCCGACCCGGCCCACCCCGGCGCGCTGCTCTCCAAGGGTGGCATCCTCCGCGGCCTCGGCCGATACGCGCTCGCGGCCGAATGCTTCCGCGCAGCGTTCGCCGTGGGCGGCACCGACGAGGTGCGGGAGCTCCTCGAGCAATGCAGGCGCCTGGAGGCACAGGCGAGGAGCGGGACGGTGGACTTGTCGGAGTGGGTTCTTGCGGGGTTCTCCGGGAAGTGCCCAGAACTCGCGGAGTACGTCGGCCCGGTGGAGGTGCGCCGGTCCGCGCACAGCGGTCGAGGGGTTTTCGCAGTGAAGAACATTGAGGCGGGAGGTACTCTGATGATCGCCAAGGCGGTGGCGATTGGGAGAGGGGTGCTTCCGGACGCGGTCGATAGCGGCGAGAAGATGGTGGTGTGGAAGGACTTCGTCGACAAGGTGCTGGACGCCGCCGAGAATTGCCCAAGGACGGCGTCTTTGATCTATACACTATCCACTGGTGAGGAGCGGCAAGACGAGCTTGCCGTCCCGGACATGTCATTGTTTAAGCAAGAAGCCGATGATCTCAATGACGGCATCAACATGGTGACGGAGACAGGGAGACAGGAGGTTCTTGATGTGGACAGGATCTTGAAGGTGCTCGACGTGAATTGCTTGACCGAGGACGGCGCGTCCGCCAATCTGCTCGGCAACAATGGCGTCGTCAACTGCGGCGTGGGGCTCTGGGTCTTGCCGTCGTTCATAAACCACTCATGCCACCCCAATGCACGGCGTACGCACGTCGGGGACCATGCCGTTGTTCATGCATCAAGGGACATCAAAGCCGGGGAGGAGATCACATTTCCCTACTTTGATGTGCTTATGCCGGCTGGCAAGCGCAGGGAGGCGGCAAGGGCGTGGGGGTTCGAATGCCGGTGTGACCGGTGCAGGTTCGAAGCCGAGGGTGCCACTCTTAGGCAGGAACTCGTGAAATCAGAGAACGACTTGGTTAATGGAGGAGACATGGGAGCACTGGTGGTGCGGCTTGAGGACAAGATGAGGAAGTCCATGGTGAAGGAGAGGCGAAAGGCATTCTTGCGTGCATCCTTCTGGAGAGCGTACTCCGCCTTGTTCGATTCCGACAAGCTGGTGAGGAAGTGGGGGAGGCGGGTTCCAGGCGAGGCCGTTGTTGCAGAGTGTGTCGCCGATGCGGTCGGTGGCAATGAGAGGGTGCTGAGAGCAATGCTAAGGGGTGCCAACGATGCCAATGGCTGCGGCAATCGGCTAGAGGTGGAAGACAAGGTGGTGAGGATTGGGAGGGCCACTTATGGCAAGGTAGTGAAGAGGCAGGCAATGAGAGCTCTCTTCAGACTAACACTGGATGCCGACAACAACAAAAGCCTCTAGATTTTTAATCTTCGTTCCTTATTCTTCATTCATTATTTCAGTCATTTTCGATAGGTTTATGTTATAACAGATGAGGAGATTCTTCAGCAAATATTCTTGTTTGCACGATGTTTGTAATAAGAGGATGATGGTCAAGAATCAAGATCATACATGAGAGCTCTATTTGCATGCTCTCTTGGTCTTGGTTTCGGATTATTCTTTCAGTGTTGACATGAATTCTCCCCATTTTATCATGTCATTTTTGAAGCGATGTTCCATAAATTGTATGGATTAGGAGTGAAATCGTGTCTTATGTTATGAAGATTGGCCCAATGAGCAGTATATATAGCGAGTACATGGAGATATTATAAGGAAATATGTTCTACACATATAAGGAAATATAAAGTAATTCCTATTCTAACCCCCTCAAACTCATGATAGATTATACGCACTGAGTATGGAGAGAAAATACAAATGTTGCACCCTAGTCTGTGGCTTTGTGAAGAAATCAGCAATCTGTAACTCTAAGGGTACAAATTGTAGAGCCAAAACTCCCTCCTGCACCTATGAGCAAGTATATGAATCATCCACACTAATGTGCTTGGTGATCTCATGCTTCACTGGGTTATGAGCAATACTAATAACACATGTACTGTCAGACAAAAGAGTTATAGGTTCACAAGCACTCCAAAATTTATAAGTAGCCACCTCAACTAAGTAATATCTGCTGTCACTATTGCCATAGCTCTCAACTTAGCCTTTGCACTGGAACGAAAAATTGCAGTCTGCTTCTTTATCTTCCAAGCAATCAGGGAGGAGACAAGAAAAACAAAGTGAGCAGAAAGAGAATGATGATCAAAAGGATCACTAGCCCAGGTCGCATCGGAGTATACCTAAAGTTGTAGTGAGTTGGAGCTAGAAAAAAACAAATGATAGGAGATAGTCCCACACAAGTAGCGAAGAACCCGAAGAAGGTGACTGTAATGAAGGTGGGTAGGATGAGTCATAAATTGACTTAAGATGTGGACAACATGAGCAATAACAGGATGAATGCTCACAAGATATACTAGGCTTTCAACAAGATGACGATATCGAGTATGATCCTCAAGAAGGTCAACATCATTGGTCTGAAGCTGAAGAGATAACCCCTTGGGAGTCTCAGTATTATGAGTGTCAGTCAGACCAGAACGATTGAGAAGATTCTAGACATACTTCTACTGAGAGATATAGTAACCTTCAGGCATGAAAGTGATCTTAATCCCAAGGAAGTACGTAAGAGAATCTAGATTAGTCATCAGAAACTGCTCACTGAGATACTTCTTCACAAATGTGATGAATGAGGAGTCAACACCAATGATGAGTATGTCAACCACATATAGAAGAAGTAGTGTCCTACCCTGAGGTGAAACATGGATAAAAGGAGCAGGATCGTGGGGACTGACAGTGAAATTGACACTAATAATCATTGAAGTAAAATGCGCAAACCAAGTATGAGAAGCCTATTTAAGGCCACAAAGAGCATGACGGAGCCGACAGACGTGCCCATCTGCAACAGAATACCCAAGTGATGGCTGCATGTAGACCTCATGTAAAACACCATTAAGAAAGATATTTTTAACATCAAGCTAAGAGATAGATAGATCCATCGATGAACAGAAGCAACCATAACAAGAGTGTGAATAGTGGTCACATAGGCAACAGGAGCAAAAGTTTTATCGTAGTCACGACTGTACTCCTGTTGGAAGCCGTGATCTATAAGACAAGCTTTGTAGCGTTCGATAGTACCATCAAACCAGAACTTAATTTTGTACACCCACTTGCACATGATAAGGCGAGCATGCACAGGTGTCAGTATAATATTCCAAGTCTTTGTACGCCGAAGAGCATCAAACTCCTCTACATATTGAGTTGCCATTCTAAGTGATAGAGAGAGCATGAGTTGTCGAAGCAAAACCAAGATGATCAGAAGACCGAAGGGATGTTTGGTCACGAAGGGCGTAACGAGAGCATCACGAGGAGGATCAGATATTGGTGTCGATAAGATACCAGGAGAGAAGGCTGGTGAAGGACAAGGACGTCAAGAGTAATGAATACTAGAGAAACAAGACTGTGATGCTATAGGACTCAACACAGGAGGCATGGGTACAGAATGGACCAATGCAGACAGACCAGGGAAAGATTATAATAGTGAAGAAATAGGTGAAGAGTCAGAAAGAAACAACCATAAGATCGTCTCAATAGTGGAAACAAGACAAAAAATCGAATCTCGATAGAAGAAAGGTCAAGATTCGTCAAAGACAATGTCTTATGAGATCATGATCCACCGAGAAGAAGGATCATAGCAGCGATAACCCTTATGCTCAGAACTATAATCAAGGAATGCACACTCAACTAATTGACACGACAGTTTGGTACTCTCACGAGGTTGCAACAGGACAAAACATGTGCAGCTAAAAAACACAAATGTAGATGTATTGGGGGCTCGAGAGTAGAGACGCTCTATAAGATTGCCATCCTTAAGAGTAGTGGAAGGAGAAGAGTGCGGGCAGTCTCAATCAGATGATGATAGTTATGCTCAGCAATCCCATTCTGAGCATGGGCACCAGGACAAGAAGACTAGGAAAGAGTGTCCTGCTCAGAAAGAAACTGTCTAAAAGTACTAGAACAATATTGGACAGCAGAATCATAGTGAAAAGTACAAATAGTGAACTCAAACTGAGTACGAACCATAGTTACAAAACTATGATAGAACATAAGAAACTGATCATGATTAAACATAGGAAAAAGCCATGTAGAACAGGAATAATCATCAATAAAAATCACATAGAATTTATGCCCGCCTTTAGAGATAATAGGTGCATGTTCTCATATTGCTGAATGAACTAAATCAAAAGGACGAGAAGACAATGACTCACTAGAATGATAATAAAGTTATAGCTATTTGCTCAGCTTACAACCCTGACAAAACATGGTCGTGTCAACAGTAACACGTCCAAAAACATCTTGACAAACTAATAAAGAAATGTGGGACCCATATAAGTGACCTAAATGGTAATGCCACTATGCAAAGACTCTAGAGGTGGTGGCAGCAGTGGCAGTGGAGGTAGACGTAGAGGTGATAGGAGTAATTAGGGTGGATGGAAAGTGGAGGCGGTCGAGGATGCAGAGACCTTGACGATCCCTATGGTGCTAGTCAGTCCCAAGTACTATCTCTATCTGTCGATCCTAGACAAAAACAAGAGTGAGAGTCAAAGCCAATCCTACAACCAAGATCGGTGAACTGACCCACTGAGCGAAGCTGCATGGTAAACTGGGGAACATGGAAAATAGCTAGAACAGAAAAGTTAGTGGACAAAAAGTGCCATGGCAGCTGATAGACTAAGGAGTACTGCCAGTTGTCTTAACAGAGATAGGAAAAATATGAGGTCCTACTGAAATGAAAGATGTAGAGTTCGGTGTCATTTGAAAGAGGCACTAGAGTTTAGAACCTAAGAGGTACCTAGAGTAGATATCTAAACTAGACAGGTAGAACATGTTGAGCTATGAGAGAGCTACTGAAGAAAAGCTTGACAGAGCTACCGAATAGTCACCTCACTGAGAACCTGACTTGCTAGTCTGTCCTTCTGTAGAGGAAGAGCCCCCTGGATCGTCCACCTCCACGCGCCTTGTTTCGATTTTTCTACACCGTACAACTCTTGTAGTCATGCCTAAAGTTCTTACAACAGTTGCACTGAACTCTAGTTGATGCAAAAATAAGAAACAAAATAGGTGCCTGGGTAGGTGCCTGGGGAGAAACCGTAGTCAAAGAAAAAGGGGTAGCAAGCATAGTCAGAACAAATTATGCTGCTAATTCGTGACGAAGCTCCTTAGCACAAAGCGTCGAAAGGGCCTCGGTGATAGTTGGTCGTGGTGAGTGGCTCAGTAGTTGGCTCAAACTCTAGGTGAAGATGATAGACAAAGTTAAAGGCAAAGGTAATCACGACCTGCCTTCTACACTTTATGACATTCCTGGTAAAGTGGAGAGGCTAGCTTGTCCAGTTGGCGCCAAAGACTGGTTAGGGCTTGGTAGAAGTCATCAACAGAGGAGTCCACTTAGCAAAGCATCGCTAACTTGTGCTGAAGTGAAAAGAATTGAGCATCACTACTCTGCTGGTATCGCTCGCGTAAGTACTCCTAGATCTGATGAGTGAAACGTAGATCAACAATATCTGGCTGGACAGAGTCATCGATGTTGACCACCAGGATGGCTCGAACACAGGCCTCATCAGCATATCAGCGCTCAAAAGTATTAATGGCATATTAAAAAGCCTCATCAGTAGCGGCAGCCTCTGCCTCCTTCTTGGTGGTCTCATCTTCGCAGGAGGTGTAGAAGTAGGCTGCATGGGAAGAGGCTCAACCAGTAGTTGTGGACAAGGTCGTGCACCAGTGATATGTCCCTAGAGGCGGCGACCATCAAGCGTGATCTCCATGAGTGAAGACCACAACATGTAGTTCGTCCCATGGAGCTTTGTTCTTGAGAATGGGATCACAGCTGATGGAGTAGAAGCCATCGGTAGGTAGCGCTGGATGATGCAGTGACCAAGGCAACGAAGTCTAACAGGTGGTGCTGGAAGGCACGGCGGTTAGATCAACATTTTTTTGCGAGCTAATTGCCCTCGTAGAAGATCTTTATCTTATAAAGTTCATAGGATGAACGTGTGGCTAGGACTAAAAGTTTGCGTAGAAGCACGATGACTCCTACTCCCAATCCCAATGACGAATCCACAACAGGAAGCTAGTCCTTGTCGAGCACCTGCCTAGATGAGAGACAGTAACCAAATTGTCTAGTAAAGCCCAGGAGCAAATCAAGTGAACAACAAATCAAATCCCCAAAATACTATTCCACTAGAAACATGGAGGACATTCACCATCGTCTTTCCAAAATACATAAACATTGGGGCAAGTGTGAAGAAGGGGTTCAACAGCTTCACACCTATCGATCCTCGGCCTGTGCCACCGCGGTTGCAGTACTTGGAGTGGTTCATCGTTACACTCCTCTGAGCCATGTCTCCTGGTCCATCACCACGCCAAGCGTGCGTCGCAATGATGCCTTTGCTGCGGCCTTGCCAAGGTACCCCCTAGATGCATTCACAGAAGGCGCGGACGGACTTCCTCATCATGTGAAGAGCATGCAGCATCATCGTGTTGCTAGGGGGAAGATCGAGCAGGAGGTCCACTAGCTTGCCCATGTGCCTGCATCCATGGACATACATCAAGCCAAGGAGTATCTGCACCGTCGCTTGCGAGCAGTGGTTGTCGTACGCTTGGGCCACATTCAGTGAAAGCGTCGAAGGGTGGCATATGTGCCAAATGCTACTCACTAGGTCCTTTGGCCCATGCAACCTGGGGGGCACTTCGACTGCCAGGTCTATCAGCATGGCCTCTAGAGCCTCCACGGGCTCCCAGGCGGAGACGACAGACTAGTCAAGGAGGTGGTGCCCTCCACCACCTCCAACTCTAGGCAACCCTTCTCCTGCTTGAGGGATGTGATCTGTTGTATGAAATTATCCTCTCTTCTATCACATGAGCATTGGCCTACAGCGTGATGGCCTTAGCGTCTGCAATAGCCTTCGTGCCCTCCATTTTAAGGAAACAGATGCACTCTGCACACTCCGCAGCGAGAGCCAAGGCATCTTCATCAACCTTATGGGTGGCATCAAGCTCCGTCTAGACATCCTCCTCATCCTTGTGGATAGCAACGAGCTCCACCAAGGTCGCACTAAGTTACTCCTGCAGGTTAGTGGGCTCGTGATGCAGCTCCCATGACTAGGCCATCGTCTGCACAGCCAAGGTATGTAGGGGCACGTGCAAATTTAACAAAAAGGGGGGGGGGAGAAAGTAGAAAGCAGAGCAAGTCAACCCCATAGGGCAACACCCTAAGGGCCTACATACCTTTGCCCCACTTACTTCGAGAGCGCTGAAGAGGATTTCTGTACTACATAATTGCAAGACCCTTCGATCCAAGACGGCATCGACACAGAGCTTCCGCCCGAGGGATAAAGTCCTAATGGATAGTTGGCGTGCCTCTACACCTGCAACCTTTGTTGTGCCGGTCCGCAAAGTGTCCTCTGTGCCAAGGGTACCTTCAAGTCCCTGAGCGAACCCATCGTCGGACTCCTATGCTCCCACCGCTGAAGAAGGTGGGGTCACTTATGAGGGCGACAATGTGAGAGAGCATATCAGAGACAGTCTCACGAAGTCCTGAGAACAAAGACGTGGGGTCACTTATGAGGGCGACAATGTGTAGGCTCCTTAGGACTAAGACGTGGAATAGAAGTGAGCTGTAATTATTTTTTTAATTGCACCAACCGAGTTTTGAACTCAAGACCTCTTAAATCTGATGCCATATTGAGTTGCATGCACCAGACATTTCATCCAAAAGTTTAAACTGATGAGAAAAGATGGACAATTTACTTATACTTCAATAGTGTCAACAAGAAGGCAGGTCGCATGGTTGTAGATGGCAGTGCGACGGATCTAATGCGGTTCTTTAGGCGGTCGAAATCATGTTCTGAATTGAAAGGATTTATTGATTATGTCACAAATACTGAAATAACTGAAATGAGGATGTATCTGTGGGCGAGGAAAATGCTATCCTGAATACTACTTCTGATGCTGACTTAGTAAATTGGCTCTGATCTTGTCGGACATGTTGCAGCTGAAAAGGCTTGCTAAGACTGTTTGTGGATGCAAAACACTGTTGGAAAGTTATTTCTACATAGATACATACTTAATTTTTACCCCGTTGAGTTAACACTGGAAAGCAATTATCTATGAAGCCCAACATGATACGCTCTATCAAATTAACTATTTACATTGCGCTGCATTTCGTATGATGTGGTACAAAAAATCACACCTTGTACAACACAAAGAATGGAGCTGTCATCTGTGCCTGCACTGAGTTGTGGAAAGGCATGGGTTGATACTTCTGCAAGAAAGATTAATTCTGCAATGAGCTGAAGCAAATTGTGAAAAAGCATTATGCAGGAATTGCCCATCTGCTAGGTCGAGAGAAACAGCTGTAGGCCCAGAATTAATACAAGCATAAAGAAATTTCTTGAGCAAGAACAAGAAGCAATTTTACTCTCTATAATTTTTACCGTGTATTCTGAAACTGATCTTGGTCACTGCAATATGCCTTGCAGAATATTAATTACTCATAGTTTAGCTGTATTTGCTTGCCAAAATTGTAAAATACTGCAACTCCAGAGCTGAACGCTCACCTTTACTACCACTAAAGCGTGAAAAGGTAAAAAAACCACATTTGTTACATTTCCTTGCTACAACTATTTGATATCAACTCTTGTTATAAGATGCGTGCTTGCAACAACCACGGTTAATCATATAAGCAGTGTTTTACTGATGATATTTTCACATTGGGTAAGTTATTAACCGGAAGATTACGGCTTATTTTCACATTGGGTCAAGTTCTTCATCTTAATGCACCTCTGGGTTTTAATCAAAAGATTCAAAACAATGGTTACAGGATCACATATTTTCGAAGCGGCAACCGGAAATTTACTTTCAATATTAGCCTCTAATATATCATGAGAGGGAAAGGATAAGTCCTATAACTAAAAAAATGTAAGAGCCTAAGGGTGTACATGATAAGTTTTATCAAATACCTAACATGGCGTGGATCATGCATGTCGCAACAAGCGATACGCTAGTGATTAAAGATAATGATCCACTTGATTTACCGCCACGTGTAAAGTATCACGTGGTGGTAATAGAGACGTCGTCTTAGATCGCATCCCGCTCGTTTTGACTTCAGTTTCTGACTTATTTTTCACTATTCATAAATTTCGTCTTTTTCTAAACTTTTGGCTTTTTAAGCTTTTTTGCCGGTTCTTTTTTTCCGTATTTGTTTGCATTATACGTGATGGGCTAATATGTTTTTTCTATTTTTAATTTTTTAAATTTAATTATGCTAAATAAGCCTCTGTCAGCTACAATATTTTTTCAGCCAGCTACAATGCTTTTTAGCCATAAGCCACTAAAAAAAGCCATATTGAGCATAGCAAAGTGGCTTGAACATTTGGAAGAACTATATATAACTTAGGGGTGTGTATTGGTATCACCTGAATGTTTTCTTTCCAACAATCATCCAAATTTCGAACCGTTGGATTAGAGATCCAACGATCTCTTTTTTTTGGAGAGGAGAGAATTTTTTTTGGAGGGGGGTGAATTTTTTTTGGAGGGGGTGGGGAGAATTTGTGGCCCTTGGATCTCTAATCCAACGGTCACAAATCTGGATGATAGTTAGAAAGAAAACATCCGGATGATGTTTATCAATACCATAACTTAGACTAGGTAGGTGGCTCAAAACATTAGAAACATAGATGAAAGAGTGGAAAAAACTCAGAAGATGCCCTAGTTATGATTTCTTCAACAATTTTGTGATATTTAAAGGTCCGGAGGCAACTCTTGAATTCCTCAAATGGGGAAAACAAGTATACTGGTGAGTGCGTCTAAATTTGAAAAAATATCAACTCATAGAGTAATTTTCACCATATATCCCTTAATTTTGTTTATTTCAAGTCAATCTTGTTTTTTATTTAAAATGGTTTTTAAGTCCCCTTATTTGGAAATTTTGGGTGCAATCAAGTCCCTTCATTTCCAAATTTCACGTGTAGATCTACTTAATTCTTCTTAGTTCCAAAGGATTTGTTGTCAAGTTGCTTATTGTAAATGGAACCCCATCTGTACTTGCCGGTTATTTTATGATTAACAGGCTGCAAGTCAATTCATATGTAAAATCTCCAAAGTACAGGTCGTAAGTGGCAAAAACAATGTTACATCCATATGAGTCGAGCACGATGGTGCAAACCAGAGACCGTGCGGGTCGCATGCCAAATTTGAAGCAATGGATAGACACAAGCAAAGGGCAAGACCTGCCCTAATTATTAAGGAACAGATAGAGCTAAGATCACGTAAAACAAGTAGATTACACAACCTCGTTGCAATGTCGAACACACCGACCTTTCTTCAAGAAATCCAGTCATGCCATGCATACATTAGAGAAAAGTAGATTTAGATGAAACATTTACACATGACACTCATGCACAGTACATTAGGATTGGCACAGAAGAGATGAGTCTTGATCACAAAAGGCCACCTTTTAAAGGGAAGAGACCAAGGGGAGAGAGACATCCCCTGATTTTTTTTCCTAAGGTAGGTAAAGAAACTCGAACGGTTAGGTGGAACCTTTGTGCCCTTGCCAGGCTTCCCAGGAGAGCTCCTCAGAAAAGGCCACCTTTTTATCCAAATACACATCGGCTTCCTCCACTCCGGAGCATAAGCCGTGCCGCCTCAGATAAAAGTCAGCATATAGTGTAAGAAACATCAAACTTTAGTCGCATGATTGATAACTGAGGACATAAAGCACCTAGCAAGTCCAAAAATGATCACAAGGAACAAGGTTTCTGATTTTCCCTATCTGCATTTGGATAAACAATAGAATTGCTTTTGATAGCGCTGAACAATAAACTGAAAGGTGCAAAAAAATGGTTGTGTAGGTAGGCTGAGGTATCATTCAATTGTGGAACAAGTTTCTTCAGCTATAAATACCTTAGCATGGACCATCCCCATTTCACCGTCACAGATTTCCAGCGCTTGAAAGGTTGTGCAGATAGGTTGCGGTGTGTTTTCCTATTGAAATGTTTCCTTTTCTGCGGCATTTAGTGAAGGTGCTGACTTGTTTCATGTTCTGTTCTTTTTGTCAGTTGAAGGATGTCAATGCTTCTGCTCCGATGAACCATTGGGTTGTTGCTGGTTCATCTAATCATGGATCCAAGAACAATAGTTCTGGTGATTTCAAGGTGTTGGCTTGGAACCACAATGTGATCAAGGGAAAGCACCTCCTGCTCAGAGAAAAGGTTGCTTCAGCTGGTTGGCAGATCACCAGAGCTGCACCGAAAATGCCCATCAATGTAATTTTCCTTACCACTCAGCAATTGATTACCATCAATGTAATTTCCTTACCACTCAGCAATTGATTATGCATGTGAACTTTTGTTCTTTTACACTAAATAAAAAGAAAATGCTGAACTTTACTTGCTTGGAGATACTTGAATTACAAAAAACACAGCTTCACAAAAGACTATCCTGCTAGTTCACGGGCAAAACAGAATATTCTTCACATGTCATGTATTGAATATCCAGTGCAGTTCTTAAAAGACAAAGGCCATCTGAAACTTTAAAAAAACAAATTGAACGTTGCCTTGCTATCTTGAACAGAAAAAAGGTGTGCAGATTTCAATACCCACTGGCTACAAGTTTCTAGATTGCCAAGTTTTATTTAATCTAGAGAATGGAATAGCTGTTTTTTTTGTTGTTGTTGTTCAGAGTTCAAGGGAGACTGGAGACCACAATTTCATTTACAATCCATAGGCTCATCATCCTTTTGTATTTCATAACACATATGGGAGTATTTATTTTAGTTTTATTTCACTATATTGCTTCATGTAACATTTTCAAGCCTAATATTGGCTAAGGTATACAAGTGCATTGTTTTGGAAACGGGGATATTAATTTATGAGGTGGATTTTATTTTTTAAGAGATTTGGCTGCTTGGTCAGCCATATTATGTAATACTGAAACTTCTAGAAAATTATTGGTTAAGTTACCTTCTCTATCCAAAAGTACTGCAAAATTTGCATCAAAATGAAGAAATCTGTTAATTCCATTTAAACAATGACACAATTTAAACAATCATTGACAATATGTGCTCAAGCACAAAAGAGATGACAATGAAATATATTGCCATGGTGTTAGGCTATTCACCTCCCTATGAAGACAAAATGGTGGGAGAAGAACATGAAGGCCAACAAGAAAAATATCAAATCACAAGATTTTGATGAACAGCTTCGGATGGCCGGAGATAAGCTCACCGTGGTGCACTTTTTTCCCCTAGTTGTGGAACTTGTAAGGCCCTACACTCCAAGGTAAACGAAGAGAAACATGTATATTTAACAATTTTCTTAATACAAAAGAGAAAAAAATTCCTGTTGCACTTAAATTTCTATAATTATGATACCTTTTTGTTTGATGCCAATAAGGTATGCCAATTGGCTGGAATGCATCCAGAGCTGCAATTTCTTATGGTCAACTATGATGAAAAGAAAGAGATGTGTCGCAGGCTCCATGTCCATGTATTGCCATTGTTCTGCTTTTACAGAGGTGCAGAAGGCCGTATCTGTAGCTTCAGCTGCACCATTTCAACTGTATGTCTTGGATAATCTAACCCCATTTATGAAGAAGCCCTTTTAAGCTCTTTCAAACCATAACTTTTTGCTATTTCAGATTCATAAGTTAAAAGATACATTGAAAAGGCATGGGGTTCAGCTAGAGAGTCTTGGACAAGAAAAGGGCTTGGAGGAATCTGAACTGCAGAGCTTTGCCCCACCAACTGATATCCCAAATGCAACAGCTGAAGTTTCATATAACATGGATGGAGATGTGGATCCTGTTGCACCCAACAATGACTAGATTTTAATATTATGCTGCAAAATTGCACAGTTTAGTAGTAGTAATTTTGCATATATGCTTATAGAAGCCAAGTGTTTGTTAAGGGCTCCATATTTTGAAAATTAGGGTCCATAGATGCTCATGAATGCCCTATATTTGACAGGGCAAAACAATACTCGATGGGTCTCTAGTTTTGTAACAGTACAGGCTGTACAGCCTTTTAAGCTTCTTGTATTTCATTTCCTTGTTTTATAAGAAATGGTGGTAGAGTGGAGTCAATGTACCACCTTTATGTCCAAATACATGTCATACTAGCCTTTTGTCTTGTTTTCAAATACATGTTCTACAATTTTGAGGTAGATTTGTAACAATTCCCCCTATATTTTTAATCAAGTTTCTCTTAACAATGCACATACATTGAGGCAGAACATTTTAACATCTTACTTTGGAAACAGGGAGGGAGGAGCACTAAATATTTGGGAATATAAAATTATATATACCAGCAGTTCAGAACAATAGAAATGGGCAAGTTAAGCATTCTTGAATGTCACATATATACTTCTGAGTCAGTAGACATGTCCCCAGCACGTCCCAATAATACCACTTAAGAGTATTAGCTGCCTAGTGAGGTGGTCTCATTCATGGCTTCTACGAAACTGAACACACAAGCAGTCACTGAGTCACTCCTGCTCATCACAACAGCTGATTACCTAGAGCTTAGATAGCCAGCAGGCATAGAGCCCCAGCATTAAGTGGCAGCTCAATATGAATATACCTTAAATATCTAATCCTGCAATTAGATACAAAAAACACTGTAAAGAGATGATAAGGAAAGGCCTTTCAGGGTAGCTAAAAAAAGGAAGGCCTTTTACAGGAAAATAGAACAACAGAGCAAATTTCAACACTACAAGAATAGTATAAAGGAGCATATGCCACATACTAAACACAATGGTAAGCTTCAATGGAACATGTCATGATCTCATAATGGCGATGTTAGTCCAAAAAAAAGTAGTACTGTTACTGATACTAGCAATAAGGAATAAAGAGACCTCAATTAGCTGGCACTACAATCTGGTAAACAAGGATCAAGAGGTACAGCATGAGATCCACAATAGGGAGGTCCATTGACAATCGAAGGTGATCATAAGGAAGTGGCACAGTGGTACTACCAACCTGTAGGGAATCACTGATTGAAAGTGCAATCGATACTGTTCTTTTTTGCAAGGCAATTCTGGTTTTCCCTCCTAAATCGCTTTGGGCTGCAAACTCTAGCGCCGACGATAAATGATGCTTCTTTTGAGGACTGGTGGTATAGAGTTGATGGAATGGTCAATGGCAAATTGCAACGAGGCATCAACTCCCTCATTATCCTAGGGGCTTGGGCTCTTTGGAAACATAGGAACAAATGTGTTTTTGAGGCCTTTGCCGCCAATATGGCTACAGCCTTGCTGCTTGCTGAGGAGGAGGCCCACCTTTGGGCGTTGGCTGGGGCGAGAGGGTTTTCTTTCTTGTCGGCCTTTGTTCCTAGGGGCTAGGTCGTTCTAGGTCGTGTGTCTCTTTTAGAAAAAAAAGGCACGTCTGTAATTTTGTGATCCTTTGGGTGTGTGTGTTTTGTAACCGGGTTTTATTCCTTTCTTCTTTAATATAATGATACGCAGCTCTCCTGCGTGTTCGAGAAAAAAAAATACTGTTTTTTTTAAAAGAACAATTGATTAGGCATGCTTTTATTGAGAGGGATGGAAAAGCAGTAGGAGCAAATCAAAGAAGTGAATCACCTTTTCTGGAGTGATATAATATCAGCGTTGCCTCAGTCAAGCCCAAACAATAGTCCCAAGTGCATCCTGTTCAGGCAAATCATGAGAATACAGGCAACTTTTGGGATTATTGTTTCCCTTTTCAGAAGAGATGATGGTATTACCTTCTATGATCCCTTCAGTTGCGAATAGAACATTGTAATGTTGAATTAGCTTGATTTCATTGAGTTTTGTTAGTTCCACTAAAGTCTAGAGTTTAACTTGAGTACTTGACAACGATTATCAGTTCACTTTATGAAACCACATATCACCAATGGATTCTTGTATGAAAAGGGCCTTTCACCCTATTGTCCTTCATGGGGTGTTACCCAAAGAAATAAGGTTGGACAAAATAGGCTCTCCATATCCTTCAGTCCTCTTATCAGTACCGCTTAAATTGCTTATAACAGACCAATGCATCTCGAAATTAGGCACGTGCCCTGCTTGCTGCATGTCATGCAAAAGTGCTGCAGCGTTCTGTAGATTGTCACTCCTACAATAGTTATCGAAAAGAATTCTATACATTCCATAGGATGGTGAAGAACCAAAGGTAGTTAGCATTTCCAAAATCCTCCTAGCATCACAGGTTCTTCCCATGGCACAAACACCACGTATGAGTGCATCACAGGAAATCTCACTTGGTTTTAGGTTTGCCACCTGCATCTCAGCAAGAAAATCAAGCGCCTGGTCGAATTCTTTCAGAATACACAGACTGTGCATAATAGAGCTGTAACTAACTTCACTCGGAAGACAGCCTTTCTTTAACATTGCATTTAGCAGATAAACAGACATTTTTACATCTCCTAGTATGCAGAATTCCTTGATTAGGACATCAAAATTGATGTCAGATCCAATTAGTGCACTTTTGCACAGGTTGTTCAGACATGATTTTGCTTCAGAATGTCTTCCAAATGAAAGAAGACCTGAAATGAGGGTTGTCTCAATGACTAGACCATGCTTCCATCCACTGAGCTGAATCAGATGAAACAATTCTAGTGCTTTCTCAAGGTTTCCTAACCTGCAATAGTGACTCAATACTATTCTGAGACTGCGGTTGCTTGGTGTTAATCCCTGGGCAATGCAAGTATCAAGCATATTAACTGAACGATCGGTATCTCCAGACTTGTGAAACCCATAGACAAGGAAGTCATAGGTGGTTTTGTCTGGAGAAATACCGTTACCTTTCATATCCTTCAACAAATCATGAACCTGTAAAATGTTTCTTCTCTGAAAGAGACAAAATATCAGGATGTTGTATAAAATTACTTCTGCTAACTTATCACTATCTTGGACCAGCTCTTTAAGGCTTAATGCACTAGAAAACCGACTTTGTTCACACATTCTGCAGACGAGAAAGCGGTAGCTAGAAATAGAAAGTTTAGTATGCATCTTTAGCATCATGCAAAGAACTGCATCTACCTTTCTCCAATTGTTTAGACAACAATATGATTGTAGGAAGGAATTTAGCAAGGTGCCACTGAACTTATTCTCCAAAGTTGTTTCTTGAAAAACAGACACTCCCTGTCTTATTTTTCCTGTTTGTACTAATTCCTTCACAATGCAACTGCAAGCTGAGACATCAGTAAATTCCATGTTCATCATAGATTGTACCAAGTCCATGGCTCGTTCTACATCAAGCCTTGGTAACAAAGAGAATGAAAGTTGGCAAGTAAACACATCTAATACTTTGCTTTTGTTAAGACACATGTCATACATTCCAATTGATTCGGCGGTCTTCTGCTCCTTCAGGAAGCCCTCCATCAAATTAAAAATTAGTGAGCGATCCACAACCACACCCTTTTCTATGAGAGTCTCCAGCATCGCACATCCAACACTAGTGTAACCTGTCCTGCATAGCTCTTTGAGAAGTGCACAATATGCACTGAAAAACAAATTAGGATAGCAGTCCACCAACACGCTGACAAGCTCCAGGGCTTCCTCAATTACTCCCCATTTGCACAAGCGACTGATGAGGGTTATCACATCCTTGCTATCAGGTGACCATGCACACTTTGTTGCAACATTCCAACATTCCCAGAACCCTGTTATGTTCCTTTCCATGCAGAAGCCTATCATCAAATAAGTATATGCATCTTGATTAATTGGCAAGCCTCCTCTGAACAAGCTGTCCAAAACAAATCTTGCACGAGCTGACATCCCATTCCTACTCAATGTTTGGACAAGTAAATTTAGAGTTTGAGCATCAAATTTGTCAAATGTATCTGGCATCTCCTCCATAAGGTCAATGACATCCATTACATGTGCAGGGATAACGCATAAGGCCTTTAGTAGTACTGAGCAGCTAGGTGGTGAAATGTCATGCCCCCATTGAAATGCTTCATCTTTCAAAAGAAGAGCACTTGCAACATTGCCTCGCTGACATGCACTGACTAGTTCTGAGTTAATATCTGGGTAAATAGCATTATCAAGAATCTGGACCAATGAACTGTCAAACTTTTTGGAATCAGTGTCCAAATACAGACCATTGCCTACTGAATCAAAAAACTCAGCTTTTGGAAAGCCAGTGGCATTATCTCTCTTGACTTTCACTCCTAGGTGATCTAGCCCCAAGAATGATAAGGCCTTAGAGAGTACACAATTTCCTGAGGGAAGATCATTTACACCATTGGTTTTCATAGTTCTCAAGATTTGTTCTATGTCATCAAACTGTCTATATCTGCAATATCCTGCCAAAAGTACCTTATATGTTAAAAGTTCTGGCATTACTTTCCGGTCAACCATGTCTTCAAAGACATACCTTGCATGTCTGTACAGTCCCTCCCTGAAAACACCACTTATAATAGCATTATAAGCACACACTTTAGGTTCAATATGCCTGGAAAAGCACTCAGATAAATATAGGAATGCAGCTTTCAGCTTCATTTCTCTACAACCATGACATATGAAAACTCCGAAGGTAGTAGCATCTGGCGCAAACCCTAAGGCCTCCAGTCTTTGGAAGACCAACCATGCCTCGTCAGTACCAAGATTTGCGCACAAAGACGCAAGTAATCTGTTGCAAAGACGCAACTCAGGCAAATACCTCCACTCTTCCAAGAAATTCATCATATCTCCAATGTCCTTCTTCTTGCAAAATTCTTCTACGATAGTTGATAAGGATCCCTTGCTTATTTCAATGTCCAAACTCTTTAACTGCCGAATTATACCAATAGCTTGTAAAAATTTGTCTTTCTTGATTAAAGCCTTGACAACAAAATCGAGAATATCTCCTTCCGTGCAAGAACCTAATCCAACTTCAAGCATGTCCAAATATACTCTTAAAGCTAATTCATCTTCTCCCCTTCTAATCAGAAGATGAAGAAGTGCTTGGTAGCATGAGGCTGAAGGAACCAAACATTTATAGCGTGCACGATCATAAAGTGCCATTGATTTCATGAGGTGGCCAGCTTCTAAATACGCCTGGATAATCTGACTGAACAATCCACTTGCATCAGTCAGAGCCCTATTGTCATCCAACAAGACAAGCAGTGATTCAGCTTGGCTGAGCATCTGAGAATCTGCAAGTATTGACACCATGATCTCATTCGACCTTGGAAGATGTTGGAACTCCTTGCTCTGCCATGAAGCCCAACGATACAAATTCCATAAAAATTTCGCCTTTCTAACTTCTGCCACATACGGCCCAAAACCAACCAAAATGTCAAGAAAATCATCAGGCTTCAGCTCCGAAGCACGCCAAAACCTGCGGAGGGTCTCCGGTGAGAGCCAGAAACCAAACTTAAGAACATCTTGCAAGCTGCAGTTCCCTTCAAAGGTGTCCTCTCTACTCTCAAAAATAAAAGAGGACTTGGCTCTAACCAGTTTACCAATACCAGAGCCCAATTTTACCGCCGAATGGACATCAGCTTCGCACTTCTTGGCAGTTTTTTGCTGCACATTAAATCCGGCTTCCTCTGAAGCGCTTGCAACGATTGAATTGCATAGATAGGTGCCTCCTTTCTTCTCCACAATGCAGTAGCTTTCAGCTTTCAACAAACTCTCTTTGCTGGAGTTTAATTCTGGAACACTATTGGCATGACCTCGGCATCCAATCTTGGGTTCTTGCCTGACGTCCGCACTGGAATTGATTAAAAAAGATTAGCGCACACGCCCAAATAGGAACAGAACTGCCGTACTTGAGTTAGAAGCTCTCTCTCACCTTAGACGCCGGAGATGGATTGCTCGGCGTAACTGCCATGCCTTCGACATATTGGCCCTGGACTCTTGGAATTGGAATTGATTTTGAAGGACGAGGATGCTTCGCTGCCACTTAGAATTGGAATTGATGATTCCATTCCAATTCCAAGAGGTGGAATAGAACTGGAAGCGCGCCGCCTCCTCTCCTCCTGCTCCCCCACCACGCCGCCTCTCCCCTCCCTCGCCGCCTCTCCCCACCCCAGCCGCCTCTGCTCCGCCAAGTTGGCGGCCACCAGTGGCCGCGCCGACGAGTTGCTCCGCCTCGCTCGGAGTTGATTTGGTTCTTGAGGGTGAAAGCAAGATGCGAAGGCTCAAAAATTCATAACAATGGCCCAGCCCGACAAAAGAAAAAAAAAAGAGGCCTTGTTAAACATCAGCCAAATATTTTTTTTCTACCTATCATCTAGATTTAGAACTGTTAGATTAGAGATCCAATGGTCATGAATTCTCCCTCTACCCCCTCCTCTTTGAAAAAATATCCCTTCAAAAACAAAGGTCTATTGATCTCTAATTCAATGATCACAAATTTGAATAATAGTTAGAAAGAAAATATCCAGATGATACCTAGACAGTCCCAAAGAAACTACCTTCGGCATGTGCTCTTATACCAAGATGTCACAACCGGTTCTAGAGCGTAGGTGGTACTGGTGGTGAACCGGCGGTTTGGAGCGGAAGCTCCTGGTTGGAGCCATGCCAGGTAACGATCCAGGAAGGAAGAGAAAGGGTAAAGGAGATATGAAGGTAATTCTCACCCTGATTCATTGCAATGATATCTGTCTTTTAAATAGACAGTATGTCTAACAAGAGTATCTAATCCAATCTCTCATTCCTACTATAGTTCCTATCTCTATCTGAACTCAAACTCCTCTTCCTAAATACTAGTAATAACTGATATGGCAAGACTGTCCTGTTTCGGCATGACTAAAAACTCAAAGAAGCCTTCATGTGTTGGAAACGTCGTCTTCTCGATATCAGTTGGGTGCATGCGCACCTGATGATAACCGGATTGAAGGTCCAACTTGGTGAAGAACTTGGCGTTGTGCAACTCATCAAGCAATTCGTTGATGACTGGAATAGAAAACTTATCCTTGATGGTTTTATCGTTGAGAGCCTGGTAATCCACGCAAAAGTGCCATGTGTCGTCGCCCTTCTTGACCAGCAACACCGGGGAGGAATACGTCAAGGTGCTTGGGCGAATAATACCTTGTTGCAGCATCTCCCCACATTAGCGCTCCAATTCATCTTTGCGGAGTTGTGGATAACGGTATAGCCAAACTGAAATTGGCATTGTCCTAGGTAAGAGGTGGATGTGATGATCTCGGGCGCGCACTGGTGGCATGCTGGTGGGTGGCAAAAAGACCTCCTCAAACTCGCTGAGCAAAGCCTCCATCAACTTGCTCCCTATAATGGCAAAGGCTTGAGAGAGTGCTCTGGAGACCCCTAAGCCCCGCCACTGGATGTGGCAGCCGTCACGCTAGAATGCCATGGACAAGTCATCGAAATCCCAAAGAATTGGACCAAGAGTGCGAAGCCATTGTGTGCCTAACACGATATCAAAGCCATCCAAAGGAAGAGAATAGCAGTCCATCACAAACTGCTCGTCGTTGATGTTCAATGGTAGGTCAGCGCACACACCATGGCTAGGCACACGTTTTCCACTAGCCACGAACACCCAGAGGCCCTCACGGGGTTGGAACACCACGTCGGCTCAGTGAGCAACAGCCGGGGTGATGAAATTGTGGGTTGATCCGGAGTCCAACAGAACCAGCAAAGGAACATCGCCGATCCAGATGCGCGGCTGCATGGTCCGGCTGGCTTGAGACTTAATATCGGTTAGAGCATATAAGGAAATCCTAGGGGTGCCAAAATCTTCCTCTCCGACCAGGCCATCTTCGCCCTCCACACCATAGTGGGAGGGGAAAGCAAGGGAGGAGGAGAACAAGGCTGCCGCTTGCAAGAACTTAAGTCTATGTCAAAGATGCGATCTCTTGGGATTGACTAGATGGAGAGAACGATGCATGGATCACCAGATCTTAACAAAAAAACTACGCCCAGATGTCTAGGTTTGTTCTGTACACCGGAATCTGACCGATCAGATGGGTGTTACAAGATTGAAGAGAATCAACGGATTCAGGAAATATTCGAGTCCTTGAGACTACCACCTTTATACAAGCAGGGGCGGACCCACAGGGTATGCCGTGTGGGCCACGGCATACCCTGGGGCCCAACCGTCCATACCCTGGGGCCGCGGGGCGCCGGTGAACTTGGAGTGGTTGGTGGGCTTCTGCAGCACCCTGACGAATCCGCTGACGAAGGGGACGATGGAGATGGGCGTGGGGGTCGACGGCGTCGCCGTCATCACCATCTGCAACCCGCCCGTCAACTCACTCTCCATTGATGGTACTACTACCATCCTCGTCTTCTCCCCCGATTTACCTTTGCTTCTTTTCTTTTTCTTTTTTTTGGGCGGTTAGATGCAAGATTCGGGTTTGAGTTATGCGGCTGGTGAAATTTGGCCAGGGGAACTGTGAAAAAATAGTCTTCTTGATGTGATTATCACTAAGGATTGTGGGCTGAGCTGTCACTAGGCTTAATTTTGCTTCCCTGCGCTGTCTGATTCGAGATTGGGGCATGTGGAGGTGCAGGTTGATGCAGAGCTGTTCGATTCTTTCCGATTTAACTGCTTCTTGGTAGAACTTGATGCAGAACTTATAATTATTTTCGATTTAATTGGTTGTAGAATTTAGGTGTTCTTATGCAAGATTTAGATTTGCTGTGGGATAATTTGACGCTGTGAAAAAAAATCTCCCTCAGAAAGATGCCCCTTGTGCGTCTCTTGCCCCTTGTTGTGATCTAACTGCCTCCTGGCCAGAACTGTGGTGCTTTTAGCTATTTTGTTATCGCCTGTTACAGTAATGAGGCCATGAAACTCAGCTGCTTAAGAAAGAGCTTCATCTTCGTTAAAGTATCACAACATTGGTCAATTGTTTCTGTTTGAGTGTGTGCCACAACATAAATGAGTTTGATTATGGACTGAGTGAATAGGTAGGTTATGTAATATAGTTATCTAATAGCTTGCATATTTAAATAATGAAAATATTACCTGGAGGCAAAATATTTAACTGCGTAACATAAAAACTCTTTCATGGGGAAAGTATGAAACAATTTCTGTAACAACCTGATAATAGAAATATTTATATATGTTTTCTGTTCACCACAGAGGCTTCAAGGTTAATCTGAAACGATGCTGCTACTTATTTGTAGTTTCTCATGAAAAATTGTTGCCTGGTGGAGGTACTGTGAGATGTTTTGTTGAAATAGTTTTGTTAACACATGAAATCGAAAGGTTCTTGTAGCTTTTTTGGCTGGATATGAACCATTCTGAAATAGTAGAACAATCACTATAAAACATGGTGTTGTCAGACAAGTAGTATTGTAAGTCTCTTTTATGTATATTTGAGACTATTAGTATGGTGTTTGAACTATTTATATTGCAATTTGTGCAAGTTTTCAACTTAATTCTTGAATTTAAGACTTATCATATTATTTAGTGCCTGTATACCGAATTACGGTACAAATTTTACATTTATTTATCGAATTGACAAATGATTTTATCGAATTGCATATGAAAATTTTGGTGCGGCATACCCTTTGGTAAAATTCTGGATCCGCCACTGCCTCACAATGCTAAATCTTTCGAACTGTATGTCATGGCTGCATCTCCCTCCACTAGGTCAGTTGCCATGTCTCAAATTCCTCAAAGTGGCGAGTGCATCAGTGGTTAGAACTATCGGCTCAGAATTCCTGGGGTGTGGTGTGAGGAAAGGACTTCCAGCAGGATTAGCACCTTTTCCGAAGCTTGAACGGCTAATGCTGCATAGCATGCCAGAATGGGAACATTGGTCTTTTGACACCTGGAATTGCTGTAGCAGCTGAACCTTTGCTTGTATTGCTGAGCCTGCGGAGAATGGACATTCTGTACTGCCCTGAACTGATGGCTCTCCCAGAAGGCCTCCGCCGTGTAGCCACGCTGCAGGAGTTGCGCGTTCAAGGAGCTCATAAGTTGACAAGAGTTGGAGGTATTCTTTCACTGACTTGGTTGGGAATGCCTGATTGTCTGCAGCTTGAAATGGTCTCAAGCATTTCATCGATACACAGCGTGAGCGTGGGGATAGTAAATTGCCCAGAATTTAAGTGCTTGGATATGTTAGTGTGTGCACAGACTCGACGCTGGAAAGACAAGGAGGCGGAATGCCCCCCAGGGTAGCAGGTCCAGGGGGCCTAATGCAGTTTAGAGTCTAGCATGTTATCCTCTGAGAAAGGCTGGAATTCCTTCCATGCAGAGGTAGAAAAACATATGTTACAATTGCCCAAGGCCCAATGGGTGTATAGTAGCTCGATGGAACATGGAGCATGCGATTTTTTTTTCTTTTCCAAATTGACATTGTAAAATTGCACATCGCTTGTATTTGCACCGCCTCGGCTCCTGAATTCAGCCATGTGGTGCATGGTTATGTGATTGTAATGTGCATGTTGTAGAGGTGGTCCAACCTTTTATGATTGGATCTTACAACTAGTTCAATATATAATAGGACTAATAGTATAGATAAATGTACTAATATACTCTCACATTTTATAATTATCAAGGGGTAGGATAGAAATTTCCCATCATACCCCATTCATATATATAAACCCCCAAGAGGGGTATGAGAAAGACAGATCCACTCACTTCATATACGAGCACTCTCTCCTGTCGTTGGCTCTCTCTAACTAGTCACCTTATATGTTGTTTGGTCAGTAGCCACAATAGTTAGTGCTGTCCGTGGGGACACGCAAGATGCTACGTAAGAGAAGGCACTAGAATACGATGGCAACCAAGCGAAAGAGAGGTATGGCGGCAGCGACAATCGAGTCTAACACGCGGCGGCTGATGGTGTAGCATCCAAAAAAAAAGAAAATCTAGCCTAACCGAACCCTCTCTCCTCTATCCCTAATTAGTCTAACTCCCTCACGTGTTCCATCTTCTTCATCTAACTCTATCTCTCTCTCTCTTTCCATCTACCCGCACGTTAGCAGGAGCGTCGGCCGGCGGCACCGGCCGGCGGCGACAGCGGCGGCCGACGGCGCACGCAGCCAACCGTCGCTCGTGCATGCAGATGGCGCAGTGGCCGTGGCGCGGTGGGGCGGCAGCAGCGCGGTGCGGGGCGGCGATGACAGCCAGCTGGCAGCGGTGGAGGCGGCCGGCCCGGCGGTGGCGGCGGCCGCGTGCGACGGCGCTCGCACGCATGCACACACGCCTGCGCGCGCACGCTGCCATGGCGCGGCGGCGGCCAGCCGGCAGTGGCGGTGGCGATTGGCTCGGCGGCGGCGACGGTGCAAAAATCAAAGCAGAACGCACGCGGCCATGGCTCTGCTGGCAGCTTTGCTGGCGGCCGGCGATGGCCGGTGGCGGTGGCTGGTGGCCGAGTGCTAGGGCGTGACCGAATGGCCGTTTGTGCGGCCGAACGCGTGTTCGCGCTGCCGAACGCGCGTTCGCGCGGCTGAACGGTAGTTCGTGCAGCCGAATATCGTTTTTCCTAGTCGAACGACCATTCGTGCGGTCGAACGTGCGTTCGCGCGGCCGAACTGCTATTTTCCTTTCAGTCATTTATTTCTTGTCGTTCCTATATCAAATTCACCATATCTGATCGGTTGTCTCCAAATCACCATGTAGCTTCCCACGCAGCCGTTGAGGGAGCAGCTGGGCAGTTGCGTTTTCTGGATCCATCGTGCAGCGTGTCCGTTGAGCGTGCTCATGGCAAGTACCTCGCGGCCGTGATCTTTCTATTTCACAAATTACATGTTTCCAGTTTACTTTTCACCTTGCCATTGAGTATAATTATCATATCAACCATGCTTGCTTGACTAGTATTATATCGCTAAAAATCGTATCATTAAGGTCACCTGGTTCATATCATATCGCTTAGCTAATACCACATCACTACAATTACTTGTTTCGTATCATATCTCTTGGCTAATATCATATCGTTAAAGTCACATCATTCAAGTTACCGAGCCAATTTTATATCGCTAAATTTACCTGATTACTAGCGTATCACTAATGTGGTCTGGTTATTATCATATCATTCATATTGCCTGTTTATAGATTCTTAATATTATATTCATACCATGATGTTTTAGGTTACTTCATTTCACCTGATTTTATGTTTATTAGGATGCTCAGTTAAAATGCCCTAGAGTTTATGCTTTTAATTAGTGATTTAGAATCTATGCTTAAATCGTTAACGGGGGGTAGCATATGAACATGTTTTAACTTAGGGTTAAATTATTGACACTCTTTTGATATTAGGACTGCTATGTTTAGTTTCCTAATATTATGTTTCAATAATTGTACGATGTTGTATTTGAGCCACGAAGAATGTATGTATTAAACCTGTTAATCTAATTAATAATCACTTATCACATAATAAAACTTGATTGGTTGATAACCTTGCGCAAGCTATATTATAATACCTCTTTAGGTTAATCCCTATATCGCTATCACCTTATCATTATTTCACATCGCTCTCATGTCTGGAACTATGTCTCTCCATTATCAATGCTAGCACCTCTTTTCACTTCTTATAACTTTATCGTAGCCTTATCCTTGCCATCTCTTAATTTCCTCAAATTCATACTTTATGATCTATCCATGATGTATCAATTACCTTATCACCAATCCCATCTCTCCAGTCTCATTGTATTAAATCGTTACCCTCATAACTTTACCTTAAATCATTCATGTATCCCTAACTATATCATGGATAATTCGCTAAATAAAGAACTAAGGGTTATCACACCGGGACTACCCACATATAGGGGGTCATTTCCACCCAACCTGGTAACGTACGGGGGGTCGTACATTCTCGTTACACAGGATATTACACCCCATCTACGGTTATACAGTCGAGGACAAGATTGTGCCTGGCTATTCTCGTATAACCGGGTATGTGGGATGAGGTCGCCGGCACCCTTGCTATAACTTTCTATAATTTGCTATAACTTGTCACATAACAACTATCTTTAATACACAGTCTCCATGATATCTATCTCCCATTTATGATAATATCTCCGATATCAGTTGCGCATTGCTTTCATTTTGTACCCGTTGTTCACTTGTGATGCTTGTCCTTTATTTCACGTGGTTGCATTACTTGTCTTTACTCTTGTGTTGCGACCGCTGTTGAGTGCTTACTGAGATTTCCAAATCTCATGCTTGCTCTTTTCAGTCTCAGGTAAAAGGCTAGTGGAGTGATAGCATCATGCATGGGTGGGAGCACTTGAGTTTTCAGCACCGTGGTTTGCCACTGTTTTGTTGTTTCATTCGTTCTTTATTTGGTTAGAAGTGGACCGGTCCCATGTTTTAAACATGTATTCCAACTTCTGTTGGTTCTCTATTAAAGTGTTAATAAAGTTTTAAACTCTTTGTAATTTCTTTTGTTATTCTTATTTATTCTTCACTTTGGCAATGACGTTCCATGGTAGTATCCCATATGGTTATGTGGGGTGTTATAGATGGTGGCAACGATCATGATGCTTGCGCCAGTATGACCGTCGACCACGACACCCACACCAGTAGGACAATCGACCATGACGCCTGTGCCGGTACGACCGTCGATCGCGATGCCCACACCGTCATCTTGACACCAGAGAGTCAGCCTCTGAACAACACCAGTGAATGTCGGGTCTCTCCGGCGAGGATTCTACACAAAGCGCGCGCTCCAAAGCCTTCGCCCCGCTATCGACTGCATCGACACCCACGACCACGCTGTGATCATGACTTCGGCGACATCTCTAACCATGTCGTGGTCAAGTCTTCGCTGATAGAAACAACTACTCTATGGTCGACATTTGGGGACGGAGCACCCGCCTCTGACTTCTCCATGGGACTTCGCATGGTCTCCGCCGAGGACTTCTCACGGTCTCCATCGAGCTCCGCGCGGATGTCTTCTCCACGCGAAGACTTCGCACGACCTCTGCAAAGACTTCACACAGTCTCCATCGAGGATTTCTAGCGGTCTTCATTGGGCTCTACACGGATGTCATCTCCGTGCGGAGACTTCACACGACCACTGCGAGACTTCGCACGGTCTCCACCAAGGTCTTCGCATGATCTCCATGTGAAGACTTCGCACGACCTCCACAGGGCTTCGCAAAGTCTTCGTTGAGCTCCGTGCAGATGTTGTCTCTGATGAACTTCGCCCGGTCTTTGCGGGACTTTGCACGGTCTTCGCCGAGCTCCGCACAGATGTCAACTCCGACGGACTGCGTAGAACTCCACAGGACTTTACGTGGTCTCCGCCAAGGACTTCACCTAGTCTTCGTGGGACTTCAATGGTCTACGCCAAGCTCCGCGCGGATGTCATCTCCGATGGACTGTGCATGACCTCTATAGGACTTCGCACGGTCTTCGCTGAGGACTTCGCACAGTCTCCGCCGGGCTCCGTGCGGATGTCATCTCTATGAGGAGACTTCGCATGACCTCTGCGAGATTTCGCATGGTCTACGCCGAGGTATTCGCATGATCTCTGCGCGGAGACTTCGCACGACCTCCGCAGGGCTTTGCAAAGTCTTCGCCAAGCTCCACACAGATATCATCTTTGATAAATTTCTCCTGGTCTTTGCAGGACTTCGCATGGTCTTCATCGAGCTCCGCACGGATGTTGTCTTCGACAGACTACGCACTACCTCCATAGGACTTCGTGCGGTCTCTGCTAAGGACTTTGCCCAGTCTCCGCGGGACTTCAATGGTCTTCGTCGAGCTCCACGTGGATGTCATCTACGACGGACTACGCACAACCTCCACAAGACTTTGCATAGTCTCTACGCAGGTGTTGTCTCCGACCACCTCATGTTTGTGGATGTTTTGTCTGACCGCCTCACATCGAGACTTCATCCGACCACCTCACGGTTGTAGACACTTCGTCCGACCAACTCACGGTCAAGATTTCATCCGACTGCTTCGTGGTCGTAGTTTCTTCGTCCGATCGCCTCATGGTCGAGACTTCCCCCGACCTCCCCGAGGTCGTAATTTTGTGAAACGCGCATGGTGGCCTCACGCTCTAGTGCGCTCTACAAAGTATAAAACACCAAAAATATAGCCGTCCTTGGAAACTCTACGGAGTATAAAAAGTGCATGGTAGCCTCACGCCCTGGTGTACTCTACAGAGTATAAAGCGCAAGAACTTAGCCGTCCTGGGCAACTCTACGGAGTATAGAAAAATCGGACGACAGCCTCGCACCGTAGCATACTCTGCAGAGTATAAAGCACCAAGAACTTAGCCATCCTGGGCAACTCGATGGAGTATGAAAAATCGCACGGTGGCCTCGTGCCGCGATGTACTCTACGGAGTATAAAACACCAGGAACTCAGTCGTCCCGAGCAACTCTACAGAGTATAAATGGTTGCGCGGAGTCCACGGCCTCCACGCGAACTCTACGAAGTATAGATAGTAGCACAGGACAGCTTGCGCAGCCGCACGTGCATCGCGTGCTTCGCCCATCCCACAAGGGTGTCCCTACCATGGGCCGTAACCCCAGTGTGTCGCACATTTCACACGTCTCAGCAGGGAGTTTGCCATGCAACTTCGTCCGACCGCCTCGCGGTTGGGACTTCGTTTGACCACCTAGCGGTCGTAGAAACTTCATCCGACCGCCTTGCGGTCGATACCTCGTCCGACCACGTCGTAGTCGTAGAAGCTTCGTCCGACCGCCTCACGGTCAAAACTTTGTTCGACCATCTCGTGGTCGTAGACGCTTCTCCAACCACGTCATGGTCATAGACTTCGTCCGACCTACTCATGGTCATAAACTCTGTCTGACCACGTCGTGGTCAGACACTTACTCCGATCGTCTCGTGGTTGTGACTTCGTCCAACCACATCATACGTTGTGGTCATAGACTTCGTCCGATCGCCTCGCGATCATAGACTTGGTTCGACCACATCGTGGTTGTACACTTCGTCCGACTGCCTCGCGGTCATAGACTTCGTGCGACCACCTCGTGGTCATAGACGCTTCATCCAACCGCCTCGCAATCGAGACTTCGTCCAACCACCACGCAGTCATAGACGTTTATCGTACGCGCAAGGCTTCAACCCGCCACCGACTTCATCGACGCCAAGTATGAAGGGTGCGGGACAGAGCACGCGAGTGTGCAAGTCTTCACTACCAACTTTGAGACTTCATCCGATCAACTTGTGGTCATAGATGCTTCATCTGATTGCCTCACGGTCAAGACCGTGTCTAACCACCTCATGGTTATAGACGTTTCGTCCGACCGCCTCATGGTCATGACTTTGACCGACCACCTCGTGGTCGAGACTTCATCCCACCAACTCATGGTCGTAGATGTTTCATCCGACCTCCTCGTGGTCGAGACTTTGTCCGACCATCTCATGGTTGTAGATGCTTCATCTGATTGCCTCATGTTTGAGACCTCGTTCAACCATGTCGTGGTCGTAGACGCATCATCCAACCACCTTGTGCTCGTAGACGCTTCGTCCGACCGTCTTGCGATTTAGACTTTGTCCAACTGCCTCACGTTCGTAGGCAATTCATCCGACCATGTCGTGGTCGTAGACTTCGTTCGACCGCCTCATGGTCATAGACATCATCCGACCTACTCATGGTCATAAAACTCTATCTAACCACATCATGGTCATATACTTACTCTGACCGCCTCATGGTCGTGACTTTGTCCAACCACATCATGTTCATAGACACTTTGTCCGACCGTCTCGCGGTTGAGACCTCGTCTGACAACCTCGTGGTCGCAGACACTTCGTTCGACTAGCTCATGGTCATAGACGCTTTGTCCGACCATGTTGTGGTTGTAGACTTTGTCCGACCACCTCACAGTCATAGACTTTGTCCGACCTGCTCATGGTCGTAAACTCTATCCGAGCACATCGTGGTCGTAGACGCTTCATTCGACCGCCTCGTGGTCAAAACTTTGTCCGGCGTGAGCATCAGGTTTGTCTCGCCGTCGATTTCATTGACCTCAAGTCCGAAGGATGTGGAACGGACTGTGTGTGTCAGCTTCTTCTCATCACTGCCTTCATCAACCCTGAGTTTGAAGGTTGCGGGATGGGCTGCACGCGCAAGCATTTGTCTCGAAGGGTGTGAGACAAAGCGTGCGCACGCAAGTCTTCACTGCCAACTTCAAGACTTCGTCCGACCAACTTTTAATCGTAGATGCTTCGTCCGACCGCCTCACGATTGAGACCTCATTTGACCACCTCGTGGTCATAGACACTTCATCTGACCGCCTCGTGGTCAAGACTTCATCTGACCAGCTCATGGTCGTAGATGCGTGGTCTGACTGCCTCGCAGTCGAGACTTCGTCTGACCATATCGTGGTTGTAGACGCTTCATCTGACCACCTCGCGGTCCAGACTTCGTCCGACTGCCTCATGATCGAGACCTCATCCGTCCACATTGTGGTTGTAGACTCTTCATCTGACCACCTCATGGTCGTAGAAGCTTCATCTGACCGCCTCACAATCAAGACTTCGTTCAAGCACCTCATGGTCGTAGACGCTTTATCTGACCACATCGTGGTCGTAGACTTTGTCCGACCTACACATGGTCATAAAGTCTATCTGACCACATCATGGTTGTATAATTACTTCGACCGCCTCGTGGTCATGACTTCGTCCGACCACATCATGGTCATAGATGCTTTGTTCGACCATCTGACGGTCGAGACATCGTTCGACCACCTAGTGGTTGTAGACGCTTCGTCTGACCACCTCGTAGTCGAGACTTCATCCGACCAACTCGTGGTCGTAGACGCTTCGTCTGACCACGTCGTGGTAGTAGACTTTGTCCGACTGCCTCACAGTCATAGATTTTATCTGACCTACTCACAATCGTAAACTCTGTTCGACCACATCTTATTCTGACTGCCCTATGGTCATGACTTCGTTCGAGCACATCGTGGTCGTAGATGCTTCGTCTGACTGCCTCACGGTTGGGACTTTATCTGGTGTGAGCGTCAGCTTTGTTTGCGAATGAATTCATCAATCCCGAGTGCAAAGGATGGGGGATGGACCGCACATGTCAGCTTCATCTTGTTGCCGCCTTCGTTGACCCCGAGTCCAAAGGCTGCGGGACGGAACGCACGCCTCAGAGCTTCGTCTCACCGCCGCCTTCGCTGAGCACGAGTCTGAAGGTGGCGGACGGGCCGTGCGTGTCAGTTTTGTCTTGTTGTCAGCTTTGTTGACCCCGATTCCAAAGGGCGAGGGATGGACCGCGCGTTTTAGCTTCATCTCGCCACCTCCGAAGGTGGGGGATGGGCCACGCGCGTCAGTTTCATCTTGCCACCGACTTCATCAATGTCAAGTCCGAAGAGTGGGGAACGAACTACACACATCAGCTTTGTCTTATCACCGATTTCACCAATGTTAAGTCCAAAGGGTGGGGGACGGCCTACACGCGTCACAGTTCTGTCTCACTACCAACTTCGTCGACCCTGAGTCCGAAGGGTGCGGGACAGAACGCGCGCATCAGAGCTTGGTGTGAAAGCATCTAGGCCCCTAAAAATAGTTTTGGTAATTAATGGATTTATGTGAATATGGGACTGACATGTTTATTGAATGTTTAAAAGGTTTAGTCCCTAAAATGATGACAAGATACATGCTAAGGATAAACATGAAGATAAAAGTGGCTCAAGGCAAAGGTATATGTAGACTAGGACCCTCTTTTTATTTTTTACTGGTCTTAGGAGAAAGGATGGAAGACCGGATTATAAGCTAAATGTCGTACCATAAAGAGGAATCATGGCAAGTAACTTGATAGCATATTCTTATGCCATTTGGATCAATTTAGGATCATGCATCCTTTGAAAATTAAAATTGATACCCAAATCTGTGCTCTGTTTGGAAAAACAGAAGTATCAGAGTTTTAACGGCAGAACTACTGTAGAGCGGAAGTTCCGTAGCCATGAGCGGTACTTCCGGCGCTTGGAAGCTCCAAAAAACTGAGCGGAACCTTTTTCCAGAGACCACCCCGGAATCGCTCGGTGCTCTGTCCGGACAACTGGAAGTACTAATGTGCAAATCGTGGTACTTTCGCTTCCCAGAAGCTCCGGCTATCTGAGCGGAGCCTTTTTTCTAGAGAGCACCCCCGGGACGATTTTAAATCCGTGGCAAATGGAAGTACCAGAGTTTCAATGGCGGAACTACCATAGAGCGGTAGTTCCACAACCTCAAATGGTACTTTTGGAGTACGGAAGCTCTGAAAGGTCAGGCGGAACCTTTTTTCCAGAGAGCGCCTACTCTCAGCCTCGGTTCAAACGGAAGTACCGCACTGACTTTTCGAAACTACCTGCTAACAGAACTGCCGGATTTATAATGACGGTAGTTCCATGTTGAATTTTAACGGCTAGTTCAGAAGCTTTGACATAGCCATTACTGTCCCGTCAGAACAGGTGCGGAAGTACCGACCTTTGGCCTGCGGTACTTTCGCTCGCCTTGAATTTTTCTGGAATTCAATTCTAGCGGCTAGTTTTGGTTGGTGAGAGTATAAATACCTATTCACCTGCTCAAGGACATTAAGAACAGACCCCATTGACCGTCTTTGAGCATTGAGCATTCACTCCACACCTCTCTTTCTCATTGTGCATTTGTTTGAGGTAGTTGAGCCAAACAAGTGCATTGCATCCGTTAGATTGATCCTTTGGCACTTGATTGTCATCAAGCGAAGTGTGTGATCTTTTACTCTTGGTGTTTGCTGGCACCTTGATGACTTGGTGGAGTTTGCGCGACGACTTCTTCAAGAAAGTTGTGAAGAAGCCCGGCATTGACTTGTGAGTAGTTTGAAGTCCACCACATTTGGAGTGAAGGAAGAACTACCACAACTGGATCGGCCTCTACAGGGAGATGCCACAACCATGTCAAGATCGATCAAATAATCTTGCTCCAGGAGGTTTACAGCGTCCACACCCTCGGGGATTGGAAGCTACCAGCTGCATCAGCTCGCCCATCAACACTTGCATGCTTACTGCTGGGGGATGGGGGTGGGGCTAGTCTGGGCTAATTGTTCAAGCCAGCTCGCTCATCGGGACCTCTGCGATTGCTGTCGAGAGAGTACTGTTGTAGGGGTGGCCCAACCCCCTGTGACTAGACCTTGCAACTAGTCCAATATGTAATAGGCCCAATTGTATAGAAGAATGTACCAATATACCCTCACCTTTTGTAATTATCAAGGAGTAGAATGGGAATTTTCCACCCTATCCTATTTATGTAAATAAACCCCCAAGAGGGGTATAAGAAAGGCAGATCTGCCTATTTCATACACAAGCACTCTCTCTCTCCTGTCGTTGGCTCTCTCTAATTAGTTCCCTCATATATTGTTTGGTCAGTAGCCGCAAGTGTGCACATTTTCATTGCAGTGATGTCTCTTCACTTGTTGCTTCTTATCCCCAACTGGATCTAGTTGCGTGTTTATGCATTGTTGTAATCTCAGTCTCTGTAGTCGTTGTTTTCGTTAGACCATGTGGCTAGGTCTAAGATATTTTGGTGATGAATAATTGACAATGGTTAATTTGTGATGATGAATAATTGGTAGTTTTGTTTAGCGTTGTTATGCGAGTTGTATCGCGTGTGTGCGGATTGATGTTGGTCAAGTTTGGATGAACTTGTGTTGGAAGAATGTTATTTGGTATTTGCATATGCAGGTTGGGTGTAGAGACAGTCATGGTCGGTGATGAGGAAGACCGGGAGTAGGAGGGGGAAATCTGAGGTCCAAGCGGTCGAGAATGTCACGAGGTGGTCGGGCTCACGCTGGAGCACATGGAGATCAAAGGTGGATGATGCGTGGATAAGATACAGGAGGTGCGATCCTGGAGGCTTCGACACGTGATAAGTTGGAGAAGTTGTAGTTGGAATTTTGGAAATTCCGTGTTAGGAAGGGTTTCGGGTCCCTTATTTGTTGGAATTGGATTATAATTTGTGGGCTTAGGATAAGCCCAGGTTTTGGGCCCTAAATAATTGTGTTGTTGAAAGCCTAAATTCTAAAATTAATAGACTTAGAGCTTTAATTCCTGATGATGAATCATGTGAGTTTTGTCAAGTTTTACATTCTGAGTTGGAGGCTTCTAGATCTATTAGTGTATCAAATCTGGTTCAACTTAGAGATGTAACTGACAAATTTGATGATTTAAAATTGATACATGATTCTTGTGATGAAAAATTAAAATTTGCTAATGATGAAATTGAAAAGCTCAAATCTAGTTCTTCTACATGTTTAGATTCAAATATTTCAAATGCTCAATCTAAAGCTTGCCCTAATTGTGAATTGCTAGAAGCTAGACTTAACTCATCTCAAGAATCTATTCAACAAATGTTTTATCATGAAAACATGTCTTGCTCAAATTGTCCTAAGTTAAATATTGAAATTGAAACTTTAACTAGGCAATTGCTGATTTTGCTGAAAAGGAAAGATTGGCTCAATCTAGTGCTTCCAAGAATTTTGTGAATGAACATGTTAAATGCACTACTTATTCCACTTTGGCTAAGGAAAATAAGTACCTTAAGGATCTCTTTTGGCAAGAAAAATCTGAATATGATTCTAGACAAGTCAAAAACAAGTGTGAAAAATCGTGGTCTAGGATTTAATTTTGTTGAGCATGCCAAGAATAATCCTCCTAAGGTTGTTAAGGACCTTGAACCTGGAAAAATTAAAGTAAAATCTGAAGCAAAACAAACTGTGTTTAAATCTGCTGGCTTTGTGCAAAGTTCATCGAATAATAATGTAGGTCCTAGCTCATCATCTCAAAAGAATTCTGGTTATGTGAAATTCCATTGTACCTACTATGGAAGAGATGGGCACTTACATGAATTTTGCTTTAGGCGTGCTAAGAAAGAGAAGAAGGAAAGATTGAATGTTTTAAGATAAAAACGTGCAATCTCTTTTATTCCTAGAACTAATGTGAAAGCTAAATTTTTAGAGAAGTTTTATGATGATTTTAAATCTGCTTCACATGCTAGTTTGGGATATAATTCAAATAAGTCACGTTCTTTTTAGCATTTTAATCACCCACATGCTCATGATTTTGGTTCTAGATTTGTTGCTGTCTTTCCACATCGTGTGTCACAGTACTGTATTCCTAGATCTTATTTTACTAACCCCAGTACTGTGAGACCGATGTTTTCTGTGATGTAAGCAGCTAACAAGGATGGAGAACATGAGTTAGATTGGGTTCTAATCTTTTACATCATTGCTTGATTGGAACAATTGATGGTTCTTCACTTCTTTGATGGTTTCCAAGAGATTTTACTTTTGAGAGACTATGTGGAAAAGGTGATGTAGTCTTACACCTTATTGGGTTGGATTCTCAGGTTGCTGATATTATTTCAAAACCACTTGATTCTGCACATGTTGCTCTTTTGCGAAGTGAGTTGGGCGTGTTGCATCCTATAAGATTATTCTGAGGGGGAGCTTGATGTTTAAGAATTTAGAAATCTTTGTTTATTATACTTGTCAATTAAATCAACAAGTCCAAGCCATCAAATGTAAATAAGTTGCGGAGCTCTCTTTATCATATTTATTCATATGTTGTGTAGCTTTAATCATAATTGGTTATAATTAATTTGTTGCACTTGAACTAAAATATGATATGGCGGAATTGTTTGACTAAATTGATTCTAGATAGTATTTTGTGATGTTCAACAAAAAAGATTAGCTTAATTGTGAGTCTTATTTTAAATCTCGGTTATGAGGCTCACATGTTTCATATTACAATCTTTTTATGATCATTCAATTTGGTATATCACAAAAAAATGAGAAAGAGACATTTGAAAAGATATATGCTCCAAGCATACCATGGTAAACAAAAAAAAGGCACAAAAAGGGCACGAAATGAAAAGAAGTATGCTTCAAGCATGTCACTATTAACAAGAAATAAGCTATTATGAAAAAAAGTATGCTACAAGCATGCCACATGCGTAAGAATTGAATGTGGAGCAATAGATTGTTATATGAGACTGCTAGCTCGTATAGATTAAAGATTTGCTTCACTTTTAGGCTTTAACTTTTTGTTCTGATATCTTATTGTGCTTTCTATAATTGGTTTGGTCATTGTTGAGATGCCTGTCATTTATATAAATTGCTTAATTATATTGAAAACTTTGTTTTGATATTGCTATATGATATATGATTTCATATGATTTAAATAGCTCTACTCAAAAAAAATATGGCTTGGTTAAATTATTAAATCAATTCAAAGTGACTTGGATAATTTACAAAATTTCTTGATTTTTACTCTCATTGCTCGTTCTTAGAATTATCTTTTCTCTGAATTTTCTTGATGATTACATTGCCAAAGAGGGAGAAATTGGAGAGAATGTGAGATATTGGAGAAATATGCTAAAATTACATCTCTTGTGTTGAGGGGGAGAGATTTGAGACTTGTAGCTTAAAATACTTTTTCGGTTTCAGTTCTTCACTTATATCTAATTGAAGCTAATTTATCATTCTATTTTAAGATGTTATCAATGTATTTATCAAAGGAGAGATATGAATTCATCAGTCTATTAAAGCTTCACGAACAATAGATCCACGCATCTTCGTTGTCGTCCACGTCTGGAGACGCAAGATTGTGGACAGCAATACTCGAGCAAGCGGTTTCTACCTCGTACCGAGTGTCGAGTTGAACCATGTAGTTAGATTGTTATATATTGTCTGACATCAAGTCTACCTCGTACCGAGTGTCGAGTTGGAACCATCTAGTTGGGTGGTTAGATTGTCTGGCGTCTAGTTGTGTTTGTTAACAGTACATTTGATCTCTGACATCGAAAGAATACCAAACTTTCTCTACAGTTTTGGAAAACCAAAGACAGAATTAGCACAGCCGTGCATGCTTGTGTCTTTTGGGTGGTTCAGGTTGGAGCTTACGTGCACGCTGAAAACTTGTCAAATATCTCAGCTTGGTTTAGCCTTCGTTTAACCTCCGATTACCTTTGTATATTTTCATTTCCCTCCAAAAAAAAAAAGGTCAATTTTGTGTAACAACATGAAGGGGAAAATGCATTTCTGAACCTCTGCAAGGTGCAAGAACAAACTACTACACGTAACCATTCTACAGCTCATATCTGATATACACATGGTCACATGACTGATGACTCACATCTATCTCAATAACTGGGGGAAAAAACATGTAATGATGTGCACTGCTCCTGGGAGCTGAGCCAGAAGAGATCCTAATCTTTTCAGTTTTGTGTAGCCATCATGCAATTGTGTCCATGCCACTTCGGCCCCGCTCGTTTCGACCTCAGTTTCTGGCTTATTTTTCATTATTCATAAATTTCATCTTTTTTTTGAACTTTTGGCTTTTTTGAGTTTTTTTCCGGTTCTTTTTTCCCGTATTCGTTTGTATTGCCCGTGATGAGCTAGCATATTTTTTTTCTTTTTTTAAATTTTTTAAATTTAATTACGCTAAATAAGTCACCTTCAGCTACAGTGAGATTTCAGCTGCTACAATGTAATTTCAGTCATAAGCCACAGTTTTTTAGCCCAACTGAGTGGGGCCATCTTTTCTTTTCTTTTCTTTCTTTTCTTTTTTGCTTGGTCGCACCATTGGTTGTGTGCAGGGCTACCACCCTGCAATATTAATGTCTGGCAAACACCGTCAGAGAAGAGAACGTCGCAGTTGAAGTGAAGCAATGAAGTTGAAAACTTAGGCCGTAACAACCAATAAAAACTACAGAAACTCCTAAAGGAGGTGCTTGTATACTTTCTTCAATAATGATTTACATAATTTTTAAAGTATGATAAATAATTGATAAATATTAATTATATCTCTTCATTTACTTTAAAATTAGTTCTGCTCCTGTTAAAGATGAAAGTATAGAAGTACTGCTCAACTCGTAATCAGACTTGGAAGAAACGCTCTTTAGGTAGGGGCAGACCCATAGAGTAGGGCCACGGCATACCCTGGCCCAACCGCACCGGCAGGTGGCGGGGGTCTGCCCGTTCTGCCTGCAGGAGCGACTGTCCCACCTCTCGACGTCCGCGTCGCTGCCGTCCGTCCTGCGGGGTGGCAAGGTAACGGAGGAGGAGGAGGAAGCGTCATCCTGCTCGGAGGCGTCCACCATGTACTCGTCCACGGAGGGGTCCAGCGGCGCGTCGTCGGCGTCAGGGTCCGCCACTCCGTGGGCGGCGGCGTTCCACCACGAGATGAGGCGCGGCGCCGCAAGGCTGTCGCTGTTGATGAGGCACGAGCGGGTCGTGGCCGTGGACGGCGACGAGGTGATGGGCGTGGTGATGAGGAGGGAGAGGGCGAGGGCGAGGAGGACGAGCTTCTGGGCGAAGCTGCTGCATGTGACGTCTCGGGGAGGAGGCAAGAAGGACGGGTGTCGTTGGCGCACTCCAAGACGCTCGGGCCCGAGAGGAGCACCGCGGCCAAGTGGATCCTATTCTGATCACGCCATGCATGCAGCTAGCAGTGATGCAGATTTGTGTGCCTATGTCGTTTAATTTGTTCTTGACATCTTGCTTGTTAGATCTAATTCTGTGTGGTAATTTTTTGGTTCATTTCATTGTTGGTTTTGGTCTCTGGACTCTGGATGCCGAAGGGACAGACATCCTAGCTAATTAATATCAATGTCTAATTAATATCAATGTTATGTACAGATTTCAAGCAAATAATTTACTTGATTGATATTCTTTGCCCCAGCCAAACGCGCCAATCAATCCAGTCCTGACGGTTCACCTACCGCACGCCACGCGCCGCCTCGATCCAGTGATCCCAGTCGTTCGCGTGTCACTGCGTGCCGGCTGCGGGCTGCCTGCCCCTGTGATTAGTGTTGAAGGAAGACCACATCCAGTTTCGACTCACTTCCTTGAGGATGTTTATGAGAAAAATGGAGTACTGTCTTGCTTTGGATTCTCCTGCATCAGGAGCATACTTCTCACAGCATGGAGAAAAGGTTTCATCCCTTACTCATTTCTCATTCTCAATAGAGTACATATCCTGCAACCATTGAAGCCTTGTGAGCATGTGACTATTACTGTTATGTCTGTATTTGTTAGACCATGTGACTAGGTTTAGAATATTTTGGTGATAAATAATTGACAATGATTAATTTGTTATGATGAATAATTGGTGATTTTGTTTAGCGATGTTATGCGAGTTGTGTCGTGTGTGCGGACTGATATTGGTCAAGTTGGGACGAACTTGTGCCGGAAGAATGTTCTTTGGTCATTGCATGTGCAGGTTGAGCATGGAGGCGATCATGGTCGGTGACGAGGTGGACCGGAACTAGGATGGGGAGATCTAAGGTTCAGACGGTCAAGGAGGTCACGAGATGATCGGGCTCATGGTTGGGGCGCATGGAGATCAAAGGTGGATGACACGTGGAGAAGCTACGGGAGGTGCGGTCTTGGAGGCTTTGACACGTGACGCGTTACAAAAGTCGTGAGTGTGAAAAACCCGTGTTAGGAAGGGTTTCGGATCCCTTGAAAATTAGTGGGCCAAAAGTCTAGTTGAGGTAAAAAGGCCCAGGCCTAGTTGGAGTTGGATTAGGATTTTAAGGTCTAGTTGGAGTTGGGATTTTAAGTAGAGTTTGAAGAGGTGTTTTAGGGAGCTGTATATATATGTATAAAGGAGAACGCGTTTTTGGAACGGCGCGGTTCGGGCGAAGAAAAGGGCGTGCGGCAGTGTAATACGAGAAGAAACAAGACGGCGCACTGTGCTGATGGATGGATGAACAGTATACGTGTTTTTCAATAAAAGTTTGTGAGTTTTTTATTTCGCATCTATTATCATTTTTCTTGGTTTTTTGATTTCTATAGATTCTCCATTCATTGATGTATGTCTAGGTATGTTTGTTGCTTACATGCATGAATTAGTTTTAATTAAAAATTGATTAGAAAATTAAAAAAACGTGCACATTCGCTGATCGGTCGGAAGTTTTCGTGCTACAGTACTTTTGCTGCAGTACGCTACAGTATGCTACAGTAAACGCTACAGTGAATCAGGAAAAAAACTGTTTTGCTTTTTTTATTTCTGGTTTTTTAATCAATTAAAAGACAGAAAATTTAATTTTTTTAAAAAAGTTTCCGCTATGTATTTCAATCATTCACCCGCTCTGATTGCTATCAACGATCCTACATTATTACTATATCTTGTAAATTTAATATCTGCACAGAAGATTCTATATTTAATATCTGTAACATACGAAAAATATGAATTTGCTTTTCAGTTTACACAAATGAGATATAGTTGTGTTAATATTATCGCCAAAGTCCTCCCCATCCCGCACCTTGCGCTTCTTTTCCGCGGCACCACCATCGATGCCCAGACTCAACGTCAGGTTCATCCGCACCACCTACTCCTCCTCCGTCCAACTTAATCCTTGAATTTAAGACTTAATATTATTTAGTGCCTGTATACCGAATTACGGTGCAAATTTTACAATTATTTACCGAATTGGCAAATGATTTTACCGAATTGCATATAAAAATTTTAGTGCGACATACCCTTTGATAAAATTCTGGGTCCGCTTCTGTCTGTAGGGCCTACAGACTGTCGCTTTTCCTTGCAACTTGCAAGAATCCTCAACTCTGCATGCATGCCTTGTGGAGTTTACTTATTGGCCCAGCAGTCAAGCAGGGAAGCTCACAGCTCCAACTCTGAAAAAGAGTAGATAGAAAACCAGTACAGGGGAGAGAAGAGGAGATGGCATTTCTAAGCCTCCTTGCACGTCATGCAGTTTACCCAGGTACCTAACTTCGGTTCATTTCTTGGAAACATTATCATACTACTTTACTAGTACAGTTGTGCTTGTATACATGAGAGGAGTGTAACAGTGTACATGGGTGCAGCTGCAGGTAGGAGCACACAGTGCAGTGGCATCAAGGTGACAACACTCAGATCAGGGGGGGAGAGATCAAGATCAAGAAAGGATTTTGTTCTTAATGTTTCGTCGTTGCGAGAGCTCACCGCTTGCTCTCTGAAGACTCCTCCGTATGGCAAGTCAAAGAGGATCAATCCTAGAGATCTGTTCACCTTCTCCTACAGGTTTAACATTGAAATCCCCATGAGTGAAACTCCAGGGGTAGGTTGTGTGATATAAGTAGCCTCCAAGCTTGGTGATTTCACTTTACCCTTTCAGGTGATCTTATTCCCTGAGGTTCTTTATGCAGGCATCCATCGATGAGTACCTTCAGAACAGGCCCAGGATCGTTGGAGCTGTGTTTCCTGATCAGCGCAAACGTACCAAACTTAGTGATGTGAGTCCCAATTTCTTTTCTTTAGTCTGAAGTTGTGAACTGAAATGAGGAAAACATGTTTTTTTAAGGGAGTGTCTATACAATATTTGACTGTTTTTTAGGACAAAAACAGTCAGATTTTGAGCTGTTAGATGGAGATCCAACGTCCTAGATCATTTTTTTTGGAGGGGGTCATTTTTTTTGGAGGGAGGTTTGTATGGGTGGATCCATTGGATAGAGATCTATCGTTTCAGATCAATCTGACTGTTTTTATCCTTAAAAACAATCGAATGTTGTATAGCGGTACTCTTTTTTTAAAGAAACTTTTCGGTGATTTTTGTGTCATTTCATCGGCTCTGAAGCCTAAAACGTCACAACAATCAGCCACAATTTTCTTGCCAGCAACCATCCCTTCTTTTTAAGGAAGAACTGCTTCAGGGCACCATCCATGTGAACAAAACACGTAAGCCTAACAAAGTACTACTGATCCATTGATCTTACAGGAAGAGTGGAGCGTTCAGCTCCTCCCCATCCAGTTCCTCTTCCTGTCGGCATACCCGGTGATCGTTATGCGCTTCGTCAGCAAGTCCAACGGGAAGGAGTACCCGCGCAACGTCCCCGTCCACGCCACGAGCCTCCTCCTGATGGAAGTGGTAATTGAGCCACTGACAATCCATTCCTCATTTCCGTCAGATTCAGACGTCTGAAATTCTGAACGTACGTACCGTCCCCTACTGTGCCGTACGCAGACGGACTACAAGCTGAACGGCCTGGACAGCAATGCCATGCCGTCGCATCTCGCCCTGACCGTCCGCGGCACGCTGTACCCACAGCGGGAGGGCAAGAAGAGCCTCAAGGGGAACGTCGAGATGAGCGTCGGCTTCAACCTCCCGCCGGTGCTCGCGCTGGTGCCGGAATGCATCATCAGAGGCGTCGGCGAGACGGTCGGCATTTTGGGCAGTCCTTGTGTAAAATCATCGTGTTTCCTTCTCAGGGCTAACGGGCGTTTTGATCTGTGATCATGGTGCAGGTGCTAAAGCAGCTAGCAGAGCAGATGAAGCAGGACATCGACACAGGCCTGGCAGCAGATTTCAAGAAGTACAGGAGGGAGAAGCTAACCGAAAATCGAACTTCACCCAGAAAATTTTGAGGACATGTGTGTTGAGAAACCTGGTCCTGGACCAGGAGCCTAGACCCATGGTGGACACCTCATCAGTAGACTATAAATAAGGAGCCGTACCGGCAGAATTTGGACTCATACAATTAAAAGCAATAAAAAAAGATCAGGAGTTCTCTCTACCTCTCTGTGTGTTTTCAATCTATTATTCTGTCTTCTGTAATTGAACTCGTTTCGCATTAAACAGAGGAATCGATCGGACTGGTCGCCAGTGACGGTTCCTCAACACGTTATCAGCACGAGTTCGCTCCGGTTAATCGAAGATAATCAACGAAGCTCTAATAGATTGAATTATCTAGATCGCTCTAAATTCCCGAGACCGACACTGGCACGACAACCGGAGCCGACCGCATCGCCGCACGGCCGCCCGCTCAGTTTCTCTGCGCCCCGAGCGCCGCCGGCGCGACCTCAGCCCGTCACGGGCCGCCGCCTCCCACACGAGGCGCCGCCACTGTTGCCACTCGGCTTCGGATAGCGCCCGCCTCGCCGTCGGCCGCCGCCCGAGATCCGCTCGGGTCTACAGCCCGTGGTCGGCCCCGAAGCCGCCCGCCACTGAGCTGGCCAATCCCCCCACTCCGCCGGCATCACCGATCACCGTCGCCTTGCCCCGCCTGAGCCAAAGCTCAGGCTGCTGCCGCCGCCATGTGAACGGGATAAGGGGAAACCCTACCCGGTTTTGGTGACTACCAAGCAAGTCGGTTGGACCAAAAAGAAAATGGGCCGGTGGGGGCCGCTGGCGGTTTTGCAGAAAAACCCTGAAAACATTGAGAATTACCGAAGAGCTCTCGGATTTTGCATATCGGTCCCGAATAGGGAGCCGTACCGGCATAATTTGGACTCATGCAATCAAAAGCAATAAAGATCATGAGTTCTCTCTACCTCTCTGTGTGTTTTCAATCTATTATTTTATCTTCTGTAATTGATCTCGTTTCGCATTAAACAGAGGAATCGATCGGACTGGTCACCAGCGACGGTTCCTCAACACGTTATCAGCACGAGTTCGCTCCGGTGAATCGAAGATAATCATCGAAGCTCTAATAGATTGAATTATCTAGATTGCTCTAAATTCGCAGTTTCGCTTTGTAGATTAATTTTCTACGGTGCAAATCCGCTCTAATCTACCGCGAGCAAACTTGATGTCGCTGGCACAATGTCGATCGGTAGATTGCATACAGAGTAGATGTCGATTGCACTATAGATTGAAAAAGGGGGGAAATTTGCACGGACGGCCCCATACGGCCGCCGCACGACAAGCTGCCACTGGCCCAACGCCGGCCGGCCACTCGGCCACCCGAGGTCATCCCGTCGCGCGCGCCCGGCCCGCAGCCACGCGCCGCTTCAGCTTCTCCTCGTGTGCAGCGCCTGAAGACCGGCCGCCGCTCGTGGACCACGCCTGCATGCGCCGCCTCGGCGCTTCGGCTTCCCCGTGTGCCGCGCCCGAAGACCAACCGTCGCTCGAGGACCACGCTTGCATGCGCCGCCCCGACGCTTTGGCTTCCCCGTGTGCCGCGCCCGAAGACCAGTCGCCGTTCGTGGACCGCGCCTGCATGCGCCGCCCCGGCACTTCAGCTTACCCATGTGCCGTGCCCGAAGACCGATCGCCGCTCGAGGACCGCGCTTGCATGTGCTGTCCCGACGCTTCGGCTTCACCTCGGCCGCTGGCCCGAAGCCACGCCGCCGTGGTCGCCCGCACGCATCACCCCGAGCCGATTCGACCCACGCAGCCGCATGGCCACCTCCGCTCGGTAGAGCCACCGCCGCCCCCGCATGGGCTGCCGCCCCACACGAGAGGCCGCGCGCGCTCGGCTGAGACCGACGCTAGCAGGACAACCGAAGCCAACCGCGTCGCCGCACGGCTTCCCGCTCAGTTTCTCTGTGCCCCGAGCGCCGTCGGCCCGACCTCAGCCCAGCACGGGCCGCCGCCTCCCGCACGAGGCACCGCCGCCGCCGCCACTCGGCTTCGGACAGCGCCCGCCTTGCCGTCGGCCGCCACCCGAGATCCGCCTACCACCGAGCCGGCCGATCCCCCCACTCCGCCGGCATCACCGGTTTGCCGACTTTAAGATGGTCGGGGAGTAAAATTCTGCCTGGCACAGGATTTGTACCAATCTTCAACTCTGTGCAAGCAAATCATAAATGAGCAGAAGATTGAAAAGACCCTATTTACCTTCCACCGCAATGCAGTACAATCCACTCGCAACTATCGTCAAGACGGCTATAAGGAATACGCCGAATTGATTGATATGATGCAGGTTGCAGAGGCTCAGGATGAACTTCTCCGCAAGAATTACGTCACTCAGTCACCGGGGAGCTACGCTGGCCGTGAGGCCAACGTCGGGAGCTACAAGGTGCGAAAGCCCTTGCAGAAGAGAAAGGGAAGCAAGGGTAAGGCCGCAGCCCAGAAAAGGCAAATCAGATGCTCCACGTGAGAATAAGGCTAGCAGGCCAAAGCGGGATGGCAAAGGGTAGCATGAAGCTCACTTTACATCGGCTGAGGGGGAGAGTTCTGAGCAGCTGCCTGCACTGATGGTGGTTGAAACCATCACGACAGCAACACCCCCTGTTGACCTAGAAGCAGCCAACGTCATGATTTCTCTTGAAGAGAATGTCACCGTCGAGAAAATAGCAGAAGAAGTCTCTGATTAATTAGCAGATTAAGTCTGATGTACAGAATGCATTTAGACTTTAATTATCATTTATTTTGTGTGAAAAAGCCAAGTTAGAATTTGCATGGATGATACTTTAGCATTTATTTTCTCGTGATGGTTGGATGATATTTGAAGAATTCATTCAATTATTCAGTTTATAATGACATGATATGTTCTGATATTGAAGTATTTTATTTATGTGTTGATTGCCTTCTCATGCATATTAATAAAATACCTTATATTAGAACATGTGTGGCGCCCTATGAAGGAAGTGTGCTTAGCTAGCAGCGGCACAACTAATACCATCTTAAGAGAGACTAAGTATTTTCAGTCGATTCATAAGAATGCTAGCACCCTTACGACAATTGCCGGAAGCAATGCATGTATAATTGGTTCAGGAAGAGCCACAATTATATTCCAAATGGGCACAACTTTGGTCATTAAAGAAGCTTTATTGTACCCAGAATCGACTAGAACTCTCCTAAGTTTTAAGAATATTCACGCCAATGGTTTCCACGTTGAGACTGAAGAAGAGTACGGTAAGGAATACCTGCTCATTACAAAGCGCAAAGAGAATGGAAAAAAGGTATTAGAAAAACTTCCTTCACTAGAAACTAGGCTACATTATACCAACATCAAGACACCTGCAGCCTACACTGTCCTGAAGACAATATTTAGAAGCTCTGAACTCTTCTGTCTCTGGCATGACAGATTAGGCCACCTAGGTCTTAGAATGATGAGAAATATAATCAATAATTCCCAATGGCATAATATTAATGTAAAGAATTTTCCGAATCACAAAAATTTTGTGTGCCCTGCATGTGCCACCGGAAAATTAATTACTAGACCCTCCACTCTAAAAGTGAAGGATGAAATCTCTGCATTCCTGGAACGCATCCAGGGAGACATTTGTGGTCCCATTCAGCCTATTTTAGGGTCATTTAAGTATTTCATGGTGCTCATTGATACTTCCTCAAAATGGTCGTATGTGGGTTTGTTGTCCATAAGAAACCATGCTTTCGCAAAGCTGATCTCGCATATCATTCGCATCAGAAATGTCTTCTCTAACCATCACATCAAATCCATCAGAATGGACAACGCCGGAGAATTCACTTCAAAGGCATTTGATAATTATTGCATGGCGATGGGGATTGCAGTTGAGTATTCAGTACCGCATGTCCATACCCAGAATGGTTTGGCAGAGTCATTAATCAAGAGAATTAAATTTATTGCCTGACCTCTTTTGATGAGGATAATTTCCTAACATTAGGGAGAGGAAATCAACCCCTTGATGAAAAATATCGAGAAATTACGTGTCAAGCCACGGGAATCCATGCACATGACCTGCGCACTACTGAAGCAAAGAAAGAGGTCCAAAAGATCATTGACTTGCAAGAATTAGCAAACCAGCTGCCTGATCACTTTAGTGATCTGAAAAGCGTGACTAAGTCGCATGTACCTGCACGCAATGCACCGGAGAGGGTTGAAATACCAAAGAAAGCAGAAGGTATCCCTAATCCCGTCTAGAGGCCTCAGAATAAAAGGACAAGAACTCCAGCTTCTCGAATCCCAAGTAACCGGGGACGCCCGGCAAAAAAAGATAAGAAGGGTTTTTCACAGCCGATCACTAAGTCCCCTAGAATGAGAAGGGGAGCTAGTTGAGACCTAGCACAAGTATGACACCTTCAGAAAAGGGCATACCGGATCTGAATATCCCCATGGAAAAAGAAATCGGTATGGATGTGTGTGCACACATCGGAGCCGAAAAACTAAAGGGACTTGCCACCGCAATTGGAAGAAGCGATGTGCAAGGAAAAGCTCTAGAAGAATCAATCGCTCCACAAGAAGCAACTCATGAAGAAATAGCTATAAATTATGTGCACACGAGAGAGTCCATGAATAAGACAACAGCTAATATCGAGATCTACTCTGCAAAGAAAATTGCCACAATCATCAATCTTGATCTCGAGCCTGCATCGCTCGCTGAATGTAAGAAAAGATCATATTGGGAAAATTGAAAAAAGGCAATAGAAACTGAATTACTATCTCTGAACAAAAGAGAAGTGTTTGGGCATGTATGCTGCACACCTCCCCATGTGCACCCTGTAGGACACAAGTGGGTATTTGTTCGAAAGAGAAATGAAAGAAACGAAGTAGTGAGATACAAAGCAAGGCTGGTAGCATAAGATTTCACTCAACGTCCAAGAGTTGATTATGAAAAAACCTACTCCCTAGTCATGAGTGGAATTATCTTTAGATATTTGATTTTAATGGCAGTGAACTTGAATTTAGAAATGAAATTGATGGATGTGGTAACTGCATACATTTATGGAAACTTGGATTCGAAGATTTATATGAAGGTCCTTGAAAGAATCCCTCTCCCGAACCAAGATAGAGCAAATAGAAATCTATACAGTGTGAAGCCCAGAGAATCTCTGTACGGACTGAAGCAATCGGGCAGAATGTGGTATAATCGCTTAAGCAACTTTCTCTGCAAAAAGGCTACACGAACAATGAAGACTGTCCCTGTGTGTTTATACGACGATCCCAGAATGGATTTTGTATAATCTCAGTGTATGTAGATGATCTGAATATCATCGGGACAATGGAAGACATAAAAGACGCAAGCTCCTACCTAAAGTCAGAATTTGAAATGAAAGATTTAGGCAAGACCAAATTCTGCTTAGACCTGCAGCTTGAGCATGTCCCTGAAGGAATATTAGTACATCAGTCGGCCTACACCCAGAAGGTGTTAGAAAGGTTTGGCTTTGAGAAGGCATACCCATCGAAAGTACCAATGATCGGGAGATCTTTACAGTAAGAAAAAGATCCTTTCCGACCTAGAGAAGAGGGGGAGAAAATCATGGAACCGGAATTCCCATACTTAAGTGCAGTGGGAGCACTTATGTATTTAGCAAACTGCACTAGACCGGACATTGCATTTGCCGTGAACCTGTTAACAAGGTATAGTGCAGAGCCTACCAAAAGGCATTGGCAAAGCATAAATGACATCTTCCGATACCTCCAAGGAAGCAAGGACCTTGGATTGTTCTACAGAAAGAATCAAGATATGAACCTGATTGGCTATGCAGATGTCGGGTACCTATCTGACCTGCATACCACAAGATCACAAACAGGCTATGTATTCCTATGTGGTGGAACTGCAGTTTCCTGGAAATCGTCTAAGCAAAGTCTCGTAACGACTTCGACGAACCACTCAGAAATTATAGCATTGTATGAAGCCACACGTGAATGCACTTAGGTCCGACGAATAATTTACCACATCCAGCAGTCATGTGGGATGAACATTATGCAAACCCCCACAATTATCTATGAAGATAATGCAACTTGCGTTGCACAAGTGCAAATGGGTTATGCGAAGAGTCATCTCACAAATCACATCAACCCCAAGTTCTTCTATGCTTATGAATTGCAAAAGATGGACGAGATTAAAGTACTGCATACTAAGTCATGTGAAAATCTAGCAGATTTGTTCACTAAATCACTCTCTGCATCTAACTTTGAAAGGTGCGTGCGAGGAATTGGAATGATGAGACGAAGTGCAGAATTCAAGGGGAGAATTCTCTCAAACCCGTTAGTAAATCTTGATCATGAAGATTAAGTACCCAAAAGAATAAGTCCTGAAGACTGAATGAAATTGGATGAATTGTACTTTTTTTCCCTTGACGAGTTTTTCTGAAGTTTCTCGACCAAGATTTTTAATGAGGCAATTCGTGCATCGCAGCATAACATGTATCACGTACTCTTTCACCAAAATTTTCCCACTAGGTTTTGTAGAATCGTCGATGGCAATCAAAGGGGGGTGAATGATTGCAGCGCACAGTGAAAACTTTTTTTTAAATTTTTCTACCTTTTAATTGTTTAATCTGCAAAACCAGAAATAACAAAAGCAAGGAATTTTTTCTTGATTTTACTGCAGCACCGAGAAAAAAGTTCCTATCGAACAACAAAACATCGTTTTTTCTTCAATCTAGCAATCAATTTTTAATTCAAACTAATTTATGAATATGAGCACAAAAAATATATAGCTAGAGATCAATGCATGGAGAATCCATAGGAATCAAAAAACCAGCAAAAAGAATAATATATACGAATTAAAAAACTCACGAACTTTTTTCAAAAACTGCAGAAACTATTCATCCATCCATCAGCACACATCCATTAGCACAGTGCACCGTCTTTTTTCTTCTCATGTCACGCCACCGCACGGCCTTTTCTCGCCCATACCGCGTCATTCCAAAAAAAGGCGTATTCTTTTTTTCGTCTCCCCGGCCGCTCACGCAGCACACGCGTCTCCGTTCTTTTTATGTAGCCAACTACGAATCCTATTCAATCTCTACTTAGAATCCTAATCCAACTCATCCAACTAGACCTGGGCCTTTTTACCTCAACTAGACTTTTGGCTCACTAATTTTCAAGGGACCCGAAACCCTTCCTAACACGGATTTTCACACTTCCGACTTTTCAACTCATCACGTGTCGAAACCTCTAGGACCACACCTCCCGTAGCTCCAACACATATCATCCATCTCTAATCTCTATGCGCCCCAAGCATGAGCCTGGCCATCTCGTGACCTCCTTGACCGTCTGAACCTCGGATCTCCCCATCTTAGTCCCGGTCCACCTCGTCACCGACCAGATCGCCTCCATGCTCAACCTGCACATGCAAAGACCAAAGAATATTTTTCCGGCACAAGTTCATCCCAACTTGACCAACATCAATCCGCACACACGCAACACAACTCGCATAACAACGCTAAACAAAATCACCAATTATTCATTATAACAAATTAACCATTGTCAATTATTCATCACCAAAATATCCTAAACCTAGCCACATAGTCTAACAGGTTTTTACGGAGTTTTGATGATGCATGAACATGTAGAATGAGTGCCCAAGAGGGAGTGTTGAAAAACCTGGGCCAGAAGCCTAGGCCCATGGTGGGCACCTCATCAGTAGACTATAAATAGGGAGCCGTACCGGCAGAATTTGGACTCATACAATTAAAAGCAATAAAGAAAGATCAGGAGTTCTCTCTACCTCTCTGTGTGTTTTCAATCTATTATTCTGTCTTCTGTAATTGAACTCGTTTCGCATTAAACAGAGGAATCGATCGGACTGGTTGCCAGTGACGGTTCCTCAACACGTTATCAGCACGAGTTCGCTCCGGTTAATCGAAGATAATCAACGAAGCTCTAATAGCTTGTCATGCCATAAATCGTCTTTATTTGCATCGTCTTTTGAAAAAGATTTCCTATGAGCTCATTGGAAGAAGACCGAATATTTCCTACTTTAGAGTATTTGAATGCAAATGCTATATCTTAAAAAGGGTCTTCGACTTTCTAAATTTCAAAGTCGATGTGACGAGAAATTTTTGCTTGCTTATTCTTCTAATAGCAAAGCTTATAGAGTCTTTAGCAAAAATTCCGGTTTAGTTGAAGAATCATGTAATATTCAATTTGATAAAAATAATGGCTCTTAAGAAGAGCAAGAGAATTTGGATGATGTAGGTGATGGAAGACTAAGGCGAGCAATGGATAACCTTGTTCGAGAACCCTAAGTCTTTTCTAGGTTTTGATTCATAATGCGAATGATTTAACGATAATTTTTTGGGCAAATTAGTATATTTGGTGTTTAAAGATGTTTGCATATCTATTCCAATGATTCAATCCAAGAAAAACACCAAAGAATTTATTTCTTAATTCGCCCTAAACGGGTCAGAGAAAGCGGAACTATCGCTTGACATGCGCGGTATTTCCAATTTCTCTGATTAAAACAACAATTTCATTCATTTATTTTTCAAACTTATTGAGAATGTTTCCTAGCTCATCCTTGATATCTTTTTCCTTTGTTTGAAGATGCCAAGGACAAGGAACGCTGGCCGCAAAATGTATATTAGGAACTTCACTCCCATGGCTCTCGGTCAATCTTCATTGCGAGCAAACCCTCTTGCAGCCCAAGTGCCTCCTCCTGCAACTCCAACCACCTCAAAATCTGCTCAAAAGACCAGAGAAGACAGAGGCATGGCAATAGCCTCTGACTCAGAGACAGAAACAGAACAGTAAAAGAGCTCACCTCTTGAACAGCCAGATGAGGATATGAATGATCGAGAAGGGCCTCAAATAGACCTCAGACAAATCATGGCTGAAGAGTATGCACGTTTGCGTCACAAAAAACAGTTTATGCTCCCCAATAATTCTATCAATCCAAGATTTCATACCAAATTTCAAGAGCAAGTGTATAAGCAGTTGTATGGTCCAAATAGACTCTTTGCAGATCACAAATATGTTGATTGTGACCACCTGAACTCAATCGACAAATATGATAGGACTTATAGGTAGTTTCAGATGACTGGAATACAAAATCTTGTGGCTCTCAAATCAGACTATAATAAAGATATAATCAGGCAGTTTTATGCTACTATATATATATATATATATATATATATATATATATATATATATATATATATATATATATATATATATTGTGACTTCCAGCATATCTCATGGATGACTGGCTGCCAATCCTTGGACTCCAATAAGCACAAGTTTGAGCTGGCTCTAAGGACAGAGTCAAGTGCACATGAGAAGGTATATGACCGACCTACACTTGAGCTCCCTATCTTGTCTGAGTACTATGATCAGAGTACTAAATTTGTCCCAGGCAAGCTTGTTGGCCTCCTCCCTATTCCCAGCCTGGTAAACCGGATTATTAATCATACTTCTCTTCCCAAGAGTGGGAATTATAATGCCATAAGAGGCCATGCATGGAACTTAATTGACTATGTTATGCAAGGTAGCAAATTTGATGTGGTTGATCTTATTATCCGGGAAATAGCATCTTCCAAGAATGATAGGATCAAAAGGATAAATTACGCTCCATACATCATGGCCTTGATCTTTCGGAAGATTAAATACCGTGGTGGTTTGGGCGGCGTCCACAAGGCTTACAAGCCTCGAGCAGAGCCTCCAATTCCTCCAGCTTTCCGTCCTCAAGCTCCACAGTAAGAAGAACCTGCAGTTGCACCACAAGAACAAGTCTCTCTCAGATATACTCGGTAATTCTCCAGATTCACGACACTCAGGCCAGGGCGTTCGCTTCTCTTTCCTCCAGAATGTACTCAATTGATGAGAGAGTCACTTATATTAAGAATGCCTTGGCTCGTCCTCCCTCCCTAGTCAGATTTGGCCGCCGTCGCCGTCGTGACCCTTCTCCTCAAGGACCACAAGAATAACCTTTTTGGTCATTTGATGCCAAAAGGGAAGAAGACAAGAAGAGGGAGAAGAGCACAAGAAAAGATAGAAGAAAGAAAATTGAAGAAGTATATCTATCTTAGCTACTATTTATGTGTCTTTACGATAAAATGAACTTGTGATGTAATGCACTTTTTGCTGAGAACATGCTTTATGTTATGTTGAACTTGAAGTTGTGGTCATTTTACACTTTGTGTTCATCTATGGTATACTTTACAATGTTACAATTATCTATTCCCTCAAGTTCAACAAACAGAGAAAACTCTACCAATTTTTTTTCAAAAAAAACTTTACATGTGTTTACAAAGTATCTTCACTTCTATATGCACATGCTCAGGGGGACCTTTCTTCGAATTGTTTTTAAGTCACAAAAGAATATACAACTCGTTTTCAAACAAGTGGTATATTTAAAACTTTATTTTTTTCATATAATATTTGTATTATCATCAATTACCAAAAATGGGAGATTAAATCATCTAGGCCCCTAAAAATAGTTTTGGTAATTAATGACACTATTTGAATATGGGACTAACATGTTTACTGAGTATTTAAAAGGTTTAGTCCCTATAATAATTGTGAGATGCATACTAAAGGTCAACATGAAGATCAATGTGGCTCAAGACAAAGGTATAAACAGACTATGATCCCTTTTGGTTTTCTCAATTTTAGGAGAAAGGGTGTAAGTTCGGATTATAGGATAGATGTACTATTAAGAGGGATCATAGCTAGTAACTTAATAGCATATTTTTGTGCCATTTGGATCAATTTAGAATCATGCATTCACTTAAAACTAAAATTGATAGCCAATTTGTGCTCTGTGTGGATAATTGGAAGTACTGAAGTGTAAACGGCGGTACTTCCACTTTCCGGAAGTTTTGACAAAACAAGTAGTGCGTTTTTTCCAAAGAGCACCCTTGAAATCACTTTGTCTCTCTAGAAAACGGAAGTACCGGAGTTTTAACGGCGGAACTACCGCAAAGCGGAGTACCGCAACCATTGAACGGCACTTCCGAATCACGGAAGCTCCGAAAATCTAAGTAGCATGTTTTTTCTAGAAAGCGCCAACATTTGGCCTGAAAGCAAACGGAAGTACCACGCTGAAATTTTGGAACTTTCGAATATCGGAATTACCGCGATTACAACGGCGGTAGTACCGCATCGACTTTCAACAGCTAGTTCAGAAGCTCTAAAATAGCCATTACTATTGTGTTAGAATAGGTACGATAGTACTGGCCGATGAACGGTGGTACTTGTGGTAACTGTTTTTAGAAGGCAAGAATTTTTAAAATCTTGCTAGTTTAAATTGTGGTAATTGTTTTTAGAAAGCAAGAATTTTTAGAATCTCCTATTCACCCACATTTAATCGGTTATCCTTGATCCTACTCCCTCAATCATGAGAGGCTACTGTTGGAGGAGTGGCCCCACCTTGGCCCAAACGGCCCACGACGCCAGCAAGATAAGTCGACAGCTTTATGGAAGCCCACAAAGCCAGGGAAATGGCATATGTACCCTAGAAGAATAGACTTAGATAGGGGTGTTTATGTAATTCAAAGTAGGAAAAAGACATGTGTATCCTTACAAAGATAGGGATATCTATGTAACTAAGCCCCCATGATTATAAATACATAACTAAGTGCGCCATGGGGAAAGGCAGATCACTCTTTTTTAGCAAAAGGTTAAATATCACCAACTTCCAAGACACTAGCACAGAATCCTATTGACATCTTTAAGGTGTGTAAGGCTATAGGCAACCTCTCCACGGCCTTTCCGTAACCCCCTTCGTTTACTGTTTGATGTGTAACCACAACACAGGGGATTTTGTACGTGTTTATTTGGAGTAAAACATATTCCATCATTGGTTGTTCCACGGGTTTATAGAGAAGTTAGAATAGAGCTGTCAAGTAGCTTTACAAATTGTTCCCAGCATGCCTAAAGCAAGACTATATGCTGGCTTACATCGTATAATATTTGTTTTTTTTACTTTAAGTTGGCATAAACCTATACCTTTTTCACCTGTTAAGTGTTGTAAAATTGTTGACAATTTATCATATTATAGTGCTATTCCACTAAAACTCGTGAGGGTGAACATCTACGATATTTATGCATGCATGGTTTTGTTCCAAATTCCTATGTGAGGTCTTTTGTCAAAAAATTTAGGTTCTCAACATAATGGATGTCATCACCTTGCCCGGTTAATCTTGGTATTATCCTATAATTTAACTGCAGCCAAACATGGTTTTTTGCAACGCACAGGCACGCAGCTAGTACTAACTACTTATCAGTACTCCCTCTCTGATATCTTCAACAAGCATGTTAAACTTGGAGCCAGAGTACTTCGATTTAGTCCCAACTCCTGAACCCATTCCCTTTGAAAAAAGCATCCCAAGTTCCCTTTCAACTTCACTGCAGAAAATGGCAGATAACACCATGTTCATAATTTTCAGTTAAACGCACAAGTATGACAAACAACCTGTAACAGTAGCAAACCAATTCTCACCTGCGGCTCCTGCGGGTTTTCATTGTCCACAGATGATTATCTCTTCTAGCCAGCACATGGACTGGCTTTGAGTCTTCCCTCCATGGGTTTGTTTCAGTCATGAAAGCATGACACAGTTACTAAAATTTCAAACCTCCGTGTTAAAAAAAAAACATCTACACGTAGTTCATCACACACACTATGTAGGAAATCATAAGAAGTCATTTTTAACGACTTAACCTTTTGGCAATTGGCATGATTGGTGAGAATGAGTGTTACCAAGCCATTTAACCACTGACTCTAGTTTGTGGTCCTACTGAAAGCAGCATAAGCATGACCATAGCAGACATGCCAGCCAATTCAGCACTTGATGCAAAGACAGCATTGCACTATCTAGGCCAAAACCTGACGAAATAACCGGGGATTGCAACAGTTAATAGTCGCGTACACACATGGTCATATCTTGGCACACCTCAACTATACATTCACAAAACACGATAGGCGTGCGTGAACGCACAAGCCCGATTCATCGCAACACGCAAGTATCACGTACACACAAAGATCACATCTTTGGACACTTTGGAGTTTGGACTATGCATTTCATCAAACACTACGCGCGCGCGCACCTAAACCCTACCAAGCCCCGTAATTTCGTGCTAATCAGTAATCACCAACCATTAAAGTTGGTAAACCCCTAGTGAAAAAACTACTAAAACCCTAAGCAAATCGAGCCAGAGAATACGGTCCAGGGAGAGGGCTAGAACATCTCACCGTCGTAGGCGAGGGAGTCGAGTGACTCCATGAGGTGGCGCCGCATGCCGTAGGCGCGTGAGGAGACGCGGCGCAGGAACTCGCCGGAGGCCCCGGGGATGCCGCCGCCCATCCCCATGGCCCTCTCCACCTCCTGCTCGTCGCCGTCGTCTCCCTCCGGAGACGGTGGAGGCGGAGGCCGGGACGAGGCGGCTGCCACGACCGCACGGCGGTGCGCGGCGGCGAGGCGGGGGCGCGGCGGTGGGAGGGAGAGGAGGAAAGAGGTGAGGTTCCCGGCGAGGGCGGTGGTGGTCGCCGGCGGAGGGAGGGACGCAGTGGCGGACCCAGAATTTTACCAAAGGGTATGCCGCACCAAAATTTTTATATGCAATTTGGTAAAATCATTTGCCAGTTCGGTAAATAATTGTAAAATTTGCACCAAAATTCGGTATACAGGCACTAAATAATATGATAAGTCTTAAATTTAAGGATTAAGTTAGAAACTTGCACAAATTACAATATAAATAGTTCAAACACCATACTAATAGTCTCAATTATACATAAAAGAGACTTACAATACTACTTGTCTGACTTTTTTGGTCTACGCTTTCTAAAGGACTGCACACATAGGGTAAAGGGCCTTAGCTTTCCCTGACAGCACACTGGTAGAAAAACAATTCATAAGCACCGACAAAAAAACATCAACAAATCAAAGGCAATCCGGTAGAGAACTCGCAATCGCCCTGCTCTGCTCTAACCAGATTCTGCTTCTAGCTTCTTAATTTTATTTTTTTTAGCTTTTTGGCTTTTTTCTAGCCTTGGCTTATAAGTCCAAATGAGCACTACAGTGTCACTACGTCAGAGCCAAGCATGGAAACCAAATGTAACAGTGTGGAAACTTGCAATAAACCAAATGTAATATAGACAGCACAACCCCAGAGAAAAATTGTTGCTCAAACCACACTATTCGTAGGTTAAAATTGCCAACCTATTATCCAAGAATAACGATGCCCAAGTTAACTAATCGCACATGAATAAGTCAGTAGGCACACTTTCGTTCAAAAAAAAGTCAGTAGGCACAGTACGACAATCGCGGGTAAACTAAAGCACAACCTATAATCCCAACCAAAATAATCACGGGATCCGCGTAAAGAAAACGCAAGGCAGGGTCACCACCTGGTCGACGCGATCCCACCACCAGAACTCCGCCTCGAACCGGTTGCGCAGCACGTTGTAGAGAAGCGTCGGGTAGAACAGCACCCTGGCGCCGGCGGCGACGAGCACGCGCTTCGCCCTCAGCCGCACGACCTCCCCGCTGCCCCAGGCCTCCGACACCTCCTGCCTCTGCTCCTCCTCTACCAGCCCCCCCGCCACTGTCTCCCAGCTCACATCTCCTCCTCCTATTTCTTCATTTCTTGTTCCGATTCATCCGAGCAAGCAGTCATTGCAGAGGCATTGGTCGATCGATCGGTCTAGCTAGCAGATCAGAGCAACAATGGATGCAGCGGCCATGGCGGACGCGCCCATAGCGCCGCCGGACGCGTACTCCCGCCGCCGTACATCAGCTCGTCGGCGGGGTTCCCCATCGCCATCGTCATCGCCATCGGCTTCATGGTCACCTCGCTCATCCTCGTCAGCTACTACTTCCTCGTCGTCCGCTGCTGGCTCCAGGGTGTTGGCGCTCGCGGCGGGCCCGGGTCAGGCCTGCTCCACCGCTCGGCTGGGCCCCAGGGTATGCTGTGGCACACCCGGCATACCCTATGGGTCCGCCCCTGGAGGGACGGCAAAAAAGCTACCATTTCCGAGGTATGTATGGCACTGTAGCTTTATAGTGCCCAAAAGAGCCTACCGGGCTCTTTTTTCAGCCTCAAAATGTTGTTTTTTTAATTTTTTCTATAATAATTAGTTTTCAAATAGATTATTTTTTAAAATAGAGTCTATAAATTAATTATAGTGCACATTGTAACGACTTCATCTATATCGATTAAAACTACATGCGAGTTTATGTTACTCCATAATCTCTCCCACGAACAGTTCAAAAGTTATAAGCCACAGCTATAAGTCGAATCCAAAAAAATATGCCCTATAAGTCTAGGTTTCCAAGTTTTGTACTGTAGCAAATGAAAATATACTGTAACTGCTATTAGTTTTTTCTTTGTAATAAAAAATTATATCATTAAGGATGATGCAAAGGAATAAGAGGGGAAATAAAAAACAAAAAAATAATTGAAAAGTTAGAACCCAGAAGCAAAAGCTCATTGGAGCGGTGTAGTCTCCATGCGTCTTTTTTATACCTGTCGCTTTGCTGTTACTTGGTAGAAGTCTTGTCGAGCCGTGGTAGCTCGACAAGTCGATGATCTGTCGAGCTGCTATAATGTGATAGGTGACAAGTATCGTCAACCGTGATTGAAGAGCTCGAGGAGAGGCTAGATTTATAAAAACGAGTATTCAGAAAACAAATTTGGAAGAAAAAATGTTACACTATCATTTGTATGAACAGTTTGGAGAGTGAAACGTGGACACGACAGCTCCAGTCTTGTGGTCGTGGAGATCTTTCAACCGCGGTAGCTGGCCAAGGTTCAGCACGTTTCGCACTCGGCTCAGCGCACGAGCGGCCGTGTTGGCTACCGTCCAGCCATGCGTGTTCCATTTTGGACCGGTTTCTCGGCTGGCGTAGACGGCAAGGAAAATTAATGCGTGGTTAGCTTATCTTGTGTGCGTGTGTGACCGTTTGATCGGTGTTTATTAGACCTAAATTTTTTAGTAACTTTTATTTTTAGCGTGTGTTGTCGTACTAAATTTGGTAGCCCAAGCAAAAAGGACATTGCATAAGTCTCATAGTTGCAACAAGCTTGGCCCTGATCATTTGGGTTTCAGCTTCTGGCTTCCGGCTTATTTTTCACTATTCATAAATTTTATCTTTTTCTGAACTTTTGGCTTTTTGTTGAGCTTTTCTGCCGGTTCTTTTTTTCCGTATGTATTTGTATTATACGTAATGGGCTAACATATATTTTTTATTTTTTTAAATTTAATTATGCTAAATAAGTCTCTGTCAGCTACAATATTTTTTTCAGCCAGCTACATTGTTTTTAGCCATAAGCCACTAAAAAAAGCCCAACTGATCACCACCATAAAGATGAAGCAATATCTCAATTGCACATTCTAAGAGACATTGAAGATCACGGTATCTCCAGTGGTTAAGAAACATGGGTATTGGGTGGGTTCTTTGAGTCGTGGCTTATAGTTTTTGACTATTCGTAAGAGAGATTAAGAAAAGGAATATAATTATATGTAATTTTAGCCGGTACAGTTAAAGTTGGTATAGTGTGTACTACAATCAATTAGTAAATCCCGTTTAAAAAACACACTGTTTAAAAATAAGTTGTTGTAACGTCGTATATAAACCATAACTATAAACATATTCAAACCTACTCAATGACGCAGTGAGGTGAGGAAACCTCCTATGTTTTCACCTGGTTACTATCGATATTTCTATAAGAATCATAAATCTGTAAAGATATAATTGGTTTCTAAAGATAGAAATCGAGAGACTAGGCCTTTCGTACTCTTACAAGAAAATCTGTGAAACTTTTGAAAGGAATTGACCGATAGGTTTTTAGTTTTGGACCCGCCCTGAACAGAGAAACTAAGCAACATCCAGAGAAACAAGGACATATGCAACATTGTTAATTATTCAGTCGAGGATGTTATCAAGCTGGATCACGTATATCCACACAGTGAATTTACATGACAAATGAAGACATAATCGATCTAACCGAACTAGTGGTAAGTTTTGGCCCAACACCGAGCACTGGGCTGAGAACGCGCAATCAAGCCCGGTCAGGGTGCGTCCCCATGGCCCATAACACTAACTATCCAGCAAACAAGCTGGATCACGTAGATCCAAACAGTAGATTTGCCAGACAAATAAAAATATAGGGCAGGTATTTTTAGACTGATGGCTTGGTTTTTCATAGTAATTAGTTTTTAAAATGTCTTTTTAAGATGGGATCTATAAATTAATTATAGTAGACACTATCCCGACTTCATCCAGATCGTCCAAAATCACACGTAAGTATCTCTATCTTCATACTATCTTATGAATAGTCAAAATTTAAAATATTAAACAAAAAATCATAAAATCACAGTATAAAAAAATCCACCCATAATCGTTCGTGTCATGGCCACTGCGGGGGCATACTACTTAAACGAATAATTTATACCTATTTATCACTTTTGATATACTTAAATACTAATTTTAAGATACTTCAATACGACTTGATTGAAAAATTTTCATTGAAACTCTTTTTTTCATGTATGAAAAGGATACATACACAAATTATGCTATATAAAAAATGGACTTTAATGAAAGTTTTTATGGAACCCACTTTGAGTATCTTATAATTATTATTAGAGCATGCTCAAATAGATAAAAAGATATAACAACACCATTAAACGAGTATATTAGAAGTAGAAGTATCTACTCTTAAGAGTATAGAACATTTTCATATATATATATATATATATATATATATATATATATATATATATATATATATATATATATATATATATATATATATATATATATATATATATATATATATATATATTACATAAGGCACCTGGGTGTCTAGGCACCCACATCAAGAACCGTCCGATACACGTGTATGATTGATATTTTTTTTGAGTTTGGGTATGGAAATGTTTTATACCCTTGATATATTTATGGTAAGTAAGTTTTGAACTCAGTTCAAACTAGTTTGAACTACTTTTGAGTTCAATGCGACTACAGTGAGTATATACCATAAAAATAATCCAAACTAATTAAACAGAAGTTGAATTTAATTTTTTTCGGAGTTTGACATCTCAAATATACTTTTTTATGGGTATATGAAGATACCCATATCAAACGTTGCGAATCTCAAAGCAAATCAACGGGTATTGATATGGGTGCCTAGGCACCAAGGTGCATGAAACACTCGTTATATATATATATATATATAAAATCACACGGCCAACCCATCGGGCCACGTGCTGCCTCCCGCCTTGGCAACGGCAACGGCCCACCCGCGCGCGTCCAACGTACGCCGGAACCAAAAGAAAAGCCGATCGAAGCGACTAGACCCAGCTTGTCACCCGAGCCGATCACCCCAACCGATGCTGCGCAGCGTGCGTGCCGACCGTACGACGTGTTGCGGCAACGTGCCACCTTAGCCGGACACCCGTCGCGCCACCACCCGCCTCGCCGGAGCCAACCGCTCCACGCGTCCAAACCCCTCTTGCCCATAAAACCCCGCGCCCCCAAAACGCCAACCCGACCACTCAACTCCGCTGCTCGCTCGCATCTTCTTGGCACCCATCCAGACTTGGTCGAAGTACCCGAGTAGCACACGGCTGATCACTTGGAACAAGCCAATGGCGGCCATGTCGCGGTCGAAGACGCTCGCAGCCCCCGTGCTGTTGCTATTGCTGCTGGTTGCGGTGGCATCCGCGGCCGCGGGGACGAAGACGGACGCCGGCACGGAGGCCGCGAGCAAGGAGGACGAGTCGTGGACGGAATGGGCCAAGGACAAGATCTCCGAGGGGCTCGGGATGAAGCACCCTGTCAACGACCTCGACGAGGAGGCGGCCGCGCGCAAGGCCGGCCACACCGTCAAGTCCGCCCAGCACACCGCCTCCGGTACGTGAGCCACCCGCACACCGTGCGCGCGCGGCACCTTTTCTCATGTGAGCGATACTGACACTAATGCGCGGCATGTGCGTGTGCGTGTATGCAGAGGCGGGGAGGCAGGCGAGCAAGAAGGCGGGAGACGCGAAGGAGGCTGCGGCCACGGGTGCGTCCGACAAGGCGGGGCAAGCCAAGGACAAGACGGAGGAGGCGGTGAAGGGCACGGCCGGCGAGGCGTCCAAGAGAGCGGAGCAGGCCAAGCAAAAGACCAAGGAGGCGGCAGAGGCGGCCAGCGAGAGGGGCGCCGAGGCGCACGAGCGGGCGAAGCAGGGCAAGTCCAAGGCCGAGGAGAAGGCCAGCGAGGGCTACGAGACCGCCAAGCACAAGGCCGGCGAGGGGTATGAGACGCTGCGGCACTCCAAGGACGCCGCCGCGGAGAAGGCGGGCGCGGCGAAGGACGCGGCATGGGAGAAGGCAGGGGCCGCCAAGGACGCGGTGTGGGAGAACGCGCAGGCGGCCGGCGAGGAGGTGCAGCAGTCCAAGGAGGCGGCCAAGGGGAAGGCCGGGGGGGCGAAGGATGCCGCGTGGGAGAAAGCCGAGGCCGCGAAGGATGCCGCGTGGGAGAAAACGGAGGCGGCCGGCGAGAAGCTGCAGCAGTCCAAGGAGGCCGCCAAGGGGAAGGCCAACGAGGGGTACGAGAAGGTGAAGGAGAAGGCGACGGAGACCTCGGACGCGGCCAAGGAGAAGCTGGAGGAGGTGAAGGAGAGGGTGACCGGCGCCGACGTCGACAAGGAGAGGCACCGGAGGGACGACGAGCTGTGAGCGAGCCGGCGGGCGTTCGATCCCTCTCGGCATAGCTGTTGTTAATGTTCTTTTTCAGTGTGTTGCTCTAGTTTTTTACACGGTCCTGTTTGCCCTACCACGATGCTGTTTCTACGTTGTACAATAATGTGATCATCTGTAGAGAACTTCGCACGAGAAAATTTGTTTTCCCCCCTGAAACTATACTAAAAACTTGAACTGTGATGGTACATGATTAACACAAATAGTACAAAGAAGTCTCTCTTCAAATCTAATTGAAAAGAGATGTATTACTACCAGCATTACGATAGACGATGCACACTAGCTCCAAGCTAGAATGGGACGCTACAGCTACGTACATCTTCCTTAAATCTAATTGAGAAGGACCTGCATTTACATACTGGATGTGAGATTACCAGTTTATGAACATATAGTATGCAGCAGCAGCAGCATGCTTCAGACGAGCAATGGTGCTTCCAGTGCCGCAGCAGCAGCGGCTCTTGGCTCTTGGGGTGGTGTCCTGCAGTCTCAAAAGTGTGGACGGCGAAACACGAGGGGATCAAGCCTGTCCCGTACCTACTGACCGTGTCCAGCCCCCTCGTCTCACCGCAGCTCATCGTGTATGCAGCGAAGGACAAGATATTGCAACTGATTAGTTCCTCATCACTGCACTAATTCCAGCAGCAAATCACATAAAAAAATGAAACTTCTTATCCTGGGATCATATCAGTTTTGGTATATATTTGTAAAGGTTGCTACTATTCTGGATCATTTCGTTTGTACCTTCGTATGATTCGAGGACGAACAAAGCGATTCCACATGAGATCTTGTCCAAGAAGCTCAGTGAGCCGTAGACGAAAGCGCAGCCGTTCAAGTCCTCTCCTACCATCGCGCTCTCCAGCCAAACTGTTGTGACCTGTTCAGAACACACAAAGCATAAGCAAGATCACAACAAGCAGCACCAAATCAGATCACCCACAAGTGCTAAGTGCAGTGACTATATTTACCATAGCGAGAGCGTTCGCAACGCCGATGACCATGGCAAGAGGGACATCAGGTTGTGCATCCGGCTCGGGAGGACGAAGACTGCGGCGCCGGAGATCACCCAGAGTATCGCCCCGATGGTGAGAAGCGACTTCAGGCGACGGCTGTTCCATTTGATCTCCTGCATTGTAGTGGATGCAAAAATGTGTGGGGATTGCAACTTTCCATGTGAAAATGTGGAAAAGTGTTACTACAAGAGTAGGACCTGCAGGACAACGGACACAGAGAAGCTGCAGCAGAATATGATGGCTGGTATCTGCAAAGAGAGGTCAGAGATCAGGGTGTAAGGAAGGAAGCAAAGGTGCTTCTCAACAATGGTTGGTACCTGCCAGCCTATGCACAAGTTGTAGCTAATGAACTGAACAACTAACAATTGCTTTTGAGTATTCGTTCATTCTCAAATCTCTGGTGACATAGAACGCGATGAGCGACTGAAAACAACAACAGAAAAAAGGAGCATATATAAGAGAGCATATCAGGAAAAACAATACGCCATAACTAATTCAGGTTAGTCATTTGGATACTTAAGCAAGAGTCTTTGAAAAAAAGAATTTTGCACAAAGCATGTTGTGATAAGCCTAATTTGTTACAAACAGATTTAGACAAAGAAAAGATGATTGCAAAGCGTATGACTTTCTCCTTTGTCAAAAGTTATTATTTGACGCGAGAAATCGCTCTCGAGATTTCTTGCCTCAGGGTATAAGGTGCGGGCGTGCCAGTGTACTAAAGTACACAAAGATAAATAAACACAAAAAGAGAAAATATGTATTTCATTCATTCATTTGAGAATAACAAAAATACAAGTTCTTTTTACATGATTACGCTCCGTAGCATGCTATGCATAGCAGACCTGACTTAGACGATGTGGTGTTCTGGCTCCTGGGGCCTTGAAAGGCTCCTGGTTAATTACATCCGCGGGGCGAACCCATGAAATACCTCCGATTAAGCTGCGTATTGATCGTCGTCTTTGGTCTTTGCTTTTACATTCTCCATGCATATGATGAATGATTGATATGAATGTGGGCATTGGCGTTATCTATAACTTCGTCAATCTATGGGACCATTAATAGCATAGTCTTTGCACCGACTATGCCCGCCTATGTTGTTCGATGTTGTTTAGCAACACAAGATAATGGGGTGATTAAGAGTGTGCATGGGTCGCGTCAAGCATGATCGATCTGATGATAATGGCAGCAAAAATCGATGTCGTGGACATATTGGTAGTCGAGAGTCATCATGGTCGAAATACATCGGATATTGTCCATAGTCGAAAGCCAACGTGGTCGAAACCCATCAGGAGTCATCTGTGGTCGAAAGCCAACGTGGTTGAAATACATCGGAAGTTATCCGTGGTCGAAATCCATCATGGTCAAAACCCATCAGGAGTCATCCGTGGTCGAAATCCATTGGGAGTCATCTATGGTCGGAAGTCATTGTGCATCGAAATAGCCGGTAATCGGAAGCCACCAGACATCAACAATAGCCAGTAGTCGGAAACCACCGGAGGTTGTCTGCGATCGAAAGCCCTTGTGGTCAAAAGTCATACTCAATTCTTCACTGGAAAGTAGAAATGGGTCGCCCTTTTCGTGGGCTCCAGATTGGCGTGGGAGGGGGAGAGAGAAGAAATTTTGTTAGCTTTAAGAGTAGTGCGAGTTGCAGTGTTTGATGTACGGTAGTGTTAGTTCTGTAGCTCCAACCAGGACATTGCAGAATTTTAGATGCACTTATTTAAGGGTGGATTCTTTTGAGTTGATGGTTTATGGTTTAAATATTTGAATTCTGACTATTCGTGAGAGATAGTACACAGAGAAAAATAGTTGTATGTGATTTTGGCCGGTACAGTTGAACTCAGTATACTTTTTACTATAATTTTTCTATTGATCCAGCCTTAAAAAACACATCGTTTAAAAGTTAATTATTGTAAACAGTATAAGCATAATTTAATTTTTAAGCACAAAAGAACATGGCCTTAATCAGAATTTTACAGAAGCCACATGCTGTGCGATGGGATTCTTGCCGCCGAGAGATTTCCAAACAGCAGAACCGCATCTCTACGAAGTGTGCAAAGGTCAAGTACATAGTGGACCAAGGGCCAAAATCGACAATGAGATACAAACTGGCAGTGATCATCGGCAGTGAGATAACTTGAATGAAAGTAGATCCTGAATGATATCGAATAGAAATAATTCTCGAAAACCAAGACTTGCTTGGGTGGCTAGTGAAAGTGGTTGTACCCCTATCCTACCAGAGTTCAAACACCAGATTTGGCTTTGCGTGTCTTATTTAAGAGGATTTTCTTTAAGTGGGAGGCGACGTGCTTGTCGCAAACGAGACGCTGCTGGTGACTTCGTCTTTTTTTTGTCAAGCTTCGCTTGTCCAGTCTTCCATAGACGTCGTGTGTGTGAGTACGTGCGTGTGTGTGGGTGTCTATGTGTTGTATTGGGTGTGTTCACAAAAAAATAGAAATAATTTTCAGATATGTGTAAATAATTAACAAATTTAGGTGGCAACACGTGTCCCCCTTTTGAGGAATAACTGCAAAGTTGTTTCTCAAAAAACTGAACCTGACATCGGCAATCATCTAACTCCTTGGCGAGTAAATAGCCGTGCCGATCTCAAATTATCACAGACATCTCCACACTCGGCTAGTGCAAACATAACACGATATGATACTCATAAACCAAATCGGCCTTGAGAATATCCAACAAGAACGATGTAGCAAAAAGCCTAATTATTTTTATCATGAGAAGAATATTTGGTCTTGCTTTCTAAACTGACGCCGCTTGTGTGGCCAAATGTCCCAGAGTATATACACTAGCAGTACATGATCTGGTCTAAACAATCCGGCCATATGAATAATTATGAAACAACACTAAGCCAGAATTAGTATGACCGATCGTACTTCAAAAACACATGAAGTTTGTTCTTGTTTTTTTATTCTAAGGTTGACTCATACTAAGGCCTTGTTCTTTTTGGTTTATTTATAGATTTTAGCATAGGCTTTTTTAGAAGCTGAAATAAATAGGACGACTTCTTCAAGTGTCTCGAAGCGGCTTCTTCAAACGACTTTCTAAGTCTAAAACTGTGTGCACCATCCGTGTCGGCAATCCCATCCACCGCCGTCTCAAAAAGAACAGACAAAAGCCATCAACCATAGCCAAAAGTCATAGGATGCTGCCCAAAAAAACAGGGTCTAAAGCCAATCATGCACTAGTCCTCGCGAACTGATGTAAAAGAGAGCTTCAAGTCAATAGGAACATATTAACTCGGCTTAGGGCTTGTTCATATAGGCCTTTGCTGGTAGTTTTTGGCTTTGACTTATGAATAATAGTGGTTGATGAATAGTGATGGCTTATAGAAGCTGGGGTGTTCGTATAGGATTATGCTTAATGAATAGTGATGGCTTATAGAAGCTGGGGTGTTCGTATAGGATTATATATGCTTGATGAATAGTAGTGGCTAATAGCTGAGTGCTTTATGTAAGAAAGAGAGATGACAACTAACGGATTCGGAATATAACAAAATACGTAGTACGTTACAACATGGTAAAGCACAAAGTACAGGAATACAACATATGTACGTACAACATTTGAAACTGAAACTCATCCTACCAAACCTCTCGCGATGCTATCTCGGAGCGTGTCCATAGGCTATTGGACCTCCCAACACTGCCTATTGTAGACTCCGTGCCTTGCCCTCGTCTATGATGTAGCTCTCATTATCGTCGGTGTCCATGATGTGCTCATCAAGCATTACGGAGTCAATGATGGAGTTGTGCATAGCCATATTGGCCACTATGACCTTCTTTTGCGTATCTATGTCGTAGCTTAGTATGCTGAATATATAAGATGCGTCACTTGTTCTTCTAAACGCCGAATGATCATATAACTTACGGAGTTTTTGCATTGAAATATAGTCTAGAAAATTGCTTGATGGCGGCGATATCGTGTTCGTTGCTTCTATGAATTTCATTCGTGGGAATTCATTCTTGTTGGGGTCGGATTGATTCTTCGGAATCCTTTTTGCCTACCGATCAATTGATCCATCTTTGCTATTCGTGGGCTTGAGTGCACACGGGCAGGAAGAATTTACCTAGGGTTTCGGTGTGCAACAATCTTAGTTGCGGCTAAACCCATCTGATTAAATTGGTCCTCGTTGGATCAAAGATAAGCTAGTAGCTGCTTGTTTGGGAAAAAGCTTCGTTGGTTCCTGGTGCAAGTCGAGGGAATCGAATTACCATTCTCTTTGGTTGTTGCGTGGAAGGAGAACTGGGGCCGCTGGAGTTAATCCCGTGAAGAACAATGATTTGGTTGTCGGTGAATCTAAACGTCCATACTAATTACTTGGTTGTCTTGTGTGTGCCTACACCTGCACTCTCCTTATTGTCGTTTGGTGTTGCGCATGTAAGAGGGAGCTGTTGTTCGTTGATGGTACCGTGAAAGATCAGGCCAACTCACGTACAAGTTAGGATTCCACTAGTTTGTGCCACACCAGATAGGTTTATTGAGATTGTTGAATAGATATGCATTCTTTATTTTCACTAGTAGGGTGCCCGTGCGTTGCAACGGAATCTTAAAAGAGGGTGAGATATGGGTGGGATTGTACGGTAAATATGATTTTTCTTTCACATGCATGTCAAGCAAAACATATCTATACAAACTAAACTCCCAAATGCAACATAAAATCTTGTAAAAAATTACTACGTGTAAAATATCTAAAAAAAATATTACATGTTATAAAATCCCAAAAGCAACATAAAGCCATCATGGCAGTCAGGTCATTGAAATGCCTCTGCCGTCACTTTATAATCGAGCCGAGAACCTAGCAGGCTAGCATGCCATACACGATTACACGTCCAAATCAACAATGCGAGAAATGGATAGACAATTTGAAGCCATTAAGCAAATAATAGATGGATAGCATGGTAGCTCTAATAGATGTTAGCAAACAATTTCAACCATGGAGCAAAGCAAATGATAGACACCAAAGGAAAACATGGAAATTGACGCAACTTCATGTACATTAGTAGTTCTTCATGATTTTCCTCTAGAGAACTATATAATGGGAATGAAACTGGAAGATCTACATCCAACTTCTTGACATGATTGGACTAATCTAGAAAATTCTGGAATCAACACAACAAAGTAAAAAAAATTGAGAGACTGATGGTGAGTCGGTCAGAAATACCGCACATAACCATGCATTGAAGTGTTGTAGTCTGCCACCAAAGAAATGATTGAGATAAACCCAATAACAACTCTAGAAACTCGAAAGGAAGCATAAGGATCAAAACAACATAGTGTTGAAAACATACATGAACCTATAAGAAAATGCTGCCAGCAGCTGCTGCAATCCAACAGGGAAGCTCATCTAGCCTGTGGCTGGCTTGGCAGCAACACAATAATCCACATCTTTGGAACCTAATTGAAAAAATACATTTTCTTTCATGGCGGTAGGAGCATGCATGTTTCACTGCTAGTCATTCATATAGCAAATTTATTACACATACATATGCATTTAAGGCATGTAATGCAACATTTCAAAATATCAAACATCCATTTATCACGCATTCTACAAAATGAGTTTAGCATGCAGTAGAATTAGCTCCTAGGCAACCAATTCTTTCGCCTAGGCAATTTATTTGTTTCTCTATAATTATGACTTGTATGCATATAAACCATCCAAACATTGCGCATAGATTTTCTAAAATGAATACCTCATGTAGAATCAGCTCCCAGTTGATGTCAGCAATACAAATACTATTGATGGCAGTAAGTGTATATACCAGTCTACTGAACCATAAGCATAAATAGTTTGCATTACTAAATAATTAAGCTTGATTTGCAAGCTGTAAAGCCAAGCAGCCAGCAGGTAAACGGTACGCTCATATAGGAACACAGTTGAATTTAGGTAGGAGTGTGTGTATGCGTTGGGAGTGGGTGTGGGGCTGTGGGTGGCAAATTCTGATGTGGAAATGCTCCTACAATCAATTCATTTTTTAATTCTTTATAACTACTTTTCTATATACTATGAGCATCCGAGTGATGGATCATGAATATTCACAGGGGAATCATAAGGTTCATTTTGCCATCAATACAGAAGAAGTGGAGTATACTGAAGATCTACATCAAGTCACTGAAGTGCTTCGCATTGAAATCACGCCAAAGAAAAAGAAAATCAAATGCTCTGGACTTAGGATCACTATCCAGAGAACATAAAGATAGTTATTTTCCTACATGGTCAAAATTCTAAAAAGTTGAGATTTCTATTACTTCATAACTTCTTCTAACTCAGAGGCATCAAATTCCTGAGGAAAAAGGACCAATAAGTGTCGTAGTATGGAAGTTACTCCAAGCAAAGACCGATACTAAATACATATTATGGTATATTTGTTCAACTTTCAGCTTTACCTCTATATTGTCGGTCCTAAATTCCTTCCTCCATCTAAGCATTTCTGACCACATATTCTTTGTTTTCTCAACATCAAACTGGCGTGCTTTCAGGAACCTACATGTGAATGATATAAAATGAAAATCTCAGATGGCTACAACAATTATCAATGTTCTTCTCATGACAGCCTCTTGAGCACACATAGGCAGTTAGTACAGGGGTTCCTGTGACAATAGAGATCTAGACATATATTATATTCTTTATGACAATATAAAGGCAGAGTTGTTGACTGACACAGATCACACAACATCATAGCATGAGGAGAACTGAAAGGATAAATACATAAGCATTAAGCTATTCATGTGATCTGTGCTTTGATATATGCTTGGTATTCGGTAATCAGAAAGGCTTATAACTACATGACCATAGCATTTTGTATCTGTCCTGTGATATGCAGGAAACATTTTATCCTGTTTTTTAATAAGCAAGGGAATTTACATTGATTATCAAGATGACATTTATATAGCATCTCAGCTGATCAGACAAATAAAGAGCAAGCACGCATTTGATCACATCCTTATATATTGGTGAGATAAAAAAACATATAAGGATCATCCTACCTGCTCGTCGATCTTCATGGCGGGGATGCGCTGGCGGTCGAGGATCTTGATAGCGAAGACGTAGCCGAACACGTTCGTGAGTCATACAACTTTACATGGAAAGACCTTTGAATATACTTCCTTATTCTCCACTGTGTGAGCAAGTGGCATGATGATCTGGCTCCCAGAAAGTCCCACAGGCCGCAACCCACAAAGTGAACACGAGCATGTGCTAAAGCTAAATATGCATCAAAGTTATAATCAGCCCATTCAGACCGATGTTCCCTCAGAAACCAAACCAGTACCATTGGTGGAACACTCTACAATCCCAACCAACAACAAAAAATATAAGATTTTAAGAAATAACATATAAGAATTAACAAGAGAAGGCTATAGTTCCACTAAGGCCAGCAAAACAAGTCCTAGGTAACGTGTACTATGGTACTACCAGTCTATAACATCAGGTACAACACAACAACATAAAGTCCCAGCCAAATACAATTTACCAGATTTTTGCCCGTTTTGGTTTTTGCATCTGACAACATATGTTAGCAAATCTTAAGTTTTGTAATATGAGAGCTACCCTTTTGGCTGCACTTGCCAAAGAGTAACCAATCCATCCAATGGACTGCATCACAAGAAAACATAAGATTAATGTTCTGTAGCCAGCAAAAATTAAGGGAACTTAACAGTTCATGGTTATGAAATTAAGTTATGTAGTTTACTCTACCACATGTAATTAGAGATCAAGAACTAACCCAAAAATCAGCAATTTCCCTAAGCATATCCATCTAAACAGTGGTTAGCACTTGTAACTCCACTCAGTCCCAGTTTACAATTATATCTTTGCTAGCGTTCAGGCACTTATGCCTTTAGGAAATCAGCACTTGATGGTTGTTTGGGATTACTGGCCTGCAACAAACAGTAGTAGGCTAATAGCTCTCCTGCCTAGTTGCAAGGATGATTTAGCATGCCAAGTTGCTTCATTGGAACTTCAAGTAAACAACCAATTCTTTGGTTGTTCTCATTTCTAATCTCTTATAGTTATATGCTAATCTTTACACTTCAGTCCGACATATGCACTTACCAAGATTATTTAAGAAAAATAGAAATAAATACAAGACAAAATAAAAATGGCCCATTTAGTTTCACACAGAAATGCAAGCAAGTAGTCCATTTATGATATGTACTTAGAGTATGGCCCATTTAGCGATACTCTTTTCTAGAATCAGTGCATTTATGATATGTATTTCGAGTTAATCATAGCCCGTAAAGCATACTTGGTAACAACAAGTTGATTATTAACAGGGCCTAGCTCAAGGCACCTAAGCTTCCCCTTGTGTTGGCTCGAGACCACAGTACCACCATGAAACCTAAGCACTGTCGTAGACGACTTCTTCACGCTCTGAATCAAATTCTGATGCTCCTTCTGTTCTGTAAACCAGAAAAAAAACAACCAGACATGTATAGCACATCAATGGAGATCAAATTTGATCGTGCTAGTTCTCCTAAAATGGAAAATCCACAGGAAGTACCAATCTTTCTCTTGGGTTTCTTCTCCTCTGTCCTCGCCTGCTTGGGCGGCGCCGACGATGAAGACAATGATGGGGCGGCGGCGGCCTTCTTCAAACTGGGCATGGGCTCTGGACATGGCGCAGGCCATGGGGTCGGCTTGGTGTTGGCCCCCGGGATGACAAGCTGCAGCCTGGCCGCCAGCACGGGAGCCTTGTGGTCGGGCGGCGGTGGCTTAGGGTCCCTCTATCTAGGAGGCGACGACTTGGGATCCCTCTAGGTCGGAGGCGGCAGCTTGCGATCAGGCGCACGATCTCGGTACCAGGCGAGCCACGATTGCGCCTTGGCCAGCTTCTTCTCGGCGTTGTATGGCGGCCATCAGAACCCACCAAGATCACAACTTTATTATCACCAAAGACCAAAGGGGGGAGACGGGACAGGAAGAGGCGCGGGCGTACCAGGGACTGGTAGAGGAGGAGCTTGAGCTTGCAGCGCTTGACGTTGCGCTCACGGTGGATGATGAGGGCGAGCGCTGCCTCCTCCGCGATGTCCTCCTCCAACGGCCCGGTGGTAGCAACGACGGAGGCTGGGGGTTTGGGGGCGGAGCCATTGGAGGAGGGACGAAGCCAGTAGGCGGAGTCGTAGTCGTCCTTCTCGACTTGGGCTTCTTGAGCGTCGGGGAGTCGCCCGTGGCGCGGGCCAACGGCGGGCGAGCGGACGGCATGAGGGGAGCAACGAGCAGGGGATGCGTGAGTGGAGGACGACGAGTGCTGGGTCTGGAGCCAGATCAAGGCGGAGGCCCGCCGCGACGCGGACGCCAAGCCGGCCCTCGCCTCCTTCCTCTACGCCACCGTGCTCTCCCACCCCTCCCTGCCGCGCTCCCTCTCCTTCAACCTCGCCAACAAGCTCTGCTCCTCCACTCTCCTCTCCACGCTCCTCTACGACCTCTTCCTCACCGAAGCGGAGTCGTAGGAGGCGGCGACGGCGGAGGAGCGGCGGAGATATCAGAGGGGAGGAGGCGCACGGATTCGGTGGTGGGAGGCAGGAGGCGGCGGAGGAGGAGGAGGGAGGGGATGAGGCGGCGGAGAAATCAGAGGGGAGGAGCCGAGGAGGCGCACGGGTTCAGTTGGGGGAGGCAGGAGCGAGGTCGTCGGGGGCGTGTGCGTGGGCGTCGGGGTGGGGTTCTGGGTTCAATGATGTGCATGATCCGGATGATTTTGGCCTAAGGATTTTCAATGAGTAAGAGAAGAAGGCTTGAGGAGAGATCCAGGCCATTCATTTGTATGAAGTTGGAACCATTTGGTACACAAATCTGGGTGAACTTAGATTAGGCATGACTGTGGGGGTGGTTGAGGGGGTGGATTTAGTAAAGAAAATTTTGGTGTATTATAGAGGGGTAGAGATCTTGTTAGTGATCTTGAGTTTTAAGTGATTGCCATTCTCTCATGGTGCCTTTTTTCCCCTTTAGTGCAAAGCTATTTCAAGCATGAGCTCGATCTTTAGGCTATAGAATTTGATTGTAAAAAGATAACAAGTTTTGTGGCCATTAGGACTATGATTAATGTCAGTATTACATTTCTATGCAGGCATGAAAAAAAATCAAATCCACTTATAATGTCCTTTAAACAATATTAAACAAGCTGTCCTTTGACTCATGGTCATTTTAGATATTTTCCTACTTAGATCAGCCAACCAACCTACCTAAAAGTTGGGGTGAAAACGGATCGGATGGTTTCCGACCAATCCGACAATTGTTGAATACGGATTCTGTCGGCTCGGATATTTGTTGAATAGTATCGGATCGGAAACGAATATAAATTTTCTCTGTTGGATACGAATATGAATCCGGATTATCCGGATATTCAAGGACCGGATATCTACAGCCTACATGCTCTATTTCAGTCCAGTCTATTTATATGATACTTTAGTAGCCCATCATACATTAACATATACATCAATATATGAAGTTAGAGAAGGAACATTTGCCTATATGAAGGATTCACAAATGCTTAGATCACATAAACTAGTTATGTTTTTTTGTTCATTTTGTGCATACAATTTAAAGGTTTTCATATTCCGAGAAATATTCATGACCGTATTTGATTCGATTCGTATTTGCTTTGTATTTATATTCGAGATTATTCGTATCTGCATCTAAAAAAATGAAAACAAATATGGCAAAACCATTACCATCTATATTCAATCTGTTTTCACCCTTACCTAAAAGCCAGGTTGCTAAATATTAAACCTCTTCAGCCTAGTTGTGCAACCCTTCAGCCATATAGCCCAACTAAAAGCAGCCTTTTCATATAAGCTACAGCCATATCAAACATAATCTAAATTTAAGTGTCCTAAAGCTAAAAAGAAGACGTCGTGTTGCAGGACAAGAAAGGTGTGGGTTGGAGCTCACCAGTGGCGCGTAGACCTGCTTTATTATGAGGTAAAAAGATTACAAAAGCATGCAACATTACAACTAAGTCTGCAACATTACAACTAAGTCCAAAATAAAAGATAAAATTACAATAAAAACTATCTGAATTGATTTCTCTCTCTCTTTTTTTGCAACAGGGAACAATTTGTCTGAGACAAGACCTAAGGGTGTGTTTGGTTGAGCTGTGGCTTCTGAAAAAGCTGCTGTCAGCTGTGGGCTGTGGAAAAGCTGCTGTAGGTTGTGGGCTGTGGAAAAGCTGTAAGCTGTATGGTTCAAACAAGTATAAAACTTACCTCCTATCTCTATTTTCCTTGAAACAACTGTGAAACAGCTCTCTATTTTCACCATTTCAAAAAGCAGAAAGCCAAAAGCCAAAAGCAGGGTCCAAGGTGCTTTCAAAACTGTACTACCCAAAAGTAGCTGCTTCTGAAAAAGCAGCTTCTGGTTTCCACCCCTTTGGTTGGCTTTTGGTTTTTGGAAGCAAAAGCAGCTCCCAAAAATTCCTTCCACTTACACATCCTCATTAATAGAGGTGAAAAGTGAATACGAATTATCCATATTATGTAGTTACCGTATTCGATAGGATACGAATATGGTATAGTTTTTTTATCTGATTAACAATTTCTATCATATTCATATTTGTATTTGAATTCACATAAAAATATAGATTTGAATGTGATATGGACTTTTACAATCTGAAATGTTGTTTTATCCGACTATCCGTATCCATAATCGACAAAGCAATATGCATATTTTATTATAATACAACTAATTAGTTGGACACGTTTTTTAATTGAACGTGAATTCGTGTTTCTTTAAATTGATTAAGCGTGATTATATGAGGATAAAATGATATTAATATCTTTATACTATATAAGTTATAAGGATATCTGGATCTGACTAAATTGAATAGATAATCGACTCAATTCGTATTCGTTATAATATTTGCTTTGTATTCATATTCGAGAATATTTAGATTCATATTTGTATTCATTTATAAATAAGAATAGAATGTGGTTTGAAGATTCATTTTCACGCCTACTCGCTACTGGAGAGGAGAAAGCAATGCTAGCTAAAACATGTTAAGCCTGACGATTTAGAGCTACATCCGAATTAGCGTATCCTGGAACTTCTCCTGGTTTGTAATACTTTGTTTAGCGAGTGTGTAGCGTGGTACTTTTTTGTTGGACAGGTTGTTTGGTACAATTCATTCTCAAAAAAGTACTATGGGATGTGTTATCCTGGATATGTAATTTGGATATTTCCATTTTCAATAAATGGAAATCGGGGTAATCCTCGGGGGGGGAAAACCTGGATTCGTGTCAATGTTGCGTATAAAATGATGAAAATTGAAACAACCGAAATTTTCAAAAATCAAAATTTGGATTTGAATTGCTTTGATTTGAGCTCCATCTCCTCCACAGCTCTAATCCTCACCAATCTCAAAGCAAAAACCCTCACTAAACCCAGTCATCACGGCGTCATGACGGAAGAAACGGGATTTTTCGCGCGGTTACTGTAGCCGGACTGAAAAATCCCGTCGCCGCCCGATTTTTCACCGCCGCCGACCTCCCTCGCGCCTTCTCGCGCCTGCATGCCGCTGCCAGCTGCTGCCCCCTCTGTCAGACGCCGTACCGCGCCTTAATTGCACCCTGACCGACCGCAAGGCGTGGCAAGTGCCGCCGCCGTCCGTGCGCGCCCGCCTCTGCCCCTTCGCGCCTCTTCCTCTCTGGGCCGACCTGCAGCCTCCTGACACCCCTTGACCGTCGCCTTCGTCGCGCCCAAGCCAAGCCCAGACCGCCTTGAGCTCCAAGTCGTCGCCGCCAAAATATCCTCCTCCCTCCCTCAGGTGCCAACCGCCTTCCCAGCCTATTTAAGCGCCCCGACCCTCTCAAGAGGAGCACCAGACCTCCCTGTAGCTCACCGAGCATCCCCAAGCGCCCCTCTCTCGCTCCATCGCCGGTAATGGCCGAAATCCCCAAACCCATGCCCTAGCGCAATATCCCACCTCCGGCCATCTACTTTCCAATTGCTTTCGCCTGTGGCACCTCCATAGCCCTAGAAACCATCCCCGACCCTTGCCCTAGCTCCTCAACCCCTCTCCTCTTCCGGCACCGTGAGCCACCCCATCTCCGAAAACCGCCACCGTGGCCGACCCAACCCAAACATCCCAAGCTTCGGCCAAACCCCCTCTAACCTTCCCTACATCCCAAGGATGCCCAAGGACCCGCCCAATTGCCCTAGGAGGCCCTCTTCTCACCGCAAGTTCAAAAATGGCCGCGGAAAGGGGAAGTCCACCGCCGGCGATTGCCGCCTCTACTGGGCCCACAACCACCGAAAATGGAACCTCCTCGCCCCCAGGAACCCGTCCATACCCTTGGTCGCCGTCGCAGTTCACTCTAGCGCCACCGCCACCCGTCACCTCACTCCTCTACTCACTGCGCGCGCTCGGGCGGGAGGAAGAAGAAGCACAGTAACCGACCGAGCCACCCGCGCCCGCTCCCGCGTCCGACCGCGCCACCCCCTGCCCACGTCCGCGCCCGACTGCACCGCCCCGCGTCGGACCCGCTCGCCCCGCGCCGTTCGCCCGCGCCTGTTCACCCGACCGAGCCCCTTCGTCTCGGTTGAGTCGCGTCCGCCCGCCCGCGCCCGATGCAACCGACCCGAGCCGCACCGACGCGGTTAGACCCAGCCGCACGCCCCGCGCTCGTTCCAGCCGGCTCGAGCCCAAATGACGCGGTTCGATCGAGCCCGCCCACCGAGTCGAGTTCGAGCCCGAGGAACAGTGCGACCGAGCCCAAGGAACAGTAACCGACCCAAAGCCCAAAATGCATATTTATACTCCCCGGATTCGTTTCGAGCCCGCCAACCCAAATCCAAGGCCCATTTCCCCATATAGCCCTCCTATTAGCCCAAAATCCCAATTTAATGGAGTTTTTCGGATTTTCTTTTCTTCTTTTATTTTCTTTATTCCTAGCTCAATCCTCCGAGCATGGAATTAACTTTATTTTATTTGTTTTGCGTTAGTTTACGAAGTCAAGATTTCGCAAAAGCAGGAGGGAAAAGCTCAAGTCCAGACCCGGCCCACTGAAGAATACGAAATAATCGAAATCGAAAATCCGCAAGGCAAGTCACACATATTTTTGAACATGTTGATCCTACATTTCCCTAAGTTATTTATTTACTGTATTTTCATTATGTTATTTGCGAACTGTTATTTTATGTATAATCAATGCTTAGAATGACATGATAGTAGTTATGTCCTACCACCCGAAAAGCCCAGTTTAACTTGATGGCCACATTCACCTTGACAAGACCTAGTAACATAATATATAAGATTATTAGTAACATGGTAGTTTAGGACCACATTGAATCTTTTTACTGTTAAGGTTTGGTATTGGTCTAGAGTTTTGGAAAGTTGGAAACAGGATAAATGAGGATCGCAGAGTTGGATCCGAAGATCTTATCCTAGGGTGGAGGCTGGTTGTGGATTGGTGGCAGTACAGGGTGTACTGAATTTGGGTTTGTGTGTGGATGATGCCTCAGTTAAAAATGTAAGGACTAGACCCTTATGCTGAGTAACGGACATAGTATCCGCCCAACCACAAGCGTTGACTTTGTCAAACTTGACTTAGTCAAACCTGGCTTAGTAACTGCTCAACTTCAATTGAATCTCTGCAACTGGAAAGGGGGAGACAGAGGGTGAGTTCGTATGGGAGGTGGTTAACCATACAACTGTAGGGCTGCGATGAGTCGGACGAGATCCGTGGGGTCATCCGAGCTTGTTGAGATTAAACACCTACTGGGCGGAGTCTACACAAAGAATTGAGCAGTGAACATCCTTGTTGTCTTAACTCTATCGCAGGAGTTAAGGGATCTTGTGGGTAAAGCAGGGCAGCTTTGCAAAGTCATGACAAATGGTATTCGAATACGCCGTGCTTCCGGTAAATGAAGCTGTGTTTAGTGGGTGAATCCAGTATCAAGGCATAAGTAGATTTGGAATGGTTTGGTAATGTTGATTAATGGTAATCAAGCTTGAAACCCCCCCCATTTACTTTAATGAAGTACATTTTAAAGGTTTCCAAATAGTTCCAACCAAAACTGCATCCACATAAAATAATAGACTTGATCCCCTTTTCTTGGTATACCATGCATGAAATTATTATTAAGCTCCGTGTGACTTGTTGAGTACAAGTGGTAGTACTCATGCTTGCTAAAAACATAAACAGAACCAACTAATTATTGAGGATGCGAGAGAAGACGAAGGGACGATTCTGTACGAGGTTGATGAAGCGTGAAATTAGGGTCGTTCTCCGCTCAGGCGTGCCTGTGGCATCTTTTGCTGTAATGTAACTAAAGGCCGTTGGCCTGCTGTAATACTTGGCTTTCGCCTTTATATTGTAATAAAGTTCACTTTTGCTCTTAAGCTTGTGTTGGCAATGTTATACACTCGATGGATGTACTCGCAGTTGAACAGTCCTGGGCAGCTGCGAGGATTTCATAATACTCCCGGAAACGGGGGTGTTACAGAGTGGTATCAGAGCCTGCTTGCTTGACCGTAGGATGACCCTAAGTGTAGGTTTGGTTACGATAAGATTACGATTTCACAAAACCATACTTTCAAATACAAAAGAAATTTTGAAAACTATAAGTATTATTGCTGTCTCATCTTTCCTATTTCTATCTTACCCTTCTTAGACAAAAAGCAAAAGCTTTCCTTTTGGGTTTTGTCAAAAAGCTTAAAACGCAAGTAGACGTTTAGGCTAATTTCTTGCTAACCCAATGAAACCAAGGCTAACCCTAGCTTAAGAAACATTAATAATGATGCTAAAAAGGAGTAGTATAAATACTCTAACCAAAAACTTTTCCTTCTGAAAAGTTATAAGGTCGCTGCTCGAGTGGTTAGCAAATAATACCCGTTTGATATCCTTGATGCAAAGGGTAAAACCATTTAAATAGATGAAAATTTCTGTTTGTATTAATAGCCGAATTGCACTATTAGCCTGTAGGCTGCTATATAAGCAATTTGTGCAAAACTGAATTTCTGTTTTTAAGTAGAGAGTATGTTAAAAACTCTACTCCTATCCCATTTCGTCTTTAATTCTTACCTGCTCTGTTCTGATCTCCTTACCCATTAGGCAAATCTTGGAAGAAATTAAATGCAAATTTCTGATTGCAACAAATAGGTTGAATTATAACCATGGAAGTTTAGAGGAAGGAGTAGATTAACCCATAAAGGATTAAAAAATGAGACGATGATAATCGAAGATATTGGTGGAATTATGTTGATATTGGAAGAATCTGAATGGATAAAGTGATAGAATTTGTTGGATCAAAAAAAATGTGATAATGATAATTATTGGATTTTAGGCCTAATCAATGATAATATTCTTGGTGGATACTGATGATAATGATTATTGGATTATAAATCTGATTAATGATATTATCCTTGGTGGATTTTTTTTGCAAATGATGAATTAAATAGGAGCTAGCAAGAAGCTTAGTTAATTATTGAATTGAGCCGACTAAGATTATGAGTTGATAATGAAAATAATTGGATTTTTAGGAAATACGGATACAAATGATATCGGTGGATTTAAAATATGGATACTGGATTATAACAGGTTTGATATTGGATTTATAGTCATGGTTGAAGTTTGAATTTTTGTAGAATTTGGATAACCATGATATGATTAATAAAGTTGGAGAATATAATAAGAATTACGTCTTCGGTGGATCAAATGAATCATTATATTTGTTTGGGGTTTATCGACAAAAATGAGGTCATAACTAGAATATAGTGTAGCCCTAGTGTGAAGTAGAAACTAAATTAAAAAGGGCACTGGATTTTAAGCCCATGTACAAGAGTAGTATGAGAATAAATTAGCTTACGAATGTTGGAGGCTAACAGATGTGGGATTATCCTTGCAAGTAAGCAAGAAGATTTTCAAGAAGTGCCCTACAAAAGTAATCAGAAACATCATTTAATCTCACTTCATTTTTCTTTCCTACCTCTTTCTTGCTCTTCCCTCGTTTTCATCTTACTTCCTCTGCTAAGATCCAGAACTATTTCCCTTGAAATGTCCATCAAAAACCTCTACTGCAAAATGGTTGCTTCAATTTGATTTGCAGATCAGCCGTTGAGAACCCCACCTCCGACACGTGCGGCCCCTCTGGGACAGTAGACGTTGCTGGAATGTAGGTCGCAAGGGCCCAGAGTAGAGATGGCAATGGGTACCCGATACCCGAATACTCGACGGGTTTTACCCGATAAAGAGACGGGTATGAAAAATTTTATGTACCCATGGGTACGTTATTGGGCGAAATCCTCTACCCGCCGGGTAGGCGGGTGCGGGTGTGGGTATATACTACCCATACCCGCCTACCCGCGGGTAATGAATACCCGCATTAGACAACTAGACATCCCACTCAAATGTTAATTTTATTATCTACTTGTTGTTGATTGTTTATTTGTTTGTCATATGTTGATATGGTCATGTCAAGTATGTTTATGTGATGTACTAATTTTGATCATTAGACGCTTTTGTGCTTGGCATGTATGATTAATGAATGTCTAAATTGATGATATTCTTATGTGTTGAACCGGGTATGCTTGCGGGTACGGGTTACCCGTCGGGTAGTAATACCCGCGCGGGTACGGGTATAGGTAAATTTTTCTACCCGTGTGCGGATACGGGTAACCCGACGGATAAATTTACACCTAGCGGGTACGGGTATAGAATAGCAATACCCGATGGGTATTTACCCGTTGCCATCTCTAGCCCAGAGGCACCCGGTTGGGCCCACGACCCATCGTCCAGCTTCCTTCCTCTCCAGTCTCTTCCTGTGTGTTTGGTTTCTTGTCTTAGGATGGATGGAACGGGGCGGCCCTGTTGGAGTCACCGTTTGAATCAGAGTCACAGGGAGGCAAGGGCAGCCACCACCGAATATTCCCGCAGATTCGGGGGCAGCACCATCCACCAAAATCGACCGGATGGCGCTGCCCCCACTTGCGCTCGCCCCCAGCAGCCAGCAGCGCCGCTCCCGCTTCAGCTCCCCCGCGCGCGGTTCCCGCCTCGGCGCCTCGCTCTCCCACACGCGACGCGCGCGGTTCCCGCCGAGCTGAGGGACCACGCAGGGGCCGACGACCGGCGGGCGCGACGAGGACCGACGGCGACCAGAAGGAACAGCTCAGGGAACGGCGACCAGTAAGGTATGGTGTCCAAGGTCAACCCTAAGCTCAATTGGAATGAGTGATTTCATTGGATCTAGATCTGTATTATCTTGGATGGATTAATTGGAATGAGTGATTATGTGTTGTAGATGGACAAGATGAAAAAGCTTTTGATTTATGCTACTGCTGCACACATGTTGCTGTCCATGATGGCTATGATTATCAAGTCTAGAAAAAGGAAAAGGGGCTATACTAGAGTTGGTATTACTTATGGTCCAATGGAAGAAAGGGATAGGATTAGACTTGAGTACCTTAACACAAAAATATGGTAGGCAATGGAGTCTGAAGGACGAGGAGAGCACTTGGGGGACCAACCTGAAGGAAGTGGCCATGTTGTATGGAGTTCTGCAATGTCCACTTATATGCTCACTCACCTTTCAAGCTTGGTGTCTGATGGCATTAGGACATCGTCAGGCTTCAAGAAACTCCATCTCAACATGTGTGCTAGAGCATTGAATGAACATTTCAAAATGAGGCTCACTGCAGACCATATCAAGAACCATTTGAGAACATGGAAAAGAAAGTATGGAAGGATTAATAGTCTTAGGAGGTTGAGTGCTGCTGGCTGGGATGAAGACAATTTTATCATCACTCTTGACCATGAGCATTACACAGACTATGTGGCGGTATGTACTAAAACAACTTTCCATCCTTGTACTTGTCATCTTGCATTCTTTTGTCATAGATTTGTATGCTTTTACATTTAGGATCACAAATCTGATGCTGAATTCTTAAACAAGCCTCTTGAGCACTTTAAGGAAATGTTCACTATCTTCGGAAGCAGCATGGCTACAGGAAAATATGCAAAGGGATCAAGTGAGGCTCTTGGAACTGAAACTCCTGAGATTGGAAATGATGATGTGGTTGGAACTGATCGCAGCCCTCCAGAAGATAATGGAGCTTCATCTTCAGCCACTAGACCCAACAAGAGAGCCAAAATTATTGACAATGAAGAAGATGGGTTGATTGCTGCCTTCAAATCTGGTTCTGAAAGACTTGCCAATGCAATTGAGAAGGCTTCTGATAATGAGGTGCCAGATGACTTGCTTCAAACAATCGAAAGTATTCCAGGTTTCGATGACACCCAGAAGGCGTATTACTATGCTCATTTGGTTGAAAATCCACGTATGGGCAAGAAGTTCCCTACTTTGCCTTTGACATATCAGATTAGCCTGCTAGCTAAGTTCGTTAATGAAACCTTTCCTTAGAGTAGGGACTGTGGGCTGTGATCTTTATTTTGTCTTGTAACCCATAAACAATGCACTGGTGGGTTCTATGGGGGGGTTTGATGCCTGACTGTTCTTTTGGACCATTGTTTATTCGATGGTGTGGTCTGATACTTGACCGTTCTTTTGTATAGCCTTTAGGCTAGTGGAATTATGTATGCCTGTATGGCAGAAACGTCTGTAAGATCTAAACTTGCTAATTATATATGTTAAGGGCTTGCTAGTGAGAAGTCAATGACTCAACACAAGAACAAGAACCCAACTTCCTGCAGTGCAACTTTCTCCGCATTTCTCCTTATATTCCACCCTCTCTCTTTTGTTTTTTCCTGCTGCCAATCACGTGAATGGTCCTCTGAGCAGCAAGCCAGCGAGGAAGGAATGTTTTTCTGCAGCCTCTGTGAAGTTGAGGTATGTTTCTTGCATTTGTTGGTATTGATGTATGTTTTTCTGCATGCAATTATTTTATGGTCTGCAAAATTTTCTTGTAGGTGTTGAAGTATAGTAAGCATTGCAGAGTTTGTGGCAAATGTGTTGATGGTTTTGATCATCACTGCAGGGTAACATACTCCTGAATAATTCTTTTTCTTATTTCCATTAGCGAATATATAATAACTCTCTTGATTTCCTCAATCTCAACAGTGGCTTAACAATTGTATTGGAAAAAGAAACTATAGGAGGTTTTTTATTCTAATGATGACTGCCCTTTTCTTGGTAAGCTCATGTTCTCTTGCTCCAGTTTTTATCTATTGAATGTTGATAGCATGCTATGAGTGTATTATGGTTCAGTGTATTATCCTGATGGGGACACTGCAAAGGACTTGGCACTTGAGCTTGTTGAAAATGTATGACTTATTATTTCTCCATGTCCTTTGGGCAAGTAATTATTTTGCCATGTTAGTTATTTACTTTGTACTCAAGTCCACTCTAATGACCTTCTTTTCTGCAACTTACACAGGGATTTGCAATGTATGTTGAGTGGAGTGCAAAAATGCTTGACGATGAGGTCAAAATAAAATTGAAGAATGCCGATCTTCAGGCTAAGAAGGAACAGTTGAGAATCTGGATAATGTATATCTCCTGTACTAATTTAGTTTGTGTTGATACCATTCCAGGTGATAGAGGTTGTGAATGGATATTGCATAATCGTTGCTGATGCTGTTGCATATATATATATATATATATATATATATATATATATATATATATATATATATATATATATATATATATATATATATATATATATATATATATATATATATATATATATATATGGGGTAAAGATCAAATCTATGTGTCCATATTCATCCATCCAAACAAAAACTGGGGCGGCCTCGTCTTTCACTCATCCTTTGCACCAAACAAAAAAAGGGGCTCGCCCCATCTATGGAATCAAACAGCAACAGGGGCCACCTCGTCCCAGAAAACAGGGATGACCCCGTCCCATCCCACTTCATCTCCGGTCGCCATCCACGCCACCTGAAGGTGGGCCCCACGTCCCTTCCCGTTCTTCGAGCGATGCGTGGGCTTCCTCTCCAGTTCCCGTCTCCCTACCGCCCACGGCCTGCTATCCACTGACAAAACGGGGCCACCCACCGTCCAACCTGTCAGCCACTGACAGCGTAGTTCTTCCCAACCACTTGCCACGGCACACGCGGCGGCGGCGCGCAACGTGTGTGGCCCACGTGTCAGGGGGCTTACTCCACACTTCCCCTCTCCTCTCCAGTGACCCTCTTCCCGCGCGCGCCCACAGCCTCCCTGCCCACTCCCATTCCGCCCCGACCCTCTCTCTCTCGCGCGCGCCTTCGGCGACGACGAGTAGCTCGAGATCGAGCTGGTGTTTCATATCGGAGGCGGCGGCGGGGCGATGGAGTCTATGAGCGTGGACAGCGGCGGCTGCGGGGGCCTGGACGCGCAGATCGAGCAACTCATGCAGTGCCGCCCACTCGCGGAGCAGGGGGTGAGATCCCGTGCTGATGCGCCAGCAGTTCCATTCATTTCGGTTTCTCGCTCGGTCGGCGCCGGTTCCGCGGCGCGACCTGGCGAATGGTGGTTTTGATCTGTTACGACGGCGTCTCTAGGGTTTTGTCATTTGTGCCCTTCCTGTTGGTTGGAGGCTTTCGATTTGGGGGGTGGTCCGGTGATTTTGGGTCGATTTGGCCCCCTTTTTTGGTGCTTGGTGATTTGGCGATTTAGAGGGATGATGTGGTGAGCGGTTTGCGGCTGGTGAGGGCAGTTTTGAATCATTCTGATGTCGTGGTTCAGATTTGGCGGTTTAGAGGGATGATGTGGTGAGCGGTTTGCGGCTGGTGAGGGCAGTTTTGAATCATTCTGATGTCGTGGTTCAGATTTGGTTTCTGGTGGTATATCAAAGGAGCATAAAAAATGGAAATTCACAAGCTCCTGTTGTCACTGCATTAACCTTTTGTTTACAAGTCAAATTTATCACCCAATGCAATATCAGTCGTCCAAATGGTGTCTTTAGATTCTAGCATATCATCTGTAGGGTGGCATATATACATTTCGGTCGATATGCATGGTATGTGCGTGGTTGATCAAAAACAGGAATATTTGATGCGCATAAATGTCTATAGGGTTGATGTTCTAATATTCCTGGAATCGGAGATTCTACTTGTGTCCTTACGGGCCCCACGTGTGCAGGTTAAAGCACTGTGCGAGAAGGCTAAGGAGATATTGATGGAGGAAAGCAACGTTCAGGTATCACATACTATCAGTTCTCTTCTCGCTGTTGTGCAGGTGTATCTTTTATATAGACGCGGTGGCTGGTTCCAAGGGTTGTTTGAACTCATGTTGTCTAAGATTTTGGCATTGCAAGTGAGCAACAGCATACATATTGTGTTGCTCCAGATAGTTGGTCCCTCGTTCCAGTCATATGTGTCAATGGTGTTCTGATCAAGAAGTTGACCTTTAAATGTTTCAGTGCTTTTCAGTTTAATACATAAACCGGCCGATGCTGATGACTAAAAGAAACATAGTAGTTTAAGGTCTTCTTCCTTCCATTCCATTTCATCAGCTTAATCGTTAGCTTCTCTTGTATGTCTCCAAATGGAACAAAGTTCCATTCAATTATTCAAATAGCTCAAACTATGCATTCATATAATCATGTTAAGTTCTTCTGACAATATTTGCATGTTCATGTACAAGTGCAGATAAGCGTTGGCTTTAAGGTTTTGTGATTTTGGTTATGCAGCCCGTCAAAAGCCCAGTGACAATTTGTGGTGATACTCACGGACAATTCCATGATCTTGTTGAGCTTTTCTGGATTGGCGGGAAGGTACTATGTTGACTGATCTTTGTTTTTATTTTTTTGTACCTTACTTTAACATCGTGCATTCAGCAGTCCATTCTCAAATGGCTGACAGATTTGTTCCCTGTTGTTTCAGTGTCCAGATACTAATTATTTGTTTATGGGGGATTATGTGGATCGTGGCTACTACTCTGTTGAGACTGTTACTGTAAGAATTAGCGTACCTTTTATTTTCTTTGATGAGCACTTATATATAGTTTGACAGAAGTTGTTGAGTTTCACATATTTTGTTATTAAGCCTGCAAAAAAAATCTGATTCCTAGAGTTTTGCCTTCGAATGATTCTTATGATGTTATGTTTGACTTCGTGTTATATGCAAGCATTACTTAATGATTTTCCTTATCCAGCTTTTGGTAGCACTGAAGGTGCGCCACCCACATCGTATTACAATTCTTCGTGCAAACCATGAGAGTCGGCAGGTACTATTTGATTCGATTTGCTCAATGCATATGCAATTATCTTTTTTGGCTATCGTTATCTCAGATTAATTAGAAATTTGAGCAAGCAGCTCTTGTCTTGAAATCTCACATTTCTTGTTCAATACAGAATTTGCTTTATTAGAATTTAGATGCTGTCCCTCTTAATGGTAAGCTTGTTATGTTTTCTATGTTAAACTAAAAGTATTGTTTTACAATGATTGCAGATCACACAAGTATATGGATTCTACGACAAATGCCTACGAAAGTGAGTTTGTTTAGGTGCTTAATAAAAGTTCAACTGAATCTTTCCAGATCTATCCTGTTCTTTATAAACTATATCATTGCTGTTTTTCCAGAAAAAGCTATGCTTGTTCTATCTGATCATAGTGCTCTGTTAGCTTTAGAGTTCTTGTCGTAGTCTAATATATAGTCGTGCCTTCCTTCCACACAAAAAAAAAGTCGTACCACTTGTGCTGGTCTATATGATATTTATTTGGCATCATGTGCCTTTTCTCTCTGCATTGATAGACTTATTTTAATTTATACTAGTATAGACTTCATGTTGATTGTATACAAGTGTGTTGTCAACTTAGTTGTGTGATCCTTTCTTCTGATGGTACACCATCCCTATGCTTAGGAGCTGCTACGCTGTAAGCAAATTTAAATAATCATATTGTTTGTTAATTGTTATATTATGTATAAAATCCTTAGTTGATGGAAGTTGATCACAGCAATGATTTTTTACTATAAGTCTGCAACAGAGTCATATGAGTGGGTTCTTTTCGGTTGCGACTGATGGTTTTTGGCTCTAGTGCGAGCGTTTGTGTAAACGAATTGTATACCAATTAGCCTATAAGCTGCTTGAAAAGGCTGCCCCGATAAGCCGCTTTGAAACGACGTCGGAGAAGCTGTTCCGTTTGTTTGTTTAAGAGAAGTCATAAGTTATAAGCCATAAGCCGAAAAGAAGGAGGCATATGCTTGTCATTACTGTTGCTAACTCTTCTTTCAAACCAGGTATGGCAGTGCAAATGTATGGAAGATATTCACAAATCTTTTTGATTATTTTCCAATTTCCATTGACGGCGCTGGTGTGTACTCTGAAACTGGGGCCTCCTTTTTTTCTTAATTTATATTTTATTCTGCTTTTCTAAGCATATCTAGTATTTTTTGCATGAAGTCTTAATGTACAGATATTGTTTGGTACACTATTCATATTGGCTTCTAAAAGCTGCTTTTCTACAGTAAATGGTTTTTCTATAGTACTTAGCTTTTAAACGAAGTGTCTTTTCAAGACAGGATCTACTAGTCGATTGAAGTACACACTGTAGTGACTTCATTTATATCGGCCAAAATCGCACGCGAATTTCTCTCTCACTGTACGGCTCTCTACAATTTGTTACTATTCATAAGCTAAAGCAAAAAGTCATCACCAAAAGACAATATAAACAAGCCTACATCAACTACTGTTTGTACCAAACCAACTCGGACCTGGCAGCTTAGAATGTATCCTTGTGGCATGATTAATGTCTTTACCTTGTGGGAGAATGTGACAATCTGTAAATTATGTATTATAAATTTATAGTTGGAGGTTTCAGTAAGGCGGAACACCCTCTTGGACGACTACTGCCTAACTGTTAGGTGATCCCAGCAGCCCTTGAATTAAAATACCTTTGAGGATTGTGGGCCCTTAGGGAGTTGTATGACACGGTACCAACTATGCTGCTCTCTCTGGTTGATCTTTATATTCCCAATTTTTTGAATGGATTGTTTGAAACATTGAAAGTGGTCATCATAATAAGCTGATAATGTACTCGAAACAATTTTTTTGTCCATTCTGTGTATATAACAAAATCGCTGTTAACTGTACCATAAAATAGCTGCACTCCATCCTATCAATAACCAAATAAGATTTCCTTGCATTTTTCTCAACATGATGTGTCCATGGGCTATATTGACATTTTATTTATGTTCTCGAAGGTGGAATCTGAAATTTTCTGCCTCCATGGTGGTTTGTCTCCATCAATTGAGAATCTTGATAGTGTGCGTAGCTTAGATCATGTCCAAGAGGTTCCACACGAGGGACCTATGTGTGATCTTTTATGGTCTGATCCAGACAATCGATGTGGTTGGGGCATATCTCCTCGTGGTGCTGGCTACACTTTTGGGCATGTACTACACCGTTTTGCCTTTTTGCCTGTTTACAGACTTATTAGTTCTAGACTTCTAGTTTGTTCACTCTCTCTTTTTCTTTCCAGGACAATTCTGAACAATTCAACCACACCAACAATCTCAAACTTATAGCTCGGGCTCATCAATTAGTTATGGAGGGATATAATTGGGCTCATGTAAGCTGGGTTGAACCTTAGATACTTTATCAGCTTAGCGTTGTGCAAGTGATATGATATGATTATTCACTATGCATATACAGGAACAAAGAGTTGTTACCATATTCAGTGCTCCAAATTATTGTTACCGATGTGGCAACATGGCATCCATTTTGGAAGTTGATGGCTGCAACACCCACACATTTATCCAGGTGATCACCACTTCATTTTCCCCTGCTACTTTCTGCCTTCATGGGCTCATTGGCCATTCTGCAATGCATGTATGTAGATCGTGAGTATGGTCATTTATGAGTTTTTAGTTGTTTTACTGTGAAGTTATTAAAACTTGAAAGATGAATGTTAATATTGCGCTTCACTCATTTTTTAAAGGACTTCAGATAAATAGCTTAAGTGCATATCATGAAATCAGCTTCTCATGTTGTATGCCATAAAATTGTTATATATGGTTTGTCAAGTTGGTTTCCTATTATTGCAGTTTGAGCCAGCTCCAAGGAGAGGTGAGCCAGATGTGACACGGAGAACACCTGATTATTTCCTTTGAGTTACTGGCGGCACCATTTCTCAGCTTGTATTGCGATTAGTCAAGCTATGGTCGGTGACATTCTGCTGGATCCAAATGTGCACATGGGCTAACCAACAATAACAAGGGAATAGCTAAGCCCTATGTAAAACTTGACCCCCATAGGTCAATGCTAGGAATGCTGCTATCCTGAAACAAGACGTGCGTGTCATGCGGCCGTGCCCGAGTTTCAGGTGATAAAAGGGCCATCCATCCTCTCCCTTGTAGGCATTTTATAGAGGCACTCTATTGGCCAAGACTGAACTGTTTGTAGTGTAAGCTTGTACCGATAGTCTGGTAATCTGTATCATTAATGGCAAGACACAGTTAATCTTTCAGTATCTCAAATTTTGGGAAGGTTGCCCTGCTTTGCTACAGTACACATGGTTCTTTTTTTTACCAGCAGTAGTGGAAACACACTGCGTATTATTGTATTGACATTACCGACCAATTGCTGTACTGGTAGTATTTGCTTATCGTAAATTTATCTGCGTTGTGAAATTCTGTTTGTCTACTTTACTGGTTATTCTGTTACACTAGTCATCTGTTCATGCGTTGCAACGAAATTTATTGGATATATAGAGAATCATGCTATGGAAGAGAGCTACTCTGATCAGTTGAAAAGTGGAAAGTGATGAAAAGTTGAGAATAGGATGGTTGAAGAAGGAGGAACGTACGACCATCAACTCATTCTTTTATAATAGTAATGATTATGCAATGCGCCATTAGATTGTGATGTACATGGATCAGGTGAATCAATGACTGATTCCAACATTATAATATTGAGTTAATATGCATCCTTTATGAAGTTTGGTAGACTGATTCCAAGCTTTGATTTCTTAGTAACATGTTTATGCAACATGGAGAGCAGAGCTGTCTAAATGGGTTGGACCAACCGTGCCATCGTCCTGAAGCACGGTACTATTGGTTTGGTCCAGACATGGCACACGGCTAAACGGGTCATGTTGGCCTGAGCTGATCAATTGTATCGTGTTTGAGCTGGTATCTCGGTTTAGTGGGTTGGCCTAACATGTCACGGATAGTATCGTACTTGACCGGGCATGGTCCAGCCAGGATCTCCCCTCTCTCTTAGTTGAGCCCGATGCCCCCTCCTTTCCCCCTCTCGGCTGCTGCTCCCCTCCCTCATGCCTAGCTGTCCCTAGCATCCCTGTTGGCCGTTGCCCCCTCTCCTTTCTCTCTCAATCATTGCTCCCCTCCCTTGTCGACTTGCCCCCCCTCCCCTGTGCCTTGTCGTCCTTGTCGACCGTTGCCTCCTCGGCTCCCCTCTCGTCGTCGCCTCCTCTCTCTTTGACTTCTCGCTCTCCTCTGGCAACAGGGCAGTGCCTTCGAGGTGGTCGACGATCGGCGATCAACAAGCAAGGAGAAGCCCGCAGCGACAGTGGCATCTCTTGGTGAGCATGGAGGACATGACATCCTCACCACCAGCCGGATCTGAGGCTTGCCCTTTTCGACGCTATTGGGATCCAGTCCTAGTCTTTGCCGCTAGCCAGATCTGGCCCTCAGCCACATCGGGCATTGTCCACACGGGGGGATGAAGTCCTTGTCCACATCGTCGGCAAGTCTGAACCTCCCTGTTGTCGGCGCCAACAGGATCCGGTCCTTGTCTTCCACGTCGACCAGATTTGGTCCTCGTCCACGTCGCTACTGCCAGCTACTGAGGTCCATGCAGACTAAATAGGGCAACTGTGGCCCATCAGGCTTAACGTGCCCTAGCGGCACGGCATAGCCTGTGACCTCTTTGGGCCATACCTAGGTCCAAGACTAAGCCTGTGGGCTAACACGGCATGACCCGTTTAGTTAGCCAGGCTAACCAGGGCAAGCCGTGCTTAGCCGTCCATTTGTGTCGGTCTGATGAGAGGAGAACACATATATTTATATAATGTAAAACAAACATGCCTGTAATGTAAAACAAATGACACACCGTCATCGATCTTAAGTACTGCTAATACGAACCAATTAATTCTTGAGGGATCACAACGGTTGGCATCACGGTGTTGGGAAATTGACACTAAGGAAGCAAAGAAGGGACAGAGTATACCTATATGGGAGGAGTACCACAAAAGCTAACAAGCTTTCATTGATTTTCTCTTCCACTCATACATTAGGAGCTACAAATTTACACACACACATATGAAGCTATCAGAATTTCATGGGGTATTACAACTCAAGCTATATGTTGCATAGATAGTCTATTTATAGCCATATAAACCGCCTAAACCAAACTGACTCTAGCAAAATATTTTACAATAGCTGATTAGCTAAGTACTAGCAACAATACACTATTTCTTACATCATTTTTCAGTGAGGAATTCTCTAGGAGCTTGGTCTACAAGTCTTGTGTTCACACAGTCACGTTGGCTGCTTATGTTCACACAGTATGGAGCACATTCCAGTAGCAAATACTCTGGGACTTGCCCTTCGGGTAGCAAAACTATTTTTCTTCCTGCCTCCGATCTCTAATATGAAGACAGCAGTCAACTCCAGTCCAAAAACTGGTAGCACAAGCCAAATACTGTCTTAGATAGAAGTTTCAAGGGCCAACACATTCTGCATGTCGGCTGATATAATTAGTCTAGTGTTCATATCGCTTTTGATCAAATCTAATTTGATCTTTCTTACTTAAGAGGATAAATTAAACTCCAATATCCATCTCGACGAAAAGATCTAGAACTTCTTGAACAAAAGCACCAACTACCATGCCAACTACTCGTGCTTCTCCTGCAAAGGCAGTCACCACCTCAAGGCCAACTACTCGTGCTTCTCTTGCAAAGGTAGCCACCACCTCAAGGCCAGCTACTCGTGCTGCTCCTACAAAGAGATCCACCAAAGCCACGACCAAGAACTTGTATGACCTACTATGAACCATGTGATTTGTGGTCACTTGATGATGCTTTAGACTTCACATGTATTTTGGGTTGTGGATGTTATCCTGTTTGGAGGCTTCTTTTGTAGTTCAGCTATCTGGCAATGCATTTGAAATGCAAAAACCTGACCATTCCCTACCCTTTTTGCGCAGCATCCATGCCCATGCAATTTGTCACTTCATCTCAGAATTTCAGAGCATGGGAAAACACACCCCCAATTGCTAGTGAATATACAACAGTATTCCAAAGGTTCCTAACAGGATACAACAAATGTCACTTCATTTCAGAATTCTAGTTGCACATAGAATCAATTAATTAGCAATTAACACAACTCAGGTCATACAAACCAAACACTTATGAGCAATAGCAATTAGCATAACTCAGGTCAGAAACGAGTGAGGAATCGGTTGGCCAGCGACCCCTTGCCGTAGTACAGGACAACAGGATCCATCATCCTGAGTTTAGTTCGCCAATGGAGAAGAGATCACAAAATGAACCAAGTTGTTGAACTACTGTGCAAGATTTTATCACTATTTATACCTGTTTTCTTCCATCCAACCCGGGAAGGGGTCACTCCAGGTGCTCTCTATGACACATGGCCTGATCGTCACAACCGGTGTCTGTCGCATGCTGTTGATGACCATATCTCTCATAGCCTTCATGAACACGTAAGTATCTTGCCATCCATGGAGATTTTTTTGTAACGCCCCTATTTCTAGAGGAGCTAGTAATCCCCGCAACCATCCAAGACTGAACAGTTATGGAGTATTGTACATGAGTGTGCACCACAACAACACGTGCTTACAGCAAAAGAACCAAACTTTTATTACAGACATAAGGTTTATCAACCTCTTTTTAACACAGCGGACGTGCAAGAAACTCCCAGGCGTACTTGAGCGCAGCTAAGACCTAAAACCAATCGTCCTCGGAGAAGAAAGGTTCTTCAGGAACTTCATCTTCGGCTTGGGCATCTTGGTTCCATTGCTCTTCTGTTTGTTATTTAGCAAGTAATGAGTACAACCATACCCAATTAGTCATGAGAGTAAACCCTAATTTAACTACTTGCAAGGATATTCAAAGGGAGAGAATATACTGGTTCTATTAAATTGAATGGATGCAGTTTTGTTTGCAAATAGGTAAAACAAAAATAGATCTCCTTAAGATTAAAGGGATTTTCTTTCAACAATTATCTACTCATCTTATTCAAATTAAAACATCATAAAATCTACTTATGTTTTGTTGCTGGAATCACCCATTAACACAGTTTCATTTACCGGAAGCATGACATATTCGAATACCATTGATTTCACTCTACGCAGCTTTACCCACAAGATTCCTTCACCCTCATGACTAAGTTAAGAAAACCAGGTCGTTTCACTGCTTATCTCTTTATATAGGCTCTACCCGATAGAATTACCCAGATATGGTTCACACACTAACCCTAATCTCTTTTACCCGCTCTGAGTGACCTCTATCATTGTTAGACATGGTTTTACCATTCCGCATGCCTAACTCCCCATCATCAACACTTCCACCTCCTGTAGAGATTCAATTGAGTTGAGCAGCTACTAAATCAGGATTGACAAGTCAACTACTGTGGTTGAGCTATTACTGTGTCTTTTACTCGGCATAAGATTCTCATCCTTACTTTTCACTTGAGGCACCAACCACCTTTCCAACAACTGTGCCCAACGGCACTACCACCCTTCTATTCAAGCCTTCACCCCAGGGTAAGGTCGTGGACGAAGGTCACCTCGTGGCTTTCCACTACACACTCTTACCCTAGAACCAATTTTACAAATTCTACTGGCCAAAAGCCAAGTCACTTAGTAATACAAGATTTTGAGTGAGCTGATCTACAATTATTTATATAATAATTTAAATATAACTAAGGTTATCAAGGTGAATATGGCCCCAAATTATACATGGCAATTTTTCAGTGGTAGGACATAACTAATTAGCATGCCATTCTAAACATTTATTTTAATCAATTAACATTTCACAATTAGGAATAATACAAATACTGTAATTAAATAATTTAAATTTCATAGGATTCAACATGATCAAAAACTTATAACTTGCTTTGCTGCTCTGAAACTTTCACTAGCTCGTAAACTTCACTGCCTGATTCCGGTCCTTGTACCTTCGCTTCTGAAAATTCATAAGCTAACGCAAACATATAAAATAAAATAAGTCCATACTTGAATCTAATCAAGCTAGGAAAATAATATAATTGTAGGACCGAAATGGCGACAGAGGGGGGGTGAATGTCGTTCGCTTCAAAAACGCCCCCGAGAATTCGTACACAGATATTGCAGAAACAGAGCAACTCACAAAAAAAAAATAATGCTGAAACTTGGAACGCATGCGATACCCAAAAATCCAGCAAAAATCAAAGACCACCCAGTAAAAAATTCAACTGAAAATATCGCTGTTTGATCTGCAAACAAAATGGAAGAAAATCAGCTCAAAAGAGGCATTACAAAGCACAAGAAGTTATCACATATTGCTCCCATTCGGATGATTGCTGGTCAAAGAAATAAAGTACTTTCCTGAAGAAAAGATCTGGCCGAAAGCAATACAAATGAAAAGCAAAAGCCAACCGAAAAGAGCAGTACACTTTTTCAATAGAGTTCGGCTGCAAAGAGGAGTCAAGAACTGAGGAAAAATGAGACCAAAAACTAACATCAAGCAATCTGGCCGAAAGAACCAAAGGGCAAGCAAATTTCAGCAGGACTGCACGTACTTCACCTGCTGGCCGAACCAATTTATGGAGTGATGCACTTGGCAATACAGATTGTCCTTCCAAGCATTAACTCAATTGGCCAAGAAAAGGTTCATTCGGCCAGGAAGAACAAGCAGTCTAATAAATACTCTAGATAAAGAAGGAGGCTTCAAACTGAAATGCTACAGAGCAAATAAAAAGAGAATTAACAAGAACCAAAGGAAGCAGCTCCTTCAAGGCTTAACAGGAAAGATCAATCCATCGACAAGAAGGAATCAAATGCAAAATAAACTTCAGATTTCCATTCCAAATCAAAAGAGGAGTCACGATACCCCGATTACATATAGAGGGATGATTACAAAACTCTCAATCCATCCTCTCCCTCTCAATCCTCAAGAACACCAAGAGCTACACATGCTTCTTGGGAGGAACACACACATACACACATGGAGAGACCCAAATGGAACCCTAACTTTTATACACACTCTCCCGAATTTCAGCACACCATCTCCCTCTCTATTTATACCCTCCACTAATGGGTTCACCAAGTGCTTTACCCATTTAGCTTTTGCGCTTTACCCACAATCCACTTCCTTTAGTGCAGCTTTGCGTTTTTACCGAAACGCCCCTCGCGCACCTTCCAGGAAGCTTCCTCATTCCTTGTCCTGCAAGCCACGCAGTTTCGCCGTCTTCGGCACACCTCGACCGTTCTGACCTCAGCGCCACCTGCGCCTAGTCCGGTCCACCGTGCCTCGCCATGACTCCACCTCGAGTCCACGTCGTCTTCGACACATCCCGACCGTTCTGACCTCAACGCCACCTGCGCCTAGTCCGGTCCTCCGTGTCTCACCACGACTCCGTCTCGATGTCCTGCAGCCAACACAGACAAGAAACACATCGCATAGCACGGTACAAAACATGTAAACATGGTTAGCACCTACAAATCCTACTCAAGCGAGAAACGACCCACGTGGCCAACCGGGACGACGCCCACGCGTCAAATTTGTCTAGTCACGACCCGACCTCGCCAAATGCCAAAAAGACACGAATCACTCAAACTAAACTCACTCTAACCAAACCACGAGTCAATTACTCATCACCAACACGGGATTTAGACCACATGGTCTCTCAATCTCCCCCTTGATGAGTATATTGACAAACTCAGAAAAAGCACGAAGTTGAGTTTGAGTTTGAAGAATCCAACATGGTCCAAAGAAGGGAATGAAGCTTATGACCATGTCGACAGAAGGAACCACTAGAGCAACAACTGAAAGAGCAAATTGATCTCCAAAGCTCTAAAATGATCCCAACAGACTTTTTCTTCTCTATTCTCCCCCTTTTGGCAATAAACACATCAAGATGCAATAGAGAGAATATGACATGTCAATGGATGAATATGGCTGAAGTTTGTTTATTTAAGCATTTAGAGCCATGAGAATTATCCATAATGACCATAATGTAATACACCAAGCCATAACTCAATAAAACGCTATCTAGATCATGACAACATATATATAAGCCAGCTAGAGCACATAGATGACAATCTGAAATGTAATGCATTTTGTGAGCAAGTCACGTCATCAATGAGTAAAGTCTAGCTAGAGACATCCAAGGATGATGCAGGCCATGTCAATATGCTAAGCGGAACAAAGAAGCTAACATTGAGTCCAAATAGAGTGCTACAAGCTCAAGATTGAAACATTGGTTAAAGTACTTGGTTCTGATTGTAGATTAAGCAAATTGAGCACATTTAACATTGTCTTTTGAAAGCATATGGTTGTTTTCAACCCAATTTTTGTTTATGTGCTAGATCTCAAGCCTTATGCGACTACTCCAAGCAATAAGCTTAAGAAGATAGTTTAGGTCATCCAAAACTCCCCCTAAGTTCATGCCAAGTGCAATGGCAAGCCGTCTCATAGGAAAGAATTGGTGAGATCAGTTTTTTCGCACAAAAGAGATCTTTTTGCTTTTTAACACATTGTACTAACTCATGTATCATCAGGAGACTAAAACAGCTCAAACTAAGGCTCAATATAGATTCAACGCTCTACTCAGCCTATTTGACATGGCATGAATCATAAAAGGATAGCTCAAGAAAGACTAAACTCAAATGCTAGCATGACAAGTTTAATTTAAGTTGATCAATTTTACTTAACTTATCATGGCAAACGCTAGTATACACATATGAAGTCATGATAAATTTAGCAAGCTAAGCACAAGTCATGGCAAGGTGTAAAGTACTGAAGCATGTCACAACAGGATAATAATCAAGGCTCAATGCAGATTGATTATAATACTAGAATGTTGAAAATGCACGAAAGACCAGTTCCCCCTCAACATTAGATGCAACTTTTAGTTCAAGTTGAGTTAAGTCAATATTAAGCTCCAGAAGCTCCCAAATGAACTCCCCCTGAACCAAAGCATTAAATTCGAGAAGCTGGCAAAGAAAATCCAAACGGGTAGTCCTTAAAGCATAGATAAGATATAGAAGATACTATGGCTCAGACTGACTCTCATCTACCCCATGTGACTCCAGGACTATTAGCTTGACCGTAAAACACACACTAGAGAGCAAACACGTACCATGTCTACCCGAGGGTGGCCCAACCCTCGCTAGAACCTACAAGAAGTGAGTGAGCTCAATCTAGTGAGATAAGAAGCAGCTAATAAGAAGCATCCTGGAAGCACAAGATAAGAGTAGGAAGTCTAAGCAACTAGGCAAGAGAAGCACTCTAACCTATGCTAGAAGGACTAAACCCAATGCACCCAAATGCAAAGAGACAGAAATGAGACAGAAGCATAATCAATATAGTAAAGCAGTAAAGCCCAGAACTCCCCCTCACTACAGTCCATAAGGACAAATCACCCCAAGCTCTCCCCGCAGAGCTGAAAACCTCGAACTATCCAATGGCTTGGTGAAGATGTCAGCCAACTGGTGGTCACTCTCCACAAACTGGAGCACTATATCGCCCTTCTCTACATGGTCTCTAAGGAAGTGAAAACGGATATCGATGTGCTTGGTCCGAGAGTGTTGCACTGGGTTCTTAGCAATGTTAATCGCAGAAGTGTTATCACAAAAGAGTGGAACACTGTCGATAACTAACCCAAAGTCCCGCAGGGTCGAAGCCATCCAGAGTACCTGACTGCAGCAGCTGGCTGCAGCAACATACTCGGCCTCTGCGGTGGACTGCGCAACACCGGACTGCTTCCTCGAAGACCAAGAAACGAGAGAAGTGCCAATGAATTGGCAAGTGCCAGAAGTGCTCTTCCTATCTATCCTACAGCCGGCAAAGTCTGCATCCGAAAAGGCTCTCAAGGAAAGACAGGAAGAGGAAGAGTACCAGATACCATAGTCAATGGTAGCTCGAAGGTACCGAAAGATGCGCTTCACCGCCTGGCGGTGAGATACGCGAGGAGAAGCCTGAAAACGAGCACACAGACACACAGAGAAGTGTATATCTGGTCTCGAGGCCGTGAGGTAAAGAAGGGAGCCGATCATACTTCTGAACTCTTTCTGATCAACTGGCTCGCCGTCCTCATCTGGGTCAAGATAGGCTGTAGAAGCCATGCGAGTTGACACTGGCTTACCATCACTCATGTCGAAGCGTCTTAGGAGGTCACAAGTGTACTTTCCCTGATGAAGAAATGTACCCTCCCGAGTCTGCTTGATTTGGAAGCCAAGGAAGAAGGTCAACTCGCCCATCATACTCATCTCAAACTCGGTGCTCATGACATCCGAGAACTGTGAAACCAGAGTATGAGAAGAGCCGCCAAAGATGATGTCATCGACATAGATCTGGACGAGCAGAAGGTCATTGCCATGACGGCGGATGAACAAGGTCTTGTCTACTTTACCCATTTCAAACCCATGACTCAACAAGTAGGACTTAAGCCTCTCATACCATGCTCTGGGGGCCTGCTTAAATCCATACAACGCTTTCGAAAGCTTGAAGACATGGTGTGGGTATTTGGGGTTCTCGAAATCTGGAGGCTGTCTGACGTAAACTTCTTCCTCAATGACTCCATTAAGGAAGGCACTTTTGACGTCCATCTGGTAGAGCTTGAAACCCTTAGAAGCTGCAAAGACAAGCAGGATTCTAATGGCCTCAAGTCGAGCTACAGGGGCAAAGGTCTCCTCGAAATCTAGACCCTCAACCTGGGAGAACCCCTGAGCTACCAGTCTAGCCTTGTTCCGAATAACCACTCCATCCTCGCTCTGCTTGTTCTTGAACACCCACTTAGTCCCAATAATATTGTGACCTCGCGGGGGCTCGACAAGCGACCAGACCTTGTTCCTCTCGAAATTTTCTAGCTCCTCATGCATGGCATTGACCCAAGACTCGTCGGAAAGAGCATGAGAAACATCCTTGGGCTCAAAGGAGGCAATGAAAGCAGAATGGAGACAGAATTGAGATAAGCCAGATTTTGAGCGGGTAACACGCTCGAACAGGTCTCCAATCATCTGCTCAGAAGGATGTCTTTTCTGGATATGTCTGGGAGGTTCTGGATGAGATGAAGAAGTGGCCTCTACCTCGTGAGCTGACGAGGTAGGAACAGAGCCACTAGCTCCAGAGGAAGCAGAAGGCATGGGCTGATCACCTGGAGGTGCGGTGGAAGACGGCACCTCAAGGGGTGGATAAGGGACTGGATCGGGTAGACAACCCTCATCTCCATCGTCCTCGTCATCCACGAAGATGGTCTCGGACTGCTCTAAAGAACCTGAGATATCAGGCCTAGTCCCCGGACTGGCCTCGTCAAAGGTCACCTCACAGGTCTCTACCATTTTGCTAGACTCGCAGTTCCAGACCCTATAAGCCCGCGAAGAAGGCGAGTAACCTAGAAAGATCCCATCACAAGAACGTGACTCGAACTTATCTAGGTTCCCGGACTTCAGAATAAAGCACTTGCAACCAAACACACGAAAATGAGAGACACTAGGCTTTCGCCCGTATCTCAACTCATAAGAAGTGCGGTGCAAGTGTGCCCGAAGAAAAACTCGATTCGAAACATGGCACGCGGTCGCAATAGCCTCAGCCCAAAACTTCCTCGGTGTAGAGTACTCATCGAGCATCGTCCTGGCCATCTCGACCAAGGTACGGTTCTTCCTCTCCACAACGCCATTCTGCTGTGGGACGTGCGGAGAAGAGAACTGGTGCTCTACACCTGTCTCACCACAGAAACTCTCGAAATAGGAATTCTTGAACTCTGTGCCATTGTCACTGCGGATCGCTCTCAAGGCACCTGGGAGCTCAACAGAAAGCCTACTGAAAAGACCTCGGAAAAGTGAAAAAGTCTCATCCTTCGAGGCTAAGAAAAACACCCAAGAATACCTCGAGAAGTCATCGACCACGACAAGAACATACCACTTCCCTCCTGCTGACTGCACTCGAGCTGGTCCAACTGTGTCCATATGGAGCAGCTGTCCTGGTGCATCGGTCATAGTGACTGTGACCGGAGGATGGGAGGCGGCAACCATCTTGCCGTGCCGGCAAGGAGCACAAACTAGATCTTTGACCATTTTGAGCTTCGGCAGACCACGAATGAGGTCGTGGCCGCTAACTCGGGTCAAATGGTCAAATCCAATATGACCAAGTCTCCTATGCCAGAACGAAAGGTCGCGGGACTCAGAAGCAACTAAACACCTGAGAGGATCACCAGAAGACTCAGAAAAATCAGCACGAAAGATCCTCCCAAAACGAGAAATCCCGCAAACCAGACTACCCGAAGAATCAAGAATTTTGCAATTGTTTTTCTTAAAGCTCACCTCAAAGTCGTCATCGGTAAGCTGAGAAGCTGAAAGCAAATTGTACTGCAGCTTACTAACCAAGGCTACATCTTTCAAAATGAAAGAGTCATTAATGCGCACTGTACCTTTGGCGATGACGCGCCCAGATGAAGCATCTCCGAAGGTGATCGTCTCATCACCTGGAGCACGGGCAAGGGAAGAAAACCAACGAGAATCTCCGGTCATGTGTCGTGAACACCCGGAGTCTACGAGCCAAACCTTTCCCTTCCCTGCCCGGCGAACCTGAGTCAAACAGAGAGTAAAGTCTCAGTACTGGGGTAAATCAAGAGTGATTTTGGCACCCAATACTGAACAACACGTCGAGCAGATGAAGTAGTCAAGCACGACTGACCTCTATCTACCCTACGCTCTCTGTCACTCACAGCAGAAGGTCTGTGAGCAGACCTGAAGCTGTTGCGGGGTCCGACTGCTACAGGAGAGCGAGTCGGAACACCGGCAACACGCTGAACACGCCGCGGGTAACTGTCTCGACGGGGGAAACGAGATGTACCCTCAGGACGGCGGAAGTCATGACCAGGAGCAGCATGAGGACGAAAAACAGAAGACTCAGAAAAACCAAGTCCTCGATGCTGCCCAAACCCATCAACAGCAGTAAACCTAGACCTCGTGCTGGTCCTAGGTGCACTCAGGATCTGGGGCTGACCCTGAATACGCCTAGGAGACTCAACACGGTCTCTACGCGCGATCTTGACGCGCCTGAAGCATCGATCAACCGTGTGTCCATCCTTCTGACAGAAGGTGCAGTGATACTTCATCCTCTGAGAGGTAGAAGTAGCACGGTCAGGCTTCGCCTTCTGAGAGGCCGAAGCAGCAGGTGCAATCACCTTGCTGTCAGAAATCCCCTGGACATAGCCCGCTGACTTAAATTGGACTTTCTTGCTCCTGGGTTCGGTCTCGATCACACCTGGTGCTATGGGTCTGAGCACAGCAGGTGGATGCTTCCTCATATCCTCATAATAGTCATATCCTAGACCCTGATTAAATCTGCAAATCTTGGACTGGTCTAGAATAAGATTAAGCTTCTTCTTGCCGCCTACAAATCTCTCGAGAGTGTTCATAAGGTACTGACACTCCCGAAAGAGAGAGGTGCAAGAAGAGCAGGGAGAAGAGGGAACAGCAGGAGGTAAGGGAGCAGAAGAAGAACCAACAGTAGAGGAAAGAATGGCTTGTGCACGCACAGCCGACTCTGAGGGGACAGTCCTACTACTAGCAGGTTGGTTCGCGTCTCTAGGCGTCTCACCCTTACCCTGGGGCTTCTCCCCCACACCATCAATCACATCACAACCAGATTGTGGCTTCTCTAGTAAGTCCTTAGTTAGCTTCACACATTTGTCATTCAAAGCAACGAGTTCAAGTTTTAGTTTATCACAACTAATGCATGGTGAGCTAACAGGATCCTTAGTCGCATACTGAGCCATTTTCTTGTTGTTGTCAATCAGTTCTTGAAACTGTTTTGAGACAGCTTCAAGTTCAGCAGTTAACTTGGGACAGTTCAAACATGAATCAATAGGCTCAAGTAAAGAAGCATGCAACTCAGCAATTTTGTGATCTGCCCGTTTTAGGTTCATCTTTAAATTATTGCAATTTTCACAAGAATCGGGCTGATCAAGGAGCATGGCATAAGGTCCTCTAGCAGCAATGTCCTTAACCTCACATGAGGTGGGAGAAGTAGTCTCATCAGTAGTAAGTAGGGTAACAGCCATCCTACTCAACTCTAACTCAGCAAGCAGACTAACATTCTCCACTTTAAGCACATCAAGCTCAGAAGACAAACTATCATGAGAGGTCCTTAGTTTCTCCATGTCTCCAAGCAAAGCAGGGCATGTATCACAATCGTCACGGGAGGGAGCAGATCTAAGTGAAGTAATCTCCCGTGATAGTCTATCTACTTCCTTCTCTAACTCGGTACACCTAGACCTAGCTCTAGCATGAAATCCACCTAGCTTAAGAAAAGCATCATTTAGCTGGTCATAAGAAGGGAGTACCTCATCCGAGTCGGAGTACAGCTCGCTGTCGCTGATCTCGCCCTCAAGGGCCATGAAGCACATGCCGGAGAAGTCGTCGCCGCTCTTGGGGTCCTGGTTACCCGTCCCGTCGTCGTCGCTCCATCCCTCCACCTCGCTGAGGTCGAGGTCGTCGAACGCGGTGAGGACGCGGTGAAACAGCTTCTTGGCCTTCCCGAAGTCGCGGAACTTCTTCTTGCCTTGGGCAGGGACTGGAGGCTTCTTGTTGCGGTTTTTGTCGGTGTAGTCGTTCTTGCCCGAACCGCCGTAGTTAGCTTTGCCCTTCTCCAGTTTGGGGCAGTTTGCCCGAATGTGGTTGGGGCCACCACACTCGAAGCAAATGACTGGACCGCCTCTCTTTCTGTCCCTCCTCCTCTTGTAAGCATGGGAGAACTTCCGAGCTAGGAGGGCCAGCTGTTCATCCTCTAGCTGCTCTAACTGATCATCAGTTACGTCACAGAGAGCAGCTAGGGAGAACCCACAAAGCGAATCGGCGAAAAAACCAGAAGCCGAACTGGGATCGGTGACTAGAGCCATCGACTGCGACTTCGACTTACGAGAGACAATGTCGATCTCGTGCGTCTTGAGGCGCAAGTACAGCACGTCAAGCGTCAAAGTCGAGAGGTCGGTGGTGTCCTTGATGGTAGTCACCTTCATTTCCCAAACGCGAAGGTCGAGTGCAGCAAGCATTTGACGAGCGTTGTCCGAGTCGGAGTATGTGAGACCGACGGCTCGGAGATTGCTCAAAATCTTGTGAAAACGCACAAAGCACTCATCAAGGGACTCGCCAGCGAGCATTTCAAACTTGTTGTAATCTCGCTTGAACTGGTCCTGTCTCACCGTCTTAATCTGGGTGGTGCCCTCATGGTATGCATCGAGGGTCTCCCAGATATCGAAGGCGGACGGAAGATGAGAGATGCGGTCAAACTCGCTACGACTCAACCCCTGGATGATTATGTTCCTTGCCTTTGCATTCGCCTCAACATCAGCCATGTTCCCGGCATTGATGTTCTCATCGGCAGGAACAGCAAATCGTACTTTGACCTTCCGCCAGATGGCATACCCCTGGGCCTGGATGTATGTCTCCATTCAGCTCTTCCAGAAGGGGTAATCGATGCCATCGAACACGGGCGGCTTGGTCGAGTACTTGTCCGTCGCCATGGCTCTTGAGACCGGTTAAGATCTATGAATTAGAGCTAACCGGCTCTGATACCAATTGTAGGACCGAAATGGCGACAGAGGGGGGGTGAATGTCGTTCGCTTCAAAAACGCCCCCGAGAATTCGTACACAGATATTGCAGAAACAAAGCAACTCACAAAAAAAAATAATTATGCTGAAACTTGGAACGCATGCGATACCCAAAAATCCAGCAAAAATCAGAGACCACCCAGTAAAAAATTCAACTGAAAATATCGCTGTTTGATCTGCAAACAAAATGGAAGAAAATCAGCTCAAAAGAGGCATTACAAAGCACAAGAAGTTATCACATATTGCTCCCATTCGGATGATTGCTGGTCAAAGAAATAAAGTACTTTCCTGAAGAAAAGATCTGGCCGAAAGCAATACAAATGAAAAGCAAAAGCCAACCGAAAAGAGCAGTACACTTTTTCAATAGAGTTCGGCTGCAACGAGGAGTCAAGAACTGAGGAAAAATGAGACCAAAAACTAACATCAAGCAATCTGGCCGAAAGAACCAAAGGGCAAGCAAATTTCAGCAGGACTGCACGTACTTCACCTGCTGGCCGAACCAATTTATGGAGTGATGCACTTGGCAATACAGATTGTCCTTCCAAGCATTAACTCAATTGGCCAAGAAAAGGTTCATTCGGCCAGGAAGAACAAGCAGTCTAATAAATACTCTAGATAAAGGAGGCTTCAAACTGAAATGCTACAGAGCAAATAAAAAGAGAATTAACAAGAACCAAAGGAAGCAGCTCCTTCAAGGCTTAACAGGAAAGATCAATCCATCGACAAGAAGGAATCAAATGCAAAATAAACTTCAGATTTCCATTCCAAATCAAAAGAGGAGTCACGATACCCCAATTACATATAAAGGGATGATTACAAAACTCTCAATCCATCCTCTCCCTCTCAATCCTCAAGAACACCAAGAGCTACACATGCTTCTTGGGAGGAACACACACATACACACATGGAGAGACCCAAATGGAACCCTAACTTTTATACACACTCTCCCGAATTTCAGCACACCATCTCCCTCTCTATTTATACCCTCCACTAATGGGTTCACCAAGTGCTTTACCCATTTAGCTTTTGCGCTTTACCCACAATCCACTTCCTTTAGTGCAGCTTTGCGTTTTTACCGAAACGCCCCTCGCGCACCTTCCAGGAAGTTTCCTCATTCCTTGTCCTGCAAGCCACGCAGTTTCGCCGTCTTCGGCACACCTCGACCGTTCTGACCTCAGCGCCACCTGCGCCTAGTCCGGTCCACCGTGCCTCGCCACGACTCCACCTCGAGTCCACGTCGTCTTCGACACATCCCGACCGTTCTGACCTCAACGTCACCTGCGCCTAGTCCGGTCCTCCGTGTCTCACCACGACTCCGTCTCGATGTCCTGCAGCCAACACAGACAAGAAACACATCGCATAGCACGGTACAAAACATGTAGACATGGTTAGCACCTACAAATCATACTCAAGCGAGAAATGACCCACGTGGCCAACCGGGACGACGCCCACGCGTCAAATTTGTCTAGTCACGACCCGACCTCGCCAAATGCCAAAAAGGCACGAATCACTCAAACTAAACTCACTCTAACCAAACCACGAGTCAATTACTCATCACCAACACGGGATTTAGACCACATGGTCTCTCACTAATTAAAAAGGAGCAAAATGCAATAAAATTTAAATGGAGAGTTTGAATTTATTTAGAGTTCGATTTGGTGGAATGGAGGTCAAAAATAGGTCCACGGCGTTGAGACAATCAAGAAGTGTATTTTTGGATTTTCCTTGATTTTCTGGATTTTTCTCGGTGAACAGTACTGGGCCGGCCCACCAGCACAGTGCGGCTCGGCCGGGGGTTTTCTCCCATGCGGCCGAACGGGTCGACCGGCCTCAGCTCATGCCGCACGTGGCCGCGAGGCCCAGCACGCGCGCGCGCGCACGCAGGTAGTCACTAATCAGCCGTGTGCATCCGATTGGTCGTGCGTGTAGATCGTTAGTTACATCTAATCCTTTCGAAATACCATCTCGCCTAATCATGAAACGCAATATAAAACTGTTGAGCCCAGTTGGTCCGGATGCGACATCGCGAGCAACTCGGCGGTCTCAGCATTGTGGTTTTGGTTGGCGCTCTCGTCAGCACGTCCGGTTCTGCCTGCGCATACTCTTCTTCTCTCTGTTGAAGAAATCAAACCAAACTTTCTGGATCGAGTCCTTTCATAAAACTAATTTATTGTTATTGGTTCAGCCGTTTCAGTCGCACGCTTTATATAATTGTTACACTGCAGACTCATTGGCTGGCTTTATTTGCAGTCTGAATCATTGGCAATTCGTGGTAATATGCTGATGAATTCTTCCGTACTTTCTGATCTTCCATTTGTGCTCCATGTCTAAATGCCAAAAGAATAAGTCCTCTTTTGGTCCTAGAGGTTGTTCAATATTGGAATCAAACAAAAGAAATGTGATCGTGCAAGTCTAACCAAAGCTGTTTGCTGAGGACCAGTAGATCGATTATGACAAAGCTCGCCACAGAAAACGCAGCAGGTTAATAGTGCCAACAACTCATCACATACCAGCATGACAGAGACAACTACAATTGAACTCCCTTCAGCATTTTTTTTAAAAAAAAGTCTTTCAGCCACTTTATTAAAGAAAGAAAATTCTTTTCGCTTGCAGACTTGCGGCCTTTAGCAGAAACTGCAGCTCATTAGCTGAACACTATACTATGACCTGGCCAAATGGGCCGTCCAGTATAGATCTAGATAGGATATGGTTTGATTAGACCTGGTACAACTTGCTCGAATAAGTTATCGTGCCGTGCCGTATCAGCCCTTGTGCCTACCCTCTGACCCAGGCACGGCGCAAAGAGGGGTCGAGCTGCCCAAGCACACCTAGCCAAATAGGTCATTGATGGCCCGTTAATTTTATTGCCAGTTGCAAATAATTTTATTATTAGTCGCAAGCAATTTTACTACGAAGTCACTCATCGTGCTCATAAGAGTGTAGTAACCCTAACACAAATAATTTTATTGCCAACCACAAATAATTTCACTACACTACCACAGGAGAGTTATTATGCTTGCTGTGCCGGGCCGGCCTGCTATGCATATTTACTGTTCATGATGTACTGTGCTTGGGCCAGGCTAATAGTATTGTGCCTCGAGCCAGCATGGTTGGTGTAACGATCCTATTTCTGAGGCCGTCGGATTTTCCCACAACTGTCTAGGATGATCAGTTGCGAAGTACAACATGTTGTAGATGAGTGTGCATCAAACATGTTTATGCTTAAATTATAAAAGCCAAACTTTTATTACAAGCGGTATGGCTTAGCAGTCGAGTTTTACAATACTAAGGGCATCTAAGCCAAGTTTTATATTACAACATAAAAGATCTTCCAAATAAACAACAGACACGCTTGAGCGTAGACGAGATCTAAAATAATCAGTAGTCATCACCTTCTAGGGAGTCAACAAAGTCTCCCTTAAAAGGTTCCTTGGTGTCTTCCCACGCTTCTTCTGATGACGATTAAACAAGTATGAGTACAACTATACTCAACAAATCACACAGGAATATCTACTTAACTATTTACCAGGATTTTAGTAGAACATGGTTTGGGGTTCCATTAATATGGTTATAAATGATTTGTAAGCTCTTTGGGCTTAAAATACAAAGCATTATTCAATTAAGAGAAAAGGGTATTTAACCAACTTACTTATCATCTTAAAATCTTTCAAATCTTACTTATGCCTTGTTGTTGAATTCACCCATTCAACACAACTCCATTGTCTGGAATCATGGTGTATTCAAATACTATATATTATACTCTACAGATTTGCCTAGTTTTATCCACAAGATATTCCAAACTTGTAATGTCATGCTATAAACATGCAACATGATAGCACGCACTGAGTTGAGATAATAAGGCCGTTCACTGCTCTGCTTATTCTAGCTTCTACCCGGTAGGCTCAAGACCATTCAACCTTTATCAGAAATTCACTGGCCAGTGCGGAAATCACGGCCTAACATTAAGTGGACCTACCATCATGAAGAATGGCAAGTGGCATAACTAGCCTAACTTCCATCCCATCTGTAGATATTCGAGCGAGTTGAGCAATGTACTAGATCAGGTTGACAAGTAAAACCTGTGGTTGAGCGAGGTCTGTGTCCTTTACTTGGCAAAAAGGTTTAGTCCTTACTTGCCACAGACGAGGCTATAAGTTACATACTGTGTGTATTACAACACAATACCACCAAAATCGTACCAAAACCTTAATCATAGGGTAAGATCATAGACTCCAACCATCTAGTGGTTGCCCACCAAGTAGCCTGAACCCTTAGGTTTTATTTTAAAGTCTACTGATATGAAGCCGAATAATTCTTATTAGTATAAGCAAATCATTTTAGTTGTCCAACCTATTTAATAGCTATTTATATGATGATTAACTACCATTACAAGCTATGCCAAAGTTGTCAAGGTGAATATGGCATTTAATAAAATGACTGGGCCTTTTGGTGGTAGGACATAACTATCCATCATGCCATTCCAAAATATTATTTTATATAAAAAAGGCTCAAATAATATAAATAAAAGTAATAATAATTAACTAATATGAGATCAACATGATCAAAGACATGTGACTTACCTTCCTACACTTAGTTTTCAACTAGGCCTATTTCTGCGTCTCGACTAGCTCCTTTGATGGTCTGCTCAATGAATCCAGGGCTATCACAAAGAAAAGAAATCAAATAAGTCGGAGCTCAAAAGAAAGCAAGATGTGAACAAAATACAATAGAAAATTCAGAAAAGATTTAAACATAGGAGGGTTTGGGTGGTTAGAGTATAAGCGGTGCTTAGTTGGGTCGAGCAGACCTAAAAATAGGTTAGATGGGCTCGAGACAATCAAAATAATAAATAGGCTTAACAGGTCTTAGATGAATAGTATCGGATAGACACTATTTCTAGTGGGTCAGGTTTGGTGAATAGTAATAGACTTGGGCTGAAATATATGAGTTGTACAGTAATGGGCTGTTGATGAATAGTTTTGGCTGTGCTATGAATAGTATTGGACTTGCACAGTGTGGGTTGGCCCAGTTGGTTGACTGGACCAAAAGATAGCTTGGGTTGGCTTTGCCAGCCCGCCTTGGCGACCCAGACAGCACGTGCTCTAGTTCTCATCAGAGCTTGCTCTCTTGGCAACCGAGACAGGAAAATCAGCGGCGACATCGAATTCAGCAACGGCAAGTGGTGGCGCGGCGAGTGACTATGGAATACGAGCAACACATTTTGGGCACATGCGTGAGTGGTGGTGGCTTGGAGATGGCTGGTAATGGTAGAGCCTGACCGGAACAAGGGCATGGTATGGCGGAAATACGATGAGGTTTCGGTCGAATTGGTGGTGGCTCAAGCATCTAGGGGAGGGGAGCTTAGCAGTGGTGAAGGTTTAGCTCAGGGTGGCCTTAGGAGTTTTGGCGACAGTGACCATGGGTGATGGAGCGGTGACGCATGGCAATGGTGAGGCTTGGTGGGAAGCTAAGGATAGCTTTGTGGTGTTGAGAGGATACTAAGGACGTGTTTAATTGGATTAGAGAGGAGGCAGGGACAAGGAATCGGATTTGGGGCTCACTGGCAAAGAATTGGGCGTCGGATATTTCGGCACAGTGTGGCTAGAAGAGGAGGAAGAAAGGGCTGTGGTGGTTGTGTGGCAGTGCAAAAAGTGGTTAAGGAGTCACATAACTTGACTGTATAAGCGGTGATGCCAAGAGCGGTGCAACAATGCATTCAGCATGTGGACAACTATGTGGACGGTTGAGCGACTTTCACGCTATAGCGGTGGAGCTGGCTAGTGCACTGGCGGCGGGGGAGTCTCTGCCTCTCAGTGGCGTGGACGCACGAGTTGGCGTGGTGAGCAGCGGCGTGTTGAGCATGTCAAGAAGCTGGCGATGAGAGGTGGCAGCAGCGCGGATTGGCAGTGGAGCGACACGGCCCGGATTGACGGTGGAGCAACGCGGCACATGGTTAGCAGTGGCATAAGGTAGTGTACGGGCAGTCGGCAAGGTGGCGCGGATGCTGTGCCACTTTTGACGCGACTATCGGCGATGAGAGAGTGAGGCAGTGCTGACGAGCGCTAACGGTGTCTTGACGTGCAGCAACAGAATTAGGGGCGTGAGCACAGTAGTTTGAAGGCGTTTTAACAGGTGGAAAGCGTGTTTCTCGATAGAGAAAGCGGAAAATTGACAGGAGTTTCTAAATTTGGCAAAATTTTTAAATAAATTCAAAAAATTTAAAATTTTGAAGCTATTTCAATTGGTCCAACCCATTTGGCTAGGTCTGACTATACTGGAAACAACGAGAGGTACATATGACTAGGAGAACCAAGTAAGATACTGCTGATCCCATTGCACAGTTTGATACTATACTCTACTATACAATAACTAGCTCAGTGAGTCATATCATTGCTTCCTTTTTGAACCGTTAGTCATATCATTGCTGTGACATCACTTCTGATTTGATAGTATTACTATTCACTGCTCAGTGCCCACCCTACCGCAATGTGCAGGCCTTGCAAACCGCGTGGTTTTGTTTAATCGCCTCTTGGCTGTTCCTTTGACGAGAGATTCTTGGGGACCAAAGGAAGATTGCATGAGCGTATTATACAGTTTTACCTCAAATTAAAATCTCTGCGATCCTTTCTTCGCAAAAGGGCAGTAGTAGGTAGCGATTGTTACAACTTGCCACAGCCATTTCGACATGTGAAATTGGTAAGCCACAGGACCGGCCAGGGACCAGACATGATGCGATGTGCCTCCTAGGACATGTCAAAAGGGACCGGTCAATCTCGATCCATCTCGCTCTCACCCCTTGGAGCTGATGTAAAACATGGGCAGCGCATTGGCTTTCCGGTGAGGCATGCAAGGACCGCCATGTGCGTTGCGCCCTAGCTACGAACTGTCTGCCTGGAGCAAAGTCCTGAATGGACAATGCATACGTATGCTACTTGACTGCTTGTCCTCCTCATGAGTGAATGCTGGGCTTGGCCTGGTTAGACCAGTTAATGAATGGCCACTTGATCATGTATGGTGAGCATGCACGCATGTTAAATTTGGTCCCTGTGGTTGCTGCTGATATGCCTGTATATTCCAAGGAATGTGGTCCTTGAGAGAACATGGTGCTTATAGAGCACATTGCTGAAGAGCCCATGTGGGTCTTAGGCATCATCAAGGGAAAAACCTACTATTTATCTAGTTCACCAGACAGCAGCAAGTGCTATTCTGTACATCTATTGCGAGATCAGAAATGCTTTTTCTTTCTTCTGAAACTTGAGACTGGAAATGTCCTGTCCATTGCAAGTTGCAAGAGCCAAAGGACATGTCGATGTTGCAGCGGCTCCATGCAACTACCAAGGAATCTGAGTAGCACTGTAACTGGATTAGTTACTTACACTGTCTGGATTGGAAGTTACCACGGAGCGATGGACAGTACAAATGAGGCAACAGATTGGTGCAACTCGATCGGTTGCCAATACGGTGAAGAAGACAAGAGGCATCTCAGAACAGGCCCCAATGTGACCTACAACTTTTGGCGACGTAATCGCACTAGAAACATACGCAAGTGCTGATGCCAGCCGCAAGGGACACAGGCTCGGGACAAGAAGAACAAAACAAGCAGTTACAGTGAGGACAACGACAGTATGACACACCTGTAGCAAAGTTTCAGCAGGAAAAGCCAGCGTGCTAATGCCGCTCATTTGCAGACCATTCAAGAACCATCATAAACAACTTCCAAAGCGACCACTGGCTTCTGCTGCATATGACTACTGTAGTACTGTTTATGTTCTACACAACATCTCATGCAGGTCACAAACCTTTTTTTTTTACGCAGATACAAGTTACAAAGCAGCACATATTTCAGTCTCACCAAGAGTTTCAGACAAATGCCACTCACATGCAGATACTTCGAAGAAGACAGGAAGAGTAAGAAGGTAAAAGAAAAATAAAACAAGCTCCCTAGGTATATGCAGACATGTAACTTGAATCTGTGTGCAGTCTCAGGACAAAATAGGCTTTTTATACAATGGGTGCACCTGCAATGCACAGCTGCCATCCAAATCAACTCGTTCATTTGAAGATAGCATTTATTTTTTTCCAAGGAACTACTCTCACAGAGGCTTAAAGACTGTGTAGTCTTATTGTTGAGGTAAATCTGGTACAACATATGTACATGCACGATTTTTGATGTCACACACGGGGACACGAACAAATGGTTGACACAGACGAAACGAAGTACTCTATATATATGTTAACACACTCCTGAGTCTTGACGAGTTCACTTGGCGGCGGCCATGGCGTCGTAGAAGCGGCTCCTCCTGACCTCCTCCGGCGGGATGAAGGCGTCCGGGCCAAGCCCTGGCACGTTGAAGACCACGTCGTCGATGGTCCATGACTCCTCCATCCGCGTCACCACTCGCGCGGCGCGCACGCCAACGCCGAACCGGGCGAGGTGCGCCGTGGACCGCCCCGCGTGCGCGACGGCGACGCCGTCCACGGCGCGGTAGTCGCCGAGGCTCGACGCGATGGTGGTCTCCCAGTACATGGCGGGCGCGCCGGGGGACTGGATCCGTGTCAGCTGCGAGTCCTCCAGCCGCGCGAGAAGGCCGCTTCGCTGGCTGAAGAACCCCGTCAGGCCGTGCCGGATCACCTCCGCCGTGCCGTCACTCCAGCTCGACAGAACCGAGGGGCCCACGTCCAGGCGCAGCACGAAGCAGTCCTCGCCGTCCGCCTGCTTCTCCCCGGCGTGCTCGGCCGTCGTGAAGATGGACGCTATCGCCACAGGGTCCAGGCCCTGCATGGACAAATCAATGCACCATTAGTGAACATGCAAAGCAGCATATTTTGGAGTAACATTTATTTCAGCTCATTACTGTGACCATGAGACCAGTTTAACACTGTCAGAATTTACCTGGGTGAAAACTGAACTAGTACACAGTTTGCTTCTTGGCATGTGAAAAATTGACAGATATTTATGCAATATCACAATGGCTATATTAGTCATATGAATAGTATGTCAGTGAAGTTGAGCAGATAACTCTGCTCGGCAAGTTGGCATGCATATGTGTTTGGTGCTTTTGGACCAGCAATGCTGGGGAATATGCGAATATTCCAGTACTGTCATGTGAGTTATTCAAGCAAAACAATCTTAGTATTGCAGTACATGAGTTGGTCAGATTTTCCAAGAAATTGATAATTTGGTTGTGCCCATGTACAAGTACTGATGTGCAGAGTTTTTATGCCCCAAATTACTGCGATGGAAAAAAATCAGAATCTTCAACTATTTTTTCTGTGAACATTTAAATATGAAATAAGGTAGGGGGGTTGGCACTCTGGCAGTGTATTATTTTTCTTGTGCCAACATCTGTATTTAGGTAAGAGCGTGTCATTACAGCTTAGTTTATTGGCATGGGACAGAGGACTGTGATGAAATACAAATGTAGTGATCCTAAATAAAATTATCTCTCGCATAGGACAAACAGCTAAAGAGAGCCTCTATATATATATATATGTTGCATCCGTACGATCCATTTTTTAAAAGTAAGCCACACCTATACATATCTTATAGTTTCTACATAGATTTGGAAAAACTTTTTGGAGTCTTGAAGTAAGATTGGAGACGTAGTGAGTGCACAATTATGTGAAAAAAAAAGTAGTAATACTCTCATCAGAACCATATATTTTTCATGGCCAATTTTCTCTGATTTAGGATGCTCTGCTGCATATGCAGCTAGCTGATTCGCTGTGTCTACCAGCATCGTCATATTCAAAGCGGTGAGCAGCACCGAAACCGGGGCTGAGATTATTTTGCTGTAGCATTGAAACCGAGAAAGTAGCAGCCTCCATCTGCAGCATCGATTCCTAGGAGAACGGGGAAAAAAAGGTCGTCCAAGCAAAAAGGAGTAGGCGTCAGACCATCGGTTCATGAACTGAGGTTTTGAAATCACTAGGTGCATACGTGATACATGCATCTACCAGCAATCTTTTGGCTTTCTTTGCTATATGCACACGAAAAGCTTGCCAGGAAGTCTCCGGCATCTTTTTTTCTGCGAAGACACATAAGCCTGCCAAGATTTCTCAAGCCCTTACCAAGTACACAAGTAATTACACTAGAAGATTTCAGTATTCTCAGCTTGGTGATTTGACTCGTCTAGACTCTGTTCTATGACTCGACTCCATAATGATAGGTGCTCTATATGAGGGGTCTATTGAAAAAAATTGTTTCTGATCCATTGACAGCACAATAGTTACTTTCATCATATGTTCTTCTACAAGTGCAGTTTTCAACAATGTCATGGAATTTAGTTATTTTTACAGTCTTTAATTTGATGTACGTGATGATCATATGTGCAAGTTGCTTTTCAATAGATATTGTTTGCCCAGTTATATGTTCTAAGTAGAGAATGTAAGAAGTCCATAAGATGCATTCTTCATTGTAGTTATCCAGTGCCATAGGAAAAGCATATGAAGAATATTGATCCGATCTTATATGGAGAATACTGATCAAATATTACTTATTGATTAGTCCTATGAACTTTCAACATATAAGGATCATTGATGGTGAATTATGATTTGAGAAGATTTGATTTGTGTTTGGCTACTGGAGTGAATTCACCTCAAGCTGAAGGTTGTTAAGTGTGTGGCCTGAATTCATCTGAAGGTGGAGATTATTAAAGTATGGTACGAATTCATAATGTCTAAGTGGACACATACTCCGACCTTATCTCGGTTTCTTAATCTTTAGGATTTTGTTTCTTAGCCTATATATATACCCCTATAGTAGTATGGTTGAGATATGCCGAAGTTCCTCATACTTGCAGTTCTTTTCATATAGTGAGTTCCGTTTATCTGCGTTTGTGGTTTTTTCATAAGGATTTTCTACGTTAAATCCGTGCCTTCTGCTTTTTTGATCATCTATTTTTGCCGTATGTTGTATAATAGTTTTTTATGCCCCAAATTACTGCAATGGGAAAAATCAGAATCTTCAACTTTTTTTTTGTGTGAACATTTAAATATGAAATAAGATAGGCGGGTTGGCACTCTGGCAGTGTATTATTTGTGTTGTGCCAACATCTGGATTTAGGTAAGAGCATGTCATTACAGCTTAGTTTATTGGCATGGGACAGAGGACAATGTGATGAAATACAAATGTAGTGCTCCAAAATAAAACACCCTTGTACAAATTTATCTCTAGCATAGTACAAACAGCTAAAGGAGCTTCTATATATATGCTGCATCCGTACGATCCATTTTTTAAAAGTAGGCCACCCCTATACATTTCTTATCGTTTCTACATAGATTTGGAAAAACTTTTTGGAAACTTGAAGTAAGATCGGAGACGTAGTGAGTCCACAAATATGTACGAACAAAAATAGTAATACTCTTATGAGAACCATATATTTTTTTATGACCAATTTTCTCTGATTTAGGATGCACTAAACTGCTACATATACTCAAGAAAGCCAGAGCAAAACGTATGTGTTACTCCATCTAATTAGTCGGCTAAGCCCTATGCTCACTTAAGTAATTTTCGTTGTCAAGGTGAGCTAATGGTTAGCCTAAATGGACGACTTAACCAATGAACTAAGACCACATTGATCCAACATTCAAACAGTTGACTTGCTCAGACATGAACTAATCTACATAATTAATAAAAATGTTTGGTAAGCATGAAGATTACTGGAATCATATCATTACTTCAACACCCAATTTTTTCCTACCGCCAAGTTGGTTAGGCTAGTTTTGTTAAAAAATACTGACAACCTATAGCAAAAGAGTCTTCCAATTTAATCAAATAAACCACAAAATCTATCGTTTATTTTCTTTCAGAAGATTGCGAACACTGTTTGATCGATCAGCTCTAGATTTCCTGGGGAAATATGATTGCATTTTTTTTTAGTAAAAACAGTAGTAGTCTCATCGCAAAAGTTTTCAACAAAACAGCAACTTGCCCTAGTCAACTCGCACTAGCACACTAACATATATACATGTGCTGTTCAGCAAGGACCTAAATAACAAGGTTTCATTTGGCAAGTTGCTCAGGATAAGCCTAACGAAAAGCACCTAATCTAATCTTTGTTAATGAACTCACACTCACTGTCACTGATCAAACATTAATTCAGACATCTCCCACTAGGCACTTTATAAAACAGCAGCCCACACATACAGATATATGTGGGCCTTTTTTTTTTGGGTGAGGTTTATAGCTTTTGGCTGCGGCTTATGACTTTTGAGCTATTCGTGTGAGACATTATAGAATAATAGAAACTCACATGCGGTTTTTTACCGATATAAATGAAGTCGATACAGTATATACTATAATTAACTAATAAACCTCATCTTAAAAGGATACTCTATTTAAAAATTAAAAATAGAAATCAAAAACTGAAAGAGAACCGTGCCATATATTCTAGGCTAAGCGAAAGCCAAGCTAATCCCACACCTAATGCCCTCTCCCCGCGTCAAACAAGACAGTTCGGAGTTACAGAAAGCAAACGAGAGCATGAGGCATGCAGCATCAATAATGACATCAACAGTTTGGCACGGCATGCAGTGCTACCAGCTCCGGATCCCAAGATAACAGCTGTGTGCAGTGTGCATACGTTTAGGATACTTATATCCAACTGCTTTTAACAAAGATTCTTCCTCACATCCAATTGTCGCTCTTGCTTAATGGATCTTCTCTCTCTCTCTCTCTCTCTCTCTCTCTCTCTGTCGTACGTAGTATGTCTCAGTCCCACACGCAGGCGCACACATGCAACGCAAAGGGATTTGAGGGCATGCACAAATTAAAAGGCAGAAGGCTAGCTACACGAATACAATGGCAGAGCAAAAAAAACTTTGTGGTTGTGGGGCCCACCTGTCATGGGCCAGCCAGGCTAGTAACGCAGTGCATGCGAGGCATGCCATGGCCGGTGAGCTAGGTAAAGCGATGTACGAGAGAAAAGTAGGGAGATCGATGCAAGGAAAGGAAAGGAACGGAACGGAAAAGAAGAATGTGGCATCACGATGCGATGGCATCGTCAAGTGTGAATGACTCAGTGCAAGCGTCAAGGGCCAACCTGGAGGGCGCGGCGGAGGGGGCGTGAGCCGCCGCGCGCGGCGTGCGCGCCGAGCCATGGCGTGCGGCGCCAGGCGACGCGGCCGTCGCTGCCCGCGGCGATGTTCTGCCCGGCCACCGCCATCTCGACGAGCCACATGCTGGGCGCGAGCTGCCACAGCACGAAGCTCCCCTCGTGGCCCCGCCCGCTGCTTCCGCCACCGCCGCCGCCCCCGGGCTCCTGCAGCATCGCCAGCCGCACCCTCCCCGCCGCGTACATGCTCTTCACCGCGCCCTCTATCTTCCCGCACCCCGTCGTCGCCCTGAACTGCTCTATTATGTACTGCGCCGACGATGCCACCTGCACGGGACATGCATAAGCAAAGCAAACGCATGGAGACAAAGAGAGACATGCATATGTGTGCAAAGCTACAGTTACGGTCGATGTATGCGTACGTACGTGTCGGGGGAGGCGTGGGAGGAGGGGGACGGGGGAGAGGGGGCACGCGAGGACGGAGAGGAGGACGCGGAGGTCGACGGCTGGCCGAGCGTCGTCCCCGGCGCCGGACAGGAGACGGGCCCACCGGTGCAGCGCCGCGTGGAGACCGGACCGCCGCCGCGCCGCCTCCTCCTCGCCGCCGCCGGGCTCCTCCGCCAGCGGCTCCAGCGCCACCCTCGATCTCATCTTCTCGATCACTTCCTTCCAAGAACGCCCCCTCTCTCTGTCTCTCTCTCTCTCTCTCTGCGTAGCTTAGCTTCTGTGTCAGGCTGCTGCGCGAGTTTGTTGCTTCTTGTTATTTTAAGGGGAGGGAAGGAAGATTAGCGAGTGCAGCTTGCAAGCACGTAACACGGGTTTTCTAATGGGTGGTGCGGATGACTCGTGGGGCCCAGCACGCGTGGTCCCAAGCGTCGGTGGGAGAGATGGGTTTGGGGGGCGCGTGTGGGTGTGGAGTGCGGGGGAAGGGAAGGGGAGCGTCCAAGGGAGGCAAGAGGCGTAGGAGGAGGAGGAGGGGAAATGGGGTTGGGGAGCGGTCAAAATCTCGCTCGCGCTCGGGAGAAGAAACAACCGGTGGCGTCGCCGGTTGTCGCGTGGCAGTTGGGCGGGCCGCCCGAGCGAGCCTGCTTCTCTCGGGAGCGAAGTCTGCTCCGACGCCACCATTTCTGCTCAGCTACCGAGCGGTGCTTACATCGTCCAATCGAAAGATCCATAGTCTAATTGTGAAAAATATAGGGACTTACTTTTTTTTACTGGTTTTATTTTGGTGGCCGCTCAGTTAGACTAAAATATTTCTGTAGATGGATGAAATTATACTATATCTAGCTGAAATTATATTGTACCTGATAGTGACTTTGTTGGCGTAACTAAATTTAAAAAAATGGAAAATGGAAAAAAAACATGTTAGCCTATCACGTACGATGCAAACGAATAAGGGAAAAAAGAATTGGCAAAAAAATCTCAAAACCCCAAAAAGCCAGAAAAAGATGAAATTTACAAATAATAAAAAATAAGTCAGAAGTCAGAAGCTCAAGCCGAAATGAGCGGAGGCTTTATTGTGTGTCACGCAATGACTTAAAAGCTGATCCTAATCATTAATTTCCGATTGGACATTCGATCATGGTTATGCATTCATAAATACAATACTGTTCAGCAGGAGGCGTAGTTTGGTACAGTTGAGTCGCACGCACGTTTGATGCGAGATGTAACGTGAGTTTTCAGAGCACCGATGGTTTTCTGTTTAGGAGCAGTGGGTTCAATTCGCCGCCTGCCTGCATGGTTCGTGTCAATTCCCGTTAGCCTACCATCATCGACGGAAAGCTGCTTTCTGTTGCATGACGGCGGATTGAATGGAGGCGACTCTGCAACTCTTGCAAGCAGTGCACGCCTTGGAAGCGCATTTATGCGCTGATAGTTCGCTTTAGGGGTTCTGAAGCGCAGAGACTAGAAATTGAGAGCGACTTGGCAACTGCTTGCACAAAACTGCCCAATAAATCCTAGACGTAAAAGAAGATCTCTTTCTTTGCTTCGATCTTTGTTTCAGTATGCCCAAGACACACGGAATCCAGCACGGACTCAACTTAGACTGCAAGATTTCCTCGCTGGATTGAGACGTGTAATGCATACTTGACTGATCTGAAAGACCACACGGAGCAGTGTTTATATATCAAATTATCCAGGGCTTCCCGAAATCAGAGGCTAGTATTCAATGATCTTGTGAACAATTGTACCTCGCTGACGAATCACATCTCACTTTATCCCTGTTCTGCTCTGAATTTCCAATGATTTCTGAATTCCAGCGATGTGCATTGTACATTTGTACGCTAGTTTCAGAGGGCCGTACAGCGCCATCGCTGAATGCCCGATATAATGGCTGCGTGCTTTATTTCTGGGCTCAGATGCTGGCCCAGCAATTATCAGAATTCAATTTTATACCCGCAGTGTTTCTGACACTGAATTGTTCAATTTATATCTCAGTTCATAGCAAAATGTAAAACGGTGAATGCTTTTACATCTGTCCTGAAACAAGTTTTAGCTAACCAAAAGAAGATTACTTACTTAGACCCTAATGCAGGATCTGAACATGTAGTCAATAACCTGAAAACTTACCATAGAAGGCTGGATAACGAGGATATTGTAGGCTATAATTGCATTGTGTGATAAGCAAGTTTAATGTAGTGGAACCAGAATTTCGGTTTCAATGTTACTGTCAGAATGATGGCATATAGTAGCTGCTGTGCTTGTGCTGGGCCTGATCTACCATTCAAGTAACGTAACCAAATTGCAATTGACATAGTACTCCTAGGAGGAGGCATGAGGCCATGATTCCTGCTAGTCCATCATAACGGGCTGGAGGAGGCCATGTCCTTTTCATGCGACTCGAGTGCTGTTCGGCAGAATCTAGATAAGACCATTCGATACATGCATATGCTTCAATATAGTAAAGAATGTTAAGCTGATGAGACTATCATCATCACATGAACCTGACACTGACAATGCAACATTACCTCACTCCATACAATCTGGTGGCTTTATGTTGGTGACAACTAACAAGCATGATCTTAGTCACTTTGAAGTGTCTCATGGTTTACCAGTTTTTGCCAATTCTCACGTCCGGTTTTGCTTATGTAGTTTCCTTTCTTCATTCCTATAAGCAACTTATCCGTCCAAATTGCCGACCTTATTCCTCTAGAAAAGCTAGATAAATACGAGGGATTGACAATTGCCTGATGGAGAAGGCCATCACCAACACTGATCCTAAGAGACAGCCGAAGAAGGCCTACGCAACAAAAAGAAGCAGGTGAAGGTCCATCTAAGAGATAAGTGTGATCTGATAGATGTGTATTATATCTGTGTATTTTCTATGTTACATAAGGGGTTATCTGCATATATGTTATACTTGTACATGTATATATATTGGCTCATTAACCCCATGATGAATACAAGCACTATTTATACCATAGTATCAGAGCGTTAACTAGGGTTTTCGTCTACCCACCGCGTCTAATTTTGCATGGCCGCCGCTGTTCTTCTCTCAGCCGCCGCTGTCTACTGCTTGCTACCTCCGCTCGTCTTCTCCATCAGCCAAGCCATGGCTGATCTCCACGACCACCTGCCATCACTGACTGTCCAAGTCGTCACCGTTTGGATTGCTGCCGCCATTTTCTTTGGATCTTTCGGATCTGTGGCCGACGTCTTCCCGTTGGATCGGGGCTTTCTTCACCGCCGTCGACTCCACCCGAGACCGCCACCATTGAGCGTTGGAACTAATCCTGACTCATGTTAATTATTTTGGACATGGTCGAAACTGCAGTCGAAGGCGTGATCGAAGCTGCAGTCGAAAGTGTGGTCGAAGCTGTAGTCGAAGGCATGGTCAAAATAGCAGTCGTGACCGTGGTCCAAGTGTAAGTGGTCGTAGGAGTCATTTTGTTAGTGGTCGTAGACCTGAGTCATGGTCGAAACCACAATCAGAGTCGTGTGTTCGAGTCGTACTCGTAAGTGTATTGTAGTAGAGAGTAGTCGTAAGTCGTGGAGGGACTCGTAGTCATAGGCATAGTCGAGAAGTTGTGGTCGAAGCTGGGCGTCCGAGTAATAGCTGAGTCTTTCAGGTAATGCGCGATGTGCGCAAATCGTGGAGTCATGGTGCGTAGTGTGCGCAAGTCGTGGAGTGATGTCCAGTGAAACTGGATTACGAAGTGTCTATTTATATTCTTGTAATCAGTCTATTGAAAATAGAGGTGAATAATAGAAAAAGGAAAAAAAACGATGCAAGTCGAGTTCGCGTCAGAAAATTTCTCTACTGTTCCTCGTCTTCCCCGTGTAGTGTGCATCCACGGGCGAATTGAGTGTGTGATTCCTGGGTTGAGTTCTAACAATTGGTGTCAGAGCTCAGGTGCGAGGAGAAGCTACCTGGCGATGACTCGCTAGTAAACGTGATGGCGTGCGTAGTGGTGCGTGTCAGGCAGAGGTGCACAGGTGTTGGCGACGAGTCGGCTGCAGCACCATACACTTAGGTGCACGATGACAAAGGTCCACGTGGCCATAGAGAGGCCAACGTGGTGTGCCAGAATCGCATGTGGCGTGCACACCGACGACAGCATGATCGCCATGGTGTGGTGATGACAAGTGCACCAGTGCCAGATTCCATGCAAGGTGAGCGGCACAGGTGGGCAACAAGGCGCAAATAGCATCGACGGCGAACAACGTTCTTCCACCATTAGCAACATCATGGTGTAAGGTGTCGTGAACATGACGATGTCTAAAGTGGTGGTGGCATTGTCGAAGTGTGTGTTTGAGTGGTTTTGTGTATATAGCACAATAGAAGTGTTGCATGTGTCATTGAGTTGTTTGTACACGTAGGAGGTGTGTTACATACGTGTGCATAGTCATGTCATAGTCGTGCACATAGGTGAGTCCGTGCATGATGCATGTGTGTGTGAGTTCTTAGAGCTGAGTAAGAGATAGAAGTCATCGGTGAGGTGTGTCACCAACGGTGAAGATGTGAAGTATACCAGTAAGTTGTATCACTGGTGGCATGGTCAGCAATAAGAAGGCAAAACTCTTTAGAGATACGTCAGGAGATCGGACTTCGTCTTGTGAAGTTTAACAAGAATAATAGCACTATGGGTAGCCATCATATGCGGAAGAAGACCGTAGTTATGGCCGGATGGCAACGGAGGCTGGCTACGGACGAATCCGGGCGAGGTGGCAGTGGAGAGGGCTGGATCCGATGCAAAGATAGTCGGATTCGGGCATGGCGGCGGCGGAGATGGCCGGATCCAGGCTTGGCGACGGCTGGAAGGCAGACTGGTGGCGGCACGACGCAGAGGCTGGCATGGGCAGGCGCAGACGCGGTTGCAGGAAAGCGAAAACGTGGGCACACACACACCAGCGTGGTGGTGGCGCGGGCATGGGAAGAGGGGGAGACACGACGTTAGCGGCTAGGGTTGGGAAACTCTAACCTTAGCCTTCTCCTAGGCTAATACCATGTTATGAATAGACCATATCTATTCCAATGGACCAAAGGCCAACATATACAGGATACAGGGTATGAAAATAAGCAAATAGCACCCTATACAAAAGACTAATAATGCACAACCTATACATGTGTAACACCTATCATAAGAGATAGGATATGAAACACATTTCATATAACCTAAATTTGATGTCCCTTGATAAGTTAGAAAGCAATGAAAGAGAAGGCATGAAATATGTTGTTAAGACAACACTGTCAATTCACATAACCTACATTTGATGTCCCTTAATTTCCCTTTCTTGACACAGGGTATCAATGCAGAGACGGAGCTGGGCCTCGGGCCCCCGGGGCAATGGCCCGAGGCCCAGCTGAGAACACCCTACTGTGGCCACAGTCTTACGCCCACTATAAAGCCGGTTGAACACCACAGAGCTTCTCCTAGCGCACTCATACACCTCCCCAAGCAGCCAATTGATCTCACGTCGCCTCTGTCGCCCGCAATTGAAGCCTCTGAGCCCGGTTAACCCTAACTTCAATCCCGCGATTTCGTCAATTGTTTTTCGATTCCTTGCAATGCTATGGTCCTTGGGGTATGCTAATCACCGTTATGCAGTCAATTGCACAGTAGCATTAGGATGTAAGGCTGGCAGCGGAGATCGCCGTCAATCAAGAAGGCCTCACCGTGGCTAGCCTGTTCAAGCTATTCCCGCGCTTCGCCAACACTTCCAATGTGGTTCTTAGGTTCCCTAGATGGTTAAATTGCAGCCAATTGAACTTGATCCTCACCGGAGCTCCTTGTCACTGCTGTGGGGATCGTGCTCTTCTCAGTCGCTGCCAATCATGGCCATCCATTCCCATCTCCCCAAAGCCACCAAAATGGAACCTTAAGCCATATGCGCACACCTTGGCGAAACCAATTATCATCTAGTGCTCCGTAGCCGCCACCCCACCGCCATCGTTTTTCTCTGTTATCCGCCGGGAGCCCGTCTGGAGGAAGAAGACGACTCCCGGGGAGCGTCGTGGCCTAATCGTGGCCGTGGGTGTCGGTTCATCCCGAGCGTCCGCGTGTGCTTAAACCCCAGCCATCGGTTCGTTGTCACTGTTCCATCCGACGGTCGCAACCGCGAAATCTGGTGCGTTGGCGCTGGCCGCGCGTCGCCCATCTGGCGGACATAGGAGTACCCGCGCGGGCCTTCGGTCGCGCGCTCGCCTGGGCCGCGGCCTGCGTAGTCGAGCGCATGGACCGGGCCGCCGGCCGGTTGTTTCCGCGTGGGAAAGAGGGGTTGGGCCGCACTATTGCACGGGCCGAGCCCACTACTATTCATATGATTTTAGGAAATTCAGAAAAATCTCCAAAAATCCTAGAAAAATCCAAAAATCCTAAAAATACCAAAATACATTATTTTGACCAGTTTAGTGTCTTAGGTTCAAATCTAGCTTCCATTCTCCCAAATTTAATTTTTAAATGTTTAAAAATTTGTCCTTTTGCCAAACTCAATTTCCATAAGTTCAAATCTTATAAATACAAAAATTCCTTTTCTACCAAAAATTCAACCCCAACATACTCTTAATATTTATTTAAGATTTCATGCAGTTTGCTTCTTTTTATTTAGATTATTTTTCTAGTTTGATTATAATCAAGTTTAAATTTGTGTTATTTTATGTGTGACTTGTGTTGTTATTTTATGTGTTTACGCTAGCTTCCGAAGTCGTTGAAGTGTCCGTCCCTGAGCAAGAGCCAGTAGCCTAGATCTACGATCTAGTGGAAATCCCAGATCAGCAAGGCAAGTTACATGTTTTTGATCATTTTGAATCCCATGATACTTAAAGTATTTAAATACAGTATTTCCATTAATGTTATTTGTGAAATGATATTTGTTTAAAATAAATGTTTAGAATGACATGCTAATTAGTTACATCCTACCACTAAAAAATGTCCTGCCTTATTTGATGGCCATATTCACCTTGACAATCTTAGTAAGAATTTAAATATTGTACAAATGTATACGAAGTCATCTCATACAATATTTTGCACTACTAAGCGACTTTGGCTGCGGGCCAGTAGAGTTTAAAATGAATTGAACCTAGGGTGAAGAGGTTATGGGGATCCGTGCGGCGGATTTCGCCCACCTCTTGACCCTAGAGTTGGACTTCGGGTAGAGGAATTGTTGGGCTCCGTGTGGCGGACTTCGCCCACCACTTTACCCGGGGATGGAGGCTGGTATGATTTGGTGGTGGTGTGTGCTGTTGAGCACAGTGGAAGCTGTGGTTGAGTGCCTCAGGTGAAAAATATAAGGACAAGAACCTTGTGCCAAGTAACAGACATAGTGATAGCTCAAACCACAGGAATTGACTGGTCAACACTGGTTTAGTAGCTGCTCAATTCAATTGAAACTCTACAGGATGAGATAACAGGATGCCGGAGAGTTAGGTATGCTGCTGGGTACCTAACAACGGTAGTAGACACTTAAAACGGCATAGAGAAGTTTTTGTTTATGTTTGGTCGTGACTGAGTGATGCTACTGGGTAGAGCCTATATAGATAATTGAGCAGTGAAACGACCTGGCTTTCTTAACTCTGTCGCGGGAGTTAAGGGATCGTGTGGGTAAAGTTGAGCAACTCTGCAGAGTGAAATAAATGGTATTCGAATACGTCGTGCTTCCGGTTAATGAAGCTGTGTTAATTGGGTGATTCCAACAATGAGGCATAAGTAGAATTGTGATGATTTTAATGTGGTCAATGATGAACTTTGTTAATAAACCCCTGATCTTAAGGAGCAAATGTTTTAAATTTTATTTGTTTGAAAATAAAACTGCATCCACCAAATGTAATAAAACAAATATATCCCCGTCCTTTGAATATCCTTGCATATAGTAAATTAAGGTTTACCCCTGTAACTTGCTGGGTACGGTTGTATTCATTACTTGCTAAACAAAATTAACAGAAGGTCAGTACTATCAATAAGAACCTGCTGAGGATGAAGCTCCTAAGGAACCAATCTACTCCGATGAGGATTGGTCTTAAGTTTTAGCTTACGTTCAGGCCGTTGATCCTTTGTAATGTAATGTGGTTTGTGGGCTTATGCGCCCGCTGTGCAAAACAATGTTATCACTATATTGTAATAAAGTTGGATCTTTTATTGTAAGCTTGTGCTGTTGTGATGATCATTCGTAACTACGAACGTCATAACTGTTCACCTTGTACAGTTACGATGTTCCGTACCGTCCCCAAAAATGGGGGTGTTACACTGCTAATGTATTTACACATTATGCTAAACATGATCTTTTGATCTTGGAATAGAAACTGCTCATAGCACTGATGTTTGCTACAATATTATGGTTTTACTATACTGAAGTGTTGACATTGCTGCGGTCCTGTCATTGACATTACTTGTTTTGATAGTCTTCTGATCTTGGTATACTGAATCGGTCTAACTGATTTTGTACTGTTGTTACACCTGGTCTTGTTGTCTTGTTATATACTGAACCCCTGACATGGGGAAGTTGTTTTTCAAAGACTATTGGCATATTGTAATATTACTGAAATGAATTCATACCGCTGGGTTTGCTTTTTGTGTGTGTGTGGGGGGGGGGGGGGGGGGGGCACTTCAGGTAGGCAAAGGTCTGTCCAAGGATGAAAAGGCTCAGAAGATCGCACTGCAGCACTGGCTCGAAGCAGTATGCGTCAAAAACATTCTCTTCAAACACTACTCAATGATTGCGGTGCACAGATCAAACTGAAAGTCGTTCATGTTTCATGGACAGATTGACCCTCGACATCGGTATGGTCACAACCTCCATTACTATTACCAACACTGGCTTCACTGCGAGAGTAAACGGCCTTTCTTCTATTGGTACAGTTCATGAAAAACTCTGAAGATTGTTTCTGAACCGGATGAAGAAAAAAAGTAAATGATTTCTGAAATTACGTTTGTGATAGGTTGGATGTAGGTGAAGGAAAGGAGGTCAATCTTGAGGATCACTGCCCAAGATGGAAGCTGCTGCAGCAATGCATCAGGAATCTTGGCCCAGTAAGTTGCTGCATCCTGCAAACCAATCAATCTGGAATCTCAAAGTACAAAAGGTTGCATCTCTGAACAGAAGATGGTACTGTTGCTTTTTACAGAAAGAGAGGGAATCCTACGAGTTAATAATTTAGGATAGAAAGCTGATGTACAAGCTGAGCCGCAAGATCATTGACACGTCTGAGGGCCCCAAGGATTCAAAATGGATCTTCGTGTTGAGCACAACGAGAGTTATGTACATCGGTGCGGTTAGAGATTAGTGTCGTTTGTCACTTGTCAGTAGTACTTCATTAGTACGTGAACCATGAACCTTACCTGTAACTGTTGAAGTAAGTACACTGTTGCAGAAGAAGAAGGGCACATTTCAGCACTCTAGCTTCCTTGCTGGTGGAGCCACATCTGCTGCTGGGAGACTAATCGTGGAGGATGGAATCCCAAAGGTGCCTGGACTGGATCTGCAGATTTCTACCAGCCTCACATCTTTTTATTTGTACAGCACCAAACTCACCTGTCTGATTCAGTTACCCGTCGTCTTCAGGCTGTCTGGCCTCATAGCGAGCACTACCGGCCCACGCAGACGAACTTTCGGGAGCTCATGAACTATCTGAAGAAGATGAACGTGGATCTTACGAATGTCAAGGTGCGGAGACAAAATCTGAATTCTTATTCCCTAGATGCCAGCAAAAATTCCTTAGTTGTTCTGATGCAAGGAATAGTTTTTCTGTTGTCGGTTTTGCTACAGTTGAGCCCATCAGAAGGTGAGGAGGACGAGTGGCTCAGGCTGAGGAGCGACCTCTCCCAGCTCGACCTAACCGAGAACAGCAAGCCCGACAAGCAAGAAGACACCAAGTCCCAACCCCCTCGCGCCAACGAAGACAAGGCCATCGCCAACGCCACGCCGGCCACGCCACCTTCTACCAGCGGCGAGGCAGCGAGCACGGCAGCAGGCTCTCCGGTGATGAAGAGATCCTCATCCGGCAACAGGCTGCAGCGCAAGCGGCCGCCTAGGCTGACGGTGAACAAGGGCCGGCTAGCCCAGGGCGCCGGCGCGTTCGGGGACAGGCTGGACTTCAGCAAGGAGAACCTGTTCAGGGGCGGCGAGGAGGGCGAGGTCGAGGAGGTGGTGGTGCCGCAGGAGAAGATCCTGGTGCCGCAAGAGAAGATCCTGCACCGGTCAACTCCAAGATGGCCACGCACTCGTACCAGTTTGGGAAGCAGCTGTCGTTCCGGTGGACCACCGGCGCGGGGCCACGGATCGGGTGCGTCCGGGACTACCCGCCAGAGCTGCAGTTCCGGGCGCTGGAGCAGGTCAGCCTGTCCCCGCGGGGTGGCGCCGGGCCCGCGAGGCTCGGGACGCCCCGACAGAGCCCGACGTGCGCAAGGGCCTCGTGCTCGGCGGCGCACTGTACGCCACGGCCGGGGCTCCTACGTCGCGGCTGCAGCACGGTGCAGCCTAGAGCACGTACGTGCTGGCCGGCCGGTTTTCCACTCGTGACCGCGACCTCCTGTTTGAGTTCAGAATGCGGGCGGCGGCGGCACGGGACGGGACTGAACCATAGAGAAAATTTGTGTAGGACGCGAGGGGAGGTTAATTTGCTTTCGTAGATGTTTACTCTGGGATGGGATCCACCGAGTGGTCGTTTCTGTCAGGTTAATTTTGGAAGAACTCATCGTATGCTCTGCAGCTGAGTTCAAAACATGTCGACATGTTGGCCCTGCCCTTTTTTGGCTGAAACTTATGACTTTTAGCTACGGCATGTGGTTTTTAGGATGTTCGTGCGAGAGATTACAAAGTAACAGAAGCTCACGTGCGGTTTTTGTCGATATAAATAATGTCGATACAGTATGTACTACAATTAACTAATAAACACTATCTTAAAAAGATACTTCGTTTAAAAGCTAATTACTGTAGAAAAATCCAAAAACAGCTTTTAGAAGCTGAAAAGAACAGATCCATTGCCGGCACAGTCCCAATCAGTCTCTCTCGGCGTTGGCCGCCGGCACGAGACGCCGTCTGGGAAAGCAGCGCTGAGCAGCCCCGGGCTCCCGGGCGGGGCGGCACGTCTTCTCGTCTGAAATGGCTGCGGGATCAGCATCAACCTTGTGGCCATCAGGTCCCCGTCCGGCCCGCGCGCCCCAGCAGCGCTGAAACGGGCAACGGACGGTATGCTCGTGTAGCCGGTGGGCGCACCGCGCACGAGAGGCCGGCCATTTCCTCGGGCCGTCCGTGACACGAACTCAGCAAAACAAGATGCAAACACTAGGTAACCACCACCAACAATCACCAGCACACCGCAAAATGCAGAACCACCCACAGCAGTGATCAGACAAGAGCACTTCCATCATTTCTTGTTCAGAATTTCTCATTACCAGGACCCAGAAATCGCTATATCTGAACTGGCATCCATGTGTTGAGAAATAAGATCAGCAAGCACCATTTCAAATACTGGATACTACGAAAGACGATGGATTCAATCCATGCAACTGCAAGCGTATCACCAGGCTTACTACTCAAGAGTTTTAAACATAGCACAAATTCACAGACGTCCCGACTCCATGCAAGAACCACGACCCCCAGCTGCCTCAGCGCAGCCTCCTGGCCTCTCTCTCTGACTCAAGCAGGGTCAGGATGTCACCCTCACGGACCGGGCCCTTGACATTCCTCATGATGAGACGGTTCTGGTCATCCAGGAACTTGACTCTGACCTGGGTCACCTGACCCCTGGAGCCAGTCCGGCCCATCACCTTCACCACAACAGCCAACTTCACCTGGGTGTCCATGCTGCATCAACAAAGGGTGTGTCAAGTATCAAGGTGAACTAGGCGCTTGCTCGAATAGTTGCTCAAAGTGCACTTAACAAAAAAAAGAACATGCCTTAATTGCAAGGATGTACGCATGCAGATTAGACTTCAAAGATCTAAACATGAAGATCAGACATATGAAAACTAAACACAACAGACCGGATTTAATGCCCCAGCAAATCATCAATAAGACATGAGTAAATGTTCAAACAAGACATGAAACTAAACCAAGCAAGTCATGAAACTAAGCTAGTTTGATTTCGCATCCTAGTTCTTGAACAACTCTGAATTATACATCTAGGCACTAGTTTCTCTTAGACAGTTCTGAAGTATTAACAAAAAGGTTTGTCTAGCCCACAGTGAGTAATCTCTATGAGAAAGCACGGGCCAATACACTGAACTAACGATTCCTGCACCACATTAAGAACAGAACAACAATGCTTTAATATATGAAGGACTGTTCACACTCTGGCCAAGGCTTCTGATTACCTTAGCCAAGGAAGTCTTTCAACAGAAAGGGGAATCTCCGAAACGCTTCGCAGATCAGGGGGTTCATAGGGGGAATACTGCTTATGGTGTTGCAAAGGAAAGAAGCAAAGTCTTCCATAAGGCTTGGACTCGAGGGACCGGAATCGGAATTGAGGCTTTCTTTGTTCATATGATTTTTAAGAATAATATAATAAGCCACTCCTGAAAATGGGCTGGCTGCTCGAACCAAATATTGAACTTTATCATTGTAACAACAATCAACTAATCAATAAATAGGAAAAAAAATGTGAAAGTGTGTGTTTTAGAGAGGGTGGGCTAACATTTGGTATCAGAGCTTGAGTTCTCTCCTGAGTTAATCCCTATATTTGGGGATCAAAGCTAGTGTTCGTGTACATCTTAATCCATGTCACGTCCGAACTAGCCAAAAAATGCCATCGGCGACAGGGGTGTTCTGAAGATCGACGATGGGAGCGTGTCGGCGCGCGAGGGCAACATCTCCCTCCTGTATCCCATGCTCACAAGGAGCAACTACACGACTTGGGCTATGAAGATGAAGGTGCTCATGCGCGCTCAGGGCGTGTGGAACGCAATCGTGGATGAGGAAAACAAGAGGCAAGATCAAATGGCGCTCGCGGCAATTTTCCTCGCGGTGCCAAAAGATATGCTGCTCCTAGCAGAGAAAGAGACCGCAAAGGAGGCTTGGAACACCCTGAAGATGATGCATCTCGGTGCCGATCGCATCAAGGAGGCGCGTGTACAAAACCTTAAAAGCGAGTTTGAAAACTTGCGCATTAGGGACACCGAACAGATCGATAACTTCACGATGAGGTTGACAACAATCGTCAGCAAGATACAAAGTCTAGGCGAAAAGATGGAAGAGGCCTACATCATGCGGAAGTTTCTTCATGCCGTGCCCAAGAAATTCTCTCCCGTCGTCACCACGATTGAGCAATTCGACGACATAAAAAATATGTCGATCGAAGAGCTAATAAGCGCTTGAAGACGCAGGAAAAGGGAGAGCGTCGCTACAGCAACGGTGACGGAGACGAGGAGCACTAGCACCTGATGCACGCATAGTGGAAGGCCTGATCGTCGAAGCATGAAAGTGAAGGCTCCTCAGGTGGTTCAATTGGCAGCGGTGGTTGTTGATACCGAAGAGTTGACAAGACAAAAGTAAGGTGCTTTAATTGTAATTATTATGGATGTTTTAATTATAATTATTATGGACATTTTGCTTCAGAATACCATAAGCCCAACAAGAAGAAAGCGGAGACAGCGAAGGCGCATCTCATCGTGGCGGATGCTGACGACAAACCGGCGTTGATGTAAAGAAGATGCAACAAGCTTATGAGAATGATTGTTGAGTTAATCTTGTTGCATGTGTGTAGCTGTGTATGTCGTGTACCTGTAGAAGTTGTGAACCTGTAGTCGGAAGTCTGTGTATGGTCGTTACAACTGGTCCTATAGCTGCACCGAGTACAGTAGCTACACCGAGTACTATGGCTATACTGAGTGTTGTAGCTCCGGGTACAGCGTTGTTGGTAGCACTGTGGTCGGTGGCGCTGTGGTCATGGTGCCATGGTCGTGGCGCCGTGTCTAGGTGTCGAGTTGTGTATGGCCAGTCACTGTAGCAGACATGTGCGGCCGATCTCTGTAGCAGTCATCAGTGCGAGTGGTTGGAATGACGTAGGTCTTCAATCAGTTGGCGAACTACTCGATATGGATAGGCGTCATGGGAAGGTGAGCCCGGTAAAACCGAATCACATGTAGACGTTGTCAGAGTCAGAGTCGTGTGGCTGTAACGGGTGAGTGGCCCACATGTGCAGCCCAGATGTCTCCATATATACCATGTAAATCTATCAAGTGAGTTGAGACAGAGAATAACAAAGAAGACACAGAAAAGATGCGAGCAGTTAGCGCCACAATATTATACCTCAGTTTTTTTGTGTTCAACTTGGTTATTAGCTCTGTCATCTCGTTCCCAACTTTGGCAAACCATCCATCGTGCTTGTGTGCGTCAGTCCACCGTGAAAGCATTGATATCACTATACAGGTGTGCTGACTCATAGAATTATGTACTGTTTTCACTAACATTCTAACTGAAATGCTAGGATCTAGGATAGGTTCATTAAGTGCCTAAGTGGAATTACTGTAGGACAAACTATGTTGCAGAAATCAGAGAACATATACAAGGGGGTAAGACTTTGGCGGAGGGACACATAACATGGGGTCCATACCCTAAACTCTTTGAACTGGTTATCTACTGGGCTGTCTGCTGTTTTAGCAAAGGCCAGAGGGTCGTTGTTCCTCATCTACTGAACTCTCTTTAGTCTTGAAAGTGCTCAGTATATGTGCAACATATGATCAGCTGACAAATGACATACATTAATGCACATGCTAAATTTTCCATTTTCAATAATACAAATGGCATACAGTTTTATTAGCCTACTGCCTACCTTCCACTGAAAGGAAGAAGTCTGCCTAACCTGATCATTGCTAATCTAATCTTTGATATATATTTGATTTTATAGATCTTTGAGCTTTAAAAAATGAAATCTTTGTAGGAGAGCTGAAAAGAACGAAAAAAGGACAGGAACTATCATTAATCTCTATAATTTGCTATTTAATTCATGTCACCCATTTTCTCATAAGAATCATTAATGTCTATAATTTCTGTATTTTTATATCTATACACGGCGTTTTAGGGAAAACAGTATGTCGCGATATTGATGTATGATATGATGTATCCATGCAACCTATGCAACCTAACTCCGAAGTCTAAATACCGATACTAAAAATCCTGGGTCCGCCACTGCCCATTAAACAATTCCTCTATGTTTTGTTGTACGTAAGCGATACAGATAAGTTAATTCAACAAGAACTCCAAACCATTCACGGTGGCATAGTTTTTGACAAAGATTAATCGATGAGAAATAAATTATCCATCAACATTTCAAGAAATAAATTATCCATCAACATGACAAGAAAAAACACACTAGGGAACATGCAAATGCATGGATTGGCGAATAACAATTCAAGACGGGATCACGGAACAAGCGCATAATAGCCATGGAACTAGAACAGCTCCTCACACGAATCGCAAACGGCGAGGCAGTGACAAATCCGCGGAAACAGCTAAATGCCACGCCTAATTCGTCGTATCGCTAAAGATCGGGAGAACAGACGCACCTCTCTTCCTCGTGTGGGCGAAGGCCGAAGAGCGAGCGAAGCGAGGGCGGCGGCGGCGCGAAGAGAGTAATGGAGGAGAAAGGAAACCCTAGACCTGCGCTTTCTATATAGGAGCAGCCGAAGACGGAGTAGTGCCTATTGGGCCGGATGTGTGGGCCTGATGGGCCGTATTTCTTTTTGTTTCAGATTAAACAAGGTAGTAATCTGTTGTCAATTAGGTGTATACGAGAAACCTTCTCTCAAAGGAACTAGGCGTTAGCTCAGTGGTAGTTAGAGCGTTATAAACTCACCGGTCCTGAGTTTGATTCCTAAATAGAACGAAGGATTTCTTACATATCCCCTTGGGTTAGATCTTGCAAAAGTGAGAGTCCATATATACATGGGTATGCTCAGTGATCAAAATGTGTGCCTATGCTCCGTAAGGTGTAAACCTCTACTCTTATTAGACGTGTGCTAGGAAATGCATCTACATGTGTATGAGTTGGAACGTACATGTAGGGTGCATGTATGTGTGCTCCTCTTGTTGTACTTAAAAAAATGAAATTACTCTAAAAAAAGTGTATATGTGAACTTGAAAAACTCGGAGCACATCTAAGAACAGCACAATTTTCCCTCTAACGCCAAATGCTAATTCGATATTAACGTCTTTCAGTTCATGCAAGACGTGATACCCACAAAAAAGAAGTTACAATCATACAATGTTTTTCTTCTGAAATTTGGGTGAACGCCACCCGGGGCCCAGGTCAAGATCGCGAGACGCACACACAAATGATGGCTGCGGAACGCTGAAGTATCATAAGCCAAGGAACAGTGCACATCACAACTCAGAAAACACAGAAACAACATCGTTTAGAAACCGGCAAGCTAAGCTAGCACCATGACCAGAACGAAAAGGTTGGGAGTGAGCGATCAACCAGCTCGCAGCAACATTAAATCAGGATCAGCAACCAAGAGCTACCAGAAAGCAAAACCCATCAATAGCATTCATAGCAGAAAGAAATAGTACAGTACAACACCAACAAATTACTGCTACTATCTGTCACGTACGCACCACAACACGAATGACACTTTCCGGGCATCGTCCAATGGAAATAATCATCGCCGCTTCTTCTACCTCCGTCCAATCCCGTGTACGTTCTTAATTTTCCGTGGCTGCTGCAGAGACACGAGATGTGAAGGAAGATCTAGAAGGAGGCCACCGGGAGGACCGCGGGTAGGAGCAGGAGCAGGTAGCCGGCCAGCAACGCCGTCAGAACAACACCGGCGGTCGCCGTCGAGGAGGCGCTGCCCGCGTTGGTGGCCTGCTGCGCGCGGGAGTTGGTCGTCGCCGTCGAGTTGTCCTTCCCTGCGAGGAGAAAATAAACCGGTGATTGCCAGATTAGAGAGGAGTGACAGCAATTGCATAAGCTATGGGAAATACTGATCGAACTCAAATGCTGCCTTAGTTGAAGCGTATTAATACCGTCGTTTTACACTCTTTTTAAAATTAAGACCACGTTCAGAACACAGAAATTTCATAGGAAATTGACTACTATGTATATAGGTTAATTCTGAACTCAAAAAAAGCAACCCTAATTACCATGAAGCAGTACTGAATTAGGAACTCTAAATTCCGATCCTCCGGAGCGGCCATCAGTGAACATGACAAAACGAAAGTTCGTGATGTAATTCCATGTCTGAACTAGAAACAAAGCGTGATATTGATGGCAAACATCGGCGTGCTCTTTTTGGTGGAACTAGTGTCTCACGCTCACACATCTTTCGGCGTCATCGAGTTCTCACGTTCACATGGCAAAAGTACAATTCTAGACTTCTAGTGGTTTTGTAATGAAAATGTTGGCAATGATCAGTGCCGGATCCAGGAAAAATTTTTGGAGGGGCTGAAGTACCTTCAGCTCGACCTCAGCCCTTTCTACATTATACATCCATGGTTAAAAATTTAGAGGGGGCTCCAAGGGTCCGGTAGCGGTAGGGGGGGGCTCGAGCCCCCCCTGGATCCGCCCCTGGCAATGATAACCCATCGTCTATGTGCTCTGCGTAATTAGATATAAACGTTTGATTCATTTTATATATGCTATTGAGATGAATCGAGCAATGAACAACAACTGAGGCAATGGAACGCTCACCTGGAGCTGCAGCGGCGCCCTTGTCGCCGCCGGGGCTGAAGATGGCGGCGTCTTTCGAGTTTGGAGGGATATGCAGCAGCTCTGCACCACAAGATAACCCACATTTACTGATTTACCATGCGCACTGACTCAGTTCGATGAAGGCATGCATAAAAAAGGGGATTTAAGGATTTGCCACCGTAAAATATGTGCATTTGAAGATTCACCACTTATGTTTTATTAACATGTGGTTCTAGGATCCGAGTAGTAAATCATTAAATGCATACCAGTGGTAAATACTTAATTATTCCAAAACAAAAGGAACATCACGATCAATCATATATAGCCTCGCTTGGTTTTCTAGCTTCCGGTTTATTTTCTACTATTCCTAAACTTCGTTTTTTTCTGACTTTTTGGATTTTTTAGCTTTTTGCCGGTTCTTTTTTTCGTATTCGTTTGCATTATACATGCTGGGTTAGCCCGTTTTTTTCTATTTTTAAATTTTTTAAATTTAAGTATACCAAATAAATTATCATCAGCTACAATATAATTTCAGCCATAAAAACTCAGCTATAAACCACATAAAATAAACCTAACTGAGCACACTTATAGTGTATTTGCTACTGTAGTATTTGTAGCCAAAACGAAAACCGCGTGTAGCAGACAGCGCGGCACACGGGTCACCGTCGCACGCACCTAGTGCTCGTTCACCTCTGAAAACAGAATACGGACGGATCGGTCACGCGTGGCTAGTTCTCCATGTAGCTAGGCAGAGAGAGACTAGAGATTCTTTACACCTGGCTATCCACTTCAAACTAGCCCGACAACGAGAGGCGCTCACGGGCCAGACCAAACAAGTTAAGCACCTGGGCATGCGGCGACAGCGGCGTGCGTCCCCTCCAAATAGCGGGGAGGCAAAGCGACGCCCAAAAGACCGAGCTACAGCACCGCCACCGTGTATCAAAATTCAAAACCACGGTATGTTCTTTTTAGGTGTGACTTGTGTTTTTTGGTTACGGCTTGTGGTTTTGGACTGTTTATACGAGAGATTATAGAGTAATATAAACTCACATGCGATTTTTGCCGATATAAATAAAATCAGTAAAGTATGTATTACAATTAACTAATAGATTTTATCTTGAAAAAATACTCTGTTTAAAAGCTAGTTAATAGCGGGGCAAAGCGACGCCCAAAAGATCGAGCTAGAGCACCGCCACCGTGTATCGAAAGTTCAAAACTACGGGCCTATTCTTTTTTGCAACGGTTTGTATTTTTTAGCTGCGGCATGTGGCTTTAGACTATTTATATGAGAGATTACAGAGTAACAGAAACTCACGTGTGGTTTTTGCTGATATAAACGAAGTCAGGAAAATATGTACTACAATTAACTAATAAATCCTATCTTGAAAAATACTCTGTTTAAAAGTTAATTACTGTAAAAAAAAGTAAAAAAGTAGTTTTTAGAAGCTGAAAAGAATATGGCCTGCATTACAGGTGATTTGTAACAAAATCACTCGTAATTTTGTAGACAAATTACTGTGTGGATGCATGAGCAACTGGTGATGATATGTACTTGACTAGTGAGATGTGGACGTACGCGGGCAGTGGGAGACGTTGGCGTGGGTGGCGCCGCAGGTGGAGGGGAGGGCGAGGGCGAGGGTGGCGTTGATCTTGATGCCGAGGTTGGGGTCGTCCTTGTCCTTGACCAGCACGCACAGGCACTTGGGGCTCTTCCCCAGCACCTGCCGCAGCCCGCCGCAGCAGTCCGGCGCCGGCGCGCGCGCCTGCCCCTGCACGTACTGCAGGCACGGCGCCAGCCCCACCAGCTGGTCCGCGCACTCGGTGCGGTCCGCGCTCATGTCCGCTCTCACCCCCGCCGTCGCAGCAACCGCCACCACCACCGCCATCACCAGCGCCGCCGCCGTCATGGCGCTTCTTCTTGGCTCTCTTTCTCTCCTCCTTGGCTAGTAGCAGCTCGCTGGTGTGTTGTGCTTTGCCTGCCTTGAAGAGTGGGAGTGAGTCACTACGACTGTCTTGTGGGAGTGAGCTGGCGCCGGGGGCTGGGTTGGTGAGGGAGAGTTATAGCGGGCGAGTGGGATCGAGGAGGTGTGAAGCTGTGGGACATGACGTGCCTGCCTAGCCGTGCCGTGCTCGTATGGGCTAGGGCTTCAGAGAAAGCGTTAACACAAACGCATGCATGCGATCGACGCCGAGGAATCGACGTGAAGATGGTGGATAGTGCTGAACAGACTGCTAATGGATGATCCAAACTAAAAGGGGACTTTGAATTAAGTTCACTTGTACAGAGACCGAAGAGGGAAACAAGTACGCTGTGTTTGGATCATGTTCATCGAGATGCCAGAAACGGAGACTAGGGCTTTTTTTTTCCTGATCATGCCTTATAGTTTCCTCTGAACAAATAAATATAATAGCTTAGCGGGACAGTCTTTTTAAAATAGCTTTCCAGCCATTATCACGGGGCATTATGGGCTCTTCTAAATGCTACATTATGGGTTCACTCGGCGCCGTGTTCTCCGCGTTCCAGCCACGGGTGGTGGGGGCATGGAAGCAGGCAGAGGCAGCGGCAATTCATGGGGCAATTGATCTACTCGTCTTGGTCTGTTTGACGATAGTTGGATGGATGCGGGCAGCAAAAGCCAATAACTTCTGCATTCATGCTAGGGACCACTGTCACGCGCGCTGCTGCCTGAATTCACCGCCATGTGGAGTAGCTGCCATCAGCCTGACACCAACGCAAAGGGGGGTCATTGTGTCTTACAAAAGGGTACACACCAGTGTCCGGTACAACCCCTACAAGTGCTCTGGAAAATTTTCCGGTAACTTCGTTTCCTCCGTTTCAGTGAGGCACTTAGCAGGCATACAAAGAACGAGGTCACAAAAATGTTGATCCCTAGAAACAAGAAACAGAAGGCTCTCATGTCAGAACAGGATACCAGATGTCCAAACTGCCAGCACCAAGTATTGTACGTGTCACAATTCACAAGTATTTACACTTTGAGAGTTCTGTTCAGGAAGAACCCATGTATATTCTTTTTAACTTTTTAGCCGACTTTTAGCTTTAACTTCTTATAGCAACTACTATTCATGAGACTAAAAACCATAGCTAAAAGTCATAAGCAGCACAAAAGAACGCCGCCTCAAGGTGACGGGACCAACACAGCCTTAACTATGTGTACCAGAGACGGCAGGAGCAACGAATCGACCTATAGGCAGAATATTAAACAGGCTACAGTAGTGCTTGGCATGAACCTGCTGGCAACGAAAGTAAAAGCGGAACAACCAATCCGGGTGGTTGATACTAGTACTATTCCCCTTGATTTCCCCAAATGCCAGGGCTCGGGGATAACTGAATTACTGATCCTCCAGGCCAGCTGCACTGTTTCCACAGAAAAATATGCTCACCTCTTTCTTCAAAAGACCGGCGACAGCAAGCTACAACTTCGAAAAAGCTCACCAAAGTTCTTCCAGACATTAGGAACGTGGTCTTACCTTTTGCGAAATGAAGTGAGAAAGAAGGGGCAAAAATGTATAACAAGGGCAAAATAAATAGACAGATGTTTCAGAAAAAAAAAACAGTAAACAAGAGAGGCCTCATTTCATTCAACTAAGCAATAAAGACGCCTTCAACGTCAACCTCAAAATTATTGCAACAGCCTAAACCAGGTATTTCCTTCATGATAACTGAACTAAAGTTCTCAGATCAGGCTCTTAGACAAACAATTAACGTTCCCAAAAACCAGCATTGACCCCATACAAGAGAATTTACATGTTAGCAAAAATGAAACGTACACAATGGAAGGAATCATTTCAAGCTTAAAACTAGATTCCATGGTAAGAAAAAACTGTAGGCTAACTCAAATTGAAGGTGATGGGTGAGACTGAAAAACCTAGGATGACATCCCAAAGCTACTAAGTATTTCTCTTTGCAAAGATATTTCATCTATAGAAAGTCACATCCCAACTAGGGCCACTAGAAAAAACATCAGGGCAGAAATGTAGAAAAACATCAAGGCAGAAATGTAAAAAAAACATCAGGGCAGAAATGTAAAAGGGTAACGAACATAACAAGCCTCCCTTCCTTAGGCTTCTTAATCTTACTTCCCCGAGGGTATGTTCTGTTGTGTATGTTGAGAATCGTTACTCCTCCTGCTGAACATGACTGAACCTGCAAAAAGGAAAATATTGAAGACAGCTGTCAGGACTTGTAACAAAAGCAGAATTCTGCTCGTGGTCTTTAGGTACAATGGGCAACGTGAGCACCCCCAACTGTAAAATTGTAGAATTAAAACTAACAAAAAAAGTCGAAGTGCAGAAGGTGAAAATATCATGCAGAGAGACATGTCTACATATGCTTGTTGAATTTGTAGCAATTCCTACATTCGATTTATCCAGCCCCTCACAATCATCAACTGATTTGGGCGATCAGCGTTACCATTTGTAAGAATATTGGGGTGGAGCTCTCTCTTATTCAAAAACACGGGAATTTTAACAAAATCAAGGACATTACTACATCAGTAACTGCAATATTCTGCCCATACCTAACGTATCATCGTCTAATTCTAGGCTTGCACCGGAATGCTGCTAAGAGTGCTATATGATCCGATGACCATTCAGGTGAAGGAAGAGCTGTGTCTTTTCTCAAGCTGTCCTCATCCAGAAGTTCCAGCAATGAAACCACTGTCAACGAATCAGCTGAAATAGGAAAGTACATAGCAAAAGGTAAATTTAGCAATATCTGCTGAACTCCAGAACAACAATAGGGTAGCCAAATAGCAAGCACTAGAACAAGTGTAAGCACTAACCTGTGTAAAATATGTAATCGATGGTGCCAGTGAAATCTCTTGTGCAATTAGTGAAAAGTGGTTCATTTGTTGCAGGGTCCATTCTCCTCCGCTGATGCTCCAAATCATAACCAACACCAACCATCCTTGCAAATGAAGAGTATGCACTGACCTATAAACAAGGAAAGCCTATGTTCAAAGCTGCAACCCAAAAAAAAAAGAAGAGAAATACGATGGGTTAACTGTACCAGAGGAAGCTGGTGTGTCAACTTGCTTGCTGGTCGCAAAATTCCAAGGGGATCTATCGCCAGATCTGGATGCAACTGATCAACGTTGCCCATTGCAAGAAGCCCGTGTGGAGTACTATATGAATTAAATGAGCATTTGCCATTTAGAAACGTCACAGTTAAAAGATAACTAGAACACAAACAAAGAAGTCTTATTGATATATGTAACAAACCTTCCAGGGGTTGAATTGAAATCTCCACAGACCAGCATTGGAATGTCTGCACTGACGGCTATTTTTTCCAATCCTTTTAAGAGGGTGTGAACCTGCAGAATTCCAGATAACATGATTTGAATTGTCAATCCAACAAATTTTTAAAGGAAACAGAATTATGATTTGACCTGCCATAGCTTCACATCTTTGAGGTCTTGGTAAACATTCACATGTGTATTTGCCTGCATGGCACAACAAACAATTCAAGAAACAAATAAGACCCCCAAGTCACAAAACATCGCTATTACAAGAGAATTAAAGCACGAAAACAAGATCGATGCAAATGTTTACATAAGCACAACGAAGTAAGTCAAAGGTGGGCATGACCTAATATAGTACATAGACAGGTTAACTGGTCAAGCCGTCAAGGCACAAGAGAAAAGTTGCAGCAAACCCCCCCAATATTGGAATAATCAATATAGTCCAAAATTTAGAGGTGTACAACAATAAATGGAGATTCCCATGGATCATCATGAACAGACATAAAAACATGCATCTGGTTCTCTCATAAAATGTATCCTACAACTGGGGGGAGGGGGTGAATCACCAACTGCTATGGAGTTCTATTGTATTTTTCTGATTCATGACAGAATTCTACGATGCTAAGGGTAGTCATCGTGTCAACTAGGCGTCCTCGCGGCTGGAGGCTGACGCCGAGGCCGTTCGTCCAGGCCTGGGAACTTGGGCGAGCACATGGGATCGCTCCTTAGAAAAAGCATGGTTGTGGGGAAATAAGTGAATAGCTTTTATCTACTTGGCTAAAATTTGATGTCTAGGAAATCCCATGGCAGAAGCTAGTTTATTTAGGCCGTGTTACACATAGAATCAAAATAGCAGCTTTTGCTAACATTATTTGTTCATGCTATTAAATATTCGAGTTACGAAAGTTTTCAAAAAAAATGTTGATTCTGCTGCTGAATTCTTGGATGTTCAGTAAAATAGCATGCATAGCGACATTTAGCTATTGTGGTTGCAGTTTAGTGGTATTCAACGTTACTTGCATTAATTTGTGAAGATAGAATGCATCACTGACTTAGGATATTATTGAATTATTAAAACCTTCAGGGTGTGTTGTGTACTAATGTTAGTTAACTTAGTTATTATTTGGAGAATTTGTGATATGCTTAATCAATTCCTTGCCAGATGAGGTATTATATGACGTATATTTATTTAACTCTTAGCCATATAAGGTATTATTTGTTATTTTTATTACCACTGTCTAACTCTCGCCATGGCGGGCGCCTAGGCACCCCATGTTCGCTGCGACTTGCCGGAGCGTCGTGACAACCTACAGGTTCACAAAACCTTAAAAATATCCTTGCATGAAATAACTGTTAGAGTAGGCATTTTCCTTATGTATTTACTTCTATGTGTAGCGTTGTCTTTACATATAGTCCATTGTACTCTCTATATATATTGTCTATTGGATCCCATGAATATACACACACAGTATTTATAACATAGTATCAACCTATCAGAGCTAGTGGGAGCAATGGCGGTGGAGGTAGACGTAGATGCGGTGGAGGTGGACACACAGGTGATAGGAGCAACTGAGGCAGACAGAAGATAGAGACTATCAAGGATGTAGAGACCCTGGCGATCCTTACGGCGACAGCCAGTCCCAAGTACTGCCCGTCTGTCGATACCGAACAAAACAGGAGTGAAAATCAAAACTAACCCTATATCCAAGATCAATGAGCTGACCCATCGAGCGAAACTGCATGGTAAGATGAGGAACATGAGAAACAACTGGAACAGAAAAATCATTGGACAAAAGTGTCCTACCAGTTGACAAACAAAGGAGTATCGTCAGCTATCTGAACAGAGATAGGAAAAACAGGAGATCCTACTAAAGTGAGATATGTGAAGTCTGTATTATATAGAAAGGCACCAGAGTCTAGAACCCAAGAGGTACCTGGAGGAGGCGCCTGAAATAGACTGGCAGAACCTGCTGAATTGTGATAGGGTTGCTGAAGAAGAGCCTGATAGAGCTGCTAAATAGTCACCTTGCTGAGAACCTGATGTGTTGATCGGTCCTCCTATAGCGGAAGGGCCTTCCTGCCCCCTGGATCGTCCACCCCCACGCGCCTTGTTCCGCTTTTTCCGCTACCTGGGAGGAGGCTAAACCCGCGATGGCGGATAAGGTCATGCACCAGTGACATATCCCCAGAAGCGGAGACCATCGAGCTGTAACTCGTCTCATGGAGCTTTATTCCCGAGAATAGGATCACAGTTGATGGAACGGAAGCCATCTTATCTTGTAAGCACTAGTCCTAATATTATTCATGTTGTTCATATCTTGAGTCAATTCATGACTCGTCCTACCCACCCTCACTACAGTCACCTTCTTTGTATGCTTCGCTACTTGCGTGGCACTATCTCCTGTCGTTTCTTTTTCCCGAGCTCCAACTCACTACAGCTTCAGGCGTACTCCGATATGACCTGGGCTAGTGATCCTTCTGATCGTCATTCTTCTTCTGCTTACTATGTTTTTCTTGGCTCATCCCTAATTACCTGGAAGACAAAGAAACAGATTACAGTTTCTCGTTTGAGTGCTGAGGCTAAGTTGAGAGCTATGGCAGCTATGACAGCAGATGTTACTTGGTTGAGGTGTCTACTTGCATATTTTGGAGCGCCTATTATGAGACCTACGACTCTTTTTCCTAACAGTACAGATGCCAAGGTTATTAAAGCGATGCGGCGAGGCGCGGCGACTCACCACCTTCACACCACAATACCGCTTATGGCGTGCGTCGTGGCGACGCCATACACACACCTTAACCTAGTTTGATAGCAACTTAAATCGACAATGTAGTAGAACATGCACATCAGGTCAGAAAAATGTATACAACCATAGTAGTAGCACCAACACCAAGCATATCAATATAGCAGTAGCCACTCACTGGAGAGGAGACGGGCCCCTCAGCAACCAGAGGAGGCGTGGAGGAGGCGGCAGACCAGAGGAGGTGGCGGAGGAGAGGAGACCAGAGAGAGGAGGCGCGAAGGGGGCAGTAGAGTGGAGGCGGCAAACCAAAGTAGGTCTTGCGGATCCACCAGTCTTGCGGATCCACCCATGGTGGATCCCTTTCTTATCTCATGAGTGCACATGATGCACATGCATATGTCTATTGTCATAAACATAGTTCATCATTGTCATCATTAGCAAGTAAGCATCACTGCTCACCCCGCTCTATCATCATTGTCATCATTAACTAAGCAGCAACATATAACATAAACATCACATACTTCACAACAATTACCATCTACCGCACTACCATACACTTGCCTGTTTATACTTAGGGATGATGCGTGGACGGCTCCAAACTAGGACCTCTATCTGTACAAGTATTAACCTGACTCAATACACTATAGTGATACACGCACTTAAACAAATGACATCGACTCCACGCACAAAACCCAACACTGGCATAAAACGCTCAGGGTTGAGGATTTGACGTGCACGTCCCAAAACCCCCATTTTCTCTTTTTTTTTCTTTTCCATAATCTTTTCTCTTTCCCCTTTTTCTTTTTTTCTTCTCTCAGTCGACCAGCCTCCTTTTCTTCTCTTGCCTCCTTTTCTTTTTCCCCACCCGGTCTCCCTCCCTCTATTCTCTCTCCCTCATCCGACCGAATGGCCTTAGCCTTCCATTTGCCTCCTCCCCTCTGGCTCCTCACTTGGCATCCCCGTTAGATATGGCCGAGTGGCTCCGGTCCCGGCCACCTCCTCTCCTTCATTCTCTCCCTCTTTCTTCGATATGCTCCTCCCCAATCCGGATCTGGGGCGGCCATTCCCCGCGTCACCAACCACTGGCCTTCGGTCCTCCGAAGCTTCCCCTACCTGGCGTCACCCCTTGGCTCCAAGCCATGGTCACCTCTCAACCCCCCCTGGGGTGCTGGCTCCCCCTCTCGCTCTCCCGATCTACACGCCGCCGCCTCGGCGCCTTGTGTGCGCCGATCAGGAGCTCGCCATCGGCTCGGGATCCACCGCCAACTGCTTCTCCGCCGGTTTCCCCTACATGCCATCGAACTACGGCTTGCCACCAGTGACCTCACCGTCGACCTCGTGGTCTCCTTCCTCGGCTGCGCCGGCCCTCCATGGCCTCAGCTGTGGCCATCTCAGAGCACTGTCGGCTCCCTTGGTCGAGTCCCCAAGCGTCAGCCACCTCTGCTTGGCCGAACACTACTGCAGCCACATGCCGCAACTCCATGCCATCTGCGTGGCGAAGCGCGGCGAGCCACCACAGCGATACAGCATCGCCACATCGTCAATATAGCGACGGCTTAACAACCATGATAGGTGCTAACAGTATTGCCCACGACCCAATGAAGCATGAAGCATATTGGTGTGGATACTTCATACACTCAGCTCGCAGGTGCGGGAGGGAGTGCTTACTCTACAATTTGTGCCCTCAGACTTACAGATTGTTGACTTTCATGAAGCCACAGACTAGGATGTAGCATTTGTATTTTCTCTCCAAACTCATTGTGTGTGATCCACCATGAATTTGGAGGGTTAGAGCAGGCATACTCCTTTTGTATTTACTTCTATGTGTAGGATTGTCTTTGCATATAGTCTCTTGTACTCTCTCTATATATATTACCCATTGGGTCTCATGAATATACACACAATATCCAAAACAATAACATTCTTCATCTAGGCATATGGTTTCTTCAGATAGCTGATTGCCACGATGAAAGTGATTTGACTGTCTTTAAAAGCAGCACAACAATAGTATTAACAATGCTACCCACAGAAATAGGCAAGCAATTTCTTACCACACAAAGGAGCTGCCTTTTCCCAGGGTTTTCAGTCCCATGGTTACCGAATTTAGCCTCTAAAACTGCAATCAATGCAATGTTATCCTGCACAATAGAGATGATGAATTGGCAAAATGGTAGTAATAGAGGTAATGATGAATTGGCAAAATGGTAGTAATAGAGGTAACAACTAATGGCATAGCACGTAAGATATATTTCCTATTTTTAAATAGGTTGTACCTTAATCAATCGAGTTAGAGCCACTTTTCTTTGAGCAGCTGGAATAATTGCATCAGTTAAAGACTGTGCAGCTTTATTGAACTCAACCTACACGGAACAAAATCCAGAAAGTATTAGATGACTAGTAAAAAGACTTCGAATATTGCAAGGAACCGGCAGTAGAGGTACCTCATATTTTTTGACATGTGAAAATCTATCCCTCCGGAAAAAAGTAGCGCAACCATCAATTGCTTGAGGATTCCCTGTGTACACCTGTTACCAAAATCATTACATAATTAAACAAGCCATCATGAAGTTTTTTGTCCAAACACCAAAAAAAGACAAACCTCTGTTGTCCTTTTCTTAAAAAGTGCCTGGTATCCATGTTTATCAAGCTCTGGTGCAAAAAATTCTTGGAAGTGATTATTTTGTACCTGCAAACAGTAGTATTTAGATCGTTTTCAGAAACATAGACATATCCTGGATATGATTCTGTTATAAGCACATGCTACCTATAACAAAACACAGTTCACATGACAAAAGTAACAGCTGTGAGTTGTCACTTCGATTATATGAGTTAAGAGTTCAAAGGACGATGCAGCACAATCGAGCAGCAAAGATGAAACAATAGGAAACGATTTCAAAAGGCACATGGTATTGTTGGGGAGGAATATCATGCCATGTGCCAATGAAGAAAGCAGCTCAACATTATTGATCTAACTATTGCAATCTAATTACTCACAATGCAGAAATAACTTAAGAAAGACTTAGGGACTGTATCATGCAGTTGATCTAATTCCTCATAGCGCAGGCATAACATAATAAAGACCTAATGACAGTATCATGCAGCACGTCAGCAACAGAATAATGTTTAGAATTAGAAAAAATAAACTCTGATGGTAGTTGCCCCGCTTGATTGGGCTGAAAAGCTGTGGTTTATGGTTGAAATTGCACTGTAGTGGCTGAAATTTTATCGTAGCTGAAGGTGGCTTATTTAGCGTAATTAAATTTAAAAAATTAAAAATAGAAAAAAATGTTAGTTCATTATGGACAACGCAAACAAATACAGGAAAAAAAGAATGGCAAAAAGCTAAAAAAAAGGCAAAAGTTCAGAAAAAAAACGAAATTTATGAATAGTGAAAAATAAGCCAGAAGTTGAAGCTGAAATGAGCGGGGCAAGCTTATTGAATTGAACATATTGGGTGCACTTTACTAACATGAGCGGAAAAAATAAGAGCAGAAAATAAGTAACATTCAGAGGCTTCTACTTAAAAAGAAAAAGAAATGGAAAAACAATTAACATAGCATACCTCCTGAAGGCAGATGATATCAGCATGGTAACCAATAATTTCGCGCAACAAATTTTGCCTTCTGTAAGCCCATGAAAGTGCCCAAGTTGGGCAATAGCTGTATGTATCACTTGTAGCATATGTATCAGCAAGAATATTGTACGACAGCACAGTGAATGTCCCAAAAGAAGAATTTTGGCTGTCTAAATCAAAGTGCCCCATTACATCAGCTGCATTCACTGGGATCAGGCGACGCGGAGTGGGGGTTGGAGCTGGAATTACACGGGATGTCATGATGGAAGTTGGAGCTCCCACAGTCGCATTTGTTTCTGCATCCACAACTATGCATTCAAATCTTAGGACATGCCCAATATCATCAGCAGATGGTGTATATGTTCGCGAGCGTCCCACTTCGAACCAAGTTTCACCAGAACTCTTTTCGGTGCCTATGGGATACACAGGCGTAGGTCCATTATTAACACTTGAGCTCTGTGTAAGATTTGATGTTGAACCCGACAACCCAGCACTCATAACCCCTGAACCGCCACTGACAAATCGGCCAAACAACTCCTCCTCTTCAGTTCCATTTTCATTTAAAGCACTGATAGCACGTTCGTGCAAAACCCTATGGTGTTGCCAGGCATCAGAGAAGCACTTAGCAGAGCAATGGTAGCTCTTAGCAACAGGTATTTTTGACTTCAGACACCCAAGGCACTGAAGTGTTGCTTGTTCTGTTGGATGTACACTGCAGACAGCGACTCTTCGATCACTTCGTATGCAGTACCTTCAAGGAAGTTAAATCAATATTCACATGTTATTGTGTAAAAAGTTCATAAATGTGTTAGCAGCAGAGATAACAATATAGACACCACGAAGAAATATGTTATTGCATGCTGCGGCTTAAATATGCAGATTCTACAATACAACAGCAGTTGATTCATATAGATACTTAGGCCTTAAGTAGGTACAGGCTTTTTTGTCCGCAGAGTCCCCAATACCATATAAATGACACAACACAAAGAAAGTTTGCTTGATGCCAACAAGACAATAATAGTAGACTATTTAATATCAACGAAACAAAACAAGAAGAATTTCAATTCAAGACATTGAAAAACAGGAATTTCATCCTGTTTTTTTGTTACAGCCAACAAAGTAGTGCTTCAGACCACGCAACTCTTTCTGCTGCTGAGCATACCAACATATCTTTCCTTACTATACTTCTTTTTGCTCAGCTTGGCTGCATTCTCACTCAAAAAAAAAAAAACCTACTGCTTTCCCACTGATCACCTAGGCGGCCACCTAGCCCATCTAGGCGGCACCTAGGCACTAGGAAGCAGGGTGGTGCCTTGCCCGCCTAGTCGATTGCTCCCGCCTAGGCGGCCGCCTAGCCCGCCTAGGCAGCGATTAGGCGCTAGGCGCCAGACTTCCAATGTAGTGCCAAGGTGAACACTGCTACTTCCAATGTAGTGCTTTCTTTTCCTATCAGTATTGCTTTATGTCAGTCGAACATTCTAGGCAACATCGTTTTAGAACCAACAAATGCCAATGTTCCTTTTCAGTTGACAGTCCTAAAGCATCCCTCAATACTTGCAATGGTACTATACTGAGCCTACGTGCATACTGTAAGTATTCTTAAACTTAAGTGATTCCTTTGTTGATGTTTATATCAGCAACTAGATCCTTAGCCAATTTGAGCTATATTAAAAATAATCTTTTATAGTTAATTTACACCAAACTTAGATTGAAGGGTTAGGTAAGCCTCGTCCTCAGATGCTTGGCAGCTTGCACAATTTACATTGCGAAGGATAGGACACAACAACAGACCACTTACAGATAATTTCTGGCTAATAATGAGTAATCTGAAAGAACACAAACAAAGTCCTCAAGAACAACCACAGTATTGTTTTTGGTTTCAAAAGTAATACTCGCTCGATGCTTATCATCAAATACCCAGAGCAATAACACATAAGTAAAACCTTGACCATGCACATGTGAGAGGTAATGCAGTATTTCAAATTCAAGCATTTTTTATTCAACCAGAACAGCAGAATGCCACTATGAAACCAAATAAATCAGCATAAAAAAAACTCCATATATAAACCGTGTAGCATAACATACTAAAATTATATCAATACTTGGAACATTTGAAAACGAATATGTAGACAATAACTAACAACTATTGGAAAAATTGAAAATTTCACTACTATAAGCAAGCTACCTGGCTTCTGAAAGAGAGATTGGAATAAGTTGGGTTAGAAAATTTTCAATTAGTTTGCGAAGCGAAAGAGAATTACAGAAGGGGGAAAGGAGCAAAAATACACATCCAGGAAACCAATAGACCAGCAGTAATTAACAGGGTGTAGGGTGTCTGTTTCAAACTATCTAACCAGGGTGTCTGTTTCACACTATCTTACCAACTTTAAGCGTACTTATTCATCCTGATACCTTGACCAAGAAAGTTGGTACACTCATACAGTGCCTGGTGTAACAACCAAGCAAACTTACAGGCTTCACCAGTTTCGGATTACATTTAACATGGATCCATCCAGTTACCCAGTAAAATAAATTGTAATGCCTTTTGTGAGAATCTAAACCTATATAATTTAGCTTCTAGTACTTCATCCATAGCATTTCAGCACTCACCATTCAATATAAATTGTCACTGTGTCCTATAATCACATAGATCAAGCTCAAATCAGCCAATTGCCTTAAGTTTCTGGTTTTCCACCTATTTACTCATCTATTACTCCATTAGTCATCTAGTTATACTACTTTGGAGTAGTCAACATGTTAAACATTACCATGGATTACTGATGATGTCATATGTAGGACATTTATGTGACTACCAGTACAAAATCTGCACAATTTCTACCCCATTAAATAGCTGATGATGTTATACGTAGGACATTCATCTCTCAAAGATGAATGACAACACTTCCCATCGAGTATTCTAACTAACGATGCATCTTAGCATATAGCAGCCTATTTGCATACAACAAAATTCACTACACACCCCAACCACAGTAGCACCTGATCAATCTAATACATGAATTTTCCACACCTCTAACTAGATTGCGAAATATACTGCAAATCCTTCATAGTTCTGTCATTCTCCACTACAATACAATCAGATATTGAAATGATGGAACCCTTAAAAAGTAGCTAATGATCGATTTACAGCCTCGATGATGTAAATCATGCTTGCCAGATACGAAACTGCAACCATTTAAAGTGTCACAGGAGAACTACTTACCATTTATACCGCATGAAGTACCCATCCACAGGAGCGGCCTCAGGCACATCGTCGGTGGAGACGCCTCCATCGGGGCGCCGCAGGAGCACGTAAGGCGTGATCTCGCAGCCCACGATCGGGATCTCCGACGGGAGGTGCACCCGCAGCACGGTCAGCATCCTTCCTCCCTCCCCTCTCGTCTCGCCCTGCGTAACCTTAGCTTCGACCACACAGCTTTCTCGCCCGACTCCACCTTCACTTTTGAGCTACAAACCCTAGATCCCCCACCCCGAGGCGGATCCGCCATCACCTGCCCACCGCCGCCAATGTCGCGCTCCACCAGCCGAACCGAAGTCTGCGAAAGCGCGCCCCAATCGCGTCAAATCTTGACACGAGAGCTTAAGGCTTTAGGAGATCCAGTAGAGTGAGCTTACCGCGTGGGAGGATCCGGAGGGGTCTAGAAGATTCTGGAAGATTCCGGAGAAGTGAGAGAGCGAAATAGAAATAGCTAGGGTTTTGGGCTCGAAGGCGCTGTCTTCTTCCCTTTCTTCTCGCTTGCTCGCTGGGCTGTTTTTGTTTTTTATTTTTTTCCTTTTATCGATTTCTTATTTGGGTTTGGTACATACTTCCCCATCCAAATTTATAAAACTAAAAAGATGGTAAAATAGTTAGATTATCTCTAATTATGCTTTAGATACTATATTTAATATATACATGTAGAGACTAATAAATAATATTATGTATTTATTAAGGGTGTAAAGAAAATATCATATTAATTTTGTATTAGAATATAAAATACATCTTATATTTATAAATAGGATTATTAAAAAATATTGGACTGAGAAAGTATTTGTTTAGGAAATTTGGTTAGTATTTTTCGTATAACAGTGAGAAGAAATTTGAAAAATGGCATGAGGTATCTTGTAGTACAATAGCTATTATTGACATCTATATGACTAGTGAATTTTCTTCCGAGCATCGACAATTGGACCTTGGTGTGTTCTCGAATGGGCCTGTTCTTTTTGGCTGCGGCTTGTGGCTTTTGGCTGCGGCTTATGGCTTTTAGGCTGTTTGTATGATAGATTATAGAGTAACAGAAACTCACGTGTGTTTTTTGCCGATATAAATGAAGTCAGTAAAGTATGTACTATAATTAACTAGTAGACTCTATCTTAAAAAAATACTCCGTTTAAAAGCTAGTTACTGTAGAAAAGCCAAAAAGCAGCTTTTAGAAGCTGAAAAGAACAGGGCCATTATCTATGGTGCATTCTCGAGCATTAACTTAGACCCGGTTCTTTTAGGTTCATACTTAAATTTTGATTTCGATTTCTATAATAACTCACTATTAAACGATGTACATTTTAAAGCAAGGTCTACGGATAATAAACGATGTACATTTTAAAGCAAGGTCTACGGATAAATTACAGTATAAACTATACTGAGTTCAGTTGTATCGGCTAAAATCATATACAACTATTTTTATGTACATATTACATGTAACAATAGTAAAATGATATGTTTTTATATAGTAAAATGGTATGTTTTTTTCGAAGAAAACATGATATATATTTTCTAGGGAACATAATCATGGGAGGTCAAAGTACGGTTGCTAATAGGCTTGGTTCCGACGAAGCTATTAGATTAGATTGATCCAAAACTATAAATAGACTATGGTTTTATTTGTATTAACTTCTGTTTTGAAAAGTCAAAACATGATATAAACATTTGGTTTTCTTGCTATTGACTTGCTCCAGAGATAAAGCAGGGGTCATGGGTGTATCACTCATTCCACTCATCTCTCTCCCATCAGCGTATATATCTCTCTCTTTTCCACTACTCACTCTTTTTTCTAAAAGTCATTTCTTTTAATTGTTACTATTTATTTTCAGCTAAAAGATATAAAATCATAGCTAAAGGCTATTAGAAAAGGCTAATAGGAACGCTCGGTATTTCAGTTTTAGACTTGTTTATTTGGGTTGGATCTGCGCTGGATTGGCCCAGGTTTGTACTAAATGCTAAGTTCGTGTAACATCCTGAAATTTTAAATTTGAAAAGTGTGAAGTTTTTGAATTATTTTTGCAATATATTTTATTTGAATTTGGAGTTCATGATGTTTTTATGAAAATTTGGTTGAAGTTCCAAAGAGTTAAAAGGTTCAAGAAAGAAACAAACATAATTAAATAATAGGGAATTAAAATTTAAAATACGAATCTGAAAAGATGATCCATAAAATGATGGGATGGCCTGAATTCAAAACATAACATTTCATTTATGGAAATAATGGCACAAATAACAATAGAAACCAATAAATGGAATACCGATACCTACGGATAATAGATGTAAATATATCTACAAAATTGTGCACAATTAATGACAACTTTAGCAGTAAGAAAATACAAATATGAAAATTATGTGGGCTAGCAAAAATGAATAAAAATAAAATGCTATATATATGTACACCAAAAACACATAACAAATAAAAAAATGAGAGATGAAGCCAGGTCGGCCGAAGGCCCGGCCCAACCCCACTCTCGGCTCCTTCCCGCTCACGGCCCGTTCTTCTTCCCCGTCCCCGACTCCCTCTGCCGCGCGGGCCTTCCCCTCTCTCTCTTTTCTTTCTCCATTCCCCTGTTCTTCTCCTCTTTTCCCTGTGCGTCCGCGCGTGCACTGTGGTCAGCCTTTCTGCGCGCGCGCGCCCGTGAGCTATCATTGCGCCGCTCGTCCCGTCCCTTCCGTGCGCTTGCCTCCTCTCAGCTCTGCAGCACCGTCGCCCTGTCAACGTGCTTTCCCTGCCCCGCACCGTCGCATCCCGCGGCGCACGCGACGCCAAAGCTGCCCGGCTGCCATGTGAAATCATGCCAAATCCCTCCCCAGATATTGCTGCATTGTCCGGTCGTCTCCGCTCTGTCACTGCGCCTACTACCGCCGCCTGCTACCGCCGCCTGCCACCGCCGCCTGCCATCACCGCCTGCCCGACGCAACCTCACAGGGAGCTACCGTTGCCAGCTCCGCCTGGTCGACTATAAGAGCAACCGAAGCCACCATCACCTTCTCCACACTCCACACTTCCTCCCCCTCCAAACAATCGGGTTCTAGTGCCCTCTCCTTCGCCGGCGCCACCCTTCTTCCCCACGGCCGGTCACCTATCTCTCCGACAAATTCCACCGAGATAGTCCGATTCCTCCTCCCCAAACCTCCCTCAGAGCTAGGCGAAGACATCCCCGACCTCACCCGAGCTCGTCCCTGCCCGTACCACGCCGGCGCCGAGCTCCCTCCCAAGCCCGCCGCCGCCACACGCCGCCGGCCCGCCTCGGAGCTCCCCGGTCCCCGCCGCCACTTCCACCGGCTTTCCCCCAATGCAAGCGTTCCATTTTGGCCCTCCCTGGCCCCTCTCCAGCCGCCCCTCGCCGCTGGCACCGACGCCCGTACGCCGCCCCCGAGCTTCCCCTGTTCCCAACGCTGCACGCACAGCTTATTTGCATTCTTTGCCTCAGCCCATCAGGTAACATCGCTAGTTCGGTTGGTTGGCTGCGTGCGCTCTCAGTCGGCCGACCCAAGTTCGATTTCCATGGTCGCGGTATTTAGATGTTTAGGTTTTTGCCCATTTTGCCAGCAACTCCAGTGAAGAAAAATCAAGAAATAAATCCATAAAAGATGCTAAAACTTATAAATGAGCTTATTTAATATTCAGTCATGGAATAATCAATAAATGTGATGACTAATGTGCCTTCAATCTTTATTTTAAAAGCTTAATTATTGCTCAAAGGCATAGTAAGAAATTTAGCCATAATCTTGTTTAGAATATGCTCACATGAAATAGCGATTTAACAAGTGAGGATGGTCTAAAGAAATAAATATTAAACCGTGGCATACTAGTAAATGTTATAGAATTAACCATAGCTTGGTTTAAAACATAACCATCATCTCTATGCCCCAAGCAATTAGAAGAATCATTTTTTACTGCTAAATGTTTTGGGTAAAAAGCCACTAGTAATTGGACTAGTTATCACATATGAATAATTAATGTGGTTTGCATAAATGAGTTAAAAGACTAAATATTAGTTGAGGGCAATGATAAAGAAAATTTCTTTTGGTTAAATGTTCAAATTTAATAACGACTATCATTAATTTATAAATAAAAAAAATCTATGCTCAATATTCAACATGCCTTCATTAAATAAATTGTAGCCGTAGATTTTGCTAAATAACAAATATTGAAATACGACCTTATATACCAAGCTTTGCTCAAGTAACTAAGTTTAAACTAAAATTTGAGATGAAGCTAAGCCCACTAGTAGCTAAAGTAACTGCAAGATAATAAAAGCGACACTAATTAAATCTTAATGTTAGTTTTAAGAGAATAATAGTACTGAACATAAATTTATATAACAAGCTGGGACTCGTATAAATAGACCCTAATGCAAATTAAACCTAGCCTAGTGGTAAATGGAGATACATAAAATATCATACCATGAAATGCTATAGACATAGCCCATAAGATTAACTTTGTAAGCAAAAATTTGCAAACATACCTATACACACATATATCATATGCCCTGAACATTAGCACTCGACAAAATACACCAATTCATAGGTTTAACCTAACTCATGGAACTTCCTTGATAAATAACAAAATAATAAAAAGAGATTATTAATAAAAAAAGATCAAGTTATCGTATGTTATTACCAACCTTGCCTCAATCACCGAATCACCCATTAACTCGTAATAAAACTAAATTGAGTTTATTTGGATCTTTTTGAGTTATTTGCTTTTATTTGGATTCAGTCATTTGTCGCGTAATTAGAAATGAGGAGTCGTGAAGATTCAGTGGATTCAGCGAGATTAAGCTTGGAGTGAAGATAGAGACCAGAAGCTCAAGAGCAAGCATCGTGTGAGCTCAAGACCGCGGTAAACCACACCAGACGAGTCAATACTTTGATCATATTGAACCTACGTTTTCTGCAAACTACTTTGGTTTAAATTATCAAATTGCATACTATTATTTTATATGCAAATACATGTTAATTTAAGATTTTAGTTATATGTCCATTGCTTGCTTGATTAATATTACACCTCCTTTGGAATACTTGAATATGTGAACCTTGTCGCCTTAGCAAAATTATAATGGTAACTTTTCAAAAGTAAGTCCGTAATTATATGCCATGCTTAGTATTGTATAGATACTCATGGGCGCGAGAGCGCCCAAGCATCACTTTTAATCCTGAGAAAAATTGGTTGGGCAGTCATGGTGGTAATGACTGGTGTATGTTGGATATGGTTATTTTATATTCTCAAAAACCTCAAATTGCTTATTTATCTGGGCGGATGGTTCGGGGGTATGGTGCAGGTGTGCACGAGAGTGCGGTTTGTGGTAGGCCGTCCAGATACCACTAAGGATTGAATCTTGTCATGACCTCCTGTGTAAAACAGTACAACCACAAGTCTGTAAAATACAACTTAGCTAAGTAAACTTATCGAAACCCCGGACTCATCTCACTGGTAGTGGATTGATGGGGCTACGCTATGGCAAGGGGGCCTGAAGGGACACCAGTGGAGGGTGAAGTTTCCCAGCTGTCCTAACGTTGTGGGAAGTAGAAGCCCGAGCTGCGTTAGTGGCTGTGGGAAACATCCCGCGCACAGATGGGACCCACCGCAAGTGGGCGGCTACCCATAAGGTGAGATGAGAGAAGGGACTAGATACTTTGAAAAGTCACTGTGATGGTCTGCTCAACCACATGTCTAAGGCATCATGTGGGGCAATGAGTTGATTGTCTCTTGTGGTGAAAGTGTACAAACTCTGCAGAGTGTAAACTATTCGAATAGCCGTGCCCATGGTCATGGGCGGACATGGGAACTTAACTAGATATAGTTCTATTTAAAAATATTTGGAAAATGGGAATGGAAAAGTGGAAGGGCAGAGAAAAGCCCTGATTTGAATTGTCCTGGGTGTCGTCCCAGTGGTAAGTTAAGCGGCTATAACGCTAAAAGATGTTATATGGTGTGATGCCATATGTATGGAAAAATTATGGTGATATTAGGCATATGGTGTGATACCATATGTATGGAAAATCAAGTTAGTATTTCTTGAACATTATGATTTGTTCCAAAGCTGCTAGGTCTCAGGAAATTTTATGTATTGTATTTCAAATAGTGGCATTACTAATCTTACAAACTAAAATATGGGTGAAATAAACAGGGTTGTGAGTAAAGGAGATGGATGTTTTTAGTATGCACATAAAGGTATTGGTGGATTCAGGTCGATTATGAAAAGGAAATGCTAGTGTGGGTTCTGGGAGAAATGAATTAGTGGGGTCCAGCTGAATAGATAGGCTAGATAAATGATCTAATTGAATTTTCAGGAATTTGGAGAAATAATACAAGTATTGGAGTATAACTCTTGATTAGTGATATTCTTGGTGGATATATAATAGTGAATCGATTTTGGAGAATTAGGGAGTGCAAAGGTAAATTGCTGGATTACTACACTAATGATTAATATAAATTCCTGGAAGATATTGGCGATAATGGGAATTAATAGGAGTTGATCAATTGCTAGAGGGATGAATTGAATTCCTGAGAAGATTGGAGGATTCATAACAATTAGTGGATTATAATCTTGGTAAATTGAATTTTCGGTGGAGGTATATTTGTGGATTAGGTAGTGATAGATAATGGAAAATAAGATTAATTATTGGATTATGATTTTGAATCAATGACGAAAAGGATTGAATACGAATGATATCGGTGGATTTGAAAGTAATTATGTTATAGAATCATTAGAATTCAGAGGTGAAGAGCTGACGAATAGTAATGACAGGATTGGATTATTAGTAATTCAAAATACAAAGTATGATCGGTGGATTAAATAAATGATGACACTTGCTGTTTGGAGTTTTAGACAGCAGTCAATAAAGAAAGTGTATTTTCGGTGGATTAAGTCAATTTTGGCAATTGTAGTGTGGAGCTAGGTAGCAATAATAACACTTTGATTAAATAATAGTAATAATGCTACTAAAAGCGATTTTTGGCAAATAAAATAACCCGAGCCTCTCCTTTGATAAGCCATGCATACTATTTATTTGCATTCTGTGTATTGGCTCGCGGAGCACGGGGTTGGAGTGCTCACACTCGCTTTTGCGACAAATTCAGAATCAGGAATCAAATCACCTCGCCTCAGCGACAAGATTGGACAAGCTGGCAGAGAAGGTGGAGATGTCAAGGGCTAGGTCGCGAACCTCCAGTTGGCTGCCTGTGGGCATGTCCTGAAGGTCCCACCTGTGTGCTCCGTTCTTCCGCTGCTGCAATTTAATGATTTCGGCCTATTCGGCCCATGTGTAAGTTTACTATTACATTTACGCTTCCGCATGATATGTACTTTGATATTCGGAACTGTAATATGTGAGCACTATCTACTGATCCAGGGAATAGTGCGGGAATCACAGAAGATTTCGGATTGTAAAATCTGGGTTTGACAGTTTGCGACTCGAAACCCTGCGACGTCCTTGATCCTCCTCATCGAGAACTCCCTCAGCCAGTGTGATAGGATCTACCGCAAGTACGACCTCCTTCTGCAGCACCGCCTCCACATCATCTGTGAGGCCCAGCTCCCCGTCCAACACCGCCTTCTTGTGCTCGCGGCCTCCCGGGCGTCCACAAGGAGCTCCTCAACCACGTCATCTCCCACCCGCAGGAGCTTGCCTCATGCGAGCTCACCTTCAACGCCATGGGCCTCAACGTCGCTCGCGAGGCATTCAACGACACCGCTGTCGCCGCCAAGAATGTCATAGCGAGTGTGCTCTGCGACGTTGTCACGATGGCATCTACAGGCGCCGCGGAGCTCAACATCTTACAGATCCTCACTAACGACATCCAGGACGACGCGAGCAGCTTCGTGCGCTTCGTCATGCCCTACGTCTCAAATCTTTCTTGGACACTAACCTCTAAAATGGGCTGACGTCTTGTAGCAATTGTGACATGGGCTGCAACCTTCGGGACAGAACTATGATCATAATTGCCACTACAATGCATGGACATTTAGATCAAGGCCCATGCTTTTGTTTGGGCTTCGATTGGATCTAGGCTTCTTTGTTTTTGGTTTGGTTTAGATTGGACGATGGAACCAAATTTTAGATTTAGATCAGACTTGTGCTACACTTTGGCCTATTTGTAACCCTAGGCAAAGGTCGAAAGCTACTCCCCAGACCAGCCCGACCCAAATGTTCCACGGGCTCTATGTATGTATCCAAGAAGGCCTAACTCTACTGAAGGGAAGAGCCCAACCTACCTCCTCTTAAGATCGAACGGCCCATATACTCATCCTACAGGATGCACCTTCTCGCCCTCCGTCTCCCGCTGATCCTTCACTTGCTTGCTCTCGCACGTTCGGCTGTACGCAAAGAGTATGTCATTAATGTTATAAAAAAAAAATAAGTTGGTGATCGTACGTCCCTTCTCCTTCAACCACCCTATTCTCAATTTCCCATCACTCTGCACTTTTTAACTAATCAAAGTAGCCCTCTTTTATAGAATAATTATTATATATCTAATAAATTTCGTTGCAACGCACGAGAAAGTGACTAGTATTAGAAAGCATTGCATCTCCTCGCGTACGTAGTCGTTGATTCTACGAAGCAGAAGATTCCGACGGGTCCCTGTACGTACTCGACCGTGCCGGCCTATCATGGCCTTTCAATGTTCGCTGCCGGCCATTTAATGGGGGGAATCAACTGGCGACCAACCGGGGCGATTGCGCCGTCGACGTCCATGGATGCATCGGGGGTCGTGGTGACCCATGCATGCCACGCACGGTGCGTACCCCGCGAATATATCCAGTGCGAGAGGACGGCTCGCACATACGGATGGGCAACCTACAGGCACTGTTTTTCACGGCTTTGCAACTGATTTTTAGATTATTTTTTATCGATTAATACTATTTATTAGATGTATTAACCATTGGCAAAACTCATCTCTAGTACTATATTTTGCGCCACTCAACCGATAGTAAAGGGGGACACGTGATTTTCCGTGGTAGTCAATCTCAAGTATTGGCTTCTGATCAAATTGTACGTGCTTACCTTTAAGACATGCGCGTGATTTTGTATGCCGGTTTTATTAAGGATAGATTCTTTTGGGCTGGTAGATTATACTTTATAGTTTAAATATCTGAATTCTATCTATTTAAGATAGATATTATGTAGATAAAAATAGTTGTATGCAACTTTGGTCGGTATAGCTAAATTTAGTACACTTTTTACTATATTCTATTGACCCCACATTAAAAAAGCGCACCATTTAAAAACTAGTTACTGTAGACAGTACAAGCGTAAGCCACAAATAAGCTAAAATGAACCCAGCGTAAGGATTTGGGCGGCTCAGTTCGATCGATCGTAGCGTACGTATTTTCTAAAGTATGGCTTCCGAATTGATTTTGGGTGTGTTTTTTTATATTGTGGCTTATAGTTTTTGGTTTAAAATTTTGAATTCTGGCTATTCGCGAGAGAGCGTATGGAGAGAGATACTCGTGTGTGATTTTGGTCTATATAGATGAAGTCAATAAAGTATCTACTATAATCAATTTATAAATCATATCTTAAAAAGATAATCTGTTTAAAAATTAATTACTATATTAGAAGAAAAGTAAGTCTAAAATCTAAAATAATGCAGCCTTTGTGTTTGTTGAGCGGTCCTGAATCTGCGCACATATAGCTCTCACCTGGGATCGGAAGTCGACGCTGACCTCTCGTGCATTTCATTTTAAATTTATTGTATCCCTGATGCAGGGATTACCTGATCTTCACGGTGTAAGATCGATGAAGATAATTTGGATCCGTGCAACCTGACGAATCGATGGTGTCAACCACTATTAGAACAGCAACCTGCGACAAAAGAATTCGCCCAACCACACGTTTGTGATCCCGTCTACCGGACCACTAAGTAGACACGTCGTCGCTCCAGCCAATCACAAGGAAACACAAGAACGACAGGGAAGAACGCCCGATTCCCCTCTAGGTTACAGCCATATGCCAAACCTTAGAAAGAACAAGCGTATAGCTCTCTCTCTCTCTAAAAATAATTGATTGATTTCTTGTGGTCTAACCCTTTAATGTTCGGCAACTACCAAAAAATACATGGCGATTGGACCCTGGCCGACTTCACCGGGCGGACGAGAAAACAAGTCGTACTCGGTTAACAGATCAAGTCATATTCAGACTCGAAAGAAAAAATAATAAACACATGACCGACTAGATAAAACACTTGACTAGAAAGTGTCTTCATGGGTTGTGCATAACTTTGTTGTTTGGAATAGTCCTGTCACATGCGTATGCATGTGTTTCTTTTGGTTTTTTCTCTCAATTCACATGCACATACATGATTTTCTTACTCGGCTGATTTCTTCTAATTTCGGCATCCAACGTCTCCTCATATACAAACCTGAGATTAATTAAAATGCTAGCATTAGGTAGCAGCCAATTCTTATATAAATTAAAACTAAATTTAATTAGAAGCGAATTTACATGTTGATTAATCTTTTTAACTCGTGCTCACGTAATTGGATCAATCGGAATGTCATCATCAATCCCTTCCGTGTTTCTGCATCATTAACTTCACCAACACACCGACGCTGCGATGCAATTGCAGTGCTCTTTCTTTCTGGACTCTCTTACGAAAGATCTGAAGAGTGGTACGTAATGTGGATAAGTGATCGAGCAATCGAGTAGCACAGCACATGCCATGAACGATCTCGGAGAGAGGTTGATTGAATGAGGCATAGAGTGATGGAGAGAAGTTATGACAATATCCGTGCTGAGGAATATATATGAGCAAACTAAAAGCTAACCCCTAACTACTCCGATGCTCCACGTATAAAACAGACATGGTACATAACAAGTAATAGTGTCATAGTATATACTCCTACATCTACATATGGTATGGAGAGAGAGCATGAACTATGACTATGTTTCTTTAGGAAGGGAAGGGACGTAGGCCACCTTCTAAACAATTTTTAGTTTTTAGCTTTCAAAAATCAAAACAGTTTGGAACGTGTTATCTTTGTTAGACCATGTGCATAGGCCATGAATATTGTAATGATGAATAACCGATATGGGTTGAATTGAAATTTACGTTTGTGAAAACACTTGTGCGAAAAATGAAAAGTGTTGAACTATTCAGGTATTGCGGTATGACCACTATGGTAAAGGCGGTCTGATAAGTATATGGTCTGATTCAATTGGTTCGTGTTTATGGGTAAATCATGTTGTGTTATGCGTGTGTGAATTGATACTGGCCAAGTTGGAGAAAACTTGTGTCAGAAAAAATATTATTTGCCCTTTGCACGTGTAGGTTGAGCCTGGAGGCGATCATGGTCGATAACGAGGAGTACCAGGACTAAGATGGGAGATCCGAGGTTCAGACGATCGAGGATGTTACAAGATGGCCGGGATCATGCTTGGGCATGTGGAGAATAAAGGTGAATGATACGTGAAGGAGCTACGAGAAGCGCGGTCCTGAAGGCTTTGACACATGAGATGTTAAAAAGTTGGAATTTCGGGAAACCCATGTTTGGAAGGGTTTCGAGTCTCTTGGCTGTAGGTGTTGGTTTAGGACTCGAATTCGTGATCTGTTTCGAATTAGGACTCGAATTCGTGACCCATTTGGAGAGGACTCTTAAGTAGTCAAAGGATATAAATAGAGTCAGAGGGATATAACAAATGTACGACTTTTGGAGAAGATTGAGAAGATTTTAGTTTTGACTAGGCTTTTAGGGGTGCTTTTGAGGGCATTTTGTAACCCTGTGAAAACACAGCAATAAACATCATCTTAAATCAATTTTGTTCTTAAAGTGCTCGAAGGTGCTGGTGGTTGCAGTTGAGTCGAAACTCACGACTACATACAAAGATGTCAAATCACTGCTGGGAAAATAAAGGAAATATGAGTACTCGAAGTTTCTGCCCTTGGTGTTGAAGTCTCGAGTACGTACAAAACAGTCGAAGTTACAACTCAATGCAAAGTAGTCAAAGTTCTAGTACATGCAAATCGGTCAAAGTTCGAGTACATACAAATCAGTCGAAGTTCGAGTATATGGAAAGTGGTCGAAGTTTACGAGCTCTAACCGGTCGAAGATCAAAGTGCTAAGCGGTCATAGTTTATGAGCATAGAAGTGGTCGAAGGTTACAACTGTCGATCGTAGTCGAAGTTTACACTTGGTAAGAGTTTACGACAATTGAGTGGTCGAGCGTTGAGCGGTCAAAACCATCATCGAGCGCTAAGAGGTTCAGGAAAGCAGAGGCAATCATTTACCTCCTTTGATTGTGGTACTTGATCCTATAATCTTCTTAACACGGTTTTCCCCCTTTTTTACATTACTCGTGGAGATATAGCTATATTTTTCATTTTTCCTCCTCTTTTTTCTTTATTTTCCTTTAATCAAATGTGTTTGATGAGTTTTTGTGCAAAACAACCAACTACGACCACGCTGCATCAATCAGGCTGATACGACCATGTTTAGCTGACCGGTATGACTACGTTCCAATCGCTTGGGGATGAGCGGTTGTTTTCGATCATGTTGTGCTGACTGGCTAATACGACCACATTATATCATACGGTGTCGACCAGTTTTTATGACCACGCTTGCTCGAGCACCCGCTACGACCACGTTTTCGACCCCTAGGTGGCGAGCACGTTCTCAGTCACGATTACATTGTGCCGACTGGCTGATATGACCATGTTATGTCATACGGTGTCGACCAGCTGTTACGACCACCCTTGCTCGAGCACCCACTACGACCATGTCCTTGCGACCACGTATTCGACCGCCTGGGTATCGAGCACGTTCTTCGGTCACGATTACAATGTGTCAATCAGACTGATACGACCACGTTGTGCAGTTTGACCACAGTTGTAGATCATCAACAGTAAGGTATGGCCGCACCGTATCCTCATCCAGTTAGAGATAGCACTCAACAAACCTCCGAGATTAAAGCAGAGTCCCGAAAGGTAACGAATCCATAGCGAATTAGGAATCTTATCTCTAATTTAAACAACGCAACCGACACTATGTTTCGATGGGTTCCGACCATGATGGGTTTCGACCACGGACGTTTCCGATAGGTTTCGACAACGACTGTCTTCCGATGGGTTTTGACCATGGAAGTCTCCCAATGGGTTTCGACTATTGTGACTGTTCGACCTCGGATGTTGCCCGATGGTGTTGACCATGTGACTTTCGACCACGGATATTTCCCAGTGGTGTCGATTACTGTGATTGTCGCGCATGGCTGTTTTCCGATGGCCTTCAACCACGGTGTGTTGCCAACCTCGGGCATCTTCCTATGGTTTTCGACCATATGACTTCCGACTATGGAGAGTTCCCGACGAATTCAATCAAAGTGATGCTCAACCACTAAGCGCTTCTGATGGGTTTCAACCACCATGGATTTTGACCAAAGCTGTTTTCCGATGGATTTCGACTACAGTGGATTTCAACCACAAACGTTTCTTGGTGGGTTTTGACTCTGATGAATCTCGACCACGGACGGTTTTCTACGGTTGTCATTCACATTGATACTTGACCTCCGTGGCCTACTCTACTAATTCTTTCGCTCAGGCTATGCCTACGACACCGATTCTAGTCACCATTGTTGTCAGTTGGTCCTGCTAGATGTTAATCATTCATACTTCAAATCACTTCCATTGTGTCTGTTCGATACCGACGAGGTCGAATGGCACGGGTGGGCACAGTCAAGTGTGATGACCACGCTGTCAATAGTCCCATAGATCGATGAGGCTATGTATAATATCAACGCCATACCTTCATTAATCATTCATCCCTTGCATGAGAAACATAAGGTGAAGACTGAAGATGACGACCAATGCGCAACTTAATCGGAGGCTTTCCGTGGGTTACTCTACAGATGTAATTAACCGAGAAGCCTTTTGAGGCCTCAGGAATCAGGACACGCTATTATCTATGTCGGATCTGCTATGCAAAGTAGGCTACGGAGCACACGCGCACACACACATATGTAAAGGGATCTGTAACTTTGTTCTTCTCAAATAAATGAATAAAATACATGTTTTCCCTATCTTTTGTTGTGTTTATTTATTTTTGTGTATTTTAGTACAATGGTACATTCACATTTTATAACCCCCAAGTCAGAAATCTACAAGCGATTTCTCACGTCGAATAGAATATCTAAGAAAAAAGCTAACAACTGTTACAGTATCAGTTCAGCTAAAAACTAAAAGCCATCGGGGAAAAGCGGGGCTGCAATCTACCGACATGGTTGTTGCTTATGGGTGGTGAAAGATAAAAGCAAATGAATTAGATAGTGCACTAGCTAGTAGATCCTATTGGAAAAATTAGCAGTCCTCCAGTACCAACTAATCTTTCTAGAGATGTTGCGACTTAAAAAGGCGGCAAAACTAGGGGCGATTAAGCCCATACTACCACTAGCTAGTGATGCACACGTGGTTTTCCTGTGCATGCTCGCCCAATATTTCCTAACGCACGGGCACCCAAAGATCTTGTTACATCCTTTGATCCTTCCGGCCAGCTCCATGCATGAAATTACTATTCTGCAACTACTTTGAGATGCAAGCTTATATGGTCCATGCGTCCCGATTAAGTGAATACGTGAAGTGATTATCGTATATACTTCCTCGCAAAAAAGAAGTGATTACGGCCTGTACCGTACGTGTGCTAGCTTTGAAGAGCCAACTACTTTGTTTTGAGAACATAAGTACTGTGAGTAATTGACAGTTTCATCATGGAGCACACGAAGTGCAGATTAGGAAGGATGTGGATTCGTCCATACTTTACCGCTGACCAACCAACCGTGTCTTTTGTCCTGCACGCACAGGCACACAGCACACAGCCCGCCCCCTCACGTCGCCGCGCTATAAATCCATGCACATACTTGTGCGCACCACACTACACGCAGACACGCACAAGACACGCGCGCGCTCACGTACCTTTGTGGTCAAGTGAAATGGCGGTGGCCAGCGGCGAGCCGTTCCCGGCGGTGGACAAGTGCGACGTGTCGTGCCGCGGGGACCACACCGTCGTGTCGGACCTCGACGGCACCTTGCTCCGGTCGCGGAGCGCCTTCCCCTACTATGCTCTCGTCGCCTTCGAGACCGGCGGCGTGCCGCGCCTCGCCCTCCTTCTGCTCCTCGCGCCGCTCGCCGCGGCGCTGTACCACGCGGTGTCCGAGCCGGCCGGCGTGCGGGTGCTGGTATTCGCGGCCACCGCGGGCGCGCGCGTGGCGGACATCGAGTCCGCGGCGCGCGCCGTGCTGCCCAAGTTCTACGCGGCGGACGTGCACTCGGGCGCGTGGCGCGTGTTCGCGGCGTGCGGCCGGCGGTGGGTGGTGACCGCGACCCCGCGGGTGATGGCTGAGCCGTTCCTGCGGGACCATCTCGGCGCGGACGCTGTCGTCGGCACGGAGCTCGCGACGTGGCGCGGGCGCGCCACGGGCTGGGTGGATGGGCGGCGGGGCGTGCTCGTCGGCAAGAGGAAGGCGGAAGCGCTGAGGGAGATGGTCGGCGACGGCGACGCGCCGGAGGTCGGGCTGGGCGACCGGAGGTCGGACTACGCCTTCATGGGCCTTTGCAAGGTCACTGAATTCACTAAACATTACTGGTTATCTTTGCTAGTACTCGACGTTAGTAATGTTTTCATGCACTGCCAAAGTTTCGATGTTACCGGGTGATCGTTGTGCGTCAGTGCGTGCCTTGGATAATCTCAACGGGCTATGTACGCTGGCACGAAAATTTTTGCGGTGTCAGGGACGTGGACGAGCGACTGATCACGTAGAGCATGTTTTTTTTCAGTTTTTAAAAAATATTTTTTAATTTTTTATAATAATTAGCTTTTAAATAGAATATTTTTTTCAACATAGAGCTACTAGTGAATTCTTTTCAACATAGAGTCTACGAGTGAATTGTAGTATATACTGTACCGACTTTATTTATATCGACAAACCACACGTGAGTTTTTGTTACCCTGTAATCTCTCGCACGAACAGCCCAAAAGCCACAAGCCGTAGTAAAAGGCCATAAACTTCAGCCAAACAAAACAAGCCCGTAACGAGCTGCCTAGCCACTTTTTTGCTGATTGTTGGCTCCAACTTCCTTCTGACAATTACTATTTATTAGACTAATAAATCATATCTAAAAACTATAATCGGAGAACTAAACAACAATACCAAGGCTTGCAACTACACTGTATGAATGTTATCAGCAGCAGGTGCAGTGAAAGGAGGAGAATCTACCCTGATCGGTTCGGCTTGAGCTTCTGGCTTATTTTCTACTATTCATAAATTTCGTCTTTTTCTGAACTTTTGGGTTTTTGTTGAGCTTTTTTGCCGGTTCTTTTTTTCCCCGTATTCGTTTGTATTATACATATTGGGCTAACATATTTTTATATTTTTAAATTTTTTAAAATTTAATTATGCTAAATAAGCTTCTGTCAGCTACAGTGTTTTTTCAGCCAGCTACAGTATTTTCAGCCATAAGCCATGAGCTTTTAAGCCCAACTGATCACCACCTCATAGAGTCCATGTCATACCCCTTCCTAGTATTGATCAAGTAATCCAATTACTCACTTCCATTTACCTGATAGCTTAGCTAGGCCAACACGAAATGCGCGTCTGTTTCTTTTATCACTTGTTTTTCTGTTTACATGTTTCGCATATGCACTGGAAGAAGATAAAAAAGGAATATCTATACAATATTCAACTATTTTTGAGGACAAAAATAGTCAGATTGATCTGGGGCGTTAAATCTTCATCCAACGGATCCACCTATACAAGCTCCCCTAAAAAAAATGATCTAGAGCGTTGGATCTCCATCTAACAGCTTAAAATCTGACTATTTTTATCCTAAAAAACAATCACATGTTGTATAGACACTCCTAAAAAAATTCCACCGGCGAGGAAGTGCAATTGGCTTTGGTACGTTGGGAGCCAACATATTTAACTCCCCCAGCATGCATCAAACAACAACCAACCTTAGTAGCAGTATTCAAATATCAATGCATGCCAATGTTGGTAGAAATAACACAGAAATCGTTTCCTCGTACGAGTTGTAGTTGTTTGGATCATGTATGGCTCATGAGAACGGCGGCGTCTCGGTTGCGTTAACTCTGTCCCCTTTGCATGCCTTTCTACTCACAAGTTTTAGCTTTTAGGTGCATCTAGTTTACACCAACTAATAAAGGACACGCCTTTCCGAAGTGTGACCTTACTATGAGCTAGAATACCAGTTTTGTACGGCTTGAATACGTATACGTGTATGTTACTTGTGACCGCAGGAGGCGTACCTCGTGCCGCGGGCGCGGGTGGAGGCCGTGCGCGCGGAAAAGCTGCCGAAGCCGATCGTCTTCCACGACGGCCGCCTCGTCCAGCGGCCGACCCCGCTCGCCGCGCTGCTCGCCGTGGTGTGGTTCCCCATCGGCTTCCTGCTCGCGTGCGTCCGCGTCGCCGCGGGGGCGATCCTGCCCATGCCGTGGCTCTACCACGCCTTCTGGGCGCTCGGCGTGCGCGTCGTCGTGCGGGGCGCGCCCCCGCCGCGCGCCGCCCGGGCCGATGGCCGCACGGGCGTGCTCTTCGCCTGCTGCCACCGCACCCTCCTCGACGCCATCTTCCTCTCCGTCGCGCTCGGCCGCCCCGTCGCCGCCGTCACCTACTCGCTCTCCCGCCTCTCCGAGTTCCTCTCGCCCATCCGCACCGTCCGCCTCACCCGCGACCGCTCCACCGATGCGGCCACCATCAGCAACCTGCTCGCCGAGGGCGACCTCGCAATCTGCCCCGAGGGGACCACGTGCCGGGAGCCCTTCCTGCTGCGCTTCTCCGCGCTCTTCGCCGAGCTCACCGACGACATCGTGCCGGTCGCGACGGACTGCCGGATGAGCATGTTCCACGGCACGACGGCGAGGGGTTGGAAGGGGATGGACCCATTCTACTTCTTCATGAACCCGAGCCCGGTGTACACGGTCACGTTCCTCAACAAGATGCCGCGCGAGCTCACCAGCGGCGGCGGCGGCAAGTCCAGCCACGAGGTGGCCAACTATGTGCAGAAGCTTATAGCCTCCACGCTCTCCTACGAGTGCACCAGCTTCACCAGGAAGGACAAATACCGGGCACTCGCCGGCAACGACGGCGTCGTCGCCGTGAAGACGACAAAGAAGGGCATGATAGGTTGATAGAGGGAGATGGTTAATTACTTAATTTGTAATGGTTAATCACTTAATTTGTAACTTTGCTGCTGGTAATTGGGCAACGATTTGTCCTCTGCTCTTGTGGAAAAGTAGAGCTGGATGTATCAGAACAAGAAAGGTAAAAAGGCAAATCATTGGGTGTCAGAACAGATGTTTTTATTTCGATTAGTCAGTTAGGAATCTGCAGCTACAATGTATATACATTGCAACTCTTCCGACAGAAACCAGGCGAGTCGCTGCTTCCCACCATGTAGCCAGGGTTCTTTGCACACTCCCCTTTAGCAGCCCACCTGGGCAGATAAAAACCAACATTACAGAAGAAAATTAGAAAAATGTATAATGAGCTCAACAATTGCCATAGAGGATACTGTGTACATATGCAGAGCTATAAGCTTGTTCAGAACCCAAGGTTTGCCGAGATTATCATGGCAGACAAACTATGACATATGCTCCGGTAGTTCAGAATGAATGCACTGCGACATAATTTAGTCTGACAGGCAAGTGTCCACTTTCTACATATGCAGATCTATCAGTTTATTCAAAACCCAAGCGTTGTTGAGAACATCATGAATAACAAACTATAACAAATGTTCCAGTAGTTCAGAATGAATGCACTGCGACATAATTTAGTCTGTATTGGCAACTAGCAAGTGCCCACTGTACACATATGCAGAGCGATCAATTTGTTCAAATCCCAGCTTTGCTAAGATCATCACGACAAAACATAACAAATGATCTCCAGTAGTTCAAAATGAATGCATCGCAACATAACTTTGTCTGTATTGGCAAGTGTCCGCTATACCTGCACCACTCAGACCATGTGTCGTCTTTAGGCTGTAGCTGCTTGCCCTGTGGGAAAAAGAATTTGAAGTCAACGCAAAGAAGTCTCTAGGAAATAAAGCTACAAGAGACTGGTAAATTACCTCTGAGTTGGGAAAGACGGTCTCTCCGCCCATCTCAACCTTGGATAGGTACATGAGCACGGTGGCAATTCGATGCCCCCAACGGGGTTGATAATGATTACCACGAATGTAATTGAAATGTGGCTCGTACTTCTCATCACTCTCATAACGTAATATTTGAATGGATTCACCGTTCTCTAAGCATTTGAGGATAATAAGAAACTACTATAGTTAAAACAATAGAAAATGCACTCTGCAGAAGGTTGGAGCGAAATAGTAGTCGCTGTGAACAGTGTTTAGCGCAACGCACCTGGTGTAAACAAAGCCCAAGCAGCGATCCTCTGCTCTATTCTTGAAATAACTTAATCCTTCAAATAAAGAGACAAAATATTAGGCAATCTGTCAGAAGTGATTTTAATAAGCCACAGTCTGCAACACGCTTGGAAATCACTGGTAGCGCCTAGCAGGCAGCAGGCATACACCATACAGAGAACATCAGTCAGATAAATCCTATAGCACTTGGCACATATGAATGACAAGACATAATACTGTGAGTTGTAACTTCAATCCAGAAAGAGAACGGTCTGTGCAGCCACAGATATGTAATGGTGAATAGTAATAAGGGCATCTGTAGTGTATGAAAAGAGGAGGTCTTAAGTCACCTTAAGGTCAATCTTATACATTACAGGGGTGACCTTAAGCAGACCCTAAGCAAAAAAAGTTTAAGGCTGGTCCTTAAGCTAAAGACCTGGCCACAAGCATTAAAATACAATTTTTCTTTATCTGCCAAGTGGGACCGTCTTAAGGCCATTTGGGTTATATACACTATGGAGTTGGTCTTAAGGTTTAGATAGGATCCATCTTAAGACCCTTTGGGTTAAATACACTGCAGATGCGCTAAGGACAACACTCTGAATTGTTCGAGACTTTTTCCAGTTGCTTGGAAGGTACCTTGGTACCTTCTCTCTAAAAAGATCAACCGTTAATTTGCGGAGGGACAACTTATGAAAGAAAAATTTTGTAAATGTGGATAATTTAGTAATCCGTCTTTGATATGAGATAATTGGTTTTTTAGGACTCTAAACGTTGGGCTTCGCATATTTAGGACTCCAAATGTTGGCTTCGCAAAATTAGTACTCTAAACGTTGACACTTTGATTTCTACGGTATTATAGCTTATTTATCATTTCTTAATCTCTTTTTTTAATACTTAGCATCTAAAATGACTCTTATGCCCTCCACCCTTAATCTCCTTCTAACCTGTTTATTGCTACCTTCATCTGTAGATCCTTGTTGGTTATTGCTACTCTACAGATGAAAGATATAGCATTACCCAAACTTTTTCTCAAATCTGTTTGCGCAGGTTTCTCTATCCAATTTATCCGTTGATATGTGTGGCAGCCGTGGCTGTTATTGACAGCTTTCCTGATTTTTTCCATGACAGATATTCATCTGAGCAGTCTATCTTTGAAAAGGTGAGCTTGAAGTGCTAAATTGATTTATATATGTACATCAGTTTTCAGTTGCTGCAGGATAGCGAAGGGCTTGCGGCCTTTGATCCTTGGCTTTATTTTCTGGACGTTGGCAGCAGTGGCCGGGAAAACGCAGCGGGACTGGACTCGCTCCACCTCCAGGTACGTGATTAAGGGTGGAGGGCATAAGAGTCATTTTAGATGCTAAGTATTAAGAAAAGAGATTAAGAAATGATAAATAAGCTATAATACCGTAGAAATCAAAGTGTCAACGTTTAGAGTACTAATTTTGCGAAGCCAACGTTTGGAGTCCTAAATATGCGAAGCCCAACGTTTAGAGTCCTAAAAAACCAATTATCTCCTTTGATATGTTGTGCCGGCACATCTCACATTCAGTGCCTCCATGGACGCTCCTCCAACCAGTCAACTCTCCTCCCTTTTCGTTCCTCCACATCCCTGGACCAAACCCCTCCCATTCATATCCTCTATCGGCTCCCTTCCCCTCACGAAGAGTTAGATCTAGGACAAAAGTATATTAGACTCTTGGTCTCATCCAAATGTACTCCATCTTCAGTTACTTAGCTTAATATTCAACTATATAGTCTGCTAGAAGTAACAAAAAACCAACGATTCAATTACTCAGTTACATAGTCTGGTGGAATTAACAAAGAAACAATGATACAATTACTTAGTTTAATGTTTAGCGCATTTGTGCGAAATAGATGATTAACTTACTTATGTGCTAACTTGCTATGTACAATTGTAGTATTCCCAATGCTTCTCCTCTATGACTATGTAAACATTTCATATACTATGTAAATGATGGCTCACGGTGCTATTTTCCGCCATTGCCAAGCCCTTCAGTTAGTGGGTTGCTTTATATGCCAACAAGAAGGTCCTAAAAGGCATAAGTATGCAGAGAAATTATGTGATTCGTGTTAAATTATGTAATTTAATGTTCACTTACATAGTTGTAGCACCCGAAAATAAGAAAGTATCGCAACTATTCAAAACCGATAATATCTTAATTAGCGAATAAATCAATTAATTACCTCCTTAATCTGGACTTTGGGTAGTTAAAAGGGTATGCCCTATTCCCATCATGTGCAGGCTTCCAATCTCCTAAAAGCAGGTTCTCCCCTATTCCCATCTATCTCTCTCTCCGTGTGGCCAGTGCAGGGCCCAAGGCCGATGGTGCAGCTAGGGTAGGCGGTGTCGACTAGATAGCGGCAGCCACGATGGCAGCGTCACGGAGGCAGGTGACGACTCGTGTAGGCGGTGGTGTAGATGGACGGCGGGCGGCGCAAGCGCACAGGGGCCAGCGTGCAGGCGGGTGCGCATGCGCACCGTGCACCTGCGGCAGTGGGTGCGCGTGAAGTGCATTGACGTGGCGGTGGCCGGCGGCTAGACGCGGCAGAGCGTCTAGCTCTCTTGGCCACATGGTTCAACCGGCCAGGGGCATGGTCGAATCGCATTTCGTGTAGGATCCCGTTAGCGCATGCTGTGGAACGTGGTTTACTTAGCCGAATAGTGATTCGCACGGCAAAGGGGGCTAGCGAACCTGCTTCTTTTCAATCAAGCAAATCTCATGTCGTCTCTCATCAATTCCAGCTGGGTCGTATCTGATTCACTTCCGTTTCATCGTGTAGGTTCGCACGCGGATGTTAAAGGGAGCGTTCAGGCATTGCACATTCCATATTTTCGTGCAGCAAGTCCGCTGAATGTGTTCAGACCAAGTACCTTTCGATCGTAACCTCTCCGTTCTGTATATAGGGGAGATTTCCATTTACCTGGTAACATACGGAGGGCCGTATACTTTTGTTACTTAGGATATTACACCCCGTCTGTGATTATACAATCGAGTACAGTGTTGTGCCTGACTACTATTGTATAATCGGGTATGTAAGAAGTAATCATCAGTGTCATTGCCATAGCTTGCTAAATAGCTATTATCTTTAATTTTACTGTTCCTGTTGCCTCTATCTCTGACTTTTATCAGTGTTCCTGGTAACCTAATTTCATTGCACTTGACCTATGTCAATTACCTGCTTGAATTACTTGTCCTTTTATATCTTGGTTGCGACCGTTGTTGGTACCTGTTGAGATTTCCAAATCTCACATTTACTCTTTCCATTCTCAGGTAAATGGCCAGTGAAGTGATAACAATATGCATGGGTGGGAGCACTCGAGTTTTTAGCACTGTGGCCTGCCACTATTTATGTTATCTTATTTACTCTTTATTTGGTTAGAAGTGGACCAGTCCCATGTTTCAAACATTGGTTTCAGCTTTAGTTGGTTCTCTAATAAAATATTATTAAAGTTTTAATTTCCTTGAGATTTTTATTGTTGCTCTTATTTATTCCTTACTTTGGTGATAATGTTTCATAATAGTATCTCATATTGGTATATGAGGCGTTATAATATTTTTTCAATACATAGTCCACCACATCTCCCTGTCCTTGTCTGGCATTGCCCATGCAAAGTTAAAAGTTGTGAATGGTAAGCACCACGGTTTGCACGATTAGAGGGACATGTACTTTTACGAACTTGACTTTCTCCTTCTGATTTGACAAGGATACGAAACTAGGGCGGGTTTGGCAGGACTCAAAGTCGGCTTTGGCTTGTATGTGCTACAGTAACTAGCTTTTAAACGGTACATTTTTTCAAGGCTGGATCAACTGAAAAATTATAATAAAAAATATACTTATTTCAGCTCTACCGGTCAAAAATACATACGACTATTTTTTTCTGCGTACTGACTCTCGCGGATAGCCAGAATTCAAAAATTAAGCCATAAACCATAGCTTATAAGAACCCACCCTTACTAATCTAACCTTGCATCTAATGTTTAAGTTAATACCTGGCCTACATATTAGGTACCTTTGCATGTACATTTAATTATGGAGCATTGAACTGCAACTAATAAGCTGCCCACTTACCTTTTAAGCACTGGAGAATTGTTCATAGTGACTTTGTGCCCCAAATCACGACAATAAGAAGGCAGAATTCTTCGTGTCATGCTGAAAAAACACCTCGCTACGCTATGCTAGAAGACCAACCCACAACATCATCAGAAGTTGCATGAAAACATGCGACAAGAGGAGTTTCAAACAACCGTGTATTAGTGAGATGTCATGTAAAACTGCCAAAAAAGATAGTTGTAGGGGGAAATTAATCTCCAACTTTTTTTTTCAATTTTACCCATAAGAAAACAGCATTTGAAGCAGCTGAGTCATCAGGCTGAAACAAAAAACAATGAGCAATGTTTCAATGATTTTCTCTCTAATAAGAATATCACTAATGTCAAAGTAAATGAAAAGACAAGTAACATCTATCCATCATTCATTATACTTTAAAAATTATATAAATCACTATTAAAAAAGCATAGAAGTACCTCTCAAAAACAATTTCTATCACTCCGAGCAATAGCCAACACGATTGTCAAAGATCTGACTCTTCGTAAGGATAGCAGTATTCAGCAAGAAACCATGGAAGCAAAGCGAGAGCACAGCTTCCCAACTCCACACCGGCCATGGAAAATCCTTAAAAATAGGGTACCTTTCTGCATTTAAATCGATCCTCGCCTGCTTCTTGGCGAGGAACATGCTGGAGCTGGTCCTTACCCGCTCATCACGCTCTCCCCCAACTCACAGTCCACCACCGTCGACTTCTCCAGCCTGCCTTCCTTGGTCTTCACGGTTCACACACAGAAAGCCACATCAAGTTTTAAGCGAATGTCCGTAGTACCACCACCACCACCACCACCACCGAGGTAGATATGCCCGAGGTGATCGCACTCCGCCTCGGACAGGAACCCCTTGTACAGGAACGCCCTGCAAAGCGCATGGCAAACGGACGCACGTTAACGCGCTTGAGCTCTGCGTTGCACGGTTTACGAGGCGGGAGGAGAGAGGGTGAGGGATTACCTAGCGGACGCTGAGTGTAACGCCCCCGTTTCCAGGGGCGCGTACGGACACGGCATTCCGCAACTATTCACGCATGAACAGTTATGGAACGTCGCGCAAGAGTATACCATTGCATGCTTACAACCAAAGTTCAGCATATATTTCACATATGGAATAACATCCAGTTTTTGACAGCGGGGCGTGCAAGCCCGAAGTATAATTACATTACAGAAGCTCCAAGATCCGCTTGAGCGCGGCCAAGACCTAAAACCACGGGTCCTCGTCGAAGAAGAGACCCTCAGGGACGTCCTCGACGGGGAGACCTTCACCTTCGTCTTGATCCTCTAAAGAAGGGCAAAAGCAAGCCGTGAGCCAATCAACCGGCTCAGCAAGTCCCAAAGGGACCCTAACTTATTACATGCACGGAACATCAAAGGAAAGGAGTATACTTGGTTTGTTACATTTGGTGGATGCAGTTTTGTTTGCAAATCTTTTATAAAAAGGACTCAAAACTTACTTCTTAAGATCTCAGGGGTTTTCAACAAAAGTTCATTAACCAACCTAATCCAAATTAAACATGAACAAAACTACTTAAGCTTTGCGGCTGGAATCACCCAAGTGACACAGCTCCAATAACCGGGAGCACGGCGTATTCGAATACCATTTATTTGACTCTGCAGAGTTTGCTCAGCTTTACCCACACGCACCCTTAACCCTCATGACTGAGTTAAGGAACCGGGTCTTTTCGCTGCTCAACCCTTGGTATACACTCCACCCGATAGGCGAGGAAACCCGCACATCCTCGGGTATCCGCTGGCCCTCGCGGAACGCCGGACCCGAGTTGTGGAGACCTATCGTTGTCTTGCTCTGACTCCCAATGCGGGGTTTCACTTAAGTTGAGCAGGTACTAAACCAGGGTTGACAAGTCAACACCTGTGGTTGAGCGGTTGCTATGACATTTGCTCAGCGTAAGGGTTTCAGTCCTTATATTTTCACATGGCCCGCAACCTTACCAGGCCCGCGACCCATCCGAGGGTAAGAGTTGGGTGAATGAACATAATCATCTTGCGATGCACCACAACCCCCTTACCCTACCTTGTGCACGCCGGCACTCTCCGCTCTAAGATACGGTGTCCCATACCACCCTACCTTAGAGTCGGGTTTTGCAAAGTCTATTGGCTCGCTGCCACGACCTTATTAGTATAAGACTTTTGAGTGATAATAATATCTTACAGTTATCTAGATTAACAGATAATTATTTCTAGGGTTACAAAGGCATGGCAACAAATTTAACAGGGCATTTGTCAGTGGTAGGTTTAACTACATAACATGTCATTCTAAACATTTTATTTTACTTGAAGTAACGTTTCACAATTAGCTCAATGCAAATAACATAATAACATAATTAAATAACATGGGTTGCAACATGATCAAAGGATTTGGGACTTGCCGTCAATCCGTATGATCTCAGCTAGCTCGAACGTAGAAGCTCCTGGATCCTGTGACTGCACTTGAGCTTCCGGGATCTCCGACACTAGCGCAAACACAGAAAATAACATAAATCCGGCTTGAGCCTAATCAAGCGAGGAAAAATAATCTATTTAAAAAGGAGTAAAAAGCATAAATCCTTCAAATGGAATTTTAGGAATTTATCTGGGATGAATTTGGTGGAAAGGAGGTCACAAATGGGTCCAGAATAATATTTGGAGCAAAGTGGTGAAATTTGGGGATTTTTGGGATTTTCTGTGATTTTCTAGGATTTATTTAGATTTTTCTGGATTTTGGAAATTGGAAAATGCTGGAAATTCAATGAATAGTGACTGGCCCGGCCGCTTGCTACAGTGCAGCCCGGCCCGTAATTCAAACGCGCGGTCCACGCGCGCGCGCTCGCGCGACGGAGCGGGCCGGGAAGGTGGCCCACGCTCGCGCGCGCTCCATCGGTCTGGATGGCCGACGCGTGGTGCGGTGGGTGGCGGAGATGGCGAGGGAGGGAATGGTCCGGATTTGCTCGGGTGGAGATCAGACGGCGATGAAGCAAGGTAGGCGGGCGGAGCGGAGGATTTGATCGGGCGGTTGGGGAGGGGTGTCTTTAGTAGGATCGGACGGCAGCGGGGAGGCACCATTCGACGGTGGAGGTTATAAGGCGCGGAGAGGGGAGGACGGCTGGGATGGAGCCACGACGGTCGTCGTCTTCCTCCAGCTGCACGCGCGCGCCAAAGAGATGGAGACGGCGGCGCCATTGCTCTCCGGCCACGGCAAGGGCTCCCGATGGCAAGGGAGAGTACCACCGGGTAGTGCTAGTGCTGAGGAACCCATTTTGGGGAGTTAGGAGGCGAGGAGATCAATGGAGAGAGCAGGAGGGAGATGGGGGTGTCTCGGCTGATTGGTGGCGGAGGGAGTCACCGGCGGCGAGGGAGATCAATCGGCCGCGACTACACTAACAGGGGGTCTCGGGGCTCACATTGGTGGTGGCGGAGGGTCCCGGGAAGCTGCGGTGAAGTCTGGCCACGGGGAAGCTATTCGGCCGGCGATGATCTTCGGCGTTGGGGCTCCACAAAGGTTCCCCTGGCCTAGGAAGTTTACCAAAGGAGTTAGAAAGCTGCAAAGGTGCTTGGGGGCAGAGGAATCGGAAAATGGGGAAAAGGAAAAGGAGATTGCCTTTTGGGGGTCGCCGGCGCAGAGGGAGATGGTGGCGGGGCTTGAAGCTACGGGGCTTCAATCGGCTGCGCGTGGAGGCTCTCCGGAGTGGTGGCAAGCAAGTAAAAGCGGTGGGGGAGCTTGGGGGCAAGGGAGCGCGAGGGAGAAGAGGGCCGGCTTTTATGCTCGGGCGGAGGGGAGGGAATCCGAGGAGGGGGAGGCACGGGCGCGTCCACGGCAGTCAACCGGAGTGGACAGGGAGCTAGTGGCGAGTCTCCTCCACGCGATGGGCGCTGACAGGGTGCTGACAGGTGTTAATGTGAGTGACGGGAGCAGGTGAGCGGCAGCGCTAGGCGCGGGCGCGGCTTGCAGGGGAAGGGAGAAGAAGGGGAGGGGCTGGCAGGAGGGACCCGGGCGGCAGGAGGTGGAGACCGGGGTCAAAGGCGGTTGGGGAGATGACCGGCGACGGCGAGCCGGCGGCAGGGGCGGTGCAGCGAGGGGCAGCACGCGGCTCGGGCGTCCGCGCGGGGAGGAGGTGGGAAGGGGCGGGGGTGCCCTCGCGCACGCAGGCGCTGGCGAACGGAGGAGGCGGGGTCGGGCGCAGGCGCGACCAGAGGAGGGAGGCAGGGAGAAGGAGATGGCGCCAAGGGAGAGAGGAAGGCGGGAACGCCAAAAGGGGAAAGCGCATTCCGGGGAAACTTTCCAAAAAGGGAAAGTTTCCAGAAATTCAAACAAAAATCCACAAAAATTTAGGAAATTTTCTGGTTTGAAATTTTGGGGTTTTTCAACCTACCCCCCTTAAAAGAATCTCGACCCCGAGATTAACTTCGTCCAGGGAGTAAGCTGGGAAAACTCGCTGCAAGTCTGATTCTCTTTCCCAAGTGGCCTTGTCCGCGGTATGATTCTTCCACTGCACTCTGCAAAACCTGACATCCTTGTTTCTGAGCTGCCTCTTTGAAGTTTCAAGTATTTGTAGTGGTTCTTCAGCATATGTGCAGTCATCTTGCAATTCAATATCTGACAAAGGTACTTCATCTGTTGGCTGTCGTAGTCACTTTCGAAGCTGAGACACATGGAACACATTGGGTATTCTTGACAGATTGGGCGGTAGCTGTACTTGATAAGCTACCTCTCCAACTCTTTCGGTAATTTGAAACGGTCCCACATATCTTGGTGCCAATTTGCCTTTAACTTGAAATCTTTTGACTATCTTGAATCTTTCTCTGATAATTCTAATATGTGCTTCTACATCTTGAGCAATCTGAGGGCCAATGAGTTGGCGTTCACCTGTTTCTGACCAATTCAGTGGGGTCCTGCATTTTCTGCCATAAAGTGCTTCAAACGGTGCTATTTGGTTGTTGGCTTGATAGCTGTTGTTGTATGAGAACTGAGCGAAGGGTAGGCAAGTGTTCCATGCTGCACCATATACTATTGCACAAGCTCTCAACATATCTTCCAAAATCTAGTTGGTTCTCTCTGCCTGTCCATCTGTCTGTGGGTGATATGCTGAACTGAAATTCAAATCGGTGCTCATAGCTTCATGCAATTTCTCCCAGAACTTGGATGTAAATTGTGCTCCTCTATCCGACACAATCTTCTTCGGAACTCCATGCAGCGTCACAATTTTTGTCAAATGCAACTCGGCAAGCTTATCCTTCCCATAGGTTTGCTTAATCGGGAGGAAATGAGCTAATTTAGTCAATCTATCAACAATGACCCAAATAGCATCATATCCTTCTCGAGTCTTGGGAAGTCCAGTAATGAAGTCCATCCCAATGATATCCCACTTCCATTCGGGTATTGGCAAAAGGCTGCAACAATCCCGATGGTTTTTGGTGGTCTATCTTGATCTGCTGGCAGACATCACATTTAGCTACATACTCTGCCACTTCTTTCTTCATTGGGTTCCACCAATATTTCTTCTTCAAATATTGGTACATTTTTGTGCTTTCTGGATGGATTGAGAATTATGAGGAATGAGCTTCGGATAAGATTAATTCTCTCAACTCTTTCTTGTCGAGTATGCAGTAGCGACCACGGAAGGTAAGGATTCCATGCTCGTCTATCGCATACTCTGATGATTTTTTTTCTTCTTGAATATCCTTTTTCAGTTTTTGAATCTCTTCATCTTCATCTTGGGCTGCTTTAATCTGATCTGTCAGTAATGGTTGAAGTTCTAACACTGCCATGCTACCTCATTCAGTGATCACCAAGTTCAGTCATAGGATATCTCTTTGCAGCTCTGGTGGGTACTCTGTCGTGCTGTCTTTGCTTGGGCGAGCTTTTCGGCTAAGGGCATCGGCCACTATATTTGCTTTGCCCGGGTGATACTGAAGCTCAACATCATAATCTTTTGTTAACTCTAGCCATCTTCGTTGTCTCATGTTCAACTCTGGCTGGGTGAATAGGTACTTCAAACTCTTGTGATCTGAGAATATCTCACACCGATTCCCTAGCAGGTAGTGCCGCCAAATTTTGAGTGCATGCACCACGACTGCTAGTTCTAAATCGTATGTGGGGTAATTCTCTTCATGTGGTATTAACTGCCTTGAAGCATAGGCAACAACTTTTCCGTCTTGCATAAGCACACATCCCAAACCTTGCTTCGAGGCATCGCAGTAAATTTGAAATTCCTTCTCTGGATTGGGCAAAATCAAGACTGGCGTCGTTGTCAACTTGGTCATCAACAGCTGAAAACTCTCTTCACAAGCATCTGTCCATGTGAAGGGCTTGTCCTTCTTCAGCAGCTGAGTGAGTGGACGAGAAATTTTCGAGAATCCTTCTATGAATCGACGATAATATCCCGCCAATCCAAGAAAGCTTCTCATGCCTGTCACTGTCTTGGGTTGTTTCCATTCTATAACTGCTGCGATCTTTTCTGGATCAACCTTGACTCCATCTTCCGATATAATATGACCCAAGAAAGCAACTTCTTTTAGCCAAAAGCTGCATTTATCGAACTTGGCATACAGCTGATGTTCTCTCAATCTAGTTAATGTCATGTGCAAATGCTCTTTGTGCTCTTCTTCACAAATAAAACTGGGGCCGACCAAGGTGAAACACTCGGTCGTATGAATTCCTTTTTCTTGTAATTCATCTAATCGCTTCTTTAGCTCTTTCAACTCACTGGCTGACATTGTACTGGTGCCTGGCAATTGGCTTGGTGCCTGGAACCAACTCTATGGCAAGTTCTACTTGTCTATCAGGGGGTCTGCCTGGCAATTCCTCTGGAAACACATCAGGGTATTCTTGTACTACTGGTACTTGATCAGGTGTGGCTGCTATCATGTTGATCATATGCTTTCTGGCACCTTTCAGTACTTCTCGATCTGTTTTCACTATCACTCTCTGACCCTCCAGGTTTACCAAGGATACTGTCTTGATCTCACAGTCTACCTTGCCTTTGTTTTTGGATAGCCAGTTCATGCCCTAAATGGCATCTAGCCCTGACATGTCTAACTGCAGTAAATCTGTTCTAAAATCTACCCCTTGGATTTATATTAAGTCCCGCACAACCACTGAGGGACTTCATTCTAACCCCAGGGGTTTCAACCGCACCAAGTTTTGGCAATGAAACAGAAGGCAACTGATTTCTTGAAGCAAAACTCTTCGAAATAAACGAATGCATTGCACCAGGGTCAAATAGAATCAATGCAGGTATGGTGTTGATTTGGGAACATACCGGCAATGATGTCACTAGTCTCAGCTGCATCTTCTGCGGACACAAGATTTACTCTTGTATAGAATGTGGGTCTGGTACGGCCTTTGCTTCTGCCTGCAGATGGGAAATTGGCTATGCCTGCGGGTGATTGAGGTCCATCTGCTTTGATCTGCAGAGAGCCTCCTTTGGGGGTGCTAGAGCCTGACTGTGACTTTGTTTCCTGTTGCTGCTGGTTCTGGAATTGGAGTTTAGCTGCATCTAATTTCAAACTCCTCCTTGGACACTGATGCTTATAGTGTCCAGTCTCTCCACAATGGAAGCATGCATCTGTCCTTCGTGGACAGCTGCTAGCAGGATGCTTGCCACCGCAGGTGGGGCACTTGATGGCGGGTGGTAAGGGAGTGGCATGCTGTTGAGATTGTCCGGACTGGTTCTTTGGTAGGATTACATACTGTCGGGAGGATGGGGATCGAAATGAGGATGATCCCGAGGTCTTGCTTCTCTGGGCACTATGCGAAGAAGACTGAGATTTGTGCACTGCTTTACGCTTCCTGTAATCTTCCATTTCACCTCTAGCCTCTTCTGAAGTAATCAGGCTGTTCACCATATCGTGCAGGTCCTTGAACTTCATGGATGAGATATGGAACTTCAATGGTTGTTGCAGTCCTGCTCGAAACTTGCTCATTTTCTTATCCTCGCTGTCAACATCTTCTGAAGCAAATCTGGAAAGGTGGTTAAATTGATGCAAGTATTCCATAACAGTGCGTCCACCTTGTTTAAGCGCTAGGAATTCTCGGCGCTTAGTCTCCATGATGCCATCCGGTATATGAGCCTTGCGAAAGGCATTGGAAAACTCTTCCCAACTAATCTCTCTGTTCTGCAGTGCGTGTTGATAGTTGATCCACCATGTTGCTGCAGCGCCCTGTAACTGATGGGATGCATACAACACCTTTTCTTTATCATCACATCGAACAGTGTCAAGTTTCCTTTCCACGTCCACGAGCCAATCCTCAGCTACTATGGGGTCAGCTGAGGTGAAAAAGACTGGTGGACGTGTTTTCATAAAGTCTGCCCATCGGGTGGAAATTGGTGCACCATCCCGAGGAACATTGCTTCCATCTTGAATTCCCGGAGATCTGGCTGCTATCTGTTCAAGAAGTCTGGCATGCTGGTCTAACGCTTGTAAGATGTTCTGTTCTCCCTGGTAACGATTCTGCTCCAACATTGCTATCACACTGGCGAGTGTCGCTTGATCTGTGGCAGGTGCACCCTGCCTGTTGGTCTGACCACTCTGCTCTGCCGGATCCATCTGTTGATTTGGAAATTGAAGTCAGCTTTGCAGCGGCTTTGGCAATCAAGAGGGGATAAGTAAGACATCGAATTTTCAAGGTAAGTATAGGGCGAAAAAGGTAAGAACAAGAGCGAAAGGGGACAGGAGAAAGCTTTGAACACAGGGGGATTACTGATAATTAAGCAAACAACATACAAGGATAATAAATATAGATTTACAATATGCAAGTGGTACACAACCACTTAGGGTTCATGATTACACCTGCTTTACATTACAAAAGTACTACTACAACTCAGGGTCGGTCTAGTCTAGCGAACGACGGCTACTCCTCCAGCTGCCGAGAAGCGAAATTTTGAAGCTAGACAAGAGGGGCAATAAACATTTTGCAAAAGCAAAACTTAAGCAGAAGAAAACTAAGGTAGATAAGGTAGCAACGAGAGAGGAGAAGACAGCAATAATACTTATGTTTTTCGTAAACCCTTTTTATGGCTTAAATTAATGTTTTGCGATAAAATCGCTTCTTAGTTTGCCTTAGGTCTCAACCTACGGTCAAGAGCCTGCTCTGATACCACTTCTTGTAACGCCCCCGTTTCCAGGGGCGCGTACGGACACGGCATTCCGCAACTATTCACGCATGAACAGTTATGGAACGTCGCGCAAGAGTATACCATTGCATGCTTACAACCAAAGTTCAGCATATATTTCACATATGGAATAACATCCAGTTTTTGACAGCGGGGCGTGCAAGCCCGAAGTATAATTACATTACAGAAGCTCCAAGATCCGCTTGAGCGCGGCCAAGACCTAAAACCACGGGTCCTCGTCGAAGAAGAGACCCTCAGGGACGTCCTCGACGGGGAGACCTTCACCTTCGTCTTGATCCTCTAAAGAAGGGCAAAAGCAAGCCGTGAGCCAATCAACCGGCTCAGCAAGTCCCAAAGGGACCCTAACTTATTACATGCACGGAACATCAAAGGAAAGGAGTATACTTGGTTTGTTACATTTGGTGGATGCAGTTTTGTTTGCAAATCTTTTATAAAAAGGACTCAAAACTTACTTCTTAAGATCTCAGGGGTTTTCAACAAAAGTTCATTAACCAACCTAATCCAAATTAAACATGAACAAAACTACTTAAGCTTTGCGGCTGGAATCACCCAAGTGACACAGCTCCAATAACCGGGAGCACGGCGTATTCGAATACCATTTATTTGACTCTGCAGAGTTTGCTCAGCTTTACCCACACGCACCCTTAACCCTCATGACTGAGTTAAGGAACCGGGTCTTTTCGCTGCTCAACCCTTGGTATACACTCCACCCGATAGGCGAGGAAACCCGCACATCCTCGGGTATCCGCTGGCCCTCGCGGAACGCCGGACCCGAGTTGTGGAGACCTATCGTTGTCTTGCTCTGACTCCCAATGCGGGGTTTCACTTAAGTTGAGCAGGTACTAAACCAGGGTTGACAAGTCAACACCTGTGGTTGAGCGGTTGCTATGACATTTGCTCAGCGTAAGGGTTTCAGTCCTTATATTTTCACATGGCCCGCAACCTTACCAGGCCCGCGACCCATCCGAGGGTAAGAGTTGGGTGAATGAACATAATCATCTTGCGATGCACCACAACCCCCTTACCCTACCTTGTGCACGCCGGCACTCTCCGCTCTAAGATACGGTGTCCCATACCACCCTACCTTAGAGTCGGGTTTTGCAAAGTCTATTGGCTCGCTGCCACGACCTTATTAGTATAAGACTTTTGAGTGATAATAATATCTTACAGTTATCTAGATTAACAGATAATTATTTCTAGGGTTACAAAGGCATGGCAACAAATTTAACAGGGCATTTGTCAGTGGTAGGTTTAACTACATAACATGTCATTCTAAACATTTTATTTTACTTGAAGTAACGTTTCACAATTAGCTCAATGCAAATAACATAATAACATAATTAAATAACATGGGTTGCAACATGATCAAAGGATTTGGGACTTGCCGTCAATCCGTATGATCTCAGCTAGCTCGAACGTAGAAGCTCCTGGATCCTGTGACTGCACTTGAGCTTCCGGGATCTCCGACACTAGCGCAAACACAGAAAATAACATAAATCCGGCTTGAGCCTAATCAAGCGAGGAAAAATAATCTATTTAAAAAGGAGTAAAAAGCATAAATCCTTCAAATGGAATTTTAGGAATTTATCTGGGATGAATTTGGTGGAAAAGAGGTCACAAATGGGTCCAGAATAATATTTGGAGCAAAGTGGTGAAATTTGGGGATTTTTGGGATTTTCTGTGATTTTCTAGGATTTATTTAGATTTTTCTGGATTTTGGAAATTGGAAAATGCTGGAAATTCAATGAATAGTGACTGGCCCGGCCGCTTGCTACAGTGCAGCCCGGCCCGTAATTCAAACGCGCGGTCCACGCGCGCGCGCTCGCGCGACGGAGCGGGCCGGGAAGGTGGCCCACGCTCGCGCGCGCTCCATCGGTCTGGATGGCCGACGCGTGGTGCGGTGGGTGGCGGAGATGGCGAGGGAGGGAATGGTCCGGATTTGCTCGGGTGGAGATCAGACGGCGATGAAGCAAGGTAGGCGGGCGGAGCGGAGGATTTGATCGGGCGGTTGGGGAGGGGTGTCTTTAGTAGGATCGGACGGCAGCGGGGAGGCACCATTCGACGGTGGAGGTTATAAGGCGCGGAGAGGGGAGGACGGCTGGGATGGAGCCACGACGGTCGTCGTCTTCCTCCAGCTGCACGCGCGCGCCAAAGAGATGGAGACGGCGGCGCCATTGCTCTCCGGCCACGGCAAGGGCTCCCGATGGCAAGGGAGAGTACCACCGGGTAGTGCTAGTGCTGAGGAACCCATTTTGGGGAGTTAGGAGGCGAGGAGATCAATGGAGAGAGCAGGAGGGAGATGGGGGTGTCTCGGCTGATTGGTGGCGGAGGGAGTCACCGGCGGCGAGGGAGATCAATCGGCCGCGACTACACTAACAGGGGGTCTCGGGGCTCACATTGGTGGTGGCGGAGGGTCCCGGGAAGCTGCGGTGAAGTCTGGCCACGGGGAAGCTATTCGGCCGGCGATGATCTTCGGCGTTGGGGCTCCACAAAGGTTCCCCTGGCCTAGGAAGTTTACCAAAGGAGTTAGAAAGCTGCAAAGGTGCTTGGGGGCAGAGGAATCGGAAAATGGGGAAAAGGAAAAGGAGATTGCCTTTTGGGGGTCGCCGGCGCAGAGGGAGATGGTGGCGGGGCTTGAAGCTACGGGGCTTCAATCGGCTGCGCGTGGAGGCTCTCCGGAGTGGTGGCAAGCAAGTAAAAGCGGTGGGGGAGCTTGGGGGCAAGGGAGCGCGAGGGAGAAGAGGGCCGGCTTTTATGCTCGGGCGGAGGGGAGGGAATCCGAGGAGGGGGAGGCACGGGCGCGTCCACGGCAGTCAACCGGAGTGGACAGGGAGCTAGTGGCGAGTCTCCTCCACGCGATGGGCGCTGACAGGGTGCTGACAGGTGTTAATGTGAGTGACGGGAGCAGGTGAGCGGCAGCGCTAGGCGCGGGCGCGGCTTGCAGGGGAAGGGAGAAGAAGGGGAGGGGCTGGCAGGAGGGACCCGGGCGGCAGGAGGTGGAGACCGGGGTCAAAGGCGGTTGGGGAGATGACCGGCGACGGCGAGCCGGCGGCAGGGGCGGTGCAGCGAGGGGCAGCACGCGGCTCGGGCGTCCGCGCGGGGAGGAGGTGGGAAGGGGCGGGGGTGCCCTCGCGCACGCAGGCGCTGGCGAACGGAGGAGGCGGGGTCGGGCGCAGGCGCGACCAGAGGAGGGAGGCAGGGAGAAGGAGATGGCGCCAAGGGAGAGAGGAAGGCGGGAACGCCAAAAGGGGAAAGCGCATTCCGGGGAAACTTTCCAAAAAGGGAAAGTTTCCAGAAATTCAAACAAAAATCCACAAAAATTTAGGAAATTTTCTGGTTTGAAATTTTGGGGTTTTTCAACCTACCCCCCTTAAAAGAATCTCGACCCCGAGATTAACTTCGTCCAGGGAGTAAGCTGGGAAAACTCGCTGCAAGTCTGATTCTCTTTCCCAAGTGGCCTTGTCCGCGGTATGATTCTTCCACTGCACTCTGCAAAACCTGACATCCTTGTTTCTGAGCTGCCTCTCTGAAGTTTCAAGTATTTGTAGTGGTTCTTCAGCATATGTGCAGTCATCTTGCAATTCAATATCTGACAAAGGTACTTCATCTGTTGGCTGTCGTAGTCACTTTCGAAGCTGAGACACATGGAACACATTGGGTATTCTTGACAGATTGGGCGGTAGCTGTACTTGATAAGCTACCTCTCCAACTCTTTCGGTAATTTGAAACGGTCCCACATATCTTGGTGCCAATTTGCCTTTAACTTGAAATCTTTTGACTATCTTGAATCTTTCTCTGATAATTCTAATATGTGCTTCTACATCTTGAGCAATCTGAGGGCCAATGAGTTGGCGTTCACCTGTTTCTGACCAATTCAGTGGGGTCCTGCATTTTCTGCCATAAAGTGCTTCAAACGGTGCTATTTGGTTGTTGGCTTGATAGCTGTTGTTGTATGAGAACTGAGCGAAGGGTAGGCAAGTGTTCCATGCTGCACCATATACTATTGCACAAGCTCTCAACATATCTTCCAAAATCTAGTTGGTTCTCTCTGCCTGTCCATCTGTCTGTGGGTGATATGCTGAACTGAAATTCAAATCGGTGCTCATAGCTTCATGCAATTTCTCCCAGAACTTGGATGTAAATTGTGCTCCTCTATCCGACACAATCTTCTTCGGAACTCCATGCAGCGTCACAATTTTTGTCAAATGCAACTCGGCAAGCTTATCCTTCCCATAGGTTTGCTTAATCGGGAGGAAATGAGCTAATTTAGTCAATCTATCAACAATGACCCAAATAGCATCATATCCTTCTCGAGTCTTGGGAAGTCCAGTAATGAAGTCCATCCCAATGATATCCCACTTCCATTCGGGTATTGGCAAAAGGCTGCAACAATCCCGATGGTTTTTGGTGGTCTATCTTGATCTGCTGGCAGACATCACATTTAGCTACATACTCTGCCACTTCTTTCTTCATTGGGTTCCACCAATATTTCTTCTTCAAATATTGGTACATTTTTGTGCTTTCTGGATGGATTGAGAATTATGAGGAATGAGCTTCGGATAAGATTAATTCTCTCAACTCTTTCTTGTCGAGTATGCAGTAGCGACCACGGAAGGTAAGGATTCCATGCTCGTCTATCGCATACTCTGATGATTTTTTTTCTTCTTGAATATCCTTTTTCAGTTTTTGAATCTCTTCATCTTCATCTTGGGCTGCTTTAATCTGATCTGTCAGTAATGGTTGAAGTTCTAACGCTGCCATGCTACCTCATTCAGTGATCACCAAGTTCAGTCATAGGATATCTCTTTGCAGCTCTGGTGGGTACTCTGTCGTGCTGTCTTTGCTTGGGCGAGCTTTTCGGCTAAGGGCATCGGCCACTATATTTGCTTTGCCCGGGTGATACTGAAGCTTAACATCATAATCTTTTGTTAACTCTAGCCATCTTCGTTGTCTCATGTTCAACTCTGGCTGGGTGAATAGGTACTTCAAACTCTTGTGATCTGAGAATATCTCACACCGATTCCCTAGCAGGTAGTGCCGCCAAATTTTGAGTGCATGCACCACGGCTGCTAGTTCTAAATCGTATGTGGGGTAATTCTCTTCATGTGGTATTAACTGCCTTGAAGCATAGGCAACAACTTTTCCGTCTTGCATAAGCACACATCCCAAACCTTGCTTCGAGGCATCGCAGTAAATTTGAAATTCCTTCTCTGGATTGGGCAAAATCAAGACTGGCGTCGTTGTCAACTTGGTCATCAACAGCTGAAAACTCTCTTCACAAGCATCTGTCCATGTGAAGGGTTTGTCCTTCTTCAGCAGCTGAGTGAGTGGACGAGAAATTTTCGAGAATCCTTCTATGAATCGACGATAATATCCCGCCAATCCAAGAAAGCTTCTCATGCCTGTCACTGTCTTGGGTTGTTTCCATTCTATAACTGCTGCGATCTTTTCTGGATCAACCTTGACTCCATCTTCCGATATAATATGACCCAAGAAAGCAACTTCTTTTAGCCAAAAGCTGCATTTATCGAACTTGGCATACAGCTGATGTTCTCTCAATCTAGTTAATGTCATGTGCAAATGCTCTTTGTGCTCTTCTTCACAAATAAAACTGGGGCCGACCAAGGTGAAACACTCGGTCGTATGAATTCCTTTTTCTTGTAATTCATCTAATCGCTTCTTTAGCTCTTTCAACTCACTGGCTGACATTGTACTGGTGCCTGGCAATTGGCTTGGTGCCTGGAACCAACTCTATGGCAAGTTCTACTTGTCTATCAGGGGGTCTGCCTGGCAATTCCTCTGGAAACACATCAGGGTATTCTTGTACTACTGGTACTTGATCAGGTGTGGCTGCTATCATGTTGATCATATGCTTTCTGGCACCTTTCAGTACTTCTCGATCTGTTTTCACTATCACTCTCTGACCCTCCAGGTTTACCAAGGATACTGTCTTGATCTCACAGTCTACCTTGCCTTTGTTTTTGGATAGCCAGTTCATGCCCTAAATGGCATCTAGCCCTGACATGTCTAACTGCAGTAAATCTGTTCTAAAATCTACCCCTTGGATTTATATTAAGTCCCGCACAACCACTGAGGGACTTCATTCTAACCCCAGGGGTTTCAACCACACCAAGTTTTGGCAATGAAACAGAAGGCAACTGATTTCTTGAAGCAAAACTCTTCGAAATAAACGAATGCATTGCACCAGGGTCAAATAGAATCAATGCAGGTATGGTGTTGATTTGGGAACATACCGGCAATGATGTCACTAGTCTCAGCTGCATCTTCTGCGGACACAAGATTTACTCTTGTATAGAATGTGGGTCTGGTACGGCCTTTGCTTCTGCCTGCAGATGGGAAATTGGCTATGCCTGCGGGTGATTGAGGTCCATCTGCTTTGATCTGCAGAGAGCCTCCTTTGGGGGTGCTAGAGCCTGACTGTGACTTTGTTTCCTGTTGCTGCTGGTTCTGGAATTGGAGTTTAGCTGCATCTAATTTCAAACTCCTCCTTGGACACTGATGCTTATAGTGTCCAGTCTCTCCACAATGGAAGCATGCATCTGTCCTTCGTGGACAGCTGCTAGCAGGATGCTTGCCACCGCAGGTGGGGCACTTGATGGCGGGTGGTAAGGGAGTGGCATGCTGTTGAGATTGTCCGGACTGGTTCTTTGGTAGGATTACATACTGTCGGGAGGATGGGGATCGAAATGAGGATGATCCCGAGGTCTTGCTTCTCTGGGCACTATGCGAAGAAGACTGAGATTTGTGCACTGCTTTACGCTTCCTGTAATCTTCCATTTCACCTCTAGCCTCTTCTGAAGTAATCAGGCTGTTCACCATATCGTGCAGGTCCTTGAACTTCATGGATGAGATATGGAACTTCAATGGTTGTTGCAGTCCTGCTCGAAACTTGCTCATTTTCTTATCCTCGCTGTCAACATCTTCTGAAGCAAATCTGGAAAGGTGGTTAAATTGATGCAAGTATTCCATAACAGTGCGTCCACCTTGTTTAAGCGCTAGGAATTCTCGGCGCTTAGTCTCCATGATGCCATCCGGTATATGAGCCTTGCGAAAGGCATTGGAAAACTCTTCCCAACTAATCTCTCTGTTCTGCAGTGCGTGTTGATAGTTGATCCACCATGTTGCTGCAGCGCCCTGTAACTGATGGGATGCATACAACACCTTTTCTTTATCATCACATCGAACAGTGTCAAGTTTCCTTTCCACGTCCACGAGCCAATCCTCAGCTACTATGGGGTCAGCTGAGGTGAAAAAGACTGGTGGACGTGTTTCATAAAGTCTGCCCATCGGGTGGAAATTGGTGCACCATCCCGAGGAACATTGCTTCCATCTTGAATTCCCGGAGATCTGGCTGCTATCTGTTCAAGAAGTCTGGCATGCTGGTCTAACGCTTGTAAGATGTTCTGTTCTCCCTGGTAACGATTCTGCTCCAACATTGCTATCACACTGGCGAGTGTCGCTTGATCTGTGGCAGGTGCACCCTGCCTGTTGGTCTGACCACTCTGCTCTGCCGGATCCATCTGTTGATTTGGAAATTGAAGTCAGCTTTGCAGCGGCTTTGGCAATCAAGAGGGGATAAGTAAGACATCGAATTTTCAAGGTAAGTATAGGGCGAAAAAGGTAAGAACAAGAGCGAAAGGGGACAGGAGAAAGCTTTGAACACAGGGGGATTACTGATAATTAAGCAAACAACATACAAGGATAATAAATATAGATTTACAATATGCAAGTGGTACACAACCACTTAGGGTTCATGATTACACCTGCTTTACATTACAAAAGTACTACTACAACTCAGGGTCGGTCTAGTCTAGCGAACGACGGCTACTCCTCCAGCTGCCGAGAAGCGAAATTTTGAAGCTAGACAAGAGGGGCAATAAACATTTTGCAAAAGCAAAACTTAAGCAGAAGAAAACTAAGGTAGATAAGGTAGCAACGAGAGAGGAGAAGACAGCAATAATACTTATGTTTTTCGTAAACCCTTTTTATGGCTTAAATTAATGTTTTGCGATAAAATCGCTTCTTAGTTTGCCTTAGGTCTCAACCTACGGTCAAGAGCCTGCTCTGATACCACTTCTTGTAACGCCCCCGTTTCCAGGGGCGCGTACGGACACGGCATTCCGCAACTATTCACGCATGAACAGTTATGGAACGTCGCGCAAGAGTATACCATTGCATGCTTACAACCAAAGTTCAGCATATATTTCACATATGGAATAACATCCAGTTTTTGACAGCGGGGCGTGCAAGCCCGAAGTATAATTACATTACAGAAGCTCCAAGATCCGCTTGAGCGCGGCCAAGACCTAAAACCACGGGTCCTCGTCGAAGAAGAGACCCTCAGGGACGTCCTCGACGGGGAGACCTTCACCTTCGTCTTGATCCTCTAAAGAAGGGCAAAAGCAAGCCGTGAGCCAATCAACCGGCTCAGCAAGTCCCAAAGGGACCCTAACTTATTACATGCACGGAACATCAAAGGAAAGGAGTATACTTGGTTTGTTACATTTGGTGGATGCAGTTTTGTTTGCAAATCTTTTATAAAAAGGACTCAAAACTTACTTCTTAAGATCTCAGGGGTTTTCAACAAAAGTTCATTAACCAACCTAATCCAAATTAAACATGAACAAAACTACTTAAGCTTTGCGGCTGGAATCACCCAAGTGACACAGCTCCAATAACCGGGAGCACGGCGTATTCGAATACCATTTATTTGACTCTGCAGAGTTTGCTCAGCTTTACCCACACGCACCCTTAACCCTCATGACTGAGTTAAGGAACCGGGTCTTTTCGCTGCTCAACCCTTGGTATACACTCCACCCGATAGGCGAGGAAACCCGCACATCCTCGGGTATCCGCTGGCCCTCGCGGAACGCCGGACCCGAGTTGTGGAGACCTATCGTTGTCTTGCTCTGACTCCCAATGCGGGGTTTCACTTAAGTTGAGCAGGTACTAAACCAGGGTTGACAAGTCAACACCTGTGGTTGAGCGGTTGCTATGACATTTGCTCAGCGTAAGGGTTTCAGTCCTTATATTTTCACATGGCCCGCAACCTTACCAGGCCCGCGACCCATCCGAGGGTAAGAGTTGGGTGAATGAACATAATCATCTTGCGATGCACCACAACCCCCTTACCCTACCTTGTGCACGCCGGCACTCTCCGCTCTAAGATACGGTGTCCCATACCACCCTACCTTAGAGTCGGGTTTTGCAAAGTCTATTGGCTCGCTGCCACGACCTTATTAGTATAAGACTTTTGAGTGATAATAATATCTTACAGTTATCTAGATTAACAGATAATTATTTCTAGGGTTACAAAGGCATGGCAACAAATTTAACAGGGCATTTGTCAGTGGTAGGTTTAACTACATAACATGTCATTCTAAACATTTTATTTTACTTGAAGTAACGTTTCACAATTAGCTCAATGCAAATAACATAATAACATAATTAAATAACATGGGTTGCAACATGATCAAAGGATTTGGGACTTGCCGTCAATCCGTATGATCTCAGCTAGCTCGAACGTAGAAGCTCCTGGATCCTGTGACTGCACTTGAGCTTCCGGGATCTCCGACACTAGCGCAAACACAGAAAATAACATAAATCCGGCTTAAGCCTAATCAAGCGAGGAAAAATAATCTATTTAAAAAGGAGTAAAAAGCATAAATCCTTCAAATGGAATTTTAGGAATTTATCTGGGATGAATTTGGTGGAAAAGAGGTCACAAATGGGTCCAGAATAATATTTGGAGCAAAGTGGTGAAATTTGGGGATTTTTGGGATTTTCTGTGATTTTCTAGGATTTATTTAGATTTTTCTGGATTTTGGAAATTGGAAAATGCTGGAAATTCAATGAATAGTGACTGGCCCGGCCGCTTGCTACAGTGCAGCCCGGCCCGTAATTCAAACGCGCGGTCCACGCGCGCGCGCTCGCGCGACGGAGCGGGCCGGGAAGGTGGCCCACGCTCGCGCGCGCTCCATCGGTCTGGATGGCCGACGCGTGGTGCGGTGGGTGGCGGAGATGGCGAGGGAGGGAATGGTCCGGATTTGCTCGGGTGGAGATCAGACGGCGATGAAGCAAGGTAGGCGGGCGGAGCGGAGGATTTGATCGGGCGGTTGGGGAGGGGTGTCTTTAGTAGGATCGGACGGCAGCGGGGAGGCACCATTCGACGGTGGAGGTTATAAGGCGCGGAGAGGGGAGGACGGCTGGGATGGAGCCACGACGGTCGTCGTCTTCCTCCAGCTGCACGCGCGCGCCAAAGAGATGGAGACGGCGGCGCCATTGCTCTCCGGCCACGGCAAGGGCTCCCGATGGCAAGGGAGAGTACCACCGGGTAGTGCTAGTGCTGAGGAACCCATTTTGGGGAGTTAGGAGGCGAGGAGATCAATGGAGAGAGCAGGAGGGAGATGGGGGTGTCTCGGCTGATTGGTGGCGGAGGGAGTCACCGGCGGCGAGGGAGATCAATCGGCCGCGACTACACTAACAGGGGGTCTCGGGGCTCACATTGGTGGTGGCGGAGGGTCCCGGGAAGCTGCGGTGAAGTCTGGCCACGGGGAAGCTATTCGGCCGGCGATGATCTTCGGCGTTGGGGCTCCACAAAGGTTCCCCTGGCCTAGGAAGTTTACCAAAGGAGTTAGAAAGCTGCAAAGGTGCTTGGGGGCAGAGGAATCGGAAAATGGGGAAAAGGAAAAGGAGATTGCCTTTTGGGGTCGCCGGCGCAGAGGGAGATGGTGGCGGGGCTTGAAGCTACGGGGCTTCAATCGGCTGCGCGTGGAGGCTCTCCGGAGTGGTGGCAAGCAAGTAAAAGCGGTGGGGGAGCTTGGGGGCAAGGGAGCGCGAGGGAGAAGAGGGCCGGCTTTTATGCTCGGGCGGAGGGGAGGGAATCCGAGGAGGGGGAGGCACGGGCGCGTCCACGGCAGTCAACCGGAGTGGACAGGGAGCTAGTGGCGAGTCTCCTCCACGTGATGGGCGCTGACAGGGTGCTGACAGGTGTTAATGTGAGTGACGGGAGCAGGTGAGCGGCAGCGCTAGGCGCGGGCGCGGCTTGCAGGGGAAGGGAGAAGAAGGGGGAGGGGCTGGCAGGAGGGACCCGGGCGGCAGGAGGTGGAGACCGGGGTCAAAGGCGGTTGGGGAGATGACCGGCGACGGCGAGCCGGCGGCAGGGGCGGTGCAGCGAGGGGCAGCACGCGGCTCGGGCGTCCGCGCGGGGAGGAGGTGGGAAGGGGCGGGGGTGCCCTCGCGCACGCAGGCGCTGGCGAACGGAGGAGGCGGGGTCGGGCGCAGGCGCGACCAGAGGAGGGAGGCAGGGAGAAGGAGATGGCGCCAAGGGAGAGAGGAAGGCGGGAACGCCAAAAGGGGAAAGCGCATTCCGGGGAAACTTTCCAAAAAGGGAAAGTTTCCAGAAATTCAAACAAAAATCCACAAAAATTTAGGAAATTTTCTGGTTTGAAATTTTGGGGTTTTTCAACCTACCCCCCTTAAAAGAATCTCGACCCGAGATTAACTTCGTCCAGGGAGTAAGCTGGGAAAACTCGCTGCAAGTCTGATTCTCTTTCCCAAGTGGCCTTGTCCGCGGTATGATTCTTCCACTGCACTCTGCAAAACCTGACATCCTTGTTTCTGAGCTGCCTCTCTGAAGTTTCAAGTATTTGTAGTGGTTCTTCAGCATATGTGCAGTCATCTTGCAATTCAATATCTGACAAAGGTACTTCATCTGTTGGCTGTCGTAGTCACTTTCGAAGCTGAGACACATGGAACACATTGGGTATTCTTGACAGATTGGGCGGTAGCTGTACTTGATAAGCTACCTCTCCAACTCTTTCGGTAATTTGAAACGGTCCCACATATCTTGGTGCCAATTTGCCTTTAACTTGAAATCTTTTGACTATCTTGAATCTTTCTCTGATAATTCTAATATGTGCTTCTACATCTTGAGCAATCTGAGGCCAATGAGTTGGCGTTCACCTGTTTCTGACCAATTCAGTGGGGTCCTGCATTTTCTGCCATAAAGTGCTTCAAACGGTGCTATTTGGTTGTTGGCTTGATAGCTGTTGTTGTATGAGAACTGAGCGAAGGGTAGGCAAGTGTTCCATGCTGCACCATATACTATTGCACAAGCTCTCAACATATCTTCCAAAATCTAGTTGGTTCTCTCTGCCTGTCCATCTGTCTGTGGGTGATATGCTGAACTGAAATTCAAATCGGTGCTCATAGCTTCATGCAATTTCTCCCAGAACTTGGATGTAAATTGTGCTCCTCTATCCGACACAATCTTCTTCGGAACTCCATGCAGCGTCACAATTTTTGTCAAATGCAACTCGCAAGCTTATCCTTCCCATAGGTTTGCTTAATCGGGAGGAAATGAGCTAATTTAGTCAATCTATCAACAATGACCCAAATAGCATCATATCCTTCTCGAGTCTTGGGAAGTCCAGTAATGAAGTCCATCCCAATGATATCCCACTTCCATTCGGGTATTGGCAAAAGGCTGCAACAATCCCGATGGTTTTTGGTGGTCTATCTTGATCTGCTGGCAGACATCACATTTAGCTACATACTCTGCCACTTCTTTCTTCATTGGGTTCCACCAATATTTCTTCTTCAAATATTGGTACATTTTTGTGCTTTCTGGATGGATTGAGAATTATGAGGAATGAGCTTCGGATAAGATTAATTCTCTCAACTCTTTCTTGTCGAGTATGCAGTAGCGACCACGGAAGGTAAGGATTCCATGCTCGTCTATCGCATACTCTGATGATTTTTTTTCTTCTTGAATATCCTTTTTCAGTTTTTGAATCTCTTCATCTTCATCTTGGGCTGCTTTAATCTGATCTGTCAGTAATGGTTGAAGTTCTAACGCTGCCATGCTACCTCATTCAGTGATCACCAAGTTCAGTCATAGGATATCTCTTTGCAGCTCTGGTGGGTACTCTGTCGTGCTGTCTTTGCTTGGGCGAGCTTTTCGGCTAAGGGCATCGGCCACTATATTTGCTTTGCCCGGGTGATACTGAAGCTATAACATCATAATCTTTTGTTAACTCTAGCCATCTTCGTTGTCTCATGTTTCAACTCTGGCTGGGTGAATAGGTACTTCAAACTCTTGTGATCTGAGAATATCTCACACCGATTCCCTAGCAGGTAGTGCCGCCAAATTTTGAGTGCATGCACCACGGCTGCTAGTTCTAAATCGTATGTGGGGTAATTCTCTTCATGTGGTATTAACTGCCTTGAAGCATAGGCAACAACTTTCCGTCTTGCATAAGCACACATCCCAAACCTTGCTTCGAGGCATCGCAGTAAATTTGAAATTCCTTCTCTGGATTGGGCAAAATCAAGACTGGCGTCGTTGTCAACTTGGTCATCAACAGCTGTGAAAACTCTCTTCACAAGGCATCTGTCCATGTGAAGGGCTTGTCCTTCTTCAGCAGCTGAGTGAGTGGACGAGAAATTTTCGAGAATCCTTCTATGAATCGACGATAATATCCCGCCAATCCAAGAAAGCTTCTCATGCCTGTCACTGTCTTGGGTTGTTTCCATTCTATAACTGCTGCGATCTTTTCTGGATCAACCTTGACTCCATCTTCCGATATAATATGACCCAAGAAAGCAACTTCTTTTAGCCAAAAGCTGCATTTATCGAACTTGGCATACAGCTGATGTTCTCTCAATCTAGTTTAATGTCATGTGCAAATGCTCTTTGTGCTCTTCTTCACAAATTAAAAACTGGGGCCGACCAAGGTGAAAACACTCGGTCGTATGAATTCTTTTTCTTGTAATTCATCTAATTGCTTCTTTAGCTCTTTCAACTCACTGGCTGACATTCTGTACTGGTGCTTGGCAATTGGCTTGGTGCCTGGAACCAACTCTATGGCAAGTTCTACTTGTCTATCAGGGGGTCTGCCTGGCAATTCCTCTGGAAACACATCAGGGTATTCTTGTACTACTGGTACTTGATCAGGTGTAACTGCTAGCATGTTGATCATGCTTTCTGGCACCTTTCAGTACTTCTCGATCTGTTTTCACTATCACTCTCTGACCTCCAGGTTTACCAAGGATACTGTCTTGATCTCACAGTCTACCTTGCCTTTGTTTTTGGATAGCCAGTTCATGCCCAAAATGGCATCTAGCCCTGACATGTCTAACTGCAGTAAATCTGTTCTAAAATCTACCCCTTGGATTTATATTAAGTCCCGCACACCACTGGGACTTCATTCTAACCCCAGGGGTTTCAACCACACAATTTTGGCAATGAAACAGAAGGCAACTGATTTCTTGAAGCAAAACTCTTCGAAATAAACGAATGCATTGCACCAGGGTCAAATAGAATCAATGCAGGTATGGTGTTGATTTGGGAACATACCGGCAATGATGTCACTAGTCTCAGCTGCATCTTCTGCGGACACAAGATTTACTCTTGTATAGAATGTGGGTCTGGTACGGCCTTTGCTTCTGCCTGCAGATGAAATTGGCTATGCCTGCGGGTGATTGAGGTCCATCTGCTTTGATCTGCAGAGAGCCTCCTTTGGGGGTGCTAGAGCCTGACTGTGACTTTGTTTCCTGTTGCTGCTGGTTTTGGAATTGGAGTTTAGCTGCATCTGATTTCAAACTCCTCCTGGGACACTGATGCTTGTAGTGTCCAGTCTCTCCACAATGGAAGCATGCATCTGTCCTTCGTGGACAGCTGCTAGCAGATGCTTGCCACGCAGGTGGGGCACTTGTGGCGGGGTAAAGGAGGCATGCTGTTGAGATTGTCCAGACTGGTTCTTCGGTAGCTTCACAACTGACGGAGGGTTGGGATCGAATGAGAATGATCCCGAGGTTTGCTTCGCTGGGCACTATGCGAAGAAGACTGAGATTTGTGCACTGCCTTGCGCTTCCTGTAATCTTCCATTTCACCTCTAGCCTCTTCTGAAGTAATCAGGCTGTTCACCATATCGTGCAGGTCTTTGAACTTCATGGATGAGATATGGAACTTCAATGACTGTTGCAGTCCTGCTCGAAACTTGCTCATTTTCTTATCCTCGCTGTCAACATCCTCCGGAGCAAACCTGGATAGGTGGTTAAATTGATGAAGTATTCCATAACAGTGCGTCCACCTTGTTTAAGCGCTAGGAATTCCCGGCGCTTAGCCTCCATGATGCCATCCGGTATATGAGCCTTGCGAAAGGCATTGGAAAACTCTTCCCAACTAATCTCTCTGTTCTTGCAGTGTGTGTTGATAGTTGATCCACCATGTTGCTGCAGCGCCCTGCAACTGATGGGATGCATACAACACCTTTTCTTTATCATCACATCGAACAGTGTCAAGTTTCCTTTCCACGTCCACGAGCCAATCCTCAGCTACTATGGGGTCAGCTGAGGTGAAAAAGACTGGTGGACGTTTTCATAAAGTCTGCCCATCGGGTGGAAATTGGTGCACCATCCCGAGGAACATTGCTTCCATCTTGAATTCCCGGAGATCTGGCTGCTATCTGTTCAAGAAGTCTGGCATGCTGGTCTAACGCTTGTAAGATGTTCTGTTCTCCCTGGTAACGATTCTGCTCCAACATTGCTATCACACTGGCGAGTGTCGCTTGATCTGTGGCAGGTGCACCCTGCCTGTTGGTCTGACCACTCTGCTCTGCCGGATCCATCTGATTGGGAACTTGAGATCAGCTTTGCAGCGGCTTTGGCAATCAAGAGGGGATAAGTAAGACATCGAATTTTCAAGGTAAGTATAGGGCGAAAAAGGTAAGAACGAGAGCGAAAGGGACAGGAGAAACTTTGAACACAGGGGGATTACTGATAATTAAGCAAACAACATACAAGGATAATAAATATAGATTTACAATATGCAAGTGGTACACAAACCACTTAGGGTTCATGATTACACCTGCTTTACATTACAAAAGTACTACTACAACTCAGGGTCAGTCTAGTCTAGCGAACGACGGCTACTCCTCCAGCTGCCGAGAACGAAATTTTGAAGCTAGACAAGGGGCAATAAACATTTTGCAAAAGCAAAACTTAAGCAGAAGAAAACTAAGATAGATAAGGTAGCAACAAGAGAGGAGAAGACAGCAATAATACTTATGTTTTTCGTAAACCCTTTTTATGGCTTAAATTAAGTTTTGCGATAAAATCGCTTCCTAGTTTGCCTTAGGTCTCAACCTACGGTCAAGAGCCTGCTCTGATACCACTTCTTGTAACGCCCCCGTTTCCAGGGGCGCGTACGGACACGGCATTCCGCAACTATTCACGCATGAACAGTTATGGAACGTCGCGCAAGAGTATACCATTGCATGCTTACAACCAAAGTTCAGCATATATTTCACATATGGAATAACATCCAGTTTTTTGACAGCGGGGCGTGCAAGCCCGAAGTATAATTACATTACAGAAGCTCCAAGATCCGCTTGAGCGCGGCCAAGACCTAAAACCACGGGTCCTCGTCGAAGAAGAGACCCTCAGGGACGTCCTCGACGGGGAGACCTTCACCTTCGTCTTGATCCTCTAAAGAAGGGCAAAAGCAAGCCGTGAGCCAATCAACCGGCTCAGCAAGTCCCAAAGGGACCCTAACTTATTACATGCACGGAACATCAAAGGAAAGGAGTATACTTGGTTTGTTACATTTGGTGGATGCAGTTTTGTTTGCAAATCTTTTATAAAAAGGACTCAAAACTTACTTCTTAAGATCTCAGGGGTTTTCAACAAAAGTTCATTAACCAACCTAATCCAAATTAAACATGAACAAAACTACTTAAGCTTTGCGGCTGGAATCACCCAAGTGACACAGCTCCAATAACCGGGAGCACGGCGTATTCGAATACCATTTATTTGACTCTGCAGAGTTTGCTCAGCTTTACCCACACGCACCCTTAACCCTCATGACTGAGTTAAGGAACCGGGTCTTTTCGCTGCTCAACCCTTGGTATACACTCCACCCGATAGGCGAGGAGAACCCGCACATCCTCGGGTATCCGCTGGCCCTCGCGGAACGCCGGACCCGAGTTGTGGAGACCTATCGTTGTCTTGCTCTGACTCCCAATGCGGGGTTTCACTTAAGTTGAGCAGGTACTAAACCAGGGTTGACAAGTCAACACCTGTGGTTGAGCGGTTGCTATGACATTTGCTCAGCGTAAGGGTTTCAGTCCTTATATTTTCACATGGCCCGCAACCTTACCAGGCCCGCGACCCATCCGAGGGTAAGAGTTGGGTGAATGAACATAATCATCTTGCGATGCACCACAACCCCCTTACCCTACCTTGTGCACGCCGGCACTCTCCGCTCTAAGATACGGTGTCCCATACCACCCTACCTTAGAGTCGGGTTTTGCAAAGTCTATTGGCTCGCTGCCACGACCTTATTAGTATAAGACTTTTGAGTGATAATAATATCTTACAGTTATCTAGATTAACAGATAATTATTTCTAGGGTTACAAAGGCATGGCAACAAATTTAACAGGGCATTTGTCAGTGGTAGGTTTAACTACATAACATGTCATTCTAAACATTTTATTTTACTTGAAGTAACGTTTCACAATTAGCTCAATGCAAATAACATAATAACATAATTAAATAACATGGGTTGCAACATGATCAAAGGATTTGGGACTTGCCGTCAATCCGTATGATCTCAGCTAGCTCGAACGTAGAAGCTCCTGGATCCTGTGACTGCACTTGAGCTTCCGGGATCTCCGACACTAGCGCAAACACAGAAAATAACATAAATCCGGCTTGAGCCTAATCAAGCGAGGAAAAATAATCTATTTAAAAAGGAGTAAAAAGCATAAATCCTTCAAATGGAATTTTAGGAATTTATCTGGGATGAATTTGGTGGAAAGGAGGTCACAAATGGGTCCAGAATAATATTTGAGCAAAGTGGTGAAATTTGGGGATTTTTTGGGATTTTCTGTGATTTTCTAGGATTTATTTAGATTTTTCTGGATTTTGGAAATTGGAAAATGCTGGAAATTCAATGAATAGTGACTGGCCCGGCCGCTTGCTACAGTGCAGCCCGGCCCGTAATTCAAACGCGCGGTCCACGCGCGCGCGCTCGCGCGACGGAGCGGGCCGGGAAGGTGGCCCACGCTCGCGCGCGCTCCATCGGTCTGGATGGCCGACGCGTGGTGCGGTGGGTGGCGGAGATGGCGAGGGAGGGAACGGTCCGGATTTGCTCGGGTGGAGATCAGACGGCGATGAAGCAAGGTAGGCGGGCGGAGCGGAGGATTTGATCGGGCGGTTGGGGAGGGGTGTCTTTAGTAGGATCGGACGGCAGCGGGGAGGCACCATTCCGACGGTGGAGGTTATAAGGCGCGGAGAGGGGAGGACGGCTGGGATGGAGCCACGACGGTCGTCGTCTTCCTCCAGCTGCACGCGCGCGCCAAAGAGATGGAGACGGCGGCGCCATTGCTCTCCGGCCACGGCGAGGGCTCCCGATGGCAAGGGAGAGTACCACCGGGTAGTGCTAGTGCTGAGGAACCCATTTTGGGGAGTTAGGAGGCGAGGAGATCAATGGAGAGAGCAGGAGGGAGATGGGGGTGTCTCGGCTGATTGGTGGCGGAGGGAGTCACCGGCGGCGAGGGAGATCAATCGGCCGCGACTACACTAACAGGGGGTCTCGGGGCTCACATTGGTGGTGGCGGAGGGTCCCGGGAAGCTGCGGTGAAGTCTGGCCACGGGGAAGCTATTCGGCCGGCGATGATCTTCGGCGTTGGGGCTCCACAAAGGTTCCCCTGGCCTAGGAAGTTTACCAAAGGAGTTAGCAAAGCTGCAAAGGTGCTTGGGGGCAGAGGAATCGGAAAATGGGGAAAAGGAAAAGGAGATTGCCTTTTGGGGGTCGCCGGCGCAGAGGGAGATGGTGGCGGGGCTTGAAGCTACGGGGCTTCAATCGGCTGCGCGTGGAGGCTCTCCGGAGTGGTGGCAAGCAAGTAAAAGCGGTGGGGGAGCTTGGGGGCAAGGGAGCGCGAGGGAGAAGAGGGCCGGCTTTTATGCTCGGGCGGAGGGGAGGGAATCCGAGGAGGGGGAGGCACGGGCGCGTCCACGGCAGTCAACCGGAGTGGACAGGGAGCTAGTGGCGAGTCTCCTCCACGCGATGGGCGCTGACAGGGTGCTGACAGGTGTTAATGTGAGTGACGGGAGCAGGTGAGCGGCAGCGCTAGGCGCGGGCGCGGCTTGCAGGGGAAGGGAGAAGAAGGGGAGGGGCTGGCAGGAGGGACCCGGGCGGCAGGAGGTGGAGACCGGGGTCAAAGGCGGTTGGGGAGATGACCGGCGACGGCGAGCCGGCGGCAGGGGCGGTGCAGCGAGGGGCAGCACGCGGCTCGGGCGTCCGCGCGGGGAGGAGGTGGGAAGGGGCGGGGGTGCCCTCGCGCACGCAGGCGCTGGCGAACGGAGGAGGCGGGGTCGGGCGCAGGCGCGACCAGAGGAGGGAGGCAGGGAGAAGGAGATGGCGCCAAGGGAGAGAGGAAGGCGGGAACGCCAAAAGGGGAAAGCGCATTCCGGGGAAACTTTCCAAAAAGGGAAAGTTTCCAGAAATTCAAACAAAAATCCACAAAAATTTAGGAAATTTTCTGGTTTGAAATTTTGGGGTTTTTCAACCTACCCCCCTTAAAAGAATCTCGACCCCGAGATTAACTTCGTCCAGGGAGTAAGCTGGGAAAACTCGCTGCAAGTCTGATTCTCTTTCCCAAGTGGCCTTGTCCGCGGTATGATTCTTCCACTGCACTCTGCAAAACCTGACATCCTTGTTTCTGAGCTGCCTCTTTGAAGTTTCAAGTATTTGTAGTGGTTCTTCAGCATATGTGCAGTCATCTTGCAATTCAATATCTGACAAAGGTACTTCATCTGTTGGCTGTCGTAGTCACTTTCGAAGCTGAGACACATGGAACACATTGGGTATTCTTGACAGATTGGGCGGTAGCTGTACTTGATAAGCTACCTCTCCAACTCTTTCGGTAATTTGAAACGGTCCCACATATCTTGGTGCCAATTTGCCTTTAACTTGAAATCTTTTGACTATCTTGAATCTTTCTCTGATAATTCTAATATGTGCTTCTACATCTTGAGCAATCTGAGGGCCAATGAGTTGGCGTTCACCTGTTTCTGACCAATTCAGTGGGGTCCTGCATTTTCTGCCATAAAGTGCTTCAAACGGTGCTATTTGGTTGTTGGCTTGATAGCTGTTGTTGTATGAGAACTGAGCGAAGGGTAGGCAAGTGTTCCATGCTGCACCATATACTATTGCACAAGCTCTCAACATATCTTCCAAAATCTAGTTGGTTCTCTCTGCCTGTCCATCTGTCTGTGGGTGATATGCTGAACTGAAATTCAAATCGGTGCTCATAGCTTCATGCAATTTCTCCCAGAACTTGGATGTAAATTGTGCTCCTCTATCCGACACAATCTTCTTCGGAACTCCATGCAGCGTCACAATTTTTGTCAAATGCAACTCGGCAAGCTTATCCTTCCCATAGGTTTGCTTAATCGGGAGGAAATGAGCTAATTTAGTCAATCTATCAACAATGACCCAAATAGCATCATATCCTTCTCGAGTCTTGGGAAGTCCAGTAATGAAGTCCATCCCAATGATATCCCACTTCCATTCGGGTATTGGCAAAAGGCTGCAACAATCCCGATGGTTTTTGGTGGTCTATCTTGATCTGCTGGCAGACATCACATTTAGCTACATACTCTGCCACTTCTTTCTTCATTGGGTTCCACCAATATTTCTTCTTCAAATATTGGTACATTTTTGTGCTTTCTGGATGGATTGAGAATTATGAGGAATGAGCTTCGGATAAGATTAATTCTCTCAACTCTTTCTTGTCGAGTATGCAGTAGCGACCACGGAAGGTAAGGATTCCATGCTCGTCTATCGCATACTCTGATGATTTTTTTTCTTCTTGAATATCCTTTTTCAGTTTTTGAATCTCTTCATCTTCATCTTGGGCTGCTTTAATCTGATCTGTCAGTAATGGTTGAAGTTCTAACACTGCCATGCTACCTCATTCAGTGATCACCAAGTTCAGTCATAGGATATCTCTTTGCAGCTCTGGTGGGTACTCTGTCGTGCTGTCTTTGCTTGGGCGAGCTTTTCGGCTAAGGGCATCGGCCACTATATTTGCTTTGCCCGGGTGATACTGAAGCTCAACATCATAATCTTTTGTTAACTCTAGCCATCTTCGTTGTCTCATGTTCAACTCTGGCTGGGTGAATAGGTACTTCAAACTCTTGTGATCTGAGAATATCTCACACCGATTCCCTAGCAGGTAGTGCCGCCAAATTTTGAGTGCATGCACCACGACTGCTAGTTCTAAATCGTATGTGGGGTAATTCTCTTCATGTGGTATTAACTGCCTTGAAGCATAGGCAACAACTTTTCCGTCTTGCATAAGCACACATCCCAAACCTTGCTTCGAGGCATCGCAGTAAATTTGAAATTCCTTCTCTGGATTGGGCAAAATCAAGACTGGCGTCGTTGTCAACTTGGTCATCAACAGCTGAAAACTCTCTTCACAAGCATCTGTCCATGTGAAGGGCTTGTCCTTCTTCAGCAGCTGAGTGAGTGGACGAGAAATTTTCGAGAATCCTTCTATGAATCGACGATAATATCCCGCCAATCCAAGAAAGCTTCTCATGCCTGTCACTGTCTTGGGTTGTTTCCATTCTATAACTGCTGCGATCTTTTCTGGATCAACCTTGACTCCATCTTCCGATATAATATGACCCAAGAAAGCAACTTCTTTTAGCCAAAAGCTGCATTTATCGAACTTGGCATACAGCTGATGTTCTCTCAATCTAGTTAATGTCATGTGCAAATGCTCTTTGTGCTCTTCTTCACAAATAAAACTGGGGCCGACCAAGGTGAAACACTCGGTCGTATGAATTCCTTTTTCTTGTAATTCATCTAATCGCTTCTTTAGCTCTTTCAACTCACTGGCTGACATTGTACTGGTGCCTGGCAATTGGCTTGGTGCCTGGAACCAACTCTATGGCAAGTTCTACTTGTCTATCAGGGGGTCTGCCTGGCAATTCCTCTGGAAACACATCAGGGTATTCTTGTACTACTGGTACTTGATCAGGTGTGGCTGCTATCATGTTGATCATATGCTTTCTGGCACCTTTCAGTACTTCTCGATCTGTTTTCACTATCACTCTCTGACCCTCCAGGTTTACCAAGGATACTGTCTTGATCTCACAGTCTACCTTGCCTTTGTTTTTGGATAGCCAGTTCATGCCCTAAATGGCATCTAGCCCTGACATGTCTAACTGCAGTAAATCTGTTCTAAAATCTACCCCTTGGATTTATATTAAGTCCCGCACAACCACTGAGGGACTTCATTCTAACCCCAGGGGTTTCAACCGCACCAAGTTTTGGCAATGAAACAGAAGGCAACTGATTTCTTGAAGCAAAACTCTTCGAAATAAACGAATGCATTGCACCAGGGTCAAATAGAATCAATGCAGGTATGGTGTTGATTTGGGAACATACCGGCAATGATGTCACTAGTCTCAGCTGCATCTTCTGCGGACACAAGATTTACTCTTGTATAGAATGTGGGTCTGGTACGGCCTTTGCTTCTGCCTGCAGATGGGAAATTGGCTATGCCTGCGGGTGATTGAGGTCCATCTGCTTTGATCTGCAGAGAGCCTCCTTTGGGGGTGCTAGAGCCTGACTGTGACTTTGTTTCCTGTTGCTGCTGGTTCTGGAATTGGAGTTTAGCTGCATCTAATTTCAAACTCCTCCTTGGACACTGATGCTTATAGTGTCCAGTCTCTCCACAATGGAAGCATGCATCTGTCCTTCGTGGACAGCTGCTAGCAGGATGCTTGCCACCGCAGGTGGGGCACTTGATGGCGGGTGGTAAGGGAGTGGCATGCTGTTGAGATTGTCCGGACTGGTTCTTTGGTAGGATTACATACTGTCGGGAGGATGGGGATCGAAATGAGGATGATCCCGAGGTCTTGCTTCTCTGGGCACTATGCGAAGAAGACTGAGATTTGTGCACTGCTTTACGCTTCCTGTAATCTTCCATTTCACCTCTAGCCTCTTCTGAAGTAATCAGGCTGTTCACCATATCGTGCAGGTCCTTGAACTTCATGGATGAGATATGGAACTTCAATGGTTGTTGCAGTCCTGCTCGAAACTTGCTCATTTTCTTATCCTCGCTGTCAACATCTTCTGAAGCAAATCTGGAAAGGTGGTTAAATTGATGCAAGTATTCCATAACAGTGCGTCCACCTTGTTTAAGCGCTAGGAATTCTCGGCGCTTAGTCTCCATGATGCCATCCGGTATATGAGCCTTGCGAAAGGCATTGGAAAACTCTTCCCAACTAATCTCTCTGTTCTGCAGTGCGTGTTGATAGTTGATCCACCATGTTGCTGCAGCGCCCTGTAACTGATGGGATGCATACAACACCTTTTCTTTATCATCACATCGAACAGTGTCAAGTTTCCTTTCCACGTCCACGAGCCAATCCTCAGCTACTATGGGGTCAGCTGAGGTGAAAAAGACTGGTGGACGTGTTTTCATAAAGTCTGCCCATCGGGTGGAAATTGGTGCACCATCCCGAGGAACATTGCTTCCATCTTGAATTCCCGGAGATCTGGCTGCTATCTGTTCAAGAAGTCTGGCATGCTGGTCTAACGCTTGTAAGATGTTCTGTTCTCCCTGGTAACGATTCTGCTCCAACATTGCTATCACACTGGCGAGTGTCGCTTGATCTGTGGCAGGTGCACCCTGCCTGTTGGTCTGACCACTCTGCTCTGCCGGATCCATCTGTTGATTTGGAAATTGAAGTCAGCTTTGCAGCGGCTTTGGCAATCAAGAGGGGATAAGTAAGACATCGAATTTTCAAGGTAAGTATAGGGCGAAAAAGGTAAGAACAAGAGCGAAAGGGGACAGGAGAAAGCTTTGAACACAGGGGGATTACTGATAATTAAGCAAACAACATACAAGGATAATAAATATAGATTTACAATATGCAAGTGGTACACAACCACTTAGGGTTCATGATTACACCTGCTTTACATTACAAAAGTACTACTACAACTCAGGGTCGGTCTAGTCTAGCGAACGACGGCTACTCCTCCAGCTGCCGAGAAGCGAAATTTTGAAGCTAGACAAGAGGGGCAATAAACATTTTGCAAAAGCAAAACTTAAGCAGAAGAAAACTAAGGTAGATAAGGTAGCAACGAGAGAGGAGAAGACAGCAATAATACTTATGTTTTTCGTAAACCCTTTTTATGGCTTAAATTAATGTTTTGCGATAAAATCGCTTCTTAGTTTGCCTTAGGTCTCAACCTACGGTCAAGAGCCTGCTCTGATACCACTTCTTGTAACGCCCCCGTTTCCAGGGGCGCGTACGGACACGGCATTCCGCAACTATTCACGCATGAACAGTTATGGAACGTCGCGCAAGAGTATACCATTGCATGCTTACAACCAAAGTTCAGCATATATTTCACATATGGAATAACATCCAGTTTTTGACAGCGGGGCGTGCAAGCCCGAAGTATAATTACATTACAGAAGCTCCAAGATCCGCTTGAGCGCGGCCAAGACCTAAAACCACGGGTCCTCGTCGAAGAAGAGACCCTCAGGGACGTCCTCGACGGGGAGACCTTCACCTTCGTCTTGATCCTCTAAAGAAGGGCAAAAGCAAGCCGTGAGCCAATCAACCGGCTCAGCAAGTCCCAAAGGGACCCTAACTTATTACATGCACGGAACATCAAAGGAAAGGAGTATACTTGGTTTGTTACATTTGGTGGATGCAGTTTTGTTTGCAAATCTTTTATAAAAAGGACTCAAAACTTACTTCTTAAGATCTCAGGGGTTTTCAACAAAAGTTCATTAACCAACCTAATCCAAATTAAACATGAACAAAACTACTTAAGCTTTGCGGCTGGAATCACCCAAGTGACACAGCTCCAATAACCGGGAGCACGGCGTATTCGAATACCATTTATTTGACTCTGCAGAGTTTGCTCAGCTTTACCCACACGCACCCTTAACCCTCATGACTGAGTTAAGGAACCGGGTCTTTTCGCTGCTCAACCCTTGGTATACACTCCACCCGATAGGCGAGGAAACCCGCACATCCTCGGGTATCCGCTGGCCCTCGCGGAACGCCGGACCCGAGTTGTGGAGACCTATCGTTGTCTTGCTCTGACTCCCAATGCGGGGTTTCACTTAAGTTGAGCAGGTACTAAACCAGGGTTGACAAGTCAACACCTGTGGTTGAGCGGTTGCTATGACATTTGCTCAGCGTAAGGGTTTCAGTCCTTATATTTTCACATGGCCCGCAACCTTACCAGGCCCGCGACCCATCCGAGGGTAAGAGTTGGGTGAATGAACATAATCATCTTGCGATGCACCACAACCCCCTTACCCTACCTTGTGCACGCCGGCACTCTCCGCTCTAAGATACGGTGTCCCATACCACCCTACCTTAGAGTCGGGTTTTGCAAAGTCTATTGGCTCGCTGCCACGACCTTATTAGTATAAGACTTTTGAGTGATAATAATATCTTACAGTTATCTAGATTAACAGATAATTATTTCTAGGGTTACAAAGGCATGGCAACAAATTTAACAGGGCATTTGTCAGTGGTAGGTTTAACTACATAACATGTCATTCTAAACATTTTATTTTACTTGAAGTAACGTTTCACAATTAGCTCAATGCAAATAACATAATAACATAATTAAATAACATGGGTTGCAACATGATCAAAGGATTTGGGACTTGCCGTCAATCCGTATGATCTCAGCTAGCTCGAACGTAGAAGCTCCTGGATCCTGTGACTGCACTTGAGCTTCCGGGATCTCCGACACTAGCGCAAACACAGAAAATAACATAAATCCGGCTTGAGCCTAATCAAGCGAGGAAAAATAATCTATTTAAAAAGGAGTAAAAAGCATAAATCCTTCAAATGGAATTTTAGGAATTTATCTGGGATGAATTTGGTGGAAAGGAGGTCACAAATGGGTCCAGAATAATATTTGGAGCAAAGTGGTGAAATTTGGGGATTTTTGGGATTTTCTGTGATTTTCTAGGATTTATTTAGATTTTTCTGGATTTTGGAAATTGGAAAATGCTGGAAATTCAATGAATAGTGACTGGCCCGGCCGCTTGCTACAGTGCAGCCCGGCCCGTAATTCAAACGCGCGGTCCACGCGCGCGCGCTCGCGCGACGGAGCGGGCCGGGAAGGTGGCCCACGCTCGCGCGCGCTCCATCGGTCTGGATGGCCGACGCGTGGTGCGGTGGGTGGCGGAGATGGCGAGGGAGGGAATGGTCCGGATTTGCTCGGGTGGAGATCAGACGGCGATGAAGCAAGGTAGGCGGGCGGAGCGGAGGATTTGATCGGGCGGTTGGGGAGGGGTGTCTTTAGTAGGATCGGACGGCAGCGGGGAGGCACCATTCGACGGTGGAGGTTATAAGGCGCGGAGAGGGGAGGACGGCTGGGATGGAGCCACGACGGTCGTCGTCTTCCTCCAGCTGCACGCGCGCGCCAAAGAGATGGAGACGGCGGCGCCATTGCTCTCCGGCCACGGCAAGGGCTCCCGATGGCAAGGGAGAGTACCACCGGGTAGTGCTAGTGCTGAGGAACCCATTTTGGGGAGTTAGGAGGCGAGGAGATCAATGGAGAGAGCAGGAGGGAGATGGGGGTGTCTCGGCTGATTGGTGGCGGAGGGAGTCACCGGCGGCGAGGGAGATCAATCGGCCGCGACTACACTAACAGGGGGTCTCGGGGCTCACATTGGTGGTGGCGGAGGGTCCCGGGAAGCTGCGGTGAAGTCTGGCCACGGGGAAGCTATTCGGCCGGCGATGATCTTCGGCGTTGGGGCTCCACAAAGGTTCCCCTGGCCTAGGAAGTTTACCAAAGGAGTTAGAAAGCTGCAAAGGTGCTTGGGGGCAGAGGAATCGGAAAATGGGGAAAAGGAAAAGGAGATTGCCTTTTGGGGGTCGCCGGCGCAGAGGGAGATGGTGGCGGGGCTTGAAGCTACGGGGCTTCAATCGGCTGCGCGTGGAGGCTCTCCGGAGTGGTGGCAAGCAAGTAAAAGCGGTGGGGGAGCTTGGGGGCAAGGGAGCGCGAGGGAGAAGAGGGCCGGCTTTTATGCTCGGGCGGAGGGGAGGGAATCCGAGGAGGGGGAGGCACGGGCGCGTCCACGGCAGTCAACCGGAGTGGACAGGGAGCTAGTGGCGAGTCTCCTCCACGCGATGGGCGCTGACAGGGTGCTGACAGGTGTTAATGTGAGTGACGGGAGCAGGTGAGCGGCAGCGCTAGGCGCGGGCGCGGCTTGCAGGGGAAGGGAGAAGAAGGGGAGGGGCTGGCAGGAGGGACCCGGGCGGCAGGAGGTGGAGACCGGGGTCAAAGGCGGTTGGGGAGATGACCGGCGACGGCGAGCCGGCGGCAGGGGCGGTGCAGCGAGGGGCAGCACGCGGCTCGGGCGTCCGCGCGGGGAGGAGGTGGGAAGGGGCGGGGGTGCCCTCGCGCACGCAGGCGCTGGCGAACGGAGGAGGCGGGGTCGGGCGCAGGCGCGACCAGAGGAGGGAGGCAGGGAGAAGGAGATGGCGCCAAGGGAGAGAGGAAGGCGGGAACGCCAAAAGGGGAAAGCGCATTCCGGGGAAACTTTCCAAAAAGGGAAAGTTTCCAGAAATTCAAACAAAAATCCACAAAAATTTAGGAAATTTTCTGGTTTGAAATTTTGGGGTTTTTCAACCTACCCCCCTTAAAAGAATCTCGACCCCGAGATTAACTTCGTCCAGGGAGTAAGCTGGGAAAACTCGCTGCAAGTCTGATTCTCTTTCCCAAGTGGCCTTGTCCGCGGTATGATTCTTCCACTGCACTCTGCAAAACCTGACATCCTTGTTTCTGAGCTGCCTCTCTGAAGTTTCAAGTATTTGTAGTGGTTCTTCAGCATATGTGCAGTCATCTTGCAATTCAATATCTGACAAAGGTACTTCATCTGTTGGCTGTCGTAGTCACTTTCGAAGCTGAGACACATGGAACACATTGGGTATTCTTGACAGATTGGGCGGTAGCTGTACTTGATAAGCTACCTCTCCAACTCTTTCGGTAATTTGAAACGGTCCCACATATCTTGGTGCCAATTTGCCTTTAACTTGAAATCTTTTGACTATCTTGAATCTTTCTCTGATAATTCTAATATGTGCTTCTACATCTTGAGCAATCTGAGGGCCAATGAGTTGGCGTTCACCTGTTTCTGACCAATTCAGTGGGGTCCTGCATTTTCTGCCATAAAGTGCTTCAAACGGTGCTATTTGGTTGTTGGCTTGATAGCTGTTGTTGTATGAGAACTGAGCGAAGGGTAGGCAAGTGTTCCATGCTGCACCATATACTATTGCACAAGCTCTCAACATATCTTCCAAAATCTAGTTGGTTCTCTCTGCCTGTCCATCTGTCTGTGGGTGATATGCTGAACTGAAATTCAAATCGGTGCTCATAGCTTCATGCAATTTCTCCCAGAACTTGGATGTAAATTGTGCTCCTCTATCCGACACAATCTTCTTCGGAACTCCATGCAGCGTCACAATTTTTGTCAAATGCAACTCGGCAAGCTTATCCTTCCCATAGGTTTGCTTAATCGGGAGGAAATGAGCTAATTTAGTCAATCTATCAACAATGACCCAAATAGCATCATATCCTTCTCGAGTCTTGGGAAGTCCAGTAATGAAGTCCATCCCAATGATATCCCACTTCCATTCGGGTATTGGCAAAAGGCTGCAACAATCCCGATGGTTTTTGGTGGTCTATCTTGATCTGCTGGCAGACATCACATTTAGCTACATACTCTGCCACTTCTTTCTTCATTGGGTTCCACCAATATTTCTTCTTCAAATATTGGTACATTTTTGTGCTTTCTGGATGGATTGAGAATTATGAGGAATGAGCTTCGGATAAGATTAATTCTCTCAACTCTTTCTTGTCGAGTATGCAGTAGCGACCACGGAAGGTAAGGATTCCATGCTCGTCTATCGCATACTCTGATGATTTTTTTTCTTCTTGAATATCCTTTTTCAGTTTTTGAATCTCTTCATCTTCATCTTGGGCTGCTTTAATCTGATCTGTCAGTAATGGTTGAAGTTCTAACGCTGCCATGCTACCTCATTCAGTGATCACCAAGTTCAGTCATAGGATATCTCTTTGCAGCTCTGGTGGGTACTCTGTCGTGCTGTCTTTGCTTGGGCGAGCTTTTCGGCTAAGGGCATCGGCCACTATATTTGCTTTGCCCGGGTGATACTGAAGCTTAACATCATAATCTTTTGTTAACTCTAGCCATCTTCGTTGTCTCATGTTCAACTCTGGCTGGGTGAATAGGTACTTCAAACTCTTGTGATCTGAGAATATCTCACACCGATTCCCTAGCAGGTAGTGCCGCCAAATTTTGAGTGCATGCACCACGGCTGCTAGTTCTAAATCGTATGTGGGGTAATTCTCTTCATGTGGTATTAACTGCCTTGAAGCATAGGCAACAACTTTTCCGTCTTGCATAAGCACACATCCCAAACCTTGCTTCGAGGCATCGCAGTAAATTTGAAATTCCTTCTCTGGATTGGGCAAAATCAAGACTGGCGTCGTTGTCAACTTGGTCATCAACAGCTGAAAACTCTCTTCACAAGCATCTGTCCATGTGAAGGGTTTGTCCTTCTTCAGCAGCTGAGTGAGTGGACGAGAAATTTTCGAGAATCCTTCTATGAATCGACGATAATATCCCGCCAATCCAAGAAAGCTTCTCATGCCTGTCACTGTCTTGGGTTGTTTCCATTCTATAACTGCTGCGATCTTTTCTGGATCAACCTTGACTCCATCTTCCGATATAATATGACCCAAGAAAGCAACTTCTTTTAGCCAAAAGCTGCATTTATCGAACTTGGCATACAGCTGATGTTCTCTCAATCTAGTTAATGTCATGTGCAAATGCTCTTTGTGCTCTTCTTCACAAATAAAACTGGGGCCGACCAAGGTGAAACACTCGGTCGTATGAATTCCTTTTTCTTGTAATTCATCTAATCGCTTCTTTAGCTCTTTCAACTCACTGGCTGACATTGTACTGGTGCCTGGCAATTGGCTTGGTGCCTGGAACCAACTCTATGGCAAGTTCTACTTGTCTATCAGGGGGTCTGCCTGGCAATTCCTCTGGAAACACATCAGGGTATTCTTGTACTACTGGTACTTGATCAGGTGTGGCTGCTATCATGTTGATCATATGCTTTCTGGCACCTTTCAGTACTTCTCGATCTGTTTTCACTATCACTCTCTGACCCTCCAGGTTTACCAAGGATACTGTCTTGATCTCACAGTCTACCTTGCCTTTGTTTTTGGATAGCCAGTTCATGCCCTAAATGGCATCTAGCCCTGACATGTCTAACTGCAGTAAATCTGTTCTAAAATCTACCCCTTGGATTTATATTAAGTCCCGCACAACCACTGAGGGACTTCATTCTAACCCCAGGGGTTTCAACCACACCAAGTTTTGGCAATGAAACAGAAGGCAACTGATTTCTTGAAGCAAAACTCTTCGAAATAAACGAATGCATTGCACCAGGGTCAAATAGAATCAATGCAGGTATGGTGTTGATTTGGGAACATACCGGCAATGATGTCACTAGTCTCAGCTGCATCTTCTGCGGACACAAGATTTACTCTTGTATAGAATGTGGGTCTGGTACGGCCTTTGCTTCTGCCTGCAGATGGGAAATTGGCTATGCCTGCGGGTGATTGAGGTCCATCTGCTTTGATCTGCAGAGAGCCTCCTTTGGGGGTGCTAGAGCCTGACTGTGACTTTGTTTCCTGTTGCTGCTGGTTCTGGAATTGGAGTTTAGCTGCATCTAATTTCAAACTCCTCCTTGGACACTGATGCTTATAGTGTCCAGTCTCTCCACAATGGAAGCATGCATCTGTCCTTCGTGGACAGCTGCTAGCAGGATGCTTGCCACCGCAGGTGGGGCACTTGATGGCGGGTGGTAAGGGAGTGGCATGCTGTTGAGATTGTCCGGACTGGTTCTTTGGTAGGATTACATACTGTCGGGAGGATGGGGATCGAAATGAGGATGATCCCGAGGTCTTGCTTCTCTGGGCACTATGCGAAGAAGACTGAGATTTGTGCACTGCTTTACGCTTCCTGTAATCTTCCATTTCACCTCTAGCCTCTTCTGAAGTAATCAGGCTGTTCACCATATCGTGCAGGTCCTTGAACTTCATGGATGAGATATGGAACTTCAATGGTTGTTGCAGTCCTGCTCGAAACTTGCTCATTTTCTTATCCTCGCTGTCAACATCTTCTGAAGCAAATCTGGAAAGGTGGTTAAATTGATGCAAGTATTCCATAACAGTGCGTCCACCTTGTTTAAGCGCTAGGAATTCTCGGCGCTTAGTCTCCATGATGCCATCCGGTATATGAGCCTTGCGAAAGGCATTGGAAAACTCTTCCCAACTAATCTCTCTGTTCTGCAGTGCGTGTTGATAGTTGATCCACCATGTTGCTGCAGCGCCCTGTAACTGATGGGATGCATACAACACCTTTTCTTTATCATCACATCGAACAGTGTCAAGTTTCCTTTCCACGTCCACGAGCCAATCCTCAGCTACTATGGGGTCAGCTGAGGTGAAAAAGACTGGTGGACGTGTTTTCATAAAGTCTGCCCATCGGGTGGAAATTGGTGCACCATCCCGAGGAACATTGCTTCCATCTTGAATTCCCGGAGATCTGGCTGCTATCTGTTCAAGAAGTCTGGCATGCTGGTCTAACGCTTGTAAGATGTTCTGTTCTCCCTGGTAACGATTCTGCTCCAACATTGCTATCACACTGGCGAGTGTCGCTTGATCTGTGGCAGGTGCACCCTGCCTGTTGGTCTGACCACTCTGCTCTGCCGGATCCATCTGTTGATTTGGAAATTGAAGTCAGCTTTGCAGCGGCTTTGGCAATCAAGAGGGGATAAGTAAGACATCGAATTTTCAAGGTAAGTATAGGGCGAAAAAGGTAAGAACAAGAGCGAAAGGGGACAGGAGAAAGCTTTGAACACAGGGGGATTACTGATAATTAAGCAAACAACATACAAGGATAATAAATATAGATTTACAATATGCAAGTGGTACACAACCACTTAGGGTTCATGATTACACCTGCTTTACATTACAAAAGTACTACTACAACTCAGGGTCGGTCTAGTCTAGCGAACGACGGCTACTCCTCCAGCTGCCGAGAAGCGAAATTTTGAAGCTAGACAAGAGGGGCAATAAACATTTTGCAAAAGCAAAACTTAAGCAGAAGAAAACTAAGGTAGATAAGGTAGCAACGAGAGAGGAGAAGACAGCAATAATACTTATGTTTTTCGTAAACCCTTTTTATGGCTTAAATTAATGTTTTGCGATAAAATCGCTTCTTAGTTTGCCTTAGGTCTCAACCTACGGTCAAGAGCCTGCTCTGATACCACTTCTTGTAACGCCCCCGTTTCCAGGGGCGCGTACGGACACGGCATTCCGCAACTATTCACGCATGAACAGTTATGGAACGTCGCGCAAGAGTATACCATTGCATGCTTACAACCAAAGTTCAGCATATATTTCACATATGGAATAACATCCAGTTTTTGACAGCGGGGCGTGCAAGCCCGAAGTATAATTACATTACAGAAGCTCCAAGATCCGCTTGAGCGCGGCCAAGACCTAAAACCACGGGTCCTCGTCGAAGAAGAGACCCTCAGGGACGTCCTCGACGGGGAGACCTTCACCTTCGTCTTGATCCTCTAAAGAAGGGCAAAAGCAAGCCGTGAGCCAATCAACCGGCTCAGCAAGTCCCAAAGGGACCCTAACTTATTACATGCACGGAACATCAAAGGAAAGGAGTATACTTGGTTTGTTACATTTGGTGGATGCAGTTTTGTTTGCAAATCTTTTATAAAAAGGACTCAAAACTTACTTCTTAAGATCTCAGGGGTTTTCAACAAAAGTTCATTAACCAACCTAATCCAAATTAAACATGAACAAAACTACTTAAGCTTTGCGGCTGGAATCACCCAAGTGACACAGCTCCAATAACCGGGAGCACGGCGTATTCGAATACCATTTATTTGACTCTGCAGAGTTTGCTCAGCTTTACCCACACGCACCCTTAACCCTCATGACTGAGTTAAGGAACCGGGTCTTTTCGCTGCTCAACCCTTGGTATACACTCCACCCGATAGGCGAGGAAACCCGCACATCCTCGGGTATCCGCTGGCCCTCGCGGAACGCCGGACCCGAGTTGTGGAGACCTATCGTTGTCTTGCTCTGACTCCCAATGCGGGGTTTCACTTAAGTTGAGCAGGTACTAAACCAGGGTTGACAAGTCAACACCTGTGGTTGAGCGGTTGCTATGACATTTGCTCAGCGTAAGGGTTTCAGTCCTTATATTTTCACATGGCCCGCAACCTTACCAGGCCCGCGACCCATCCGAGGGTAAGAGTTGGGTGAATGAACATAATCATCTTGCGATGCACCACAACCCCCTTACCCTACCTTGTGCACGCCGGCACTCTCCGCTCTAAGATACGGTGTCCCATACCACCCTACCTTAGAGTCGGGTTTTGCAAAGTCTATTGGCTCGCTGCCACGACCTTATTAGTATAAGACTTTTGAGTGATAATAATATCTTACAGTTATCTAGATTAACAGATAATTATTTCTAGGGTTACAAAGGCATGGCAACAAATTTAACAGGGCATTTGTCAGTGGTAGGTTTAACTACATAACATGTCATTCTAAACATTTTATTTTACTTGAAGTAACGTTTCACAATTAGCTCAATGCAAATAACATAATAACATAATTAAATAACATGGGTTGCAACATGATCAAAGGATTTGGGACTTGCCGTCAATCCGTATGATCTCAGCTAGCTCGAACGTAGAAGCTCCTGGATCCTGTGACTGCACTTGAGCTTCCGGGATCTCCGACACTAGCGCAAACACAGAAAATAACATAAATCCGGCTTAAGCCTAATCAAGCGAGGAAAAATAATCTATTTAAAAAGGAGTAAAAAGCATAAATCCTTCAAATGGAATTTTAGGAATTTATCTGGGATGAATTTGGTGGAAAAGAGGTCACAAATGGGTCCAGAATAATATTTGGAGCAAAGTGGTGAAATTTGGGGATTTTTGGGATTTTCTGTGATTTTCTAGGATTTATTTAGATTTTTCTGGATTTTGGAAATTGGAAAATGCTGGAAATTCAATGAATAGTGACTGGCCCGGCCGCTTGCTACAGTGCAGCCCGGCCCGTAATTCAAACGCGCGGTCCACGCGCGCGCGCTCGCGCGACGGAGCGGGCCGGGAAGGTGGCCCACGCTCGCGCGCGCTCCATCGGTCTGGATGGCCGACGCGTGGTGCGGTGGGTGGCGGAGATGGCGAGGGAGGGAATGGTCCGGATTTGCTCGGGTGGAGATCAGACGGCGATGAAGCAAGGTAGGCGGGCGGAGCGGAGGATTTGATCGGGCGGTTGGGGAGGGGTGTCTTTAGTAGGATCGGACGGCAGCGGGGAGGCACCATTCGACGGTGGAGGTTATAAGGCGCGGAGAGGGGAGGACGGCTGGGATGGAGCCACGACGGTCGTCGTCTTCCTCCAGCTGCACGCGCGCGCCAAAGAGATGGAGACGGCGGCGCCATTGCTCTCCGGCCACGGCAAGGGCTCCCGATGGCAAGGGAGAGTACCACCGGGTAGTGCTAGTGCTGAGGAACCCATTTTGGGGAGTTAGGAGGCGAGGAGATCAATGGAGAGAGCAGGAGGGAGATGGGGGTGTCTCGGCTGATTGGTGGCGGAGGGAGTCACCGGCGGCGAGGGAGATCAATCGGCCGCGACTACACTAACAGGGGGTCTCGGGGCTCACATTGGTGGTGGCGGAGGGTCCCGGGAAGCTGCGGTGAAGTCTGGCCACGGGGAAGCTATTCGGCCGGCGATGATCTTCGGCGTTGGGGCTCCACAAAGGTTCCCCTGGCCTAGGAAGTTTACCAAAGGAGTTAGAAAGCTGCAAAGGTGCTTGGGGGCAGAGGAATCGGAAAATGGGGAAAAGGAAAAGGAGATTGCCTTTTGGGGGTCGCCGGCGCAGAGGGAGATGGTGGCGGGGCTTGAAGCTACGGGGCTTCAATCGGCTGCGCGTGGAGGCTCTCCGGAGTGGTGGCAAGCAAGTAAAAGCGGTGGGGGAGCTTGGGGGCAAGGGAGCGCGAGGGAGAAGAGGGCCGGCTTTTATGCTCGGGCGGAGGGGAGGGAATCCGAGGAGGGGGAGGCACGGGCGCGTCCACGGCAGTCAACCGGAGTGGACAGGGAGCTAGTGGCGAGTCTCCTCCACGTGATGGGCGCTGACAGGGTGCTGACAGGTGTTAATGTGAGTGACGGGAGCAGGTGAGCGGCAGCGCTAGGCGCGGGCGCGGCTTGCAGGGGAAGGGAGAAGAAGGGGAGGGGCTGGCAGGAGGGACCCGGGCGGCAGGAGGTGGAGACCGGGGTCAAAGGCGGTTGGGGAGATGACCGGCGACGGCGAGCCGGCGGCAGGGGCGGTGCAGCGAGGGGCAGCACGCGGCTCGGGCGTCCGCGCGGGGAGGAGGTGGGAAGGGGCGGGGGTGCCCTCGCGCACGCAGGCGCTGGCGAACGGAGGAGGCGGGGTCGGGCGCAGGCGCGACCAGAGGAGGGAGGCAGGGAGAAGGAGATGGCGCCAAGGGAGAGAGGAAGGCGGGAACGCCAAAAGGGGAAAGCGCATTCCGGGGAAACTTTCCAAAAAGGGAAAGTTTCCAGAAATTCAAACAAAAATCCACAAAAATTTAGGAAATTTTCTGGTTTGAAATTTTGGGGTTTTTCAACCTACCCCCCTTAAAAGAATCTCGACCCCGAGATTAACTTCGTCCAGGGAGTAAGCTGGGAAAACTCGCTGCAAGTCTGATTCTCTTTCCCAAGTGGCCTTGTCCGCGGTATGATTCTTCCACTGCACTCTGCAAAACCTGACATCCTTGTTTCTGAGCTGCCTCTCTGAAGTTTCAAGTATTTGTAGTGGTTCTTCAGCATATGTGCAGTCATCTTGCAATTCAATATCTGACAAAGGTACTTCATCTGTTGGCTGTCGTAGTCACTTTCGAAGCTGAGACACATGGAACACATTGGGTATTCTTGACAGATTGGGCGGTAGCTGTACTTGATAAGCTACCTCTCCAACTCTTTCGGTAATTTGAAACGGTCCCACATATCTTGGTGCCAATTTGCCTTTAACTTGAAATCTTTTGACTATCTTGAATCTTTCTCTGATAATTCTAATATGTGCTTCTACATCTTGAGCAATCTGAGGGCCAATGAGTTGGCGTTCACCTGTTTCTGACCAATTCAGTGGGGTCCTGCATTTTCTGCCATAAAGTGCTTCAAACGGTGCTATTTGGTTGTTGGCTTGATAGCTGTTGTTGTATGAGAACTGAGCGAAGGGTAGGCAAGTGTTCCATGCTGCACCATATACTATTGCACAAGCTCTCAACATATCTTCCAAAATCTAGTTGGTTCTCTCTGCCTGTCCATCTGTCTGTGGGTGATATGCTGAACTGAAATTCAAATCGGTGCTCATAGCTTCATGCAATTTCTCCCAGAACTTGGATGTAAATTGTGCTCCTCTATCCGACACAATCTTCTTCGGAACTCCATGCAGCGTCACAATTTTTGTCAAATGCAACTCGGCAAGCTTATCCTTCCCATAGGTTTGCTTAATCGGGAGGAAATGAGCTAATTTAGTCAATCTATCAACAATGACCCAAATAGCATCATATCCTTCTCGAGTCTTGGGAAGTCCAGTAATGAAGTCCATCCCAATGATATCCCACTTCCATTCGGGTATTGGCAAAAGGCTGCAACAATCCCGATGGTTTTTGGTGGTCTATCTTGATCTGCTGGCAGACATCACATTTAGCTACATACTCTGCCACTTCTTTCTTCATTGGGTTCCACCAATATTTCTTCTTCAAATATTGGTACATTTTTGTGCTTTCTGGATGGATTGAGAATTATGAGGAATGAGCTTCGGATAAGATTAATTCTCTCAACTCTTTCTTGTCGAGTATGCAGTAGCGACCACGGAAGGTAAGGATTCCATGCTCGTCTATCGCATACTCTGATGATTTTTTTTCTTCTTGAATATCCTTTTTCAGTTTTTGAATCTCTTCATCTTCATCTTGGGCTGCTTTAATCTGATCTGTCAGTAATGGTTGAAGTTCTAACGCTGCCATGCTACCTCATTCAGTGATCACCAAGTTCAGTCATAGGATATCTCTTTGCAGCTCTGGTGGGTACTCTGTCGTGCTGTCTTTGCTTGGGCGAGCTTTTCGGCTAAGGGCATCGGCCACTATATTTGCTTTGCCCGGGTGATACTGAAGCTTAACATCATAATCTTTTGTTAACTCTAGCCATCTTCGTTGTCTCATGTTCAACTCTGGCTGGGTGAATAGGTACTTCAAACTCTTGTGATCTGAGAATATCTCACACCGATTCCCTAGCAGGTAGTGCCGCCAAATTTTGAGTGCATGCACCACGGCTGCTAGTTCTAAATCGTATGTGGGGTAATTCTCTTCATGTGGTATTAACTGCCTTGAAGCATAGGCAACAACTTTTCCGTCTTGCATAAGCACACATCCCAAACCTTGCTTCGAGGCATCGCAGTAAATTTGAAATTCCTTCTCTGGATTGGGCAAAATCAAGACTGGCGTCGTTGTCAACTTGGTCATCAACAGCTGAAAACTCTCTTCACAAGCATCTGTCCATGTGAAGGGCTTGTCCTTCTTCAGCAGCTGAGTGAGTGGACGAGAAATTTTCGAGAATCCTTCTATGAATCGACGATAATATCCCGCCAATCCAAGAAAGCTTCTCATGCCTGTCACTGTCTTGGGTTGTTTCCATTCTATAACTGCTGCGATCTTTTCTGGATCAACCTTGACTCCATCTTCCGATATAATATGACCCAAGAAAGCAACTTCTTTTAGCCAAAAGCTGCATTTATCGAACTTGGCATACAGCTGATGTTCTCTCAATCTAGTTAATGTCATGTGCAAATGCTCTTTGTGCTCTTCTTCACAAATAAAACTGGGGCCGACCAAGGTGAAACACTCGGTCGTATGAATTCCTTTTTCTTGTAATTCATCTAATCGCTTCTTTAGCTCTTTCAACTCACTGGCTGACATTGTACTGGTGCCTGGCAATTGGCTTGGTGCCTGGAACCAACTCTATGGCAAGTTCTACTTGTCTATCAGGGGGTCTGCCTGGCAATTCCTCTGGAAACACATCAGGGTATTCTTGTACTACTGGTACTTGATCAGGTGTGGCTGCTATCATGTTGATCATATGCTTTCTGGCACCTTTCAGTACTTCTCGATCTGTTTTCACTATCACTCTCTGACCCTCCAGGTTTACCAAGGATACTGTCTTGATCTCACAGTCTACCTTGCCTTTGTTTTTGGATAGCCAGTTTATGCCCTAAATGGCATCTAGCCCTGACATGTCTAACTGCAGTAAATCTGTTCTAAAATCTACCCCTTGGATTTATATTAAGTCCCGCACAACCACTGAGGGACTTCATTCTAACCCCAGGGGTTTCAACCACACCAAGTTTTGGCAATGAAACAGAAGGCAACTGATTTCTTGAAGCAAAACTCTTCGAAATAAACGAATGCATTGCACCAGGGTCAAATAGAATCAATGCAGGTATGGTGTTGATTTGGGAACATACCGGCAATGATGTCACTAGTCTCAGCTGCATCTTCTGCGGACACAAGATTTACTCTTGTATAGAATGTGGGTCTGGTACGGCCTTTGCTTCTGCCTGCAGATGGGAAATTGGCTATGCCTGCGGGTGATTGAGGTCCATCTGCTTTGATCTGCAGAGAGCCTCCTTTGGGGGTGCTAGAGCCTGACTGTGACTTTGTTTCCTGTTGCTGCTGGTTCTGGAATTGGAGTTTAGCTGCATCTAATTTCAAACTCCTCCTTGGACACTGATGCTTATAGTGTCCAGTCTCTCCACAATGGAAGCATGCATCTGTCCTTCGTGGACAGCTGCTAGCAGGATGCTTGCCACCGCAGGTGGGGCACTTGATGGCGGGTGGTAAGGGAGTGGCATGCTGTTGAGATTGTCCGGACTGGTTCTTTGGTAGGATTACATACTGTCGGGAGGATGGGGATCGAAATGAGGATGATCCCGAGGTCTTGCTTCTCTGGGCACTATGCGAAGAAGACTGAGATTTGTGCACTGCTTTACGCTTCCTGTAATCTTCCATTTCACCTCTAGCCTCTTCTGAAGTAATCAGGCTGTTCACCATATCGTGCAGGTCCTTGAACTTCATGGATGAGATATGGAACTTCAATGGTTGTTGCAGTCCTGCTCGAAACTTGCTCATTTTCTTATCCTCGCTGTCAACATCTTCTGAAGCAAATCTGGAAAGGTGGTTAAATTGATGCAAGTATTCCATAACAGTGCGTCCACCTTGTTTAAGCGCTAGGAATTCTCGGCGCTTAGTCTCCATGATGCCATCCGGTATATGAGCCTTGCGAAAGGCATTGGAAAACTCTTCCCAACTAATCTCTCTGTTCTGCAGTGCGTGTTGATAGTTGATCCACCATGTTGCTGCAGCGCCCTGTAACTGATGGGATGCATACAACACCTTTTCTTTATCATCACATCGAACAGTGTCAAGTTTCCTTTCCACGTCCACGAGCCAATCCTCAGCTACTATGGGGTCAGCTGAGGTGAAAAAGACTGGTGGACGTGTTTTCATAAAGTCTGCCCATCGGGTGGAAATTGGTGCACCATCCCGAGGAACATTGCTTCCATCTTGAATTCCCGGAGATCTGGCTGCTATCTGTTCAAGAAGTCTGGCATGCTGGTCTAACGCTTGTAAGATGTTCTGTTCTCCCTGGTAACGATTCTGCTCCAACATTGCTATCACACTGGCGAGTGTCGCTTGATCTGTGGCAGGTGCACCCTGCCTGTTGGTCTGACCACTCTGCTCTGCCGGATCCATCTGTTGATTTGGAAATTGAAGTCAGCTTTGCAGCGGCTTTGGCAATCAAGAGGGGATAAGTAAGACATCGAATTTTCAAGGTAAGTATAGGGCGAAAAAGGTAAGAACAAGAGCGAAAGGGGACAGGAGAAAGCTTTGAACACAGGGGGATTACTGATAATTAAGCAAACAACATACAAGGATAATAAATATAGATTTACAATATGCAAGTGGTACACAACCACTTAGGGTTCATGATTACACCTGCTTTACATTACAAAAGTACTACTACAACTCAGGGTCGGTCTAGTCTAGCGAACGACGGCTACTCCTCCAGCTGCCGAGAAGCGAAATTTTGAAGCTAGACAAGAGGGGCAATAAACATTTTGCAAAAGCAAAACTTAAGCAGAAGAAAACTAAGGTAGATAAGGTAGCAACGAGAGAGGAGAAGACAGCAATAATACTTATGTTTTTCGTAAACCCTTTTTATGGCTTAAATTAATGTTTTGCGATAAAATCGCTTCTTAGTTTGCCTTAGGTCTCAACCTACGGTCAAGAGCCTGCTCTGATACCACTTCTTGTAACGCCCCCGTTTCCAGGGGCGCGTACGGACACGGCATTCCGCAACTATTCACGCATGAACAGTTATGGAACGTCGCGCAAGAGTATACCATTGCATGCTTACAACCAAAGTTCAGCATATATTTCACATATGGAATAACATCCAGTTTTTGACAGCGGGGCGTGCAAGCCCGAAGTATAATTACATTACAGAAGCTCCAAGATCCGCTTGAGCGCGGCCAAGACCTAAAACCACGGGTCCTCGTCGAAGAAGAGACCCTCAGGGACGTCCTCGACGGGGAGACCTTCACCTTCGTCTTGATCCTCTAAAGAAGGGCAAAAGCAAGCCGTGAGCCAATCAACCGGCTCAGCAAGTCCCAAAGGGACCCTAACTTATTACATGCACGGAACATCAAAGGAAAGGAGTATACTTGGTTTGTTACATTTGGTGGATGCAGTTTTGTTTGCAAATCTTTTATAAAAAGGACTCAAAACTTACTTCTTAAGATCTCAGGGGTTTTCAACAAAAGTTCATTAACCAACCTAATCCAAATTAAACATGAACAAAACTACTTAAGCTTTGCGGCTGGAATCACCCAAGTGACACAGCTCCAATAACCGGGAGCACGGCGTATTCGAATACCATTTATTTGACTCTGCAGAGTTTGCTCAGCTTTACCCACACGCACCCTTAACCCTCATGACTGAGTTAAGGAACCGGGTCTTTTCGCTGCTCAACCCTTGGTATACACTCCACCCGATAGGCGAGGAAACCCGCACATCCTCGGGTATCCGCTGGCCCTCGCGGAACGCCGGACCCGAGTTGTGGAGACCTATCGTTGTCTTGCTCTGACTCCCAATGCGGGGTTTCACTTAAGTTGAGCAGGTACTAAACCAGGGTTGACAAGTCAACACCTGTGGTTGAGCGGTTGCTATGACATTTGCTCAGCGTAAGGGTTTCAGTCCTTATATTTTCACATGGCCCGCAACCTTACCAGGCCCGCGACCCATCCGAGGGTAAGAGTTGGGTGAATGAACATAATCATCTTGCGATGCACCACAACCCCCTTACCCTACCTTGTGCACGCCGGCACTCTCCGCTCTAAGATACGGTGTCCCATACCACCCTACCTTAGAGTCGGGTTTTGCAAAGTCTATTGGCTCGCTGCCACGACCTTATTAGTATAAGACTTTTGAGTGATAATAATATCTTACAGTTATCTAGATTAACAGATAATTATTTCTAGGGTTACAAAGGCATGGCAACAAATTTAACAGGGCATTTGTCAGTGGTAGGTTTAACTACATAACATGTCATTCTAAACATTTTATTTTACTTGAAGTAACGTTTCACAATTAGCTCAATGCAAATAACATAATAACATAATTAAATAACATGGGTTGCAACATGATCAAAGGATTTGGGACTTGCCGTCAATCCGTATGATCTCAGCTAGCTCGAACGTAGAAGCTCCTGGATCCTGTGACTGCACTTGAGCTTCCGGGATCTCCGACACTAGCGCAAACACAGAAAATAACATAAATCCGGCTTGAGCCTAATCAAGCGAGGAAAAATAATCTATTTAAAAAGGAGTAAAAAGCATAAATCCTTCAAATGGAATTTTAGGAATTTATCTGGGATGAATTTGGTGGAAAAGAGGTCACAAATGGGTCCAGAATAATATTTGGAGCAAAGTGGTGAAATTTGGGGATTTTTGGGATTTTCTGTGATTTTCTAGGATTTATTTAGATTTTTCTGGATTTTGGAAATTGGAAAATGCTGGAAATTCAATGAATAGTGACTGGCCCGGCCGCTTGCTACAGTGCAGCCCGGCCCGTAATTCAAACGCGCGGTCCACGCGCGCGCGCTCGCGCGACGGAGCGGGCCGGGAAGGTGGCCCACGCTCGCGCGCGCTCCATCGGTCTGGATGGCCGACGCGTGGTGCGGTGGGTGGCGGAGATGGCGAGGGAGGGAACGGTCCGGATTTGCTCGGGTGGAGATCAGACGGCGATGAAGCAAGGTAGGCGGGCGGAGCGGAGGATTTGATCGGGCGGTTGGGGAGGGGTGTCTTTAGTAGGATCGGACGGCAGCGGGGAGGCACCATCCGACGGTGGAGGTTATAAGGTGCGGAGAGGGGAGGACGGCTGGGATGGAGCCACGACGGTCGTCGTCTTCCTCCAGCTGCACGCGCGCGCCAAAGAGATGGAGACGGCGGCGCCATTGCTCTCCGGCCACGGCAAGGGCTCCCGATGGCAAGGGAGAGTACCACCGGGTAGTGCTAGTGCTGAGGAACCCATTTTGGGGAGTTAGGAGGCGAGGAGATCAATGGAGAGAGCAGGAGGGAGATGGGGGTGTCTCGGCTGATTGGTGGCGGAGGGAGTCACCGGCGGCGAGGGAGATCAATCGGCCGCGACTACACTAACAGGGGGTCTCGGGGCTCACATTGGTGGTGGCGGAGGGTCCCGGGAAGCTGCGGTGAAGTCTGGCCACGGGGAAGCTATTCGGCCGGCGATGATCTTCGGCGTTGGGGCTCCACAAAGGTTCCCCTGGCCTAGGAAGTTTACCAAAGGAGTTAGCAAGCTGCAAAGGTGCTTGGGGGCAGAGGAATCGGAAAATGGGGAAAAGGAAAAGGAGATTGCCTTTTGGGGGTCGCCGGCGCAGAGGGAGATGGTGGCGGGGCTTGAAGCTACGGGGCTTCAATCGGCTGCGCGTGGAGGCTCTCCGGAGTGGTGGCAAGCAAGTAAAAGCGGTGGGGGAGCTTGGGGGCAAGGGAGCGCGAGGGAGAAGAGGGCCGGCTTTTATGCTCGGGCGGAGGGGAGGGAATCCGAGGAGGGGGAGGCACGGGCGCGTCCACGGCAGTCAACCGGAGTGGACAGGGAGCTAGTGGCGAGTCTCCTCCATGCGATGGGCGCTGACAGGGTGCTGACAGGTGTTAATGTGAGTGACGGGAGCAGGTGAGCGGCAGCGCTAGGCGCGGGCGCGGCTTGCAGGGGAAGGGAGAAGAAGGGGAGGGGCTGGCAGGAGGGACCCGGGCGGCAGGAGGTGGAAACCGGGGTCAAAGGCGGTTGGGGAGATGACCGGCGACGGCGAGCCGGCGGCAGGGGCGGTGCAGCGAGGGGCAGCACGCGGCTCGGGCGTCCGCGCGGGGAGGAGGTGGGAAGGGGCGGGGGTGCCCTCGCGCACGCAGGCGCTGGCGAACGGAGGAGGCGGGGTCGGGCGCAGGCGCGACCAGAGGAGGGAGGCAGGGAGAAGGAGATGGCGCCAAGGGAGAGAGGAAGGCGGGAACGCCAAAAGGGGAAAGCGCATTCCGGGGAAACTTTCCAAAAAGGGAAAGTTTCCAGAAATTCAAACAAAAATCCACAAAAATTTAGGAAATTTTCTGGTTTAAAATTTTGGGGTTTTTCACTGAGGCCTCGCCGGCGGCGACGCGAAGCATCAGGACGGCGAGGAGGACGCGCTGAAGCAGGAGAGCCATGCGGCGGCGGAGACTGGAGCCTCGTCGGGCTTCCATTCGGCGACGGACACGACGAGCCGAGCCATGGGGCTGCTTGTCACAGTCAGAGGGGAGTTAGCCCTGTTCTTTTCCCGTTGCTTACGAGTGCTTCTAGAAGGTTGGGGAATGCGGCGCCAGATAGGCCCGAATGGGCCTCCGCAGAAACAGACTCCGTATGGGCTTCGGCCTTGTTGGATGGGCCTTTCAAGCCCTGCAGCAGAGACCCAATGGACGGAACATTAATGGGCTTGAGTTGCCACAGTATCTTGAATTAGTGCTTGTTTTTCAGTTCACTTATTAATCTAAAAAGCCTCTCAAAAATAATCTAAAAAAGTTTCGTTCACTTATAAATTCAAAAATTTCAAAGGAGTTCCATCTTTATAGATTTTAACTAGCTTGACGGAGCCTAGTGCCTCATATTGTGTTACACATTTGCTTCCATTATCGCAATTTTTCACTTCCACTTTCGATACGGCGGATAAACAATCCATTAGAGCCAGCGAGCATAACATATCTGCATCTATTCTTTTCTAAAAATATATTCGATACTTAGCGTTTTCAAGTGGCATTTAACTTTTGGAAGACCATAATATACCCCAACTTTTTTTTGGACCGAAGGCTTGGCTTGGCCGGTTGGCCCCCTTCAGTTAAAGCATCAACTGCTAAGCCAAAACGTGTCCGGCTGAAAAGCCATTCTTATCCATCGTGCTACTATGGGACCCGGTTTTTTAATCCCATAAGCCTCTGTTCAAAACGATTTTTACTGATGATCTTAATTATGTTAGCTTTTGGCTGAAATAAACATTATAGCTATTGTTAACTTTTAGCTAAACCATTCAAATAAAGAAAAAAGATTTAAAATAAAAACTATTATATGTTTACGAATAATACAAAAAAAACTATATCAAAAACCAAATATATTTAAAACGGCTTCTAGCTTCTAGAAGGTAGAAATCAAAGGCAAAAACTGTTTTGAAGAATCATAACAGTGTACCAAAACAAAACAAAAGAAATGAAAAAAGGAAACAAGAAAAGTGCGAATCTCGATGCACCTGCGCGCGCGAGATCCCCCTCCATCCGTGCGCCCGCCACCCCCGGATGCCGTTAAAACCCTAACTCCCTCCTCTCCCCTGTTTCTAGGGCTTTATAACCCACCACCAACGCGCCACTCCCTCCCTTACCCTCCCACCCCATCCCTGCAACAACAACAGAGCCGCCGCCGCCGCCGCCGCAGCCGCTCGAGGGGAGCGTCGCCGGAGGAAGGAGCCATGGATCGGTACCAGCGGGTGGAGAAGCCGCGGCCCGAGTCCGCCGCCATCAGCGAGAACGAGATCCGCATCACCGCCCAGGGCCTCATCCGCAACTACGTCACCTACGCCACCTCCCTCCTCCAGGTACCGCATCAGTCGCCACTCTCCGTAGCCGTCGGCCGTCCGCTTCGCTTGTGCGCCTCATTTAGGCGCGGTTTCTCCGACTAGATCTCGCCGCGGCACGTCGAAAACGGCGGTATTTGTGAGAAGCGTCGTCTTTAGGTCCCGATGGAAATGCTCGTTTGTTCGGGACACGCTGCGGTATGGGACGAACATTGAAGCGAGCGTTTTGGCTCAGAGACACGCGCGTTTTAGAGTAGGAGGTGTGGATTTGGCGCGTGGTGTGCTGTGCGGTTGCTGATTTGCACGCGGCTGATATGAGGATGCGTTTAGTCTCGTGATTTGAGGTTTTCTGTGAGCTTTGATGCTCCAAAATCTCAAATATACTGCAAGGTGAGATTTTTACCCTGTTCATTTGGAAAGGAATGGCATTCGGTGGAGGATATATGCATGCTGTGCAATACATTATCGTATATCAGGGAGTGATGAGGGCTGCACATTATGTTATCACATAGCAGTGAGTTGTGAGGGCTGCGCATTATGTTGTCGTATAGCAGTTAGTGAGGGCTGCGCATTATGCTATTATGTTGTCGTATAGCAGTGTGTAATGAGCTAGGATAGCAGGAGGTGATTTTGGTATGTGCAATACTGTGTAGGGATATCCAGGTTTGAGCTAGTCTGAAGATTTAAGGGACTTGCATGTGCGCTTTGATCTGTAGCAGGCACATGGGATTTCCCTTATTGTTGCCCACTTTAATTATGTAAGAGACTTTTGTTATTGATGTGTAGCACCCCAGTTACAGATTGGAGATCCACAATACGATAAATTGTGCATGCCTGTGTTGAGTCCAATTGGCAAGTGTTGTCATTTAGTGCGCCATGCAGTGTAACCTTTAGCGCACCTTTTAATGAGCTGTCTGTTCTTATAGTTCTGATTATTGAATTGAGTGGGTTGTCACACAAATCATGCAATCCGGATGCGTATCGTCTGCCATCATGTTTTAATGGCAAAGGCTGACATTCTCTTATTGTGAACCATTCACCACAAAACCAACAATACGCAGATTGACCTCCCACACCCCCACTACCCAACAATTGCCAATAAAAGAAGATGATATTCAAATAAAAAATAGGAAATAGTTCTCTGTCTGTCCTGTCCTCAGGCGCATCAAGCCGGTCTCCCTGCTAGTCCTTCGCATGCCTCTAGCCAATCTTGTTGCCGTCATGCCTCTAGCCAAGTAGCTGCTCCTTGTCACCTTCATATCTCAGCCCTCTTTGCCTTTGTATTATGTCTACCTCCTCCCCAATCTAACCCCATAGCTACCACTGAGCATCATCCTAAGTTCCCTCCAAACAGTAAACAGTTGTTGTAGCCCATACAAACTATACCATTTGTTAATGGACTGTGGGAGATGTGATACCGCAACCCAAAGTCCTTTTTTACCAGCGTCTCAGATTTGGGGGATGGCAATCTGAACCTTTGCCAATAAAACATGATGGCAGAGAATACACATCCATGTAATCCATTTTTTTTATCGAGGATGCATCATGTAACTATCATAGTATCATTCATTATTCTGTGAAATGCTATGCTGTTTTTACTTGGCTAACTATTATTGCTCACCCAAATCATGTGTACCGGTGAATGCTATGAACCTTATAAGCTGTTTGAAGCAGGAAAAACAGGTGAAGGAAATTGTGTTGAAGGCTATGGGACAGGCTATCAGCAAGACTGTGGCTATTGCTGAGATCATAAAGGTTGGTCTGTTATTAGCTCTCTCATTTTAGTTACCATTGTTTGGACTTTTGAAAATTGACTCATCTCTATCTAACTGCAGAAAAGGATACCTGGGTTGCATCAAGATACATCAATCAGTTCAGTCAGTATTACTGATGTATGGGAACCCATTGAGGAAGGCCTTGTACCGTTAAGTTTCACAAAACTATTTTGTTTGCTGATATATTCTTGGTTCACCCTTCTGTTGTATTTATTTTTGTTGTCTTGTGCCAGATTGGAGATGACTCGTCATGTTTCAATGATCTCAATTTCCTTGTCACCCAAGGAGCTTAACAAGAATTCACTTGGGTATTCTGTTTGATTTTTTCTTTCAGGATTTATTTGGAAGCATCTACCGAGGCACTAGCTTTGTTCTATAAGTGTAGCGAAAATTCTAATGTAGTTTTTATACAATTTTGTTGTCCTTTTGTAGGTATCAAGCTCCATTGAATGCAGAACCACCTAAGCCACAAAGGTACCAGCAAGCTCAGCAATATCAACAACAACAGCACCAGCCAAGACTAAATCAAGGTCAAACAGGTGAACATACAATCAGTAGATGTAGTTTGTTTATGTGACTAATTGCTAACTCGTTCCTCTTGTATTGAAGATTCGTATGGTCGTGGCCGTGGTAGAGGCAGAGGGAGAGGAAGGGGCTGGGGTGGTAGGGGAGGCTATGGTGGGTATGATAACAACCAAGGAGGTTATGGTGGATATGGACACCAAGGTGGATACGGACATCAAGGTGGATATGGCAACCAGGGAGGGTATGGCCACAACCAAGGTGGCTATGGAGGGTATGGTTACAACCAAGGTGGATATGGAGGATATGGTAAGTACAGTGATAAAATTATTTTTGTTTACTATTATTCATGATTTCAATATCATGGGTGAAGTGTTATTATGAGGTAATCGCTACAGCGGGAATTTAGTGTCTTTAGATCTTTTTCAGTTGATATGTTTTTTTTGTGACTTTTGCCTTCTGAAAATTGTATACGACTATATATTCTAATACTTTTCTTGTCAGAAAATGGTGGCTGGAATTACAGCCAGAACAGAGGTGGTCGTGGCGGTGGCAGGGGAAGAGGCAACTGGGGATACGGTGGTATGTATACGTATGAGTTAGACCTCATTTCTGCCCCCCCCCCCCCCCCCTATTTTGTGCACATCTACACCAACTGATTACAAATGTAAAGTAACAACATTTCTGCTACTAATTGATGCCTCCAATAGGCCAGAAGTTCTGTGGATACAGTATTACTCTTCTAAACTTGCTAGTCTGTTTTATGTGTGCACTGAATAAAGTGTGTGTTTTGATCAGTGATTCCAATGATCTTATTTTGCAGCTAATCTGATTTTGTTTTGTGCCCCTGGTTTCAATTTTCTCAGAACATGGGTCTTGTGGAAAAAGCACTTAGTAAGAATGATTTACGTAGTGATGTAGTAAGAATAAATTCTTGGCAATTTACTTATTGTTGTATTCTAAGTCCCAACCCACCTGCTTCTTAGTTCCTGTATATGTGTATTGCAACCATTTATCAAGCGCGAACCTAAGATAGAAATGGTGACTGTCATGTCACAAGATGGTGCTTCAAAAGAAGTATGACAGCTGAAAATAATAGAATATCACGATTATTTTCTAAATCATTTGGGGCATTCATTCAAAAGGGCCTGGGTTTACTTTTGCAGTTTGTCTAGTGTCATTGGGTGCTTATATTTCAATAAAAAGGGGTTCGGGTGCCATGGTGCTGCATAGTGAAGTCTTTAAACAATCAATTATGGAATCTATCATTGCAGGTCCAGGATATGAACGTGGTGGCAGAGGTGGAGGCGGTCCAGGAGGCAGGGGCTATGCGCGGGGCCGTGGATGGATGGGTGGCGGCCGTGGGCGGGGCAACCAAAACTATTAGACCATCATGTGTTTGGTGTTTGGTGTTTGGATATGCAGCCCCCTCACCGGTTACTGTGTGGCAAAAAAAAAGAAAAAGAAAAGAAAAGAAGATAAGGGATGCGTTCTCCATAGAGTGGAACCGAACCTTAGTGTTGTTTCCTTGTGAACAATCGACTAGCCTTTCCATCTTTTAGCTATAATGACCAATGGTGTCTGTACCATTGCTTCGATTCTGTGGGATTTTGACAAGAATGCCAAGTTTTTCCTGGGATACCTCTCCTGTATTTAAGAGTGCATTTTTTGGATACTTTATCTGTTCCCAGCTTCTACTTTTGCGTTCGCCTGTGGTGTTATGATCCCTGACGCGTTCCGATGTTGCATACAGCTGTTTGACCCCGGAAAGAAATGCGCGGTTCACTGTACGGGGCCATGGCTAATCTAAACTTCCGGTTTTCCTCTGAAGCCGTTGGATCTTCGCGTCACTGGGCTTACGGTCATATACAGATAAACATGTTCAGGTGACCAGTATACCCATGAGTTGTCGGCCTATACAAGTGGACAGGCGCTCCGGCCACCGCTGAAAGTGAAACGAAGAGGATGTCTCCCGCAGGCACGGCCGCAGCGCCAACTGAAGCAACTGTTGAGTGTGCTCCAGTTCGCGCAACGTCAACTGAAAGTCACATCCAGCAAATATAGACTGGAATAGATATCGATTTAATTAAGAAGAAACGAATGGACACCTAAATCCGAGCAGAGGAGCACTGAAACATGGGTGATGGGGGTGTACATTCACACCTCTAGGCTTATTTCCACAGCTCAATATTGTAACAAAACAATCTGACACAAAGTTATCTCTGAGGAAATCGTGGCAGTAAGGTGATTCAATTTTCATTTTATCTTTTCGCAAACGCAGGGCAAAAACCACACCCTAGTCCCATCTCAATCGAGTCCACACCATTGGTCCGATTAAGCATATTCATTAAAAAAAAAGTGGTTAAGCTGTCGTTTTCCTTACCAATATAAAACCTTTTTGGCTAATTAAATGTCACATTATTTTTTAGAGGATTAAATGGCACACTAACTTCAACTTTTTTTTTTACGATTGAGCACATTAGACCGTACTCTCTATGTTGTTTTTGCGACTATAAGATGTCACTTAAAAAAGAGCTTAAAAAGGGATAGGAGAGTAGTATTTTCTAAAAGTTAGAAGCCATGGTCGTTTGGAATGGTATCTATGTAAAAAAAACATATTCAAGTCGAGTTCAACATCGAGCCATACTTCATATTTGTCTATCCAAAAGGACCAAAACCTATCGGGCCGGGCCTTGGACTGGGCTCTTTTTTCTCACAAGAGTGACTATTGCATAGTCGATTAAAATTTCTTTATCTTTCAATCATCTGAAGTTGTAGCTGGTTTTTTTGAAGGGGGAGCTGCAACTAGAGTGCAATTAAAGTTGCACTCTGAATCACCTAAAGTTACAGGTGTTTTTTTAGGGGGGCTGCAACTTTAGTTGATTAAGAGTACAACTTCAGGTGACTGAGAGATGAACAGTGTTAGTGCTGCCTCACATGCGCTGCTTGCCGCATTGGCTGACACGTATCGTACAAAGGATGCATTATAAGAACGAACCCATGGGACATCCGTACGCAACACCATGGATCGAAGGCTCCAGTGCCCACGTATTGCGTCACGCGAAGGAGGAGGGCAAATTCTACCAGACGCATACTACTGGACACTGCCCGATGAACATGCCCAACTGCGCAGTCCCCGAACGAGGCCACTGTTCCCGTGCCACTGAACCTGGACGGGGTCCCGGTCAGGTGCGAAAGCCCGGCCAGATTCATCTGATCGGCTAGCTCCCCCGGCTGGGTTGGTTATATTACAGGGACAGCTCTCCCGCCTCGCCAATCATTAGCCAGCCACGTACCTGGACTAGCTATTGCAAAGAAATGGATCGGGTCGGCGTGGCCCATCAGCCGGGGAGCTCGGCCTCGGCGGCGCAGCACGTCGCGCACAAGATCCCGTCCGGCGACGGGCCGTATGCACGAGGCAAGCACTACCAGGTGAGCGCTCGACTTGCTTCGCCTGCATGCTATGCAGCTTCCGATCAGAAATGCGTGGTTTCTGAGCGGTGGCGGAGCTAGAAAGTCTTTAATGGAGGTGCACGCCGGCCGGCACCGTCGTGCCGCCACCCTCGCCACGCCGTTGCCCACAGCCCACTCCGGTCACCGGGCACCACCCCTGCCCCCTCGGCTTCTCGCCCCCTTCTCACCTCTTGGAAGCTGCGGCGGTGCCGCCACTCGCCCGCTTGGCCTGTGCGCGCGCTTCGTCTCCGTCGCTCGCCTCGTGCCGCCGCCGGCCCACCGTGCTCCTGCTCTTCACTGATTTTCCAAATTTTTGGATGTACCAGTGCATGCACGGCACGATGCCTAGCTCCACCCTTGTTTCTGAATTTCGAGAGGAATTCATGTGTTACCTCATGTATGAAGTGCATTTGATTTGCGAGTGAAATTCATTTTGGATTGGCCTAGAAGGTGTGCAGATCTAGTCAGAATAATTTCTGTGACTGTCAACGCACTTCACGGTTGTTCGATGCATGTATTGGCTTAATTAATTGGCCAGCCTCGTTTTGGTTAGTGTGGATCCAAAGCGTGCGCTTTGGTCATGTTTTCTTTTAGGGTTTTGTTAAATATTATCCGCATATTTTCTTTCTAATTATCATCTAGATTTAGGACCGTTGGATTAGAAATCCAATGGCCATAAATTCTCTCCCTCCCCTTGACTTTCTTTTAATGCCACATATAAAATCTATATCATATACATGGACTCCAGAATTCCGGCCCTTGCTATGGGTCGTTGGTAACTTTGTACTTGTATGCACCAGCCGCCTGCTTCTGCTGCTTGAAACCAAAACGGTAAAAGAGCTCATGGCAGCTGGTGAGCTTTTCATCATACTTTATGCGTGTGTGCATCTCGAGTTCATTAGATATACGTAGTTGTAGTTTTCTAACTCCTGAGTCTCGAACATCAAGCAAGCTAGAATGCAATGAGTATAGTTGAGTAGCAAGTAAATGTGAACGGAAACTAATTAATTAATACTCACACAGTTATATATTATGGATAAATTAAGCTGGTGGAGAAGGACCTTGACGCGTCGATCGCGTGGTTCTGGAAGGCGATAAACACCGGGGACAAGGTGGATAGCGCGCTCAAGGACATGGCCGTCGTGATGAAGCAGCGAGGGTACCTCAACGAGGCCGTGGACGCCATCAAGTCGCTCAGGCACCTCTGCCCCAAGCAGTCCCAGGAATCCCTCGACAACATCCTCCTCGATCTCTACAAGGCACGCACCAATATATCAGATAATCAAGTGTGCAGATATATATATATTGGCATATATTAGTTGCTAACAATATGGTGGTATGCTCTTGATCGATCATATATACAGGCGAGTGGCAGGACCAAGGAGGAGATCAAGCTGCTGAAGCAGAAGCTGCGGAAGATCTTCCTCGGCGAGACGTTCCACGGCCAGACCACCAAGCGCGCCCGGTCGCACGGCCGCAAGATCCACGTCTCCGTCAAGCAAGAGACCTCGCGCGTTCTCGTAAGTGCACGTTACATACTAGGAGTACTTGGTACTACATGGCATGATTTAGTAAGTCTATATGAGAAGCGAAGCCACTCGATCGACCTGACGCTTCGCCTGCTCGCCATGCATGCACGTGCATATATACACAGGGGAACCTTGGGTGGGCGTACATGCAGCAGCGCAACTACATGGCGGCGGAGGTGGTGTACAGGAAGGCACAGATGATCGACCCGGACGCCAACAAGGCCTGCAACCTCGCGCTCTGCCTCATCGAGCAGTCCCGGCTCGCCGACGCCGAGCTCGTCCTCGCCGACGTTCTCGCGGGGAGGTACCGCGCCGGCAAGCACGACGGCAAGATCGTCAGGAAGGTGGAGGAGCTGCTGGCCAGTGTCAGGGCGGGGATGGGCGGCGGCGGCGTCGACGGCCGCGGGGACGGGGACGGCGTCGACGACGAGATGGTGGAGCTGCTGGATGTCGTGGTGAGGCAGTGGTCCGCGCCGCACAGGAGGAGCAACAGGAGGCTGCCCGTGTTCGAGGAGATCACTCCTCTCGCTAGGGAGCAGATGGCTTGCTAGAAGCTATGTAAAAGTAGTAGCAAGATCTTTAGGCAGTGTTGGGTTTCATGCATCTTTCCTCCATTCGCCGATGCCTTAAGTTTTTAAGCGAACTGGTTTGGTGCAATTGCATTAGACAGAAAGGTAAACATGTAATTAAGTGTGTGTTAGATGTGTTGCATGTGTAAAATAACCTAGTTTATATGTGTATGGTTTGTCGATGCGTGCAATGTACATGTAGCTACTGCAAGTTGGACCATCGTTCCTTCTCGGTCATAAGAAAGCAGTAAACATATATCCAATATATGGAATTCAGATATTCTACGGCAACTCTTTCAAAAAGATATATTCATATATACTGTAAGGCAATTCAAGAGCAATCACCACAGAAGCAAGGACATGAACAATCTCTGTACGAAATTGCAGCAAAAGTACCTCATCTGAATTACAATAATACTAGTATTACAAAGTAGAAAGAACACTTGGACATCCTGTGTACATGCACAAGAGGGAACTCCGTTATATATTTCGAGCCTTGGTCCAGATATAACTAAAAAGAATGTGATCAGCGACAACAATAACATCAAAGTGACTGGTTCTGGCATCATGATGGTGGTAATACTCTCTATGTGGTAGTTTACTTTGAAACAATACTTTCTATGTTGCACTAGTATGCTTTTTCCTCTTGTTTCCTTTCATGTTTCCCTCTTTAATTTCTTCAGCAGCAACATCAGCCTGAAACAACTCCTGGAATGCCACCTTCAGCAATCACGTACTGCATGCCTTATCCACATCTCATTCAAACCACTGCCCCTTACTCCTATCAAACACAAGTGGCCCACGGCCGCCAAAGAGTTTTCGCTTCGAAAACTTCTAGACTCAACTACCGCCAGTGGCGGAGGACGGGAAAAAAATGAGGTGGGGCGGATCGAAAGCAATACCATTCAAGCTTCTCCAACCCTGTCAACGCCGGAGTTTGCGCGCTGGTGGCTGCCGCCCGCCCGCCGCCGGCTACGCTGACATGCGTCATTTTTACACATATTTACCCATCATTTTACCCCATTATTTTTCGCATTTTGAGACCATTTATCATCATTTACATATATTTCCTATAATTAATTGCTCAAAATGGCCTATTTTACATTTTTCTATATTTTTCTGCAGGCCGGCGCGATCGAGGCGCATAAACGACAAATCTGGACTTTCGGGACTGCTCCGTACAGATGTACGTGTCGTCATGAACATGTAGGATCTTTTCGCGAAGAAATCGGACATCCAGAGGGCCAGAACAGAAGAAGTTAAATGGGGAAAGGACCTAATTGCAATATCTGAAGAGCTGGTGGACTAAATCGCAAAACAGCCGATCCCCAATCGCACAAAACCCTAGCCGTCGCCTCCGTTCTGTTTGAGCCCGGTTTCTCTCTCTCCCCTTCTCCTTCTTGCTTCCTCCCCCGGTTCTCTGCCACATCCGGCCGCCGGCGAGGCCGGGCCGACTCGCCGGCGCGCCACCAAGCTTCGCCACCCCCCTACCTCTCTCCGCCGCCTCTCTCCTCCCTTCTCAACCCCCTCTGGCCGCTCCTCCATCTCTTCCACTTCCGGCCGCTCCTCTCCGGCTAGCCACCGCGCCACCCGTGCGCCGCCACCTCTCCCTATTCTCCGGCCGCCCCTCACCTCTCGCGCCACCACCTCATCGCCACCGCGCCACCCTTCCTCTTCTTCTCCACCACCGCAGTCCCTTCACCTCTGCGCCACCCGTCTCCACCTTCCATCGCGACACACCGCACCGCCGCGCCTCCTCCAGATACGCCGGTGCGCCACCTTTCTCTACTCCGGCCGCCGCGCCTCCATCCTCCTCCCTTCTCCAAACATTTCACCATTAAGCAGTCCAACACCGACAACACCTCCAGTGTCATATTCACCCGAGTCACATGATGGGCCAGTTCGTCTTAGATCTCTTGCAGATATATATGCACATACTGAAGAGATAGCTGAGAATTATGAAGGAGTGGCAATGATGGTGCTGTCAGAAGAACCAGCAGATTTCCGAGAGTCAGCAAAAGAGAGTTGCTGGTATGAAGCAATGGAACAGGAGCTCATGTCCATTGAGAAAAACAACACATGAATTTTGACTGAGCTTCCCCCGGGACAAAAACCCATCGGTTTGAAGTTGGTATTCAAGTTGAAAAAAGACTCCGAAGGGAGAATTGTTAAACACAAAGCAAGGTTGGTAGCGAAGGGATATGTCCAGAGGCAGGGCATTGACTTTGAGGAAGTTTTCGCACCGGTTGCAAACTTGATACCATTCGAGTTATCTTGGCGCTTGCTGCAAATCAAGGCTGGGAGGTCCATCATCTAGACGTGAAGACAACATTTTTGAATGGAGAGTTAGAAGAGGAAGTCTACGTAACCCAACCGGAGGGATTTGATGTTCAAAATCAAAAGCACAAAGTGTACAAGCTGACAAAAGCTCTCTACGGTTTGCGTCAAGCTCCACGGGCTTAGAACATTCGCTTGGACAGGAGTTTGAAAGAACTCGGCTTCAGCAGATGTTCCCAGGAGCAGGCTGTCTACACAAGAAGAGAGAAAGGAGAAAAGGTCATCGTTGGAGTTTATGTAGATGACCTTATTGTGACAGGAAGTAGCCTCAATGAAGTGCAAAAGTTTAAGGAGCAAATGATGTCAGAGTTTGAGATGAGCGATTTAGGGCTCCTCTCATACTATTTGGGGATTGAAGTGGAGCAGCAAGAGAACCGACTCCTACTCAAGCAATCGGCATATGCTAAGAAAGTGCTGTCCCAATTTGGTATGGCAGATTGCAATGCAACAAAATACCCGATGGAGCCCAAGACGCAGTTGCACAAGGACCTGGAGGGGACAACAGTTGATGCCACTGAATACAGACATGTCATAGGTTGTCTCAGGTACCTGTTGAACACTCGACCAGATCTGCCATTTGCCGTAGGAGTCGCTAGCAGGTATATGGAAAGACCCACCGTCATGCATTTCAAGGTGACCAAGCAGATTCTCAGGTATCTGAAGGGTACAATCCACTTCGGACTTGTGTATGAGAAGGGAAATTGTGACGCCAGCCTCTGTGGTTACTCAGACAGTGATTTGGCTGGAGATCCTGAGGGGAGAAGGAGTACAAGTGGGATGACTTTCTACCTCAAGGGAAACTTGGTGTCCTGGAACTCGCAGAAGCAAAAAACAGTGGCTTTATCGTCTTGTGAAGCTGAGTTCATGGCAGAGACAACAGTTGCTTGCCAAGCACTGTGGTTAAGGAGTCTGATTGGAGAGCTGACAGGAACAAAACTGAAGATAGTAACTTTGTTTGTCGACAATCGTTCAGCAATTGCTCTCATGAAAAACCTTGTGTTTCACAGGCACAGTAAGCACATAGACACCAGGTTCCATTACATAAGGGAGTGTGTCGAGAGGGGACAGATCAAACTTGAAGTCATTCACACAGGAGAGCAGAAAGCAGACGCGCTGACAAAGGCACTGTCAGGCGTGAAAATGGCAGCTATGCGACAGCTGCTTGGTGTTCGAGACTTGGAACCATGTCAGGATTAGGGGGGAGCATGTGAGATGATAATCCTGACATATCGTCTGCAGAAGACGCGCGGGATTGAATCACCCGGAACCAATGAAAGGCGTGAACTTCAGTCTAAGTTAGCGTCAGTCAAACGTCTGTTTTTTCGGTTCAGTGGGTGTGTTTGGTTGCTGGAATGGGATGGTTACTTTGACCAAGCCTATCCATGTGTTTGGTTTGAGGGATGAGTTGGGATGGAATGGTCCAAAGTGGGATGAGCCTGTGCAAATTTAGAGAATATTCTTCTTAGATGCTGGACCATGTGATTCCACTTTTTTTGTGGAACCATCTCATCCCATCCCCATCCCATCCCACTCTATCCCAGTAACCAAACACACCCGCGTCGGTCGTTTCGTTCCCCGTAGAGTGCGGTCCGCACTTTTTTTCGTTGTGAGTGGATCACGGTTTAAGCGGATCCATTAGTTAGAGTCCAGTTTTGTTATGTAATTCGCTTTTGTATTGCTCTAGAGATTGATCGAGAAAATACTCTGAAAATTGCCCCACGTCTCTGCTGTCACCTGTTCTTCAGTTTCCCCTGAATGTTTCTGTAGCCCGTCTGAAAACACAGACCCGAGAGAAAATCAGTGAGGTGTGCGTGATTTCCTGGCCTGATTCCCAACAAAGGCGGTGGCGAAGGTGGACGTGCCGACCTGGATCCCCTTCGGCGTGTCCTTCGTCTTCTTCGGCGCAGCGCTGGCCGGCGTCAGCTACGGCATCGTCTCCGCCAGCTGGGACCCCGGCACTGTGGGCTCCCTGCTCGGATGGAACGAGGCTCGCCGCAACTGGCCCGTCTTTTGGGAATCGCTCCGGGGCCGCTCCCCTCCCCCCCCCCCCCCCCCCCCCCTCCTCGCCGGGGATAGGTTGGGTAGACCATGCTTAATCTCCTCATTAATGTCATGCTTATTATCTTGTATGTACTGTAAGACAGCTTGCTCGCAAAGTGGTGAGATTTTTCCTCGGTTATCAGCAGGCGTAAAATTGTCATGAATTGCCTCTTGCATGGAGTGACAAATAATAAAAATGAATTGCAGCCAAATTATCAAAGGCCACTCTATAGCGAGAAATCATCGATTTTTCCCTGTAGAATCGGTAACACCGAAGATATGTTCCGATATAGTTTTACTAGATTTCAGTAATCACTAGTGTAAATACGATTCAGTACGCCTGCTGTTCGCTTGATGCTTCGACTCGGAAATACGAACACCAGACGTCCGCGCGGCGGCGCGGGGCGGCACGTTCTTTTGTGCCTGCGATTCACCTGGATTCAGCAACATTATGCTGTGTGTGTGACTCTTCAACATGATATTAGCACATTTTTAATAGTATCATCATAGTTATCTTTTTAACTATATTAAATAAGTAAAATCCTATATAAAAGAAAAAATACGTGGGGAAAGTTAATATAATGTAAGTATGTGAGAAAAAGATAATATACTTATACAAGAGATGACTTAAACCCGTAAACCCACGTAGATGTGAGAGGGTGTAAGACAAATTTTTTTTGGTAAAAACAGTATAAAATAGTTAGAATAGTGATTTACTGTTGAAGATATTATCTTTAATAGCATCTTCAGATGAAAATAAAAACCTTAAAGGTTACTTATAAAAGACAGGCTATTGTACACGTCTTTACCGGCACCTTAACCCATGCGCCTAGGAGAAACAGTTCCCTATTCGTAGGGCACACAAGCTGACAGACACCATGCCGCCACGACCACGAGATTGTTCACTCTTTCCGAGCCGGAGCAAGCAACGTCGGAACGGCCCGCTTGCCGCGCGCATGCTGCGGTCGGCGGAAACAGCCGGGTCGAGCTGCGGGGGCAAGCTGATCGCGCGCGGGGGCGAACACGGCACGGCGCTTGCGCACTCGAGGCTTGGCACGGTGCGGACTCGGGGACGAGCCGCGCGCGGCCAGCTGGGCGGAGCAGCAGTAACTGCGGGCGTGCAAGGGCGCGCGGCGCGGCGCGGCTGGTCGTGCGGTGCGGCGCGGTGCCGGTGCGCGCGCGGCGGCGGCGGCGGCGGCGGCACGTTACGATGGTGATTCCGTGGCTGGCTTCGCGCGCTCGCGGGCTTTGTTAATGCCTGTGCCGAGACCCAACGGGCTGCGAAAGGCCTTGGATGAAAACAAATGGGTTGGTGATGGTGCGTGGGATCTGTCCACGGGTGGGTTGGGTATCCTTCCCCTCTTCCGAAATGGGCCTAGTATCAGGGCCATTGCTTTTCCCTAAAAAAAATTAGTTCAGCTGTAGTTTATACTTTTGAGTGAAAATTTTGAATTTTAGCTGTTTATGACGGATATTACGGAAAGAGATACTCACTTATGACTTTGGTTGATATAGATATTGGGCTTTTTACCGTATACTACAATTAACTTGTAGACCCTGTCTTTAAAAAATACTCCATTTAAAAGTTAGATACTATAGCAAAAGCTAAAAGCCGCTTTTAGAAGCCGTTGAATAACAGGCCCAAAGCCATTGCTTTTCTTCGAGTCCAACACATTTTTAACCTGCATTTTCAAAATAGTTTTTCGAGTGGTTTATTACATATAAATGAATTCTGTTTAAGTGGCTAAAAACTAGTGCTAGCAAGGATTCTGACGGTCAGTCAAAGGCACGTGAACTGAACTGAATCTCAACTTACTGTGCGTTGGGGACCTTGGGGGTATTGGACGTTTGCACTGGCCAACCGGCTGCTAGCTCGTCATCCGATGTGCTGCTCAGAAAACTAAACATGATTACGCCTTCAATGCCCAGATCTATGCGTAGTGTCTACGACGCCACTGTAAATCATCCTAGCTCCAGCCATTAACATCGATGGCCCAATTAAACCAGATCAAACCAAACGCACTCGAGATCCAGATCCTCCGTACGCGGCGTCGCCTCGGTCGCATTAACACTGCAACCAAAGCTAGCTTTCAATGTCTCGCGTCCCCGCTTCCTTTAAGAACAAACAAGAGATCCAAGAAAAAACAAATGTTAATTCCTCCCTTGCGTCCTCTGCCGTTGCCGTTGCCTGCCCGCCACTGAGGAAATCGCCATGAGAAATACAAATACTCCACCGAATAAACAAACGAGCATATAGCTGAAAGGATCGGATATTGGGCGAGCTCTAGTGGTGGTGGGTGCGGAGGGCCGTTTGCCTTTACATGTGGCGTTGCCACCTGCCGTGCTCCCTGCCGTCAACTGTGCGCGCGCGCGCTCCATCTGCAAGTCCCCAACTTTCTCTTGTTCCCACTGATTACTGCCTGCCTGACTTGGCCCGGGTCTCCTTTTTTTTCGCTTCGGGTTCTCCAAAGCTAAAACAAATAAGGTGATTTTCAATATCATTTATTACATTGTTTTTTAAGTCTAAAATTGTATACCTCGTTCGTATTGACATTTTTACCATCTATCATCATTTTGAAAAACACAAACAAAAATCATAAACCACATCCAGAAGTCATCAGACATAACCTAAAAGAACAGGAACTTTGTAATTTGCTGCGCATATCAGTAGGGAGGAGGTTTCTTTACCTGCTTGGCTGATAAATAGATTTGTTGTAATGCACGTACTGATGTACTGCATTTGCATGGGAGTAGGACTGTAAATGAGCCGAGCTCGAGCGAGCCTAGCCTCCCAAGCTCGAGCTGAGCTCGAGCGAGCTTGAGTTGGGGTCCGAGCTTGGAACTCGCCTCGAGCACATCTCGGCCCAAGCTCGAATAAGCTCGGTAACAATTAAAATAATAAATATACACTATTTTTCTATAATATGAAAAACTCAAGCTCGAGCTCAGCTCAAGGGAGCTCAATAACAATAAAAAAATAATTCAATATATAGCAATTTTTAACAATAGAAAAAACTCGAACTAAACTCGTTGAAACTTGTGAACTCGGGATCAAACTCGAGCTCGACTCGTTTAGAGTTCGAATCAAGCCTAGAACATGTCAAGCTCGAGCAACTCGTGAGCCTTGAGCTTTTTTACTTCCTCTGTATCCTTAATTTAGTCAAGTACTCCTCCTTTGGGTATCATCTCCGACCCAACCAAGCAACTTGGCATAAACGTAGGCAATTCAACAGATATATTTGCCTTACTGGCAATCTGAGGTGTCGCTCGGTTGGGCTGAAAAGGTGCTTACGGCTGAAATTTCACTATAACTGACTGAAATTATATTGTAACTGATAGTGACTTATTTTGCCTAACTAAATTTAAAAAATAAAAAAGAAAGAAAAGCAGGTTAGCCCATTATGTACAATGCAAACGAATACAAGAAACAAGAACCAACAAAAAAGCTTAAAAAACCAAAAAATAAAAAAATAAAATTTATAAATAGTAAAAAATAAATCAGAAATTAAAAATTCAAGCTAAAATGAGCGGGACGTTGAATGTTCCAACCAGGTGCATGCTTGAGAAGAAGACTAATGAAAAACTCGAGATTAATGTCTCATCAGGGGAAGCGTACTTGTACTATTGTTAGTACTAGCACTACCAAACGGCATCTGAGAGCAGACATGTATAACAAGCAACTAACCACCCATTCTTTTTTTTTCAGATTGATGTATATCATTCTTTTTTTAGTTTTTTTAGCTTTTTTGTCGGTTCTTTTTTCCCATATTCGTTCGTACTGTTCATGATGGGCTAAACTGTTTTTTCTATTTTTAAAAATTTTTAAATTTAATCACGCCAAATAAGTCATCATCCGCTACAGTACAATTTTAGGCAGCTACAATGCTTTTTAGCTATAAATCACTAAAAAAAAGCCATTTTGAGCACTTCTTATTCGCTTCCCTTTCCTTTTGGAAATGATTTTGCAGTAGGGTTGAAGGGAACTGTATTTTTATACGCATTTAGATGATCTGCCTCGCACGTACTTGATCCAAAAAAAACAATGTACTCGAGTATTAAAAAACTGCATGCGAGACATTCGAGAAACTCGCGCTGTTCTGATGATGATTGATCTTATCATCTTACGCTAAATTTTTTTTCCTGAACCCCTAAAAAAAGCTGGCGCCGACAAGTGCACGGCAGCGCATGTTTGTGTAAGCTCAAAGCCTGCGAGTTGCTTGAGCTCAGCTCACTAGACCCTATATAGATAGTTTTTAGTTCTTGGTTTTTAGGATGTGCTGGTTGATGTCTAAACTAGTCTTATCGAAATTCTGTGGGGTTTTGGTTGCCCTGTAATTTGGACAAAAGTGGTGATCGGTTCGGCTGAAAGCCTCGTGGCTTATGGCTGAAAACACTGTAGCTGGCTGAAAAAAGCACTGTACCTGACAGAGGCTTATTTAGCATAATTAAATTTAAAAAAAATAAAAAATAAAAAAAATATGTTAGCACATTACGTATAATACAAACAAATACGAGGAAAAAAGAACCGGCAAAAAAGCTCAACAAAAAGCCAAAAATTCAGAAAAAGACGAAACTTATGAATAGTGAAAAATAAGCCAGAAGTCAGAAGCCGAAGCCGAGTTGATCAGGGCCAAAGATACACAGAGAATTATCAAAAAGCTATAGGCTTGTTAAAAATTTGGCAACCGTTTAAACAAGTGCCAAATTGTTGGGGCTAGCCAAATTTTGGCAAAAAACATTTGGGCATACTATCTCAATCTTTCTTGCAATTAACCAACAGACACAACTAAAAGCTAAAAGCCACAACACTTTTGAATATGACCTAAGCCGAGCTCGAATAGCTTGTCGGGGCTTGGTTGTATTGAGTTGCATAGAACAACTAATTGACCAAAAAACTTAAGATGAGGAGGAAAAACGGACAATTCACTTATACTTCAACTCTCTTTCCTCTCGTGTCGATTCTCTCAGACCTAAGATGCGGAGTAGAAGTGAGCGACTCTGATACCATATTGAATTACATACATTAATCAGTTTACCTAAAAAAACTTAAATTGATGAGAAAAAACAAGCAATTCTCTTATACTTTAACAGATTCGAGCTTAAATATTGTTGCATGTTAACTCTGGCGAGATCGAACTTAAGCTTTTCTTATTATTTAAATTTAGTGTATTTTAAATTGTTGACTGTTACCAGGCTTACTCAAATTGAGTTTGAGTGTGCTCAAACTTAAATCGAGACAAACTCAAGTCTAAATCCAGACACGGACTCCAACTTAGAACCACTCAAATTTAGTAACAAGCTCGGCTCAATGTCTATTAAGCTTGAACGAGCTAGCTTGAGAGGCCATGAGACTCGAGCTTTGCTCGTTTACAACCCTAATCTCATATCCCACTGCGCAAATCCACAAACGCCAGCCGAGCTGCTGTGATACGGGCTTAATAGGTTGCCATCCATGCGGAGGCAAGTGTAGTATGTGAATGTGTGTGACAATGTGATGCGCTCGCGCCTTCAGAAACACTGGGCGATGCATGACTCCGTGAGGCCAGTCGTACACTTGAGCTTTGACCATTTGTTATGCTGTCTGCTGGTGCGTTTTATCGCAAAAAAGAGAGAGAGAAAAAACCGCTGCTGCGTTTTGCATGCATGTGAGTATATAGCGAGGCTGGTGTAACAGTACACGCAGGACGGCAGGAGTAGAATACAAGCATCTCACTTAGCTCTGTGAATGGCCACATGCATGGGTTGGGTCCACCTGTCCGATCCCTCTGTTCTGGGGACTCCTCTGCTCTGCACAGGCGCAGCCATGTGGCGATCAAAACGCTCAGAGTCGATCGCAGCATGCGCGGAACACGGATGGGTACTGTTGAGTCTGTGACAGGCCCGTATCAATCCAACTTACGGAATGCTCAACTACACAGGCCCCTAAGAGCAACTTCAGCAGGCCCCCTACTTGAGTCCTCAAATCTCATATTTGAGAGTCAGAGCAAAAAATTGAACTCCAACAGACCTCCTACTTGGCTCTCAAAAATAGGAGGCCCCCTACTCTGGCTCTCATTCTTCCGTTTTTCCCCCGCCTCGGTGAAAAATCCCCCGCCTCCCGGCTTCTGCTCGCCCCCCGCCTCCTCCGCTTCCTCGGCTCCTCCGCCTGGCGCCTCGGCTCACCTCCTCCGCCTGGCGCCTCGGCTCGCTCGCCGCCTCGCCCGTCGCCGCGCCCGACGCCTCCGCCCGGCACCTCCGCTCGCCCGACGCCTTCGCCCGGCGCTCGCTCGTCACCGCGCCCGATGCCTCTGCCCGGCGCCTCGGCTCGCCCGCCGCCTCGCTGTGGTGGTGCCGTCCGCGGACAAGTGGTGGCGCGGAGGAGGATCCGGAGGCGTGGCGGCCGGAGAAGGTGGAGAGTGGCGGCGCCGAGCGGTGGGCACGGGTGGAGGAGAGAAGGAGGCGCGGCGGCTGAGAGGAGAGGAGGAGGCGCGGGTGGAGGAGAGGAGGAGGCGCGGTGGACGAGTGGGTTGAGAATGAGTGTGGGTCCTACATGTCATTCTCAGTTGCAATGAATTTGAGGGCTTCTGCTGGAGTTCAACTCAAAAAACAGGGCTCTCAAAAGTAGGGGGAGCCCTCAAATCAAAAGTAGGGGCTCTGATTTGAGGGCTCCTGCTGGAGTTGCTCTAAAAGGTACGCCATGCTTAATTGGGCTGGATTTTAATAGCTTGTGATTCAATTTTTACTGTATCTTGTTAAAATTACACTATACCTGATAGTGATTTATTTGGTATAATTAAATTTAAAAAACTTTAAAATGAAAAAAACATAGCCCATCACGTATAATACAAACAAATACGGAAAAAAGAATAGACAAAAAGCTCAAAAAAGCAAAATGTCTCTATAGTAACTAATTTTTAAATGAAGTATTTTTTTCAAACTAGGGTCTACTAATTTATTGTAGTACATATTTTACCGACTTCATTTATATTGGCACAAACCGCACGTGAGTTTCTGTTACTATGTAATCTCCCGTACAAATAGTGCAAAAGCTACCAGCTATAACTAAAAGTTACAGCCAAAAAGAACAGACCTATAGTTTAAACAATTTCAACAATATGACGTACAAAAATGCAGGTGACATGCATGCGTTGCATGGTCCAGATGCTTACGAGTGATCAGCTCTCCGGCCATGATCGACCAGCCTACACAGCGATAGGATCCATTATCAGGCTGCATGGCAACATATCCCATGCAGTCTCACGTACTCTCTCTCTCTCTCTCTCTCTCAGTCGCCTGTCTACCCCTCATGCTTCGTCTCCATTTCCACGAGCCTCCAAACGCAAAGCATCAGTTTTTTCTCGACGTTGTGCGTGCGTCAGTGCGCGCGTCTGTGTGACGCGCGGATTAAGCCGCCGATCGATCGAGCGTCTGGCAGGTGGGGCACGATCTCTGCACGCAAGCATACAAATGGCGTACACGTACGTACGAGAGATGGTTGGGCTTTCGCTTGCATCACGGGGCTCAGGCGCGCGCTTGGCTCGGCTTGGCTTGGCTGGCAAAAAGAAAGAAAGAAAAAAGGCGAACGCGCATGGAGCACTGCGAATGCAATGCTCCGTTGGTCCCGCCCACTAAACCGTCGATTTCCCACGAGGAATCGCCTCTTTTCCTCCCCTTCTAAACCGCGTTGCTTTTGCAAAAGGCCCTCTCCCCTGTGCTTCATTTCTTGGTGTTTAAGTGAGTGGGACACGTACGTGGTGCTCCAATGCATCTTTGTGGCGTTGTGATTGGATAACCTCGTAGCCACTGACACGATGCGTTGCTACGCGCCGGCTGAATCGAATGGCATGTCGACTTACCGCCTCTTCCTCTAGGCCACCGTTACTACACACAGTGGCCATGCCAGAAATGAGGTTGAGAGTAGATTTAAACTAAGTTGACATAAAATTAGTCTTTTACTCTATACAATTTCAAATTCATATAGAAATTATAAATTGGATGGAGACAAACAATAAAAAATAGAAAAATAAAAAATAGGTACCTCGATAATAGAAAGCGCCATGAGTGCGGAGTAGCGATAAGTCACATATGTATAAAACATATCAAAATTAATGATATAATAAAAAATTATTAATGACAATAAAAATTTAGATCATATGAAATATACAAGAATTAGCTAATTTAAATCACGAGACAATAGAAACAAAACGCGATATCTTTTTCCACACTCTATCTAATGTTCTTATCATTTTCACGGTGGGGAGCTTGGCGGTGGTGGTGCCTTCGGGGCACGTGCAGGACCACATCATCACGGAGCGGCAGCGGAGGGAAAAGATCAACCAGAGGTTCATCAAGTTCTCCACCATCATCTCCGGATTCAAGAAGATTCATATATATTTCACTTTCTTTCTTCTTTTTTGTTTGATTAATTATCTCTTCTTTAATTTTATGATTTTCACTACTACTCCTCCTCTTTAATTTTATGATTTACATATATTATTTCATTTTTTCTTTCTTTGATTGATTGATTAGCTCTTCTTTAATTACATGATTTTCACTTCTTCTCCTCTTCCTCCTCATTGTCGTCTTCTTTAATTTCATACTTATTGTTAATCTCTGCATCAAGGAGAGCTAGCTTATCTTTGAATTTGTTAATCTCTCTTTTTCCCTCTATTTCTACTATGTATAAAATTGCTACTGGAGGAGGTGAAGCTAAAACGTCACTAAGCTCCCCGGCGGCTACGCCCCTGACTACACAAGATTGCGGTGATCCTTCCATACAAATCTAACCAAGCGGTAGCACTACGCTTGCTCCAATCTTTGCCCAGAGTCCTGGCCGTACCAAAATAAGCCCTTTTCATTTTAGTTTTTACTGCCTTGTATCGACATAGTAAAGCAATAACTTAGGCTCCCGCTCATTTGGACTTGGCCTTCTGGTTTTCGACTTATTTTTCACTATTTCTAAAATTCGTCCTTTTTCCGACTTTTTGGATTTTTTTGAGGTTTTTGTCTGTTCTTTTTTTGTATTCGTTCGCATTATACGTGCTGAGTTAACCCATTTTTAAATTTTTTAAATTTAATTATGCCAAATAAATCACCATCAGTTACAGTAAAAATTCAATCATAAATTACAAAAAATCAGTCTAACCAAGCACCACCATAACTTATCAGCTTTCCAGGGAGACCGTGGCACTTGGATGTAAATGACAAGTTGACATTACGTACACCCTCTGTTTCTAAATGGATGTCGTTCTAGAATCTTGCATATCCACCGTGCCGCGTTTACCAAAGATTACCCCTCTTCTTTAAATAACTTATTGTTCATTTGTTCTTTGTACGATGTGTGCTTTTCTAGTCTATGTTAGTAAAATTATATTGCAAATAACTAAAGAGGAAGGGTATAGAATGACACATATTTAAAAACAAAATGTAAAAATTAGAACGATGTCTAGGTGGTGATCAGTTAGACTTTTTTTTGGTGGCTTATGGCTGAAAGCACTGTAGCTGGCTGAAAAAACACTGTAGCTGACATAGGCTTATTTAGCATAATTAAATTTAAAAAAAATTAAAAAATATTAAAAATATGTTAGCCTATTACGTATAATACAAACAAATAGAGGAAAAAAGAACCGGCAAAAAAGCTAAAGAAAAAGCTAAAAATTCAGAAAAAGATGAAATTTATGAATAGTTAAAATAAGTCGGAAACCAGAAGCTTAAGCCGAATTGATCACCGCTACGGAGGGAGCATGTGCTAGCTGTGTGAAAGGCCAAAACACCTTCAAATCGATGTGTTAGCACTATTTTGCTTCTTTCCTTGGCTCGATTACTCGCTTTTGTAAAATAAAAGCGGTTTTGATTGCCGACGGAGCATGAGACCATTATAGCAAGCTTAGCTCCTAAGATACTTTGCGTCTTTCCGTGTTTGTCTGTCCCCAGTGCCCTGCTCGCAGTGGCATCCACCTGCCGGTCACTGCGCTGACACCGTAAAAATGGACAGTTGTGTAGTGCGGTTTATATCGACTTTTAAAAAGGTATTTTTCTATAATACCCATCATTTAAACATAGTATATCTTTTAAACTAAAATCAAAAGACTGTTCTTTGTGTCCGTGGCTTATACTTTTGACTGAAAATTTTTAATTTTAGCTGTTCGTGATAGAGATTATGGAGAGATACTTAGGTGGTGATCGGTTCGGCTGAAAAGCTCGTGGCTTATGGCTGAAAATACTGTAGTTGGCTGAAAAAAGCACTGTAGCTGACAGAGGCTTATTTAGCATAATTAAATTTAAAAAAATTTAAAAATAAAAAATATGTTAGCCCATTACGTATAATACAAACAAATACGGGAAAAAAGAACCGGCAAAAAAGCTCAACAAAAAGCCAAAAGTTCAGAAAAAGACGAAACTTATGAATAGTGAAAAATAAGTCAGAAGCCAGAAGCCAGAAGCCGAAGCCGAGTTGATCAGGGCCTTACATACGATTTTGCTTGATACAGATGATAAATTTTTATTGTATACTATAATTAATTTATGTCATACGATTCTACAAACACATTGCATGGAATTCTGAGTATAGAGGTCTATGACTACGTGCCAGCGGATACTGCCAATGACTTCCTATCATGCTAACACACAGGTGGTAAGAATAGTGTCGCTACGTGTTTGAGCAAAATCTCTACGAAAAATGGGTGTAATAAAACGGTAGAAATTACTTGCAAGAAATCATGTTTACAGTAGGTAGTAAAAGTATGTGTCGAGGCGTGACAACCGGGAAGTGAACTTTTTATAACAGGGTAGGTGGTACGGCATGTGACGGAGAGACGACCCACTGTCAGAATTAACCACCCACTGTCAGAAATCACCACACACAATAAAAAATTTCTCCACAGCGAGGGGAGGGAGACTGGAGAGGGAGGCCACCATGATGAGCGGCCCCCTTTGTACTGTTCCTACTTCCCCACTCCCCACTGCCCCCACACACGCACAACAGTCTCTTTCCATACTCCATCTTCTCTCTCTAGCCCCTCCAGAGTTAAGAGAGGGAGAGAGCGCCATTATAATAACGCCATAGGACAAAAGCTCCACTGGAGCTGCTACACCCCCACTGTCACTCCCCCCAAGAACCTAGCCAAAGAATCCTAGAATCCAAGAAAGGCACCAACAAAAACAGGGGGAGGAGGAGTAGGGGGTGGTGGAGGGGAAGGCCTGTGAAGACCACGCACACACATTCGCTAGCTCACCTGTCTGCGTGTGTGTGCCTGCGCGGTCTTCTTCTTCTACCACCTTCTTGGAGTGGAGGGTGATGGGGCCGCGGTGGCCGGCTGCCCTGCTGGGCTGGGCGGTGGTGGTGGCCGTGTTGGCGGCCGCCGTGGAGTGCGCGGTGACGTACGACAAGAGAGCCGTGCTGATCAACGGGCAGAGGAGGATTCTCTTCTCCGGATCCATACATTACCCCAGGAGCACCCCTGATGTAACTGCATTATTCAAAAATGTCTTCTCCCCCCCCCTTACTGGGGAGTTTCTTTGGGTGTTTATTGGTGTGGTTGGCGGTTTCTTGGTGGAGATGCTTCTTACTTATTGTACGTTTTTCTTTCGGAGTCAGTTTTCTTGACATTTCTTTTTTTCTGAAAAAAAGAAGAGTTCATGGTATTTTCTTGAAATGCTGTTATTTTGTTTGTTCTTTTCCTGTAACCATTTTTTGGATTTTTGTTGCACTGCACTGGGGATGTACTGGTGTTTTAAGCTAAAGATGTTTTGGCAAAAAAAATGTTATTTAGGTTTCCTGTCATATCTCGTCCAATCTTTTGGTGTTGTACTGATTGTCTCTTGGGTGCTTTTTCATCAGATGTGGGAAGGGCTCATTCAGAAGGCCAAAGATGGAGGCTTGGATGTGATCCAGACATATGTGTTCTGGAATGGGCATGAACCAACTCCTGGAAATGTATTAAATTTACACTCAGCTCTTCTTTGTTTACCCCATTCTTAACTGTTACGGCATATAGGAATTTCAACAGTATTTTCTCGCTTCGTGCAGTACAATTTTGAAGAGAGGTACGATTTGGTCAGGTTCATTAAGACCGTCCAAAAGGCTGGGCTGTTTGTACATCTCCGCGTCGGTCCCTACATTTGTGGGGAGTGGAATTTTGGGTATTCCTCACTACCTAAAATCACCATAGTAAAAATGGACTAGTATTATTTACTCATCTTTTACTATTTCCAGTTTAGTGTACGTATGTGTTTTACTATGTTTTACGTTTACCACTTAACTTGTGTTGCCATGCAATTTTTGTAGTGGCTTTCCAGTTTGGTTGAAGTATGTACCAGGCATCAGCTTCAGGACAGACAACGAACCTTTCAAGGTTTGTGGAAGTCTACAACATTTCTTGATCTTATTAGAGATGCAGTTTTTTAATTAATGTTTGTGACATTGCCTTTTGCTTTGCAGATGGCAATGCAGGGTTTCACCGAGAAAATTGTGGAGATGATGAAGAGTGAAGAGCTCTTTGCTTCCCAAGGTGGCCCTATTATCCTCTCCCAGGCAAGTATAAACATTGTCTTCACGTTGGATGCAAATGTTTTACACGATATGGTTGTATACTGCGTATGAGATAATGCCCAACATGGTAAAATTCTTCAAGAAATTGTTCTTTCATGACATGTTAGACTATTCATTTCTTTCTTGCAAGTGCTCTGCTAATTTTTGTTTTTTACTCCTGATACAAATCTGAAACTAGCAAACTAGCATTAGTTGGATAGTAATATCTAGCTAGATTAAGGCACAATGATAAAGATTTGTTAATACAATTTCATCATAATCTGCACAACTGCACATTTTTCCCGGTTGCTCATGGTGTTGGCTGTTTTTATTTGGAGTGCAGATTGAGAATGAGTATGGGCCAGAAGGAAAAGAGTTTGGGGCCGCTGGCCAGTCGTATATCAACTGGGCTGCTAAGATGGCCGTGGGATTGGACACCGGTGTGCCGTGGGTGATGTGCAAGGAGGATGACGCACCAGATCCAGTGGTATGATAATCTTGTCCCACATCGACTTATTTATGGTCATTGGGTGCCATGTGGCAAACTGATGGTTATTTTGCCTCTTATATTCTCATAGAATATTAAATTTTCGGCTGAATATGTTCGTTTGGTTAGTTGTATTAACTTGTAACTGTTAAGGAGATAGAGTTGTATTAGGATATAGAGTTTGTATTCTATTCCATATATGCCTTATCTCTATATGGCATATCTTTTTGTACTCTCCTATATATATGGCCTTTTGGGTCTCATATCAATACACACAATATTCATAACATGGTATCAGAGCTTAGGTTAAAAACTCTAACTTAGATCTTCTTCGGCTTGTCTTCCGCATCTGCTGCCCCCGGGAGGATCGATCTACGCTCCCGGGGGCGGCCACCTCGTTGGGTTGCCGCTGCCTCCTCGTCTCTGGCCACCGCCGCCCTCCTCGGGCGTCGGAGACCTGAGGACGCCGCGCCATCGCTAGATCTCTGCTCCCGGGGGCGCCGCCGCCGGCCCTGCTCACCCGGACTGAAGCTGCCGACGCTCGGCTCTAGTCGCTGTCATCTCCGGTGCCTTCGACGCCACCTCGGATTCTCGACGACGGTCGCCGCCGCCGCCCGTCCTTGGGTCGCCGTCTCCCCGGATCGGAAGCCCCACCGCCTGGATCCGGCCTTCTCCGGGCCGGATACGGCGTCCGAGGCCGCCGAGCCGTCATCCGCGCCGAGATCGGATCTGGCCTCGCCCCGCCTGGATCCTCGCCGCCGCCACCCGCCGACGACTCGCAGTGCCCGCCTCCACCAGATCCGGCTCGCCTTCGACCAGCTCTGGTCTGGCCCGCGCCGGATCCGGCCGCCTCTGGCTGGATCCGACGCTCTCCGCACCGACGCCATGCCTCTTCGCCGCCGGCTCTATTGGACCGTCCGCCTCGGCGTTGCCGTCTTTGTGCCTCCAGGTCGTCTCCCGGCCGCCGTGCCCGTGCCTCCGCGCCCGCGCCGCCGTTCTTCTGGCGCGAGATGGGAGGAAGAGGGAATGCGGGAGAGATGAGTGAGGCATGCGCGAGTGAGGAGTGTGGAGAGAGAGAGAAGAAGGGTTTTAAGGGAGTGGGGTGTGCTGATTTCTTTAGTCAGTGTTTAGTTATTTTTCGTGAGTCTTCCGTTGCGTCCATCCATGTCCGTAGTTTTTTATTTGTTCGTTCAAGCCGTGCGAGTCCACAAATTTATTGTCGGTCATAGAAGTGTAGGAATTTTCTTTTGCATGGCAGCAGCCGCCGCTCTATTCTCTGAGTCGCGTGCAGATCGTAGAAGTCGTTATGATGCCGCCGCTTCTCTTTAAGCCGCCGCCCCGAGTTTCTAAAGCCGCCGCGCTTCTTTTGCACTGCGCCTCCGTTGCGCTTCTTGTGCATTGCGCCGCCGCCATCTCGGGCTTCGATCTGCGCCGTCATGCTTCTATCTATTCCTCTTCGGCTTGATTTGACAGTTTATTCATAGGCTGCACGCAACGACGACATCATCAAGACTCGGACTTCAGATTTTTTTTTGTTTTCGTGTTAACTCCTTTTTCAAATGCAATGCTATTGCATACGCCTTGCATTTGAGGGGGGTGTTAAGGAGATAGAGTTGTATTAGGATATAGAGTTTGTATTCTATTCCATATATGCCTTATCTCTATATGGCATATCTTTTTGTACTCTCCTATATATATAGCCCTTTAGGTCTCATATCAATACACACAATATTCATAACAGTAACAAGGCTTCAAATTACATTGGTGCATATTTCTGTGGGTTCGGTGCAGGTTATAACCATAAGGGGAAAGTTTAGTGTTCTAGGCTTCTAGCATATTTCGTTCCTGCTTGTATGCAGAATATAATACAGTTGTTTTATAACGAAAATCATCAATCAATGCCAATGATATTAATTTTGATTGTGTTAAATGACTACCATGGCATGTGCTATATCTCATCTCTTTTGTAGAGCAAATTGCTGAATACATTTAACTTTTGTTCTTTGAACAGATAAATGCATGCAATGGTTTCTACTGTGATGCATTTTCTCCTAACAAGCCTTACAAGCCTATGATGTGGACTGAAGCTTGGAGTGGTTGGTAAGTTTTTTTTTGGGTAGAGAAGATCCAATTTCTTGTCAAAATACTGCAGCTACAATTTTCATTGATGTGGTTCACATATTTGTCATTCGGATTCTGTTGATTCTTAGTGGTTGTCAGTACATTTTCATTAATATGCAAAATAATTCAGGTTTACTGAATTTGGTGGGACCATCCGTCAACGACCAGTTGAAGATCTTGCATTTGGTGTTGCTCGCTTCGTTCAAAAGGGTGGTTCTTTTATCAACTACTACATGGTATGACAGAAAAAATACGTATATGCATATCAATTAGTTGTCTCAAATGGTTCCTAAGGGGAGATATTCATGGTTGGTGGTTTATTGGTTTTTCTCAACAAAGTACCATGGAGGAACAAATTTTGGGCGCACCGCTGGAGGTCCCTTCATCACCACGAGCTATGACTATGATGCCCCACTTGATGAATATGGTAATTTTAGAAGGAAAAATTAGCATATTTTTGTATAGAGCACGATCTATAAGTGCTTTTATCAGTATAATCCACTTGTCACTATTTGTCTATATTTTAAACATTATAGTGACTTTTCAGACATAAAGATTGGATTTATTTTATCAAGTGGGTTGCATCATTATTAACTATGCTGTTACTATTCAGGACTTGTAAGGGAACCAAAGTACGGACATCTTAAAGAACTCCACAGAGCTGTTAAGTTATGTGAGCAGCCTTTGGTTTCTGTTGATCCAGCTGTGACATCCCTTGGAAGCATGCAAGAGGTTTGTCTTGATTGCCCCTTTTCCTCAATGAAGCATATATCATATATGGCTTGATGTGTCATTTACATATAGTACCTATACTTCAGGCCCATGTCTTCCGATCTCCATCTGGTTGTGCAGCTTTCCTTGCGAACTACAATTCAAACTCTTATGCTAAAGTTGTCTTCAACAATGAGCATTACAGCCTTCCACCGTGGTCAATCAGCATCCTTCCTGATTGCAAAAATGTTGTTTTTAACACTGCAACGGTAAGTTTGACTTGTGCTTATCTCAGTATGGCATGATGTCACTCTCTGGTCTTTTTTATCCACTATATGATGAGTTTGCTTAGCTGGTTCAAACTGTTACCATCTCTACAGGTTGGCGTTCAAACATCTCAGATGCAAATGTGGGCGGATGGGGCCTCTTCAATGATGTGGGAGAGGTATGATGAGGAGGTTGATTCACTGGCAGCCGCACCGCCGCTCACCACAACTGGTCTACTTGAGCAGCTTAATGTCACGAGAGACACCAGTGATTATCTCTGGTACATCACCAGGTAATGCTGCCTCAATAAGTTGCAGATCTCTAAATCTCAATGTGCACAAAGTTTATTTATCTGGGATATGAGGTCCCTTTTCTTTGTAAAACTTTGCTTCGATTTTCTGTTTATGAAAGATCGAACAACGCTGTCCTTCACGCTGAATCTCAATATGCATAAAAGTAATCATTATATCTGAAAAGCTGTTATTACCTTTTACAGTGTGGATGTAAACCCATCTGAAAAGTTCCTGCAAGGTGGCAAACCTCTGTCTCTCACCGTGCAGTCTGCTGGCCATGCGTTGCATATCTTTATCAACGGACAGCTCCAAGGTTTTCTACTCGAAAAGGCTCTCCTGTTTATACAAAACTAGCATATTTATCCGCGTAGTTGCGTGGCTAGATATTATGATATAATTGTCTTTGATATACAATTCTACTTACTATAATTGAAATACAATTGTATTTGTTATATAACGCTTAATCTATATATGATTAATCTGCACCGATACAATCTAGCCCCACCAAAATAAGTAGTGGAGATCCTTCTTGTTTTCTTTCGATTAATATGAGAATTTCTAGGGTTTTTTTAGAATTATCATGAGTTTTCTTGTCCTCAAAACGAAGGAGATGCCTTGAATATCACCGGTTATTTTTATTAATATAGACTAGTGTTGTGGAAACTGAGTAGTGAACAAAATAATTTTACTTCTGTTTTAGGTTCTGCTTATGGAACCAGGGAAGATCGGAGAATCTCATATAATGGCAATGCTAACCTTCGTGCCGGTACTAACAAAATTGCACTGCTGAGTGTTGCTTGTGGACTGCCGGTTCGTCCTCTCAATGTTGCTTGAATTTACATAGGCTTACAGCTAATAATCTAGTGCATGACTGATTACTCTTCTCCTACCATATAGAATGTCGGAGTGCATTATGAGACATGGAATACTGGTGTTGTCGGTCCTGTTGTGCTTCATGGGTTGGACGAAGGTTCGCGAGATCTGACGTGGCAGACTTGGTCCTATCAGGTATATTCAGCATCCAGTAACTTCTATGTTGATGAATTAATATTAAAGTAAGAGAGAACGTAAATGTACCTTTATGCTAGGTTGGCCTGAAAGGTGAACAGATGAATCTGAACTCCTTAGAAGGCTCGGGCTCGGTTGAATGGATGCAGGGCTCATTGTTAGCACAAAACCAACAGCCATTGGCATGGTATAGGGTATGAAAAATTAATCTTGCCATAACCATTTAGCTGATTACTATATTTCGAAGCCCAATCTTACTACAGTTCGTTTTCATAGGCTTACTTTGATGCTTCCAGTGGTGATGAGCCACTGGCTCTGGATATGGGTAGCATGGGTAAGGGCCAAATATGGATAAATGGACAAAGCATTGGACGATACTGGACAGCATATGCAAATGGTGACTGCAAAGCTTGCAGTTACACTGGGACATTCCGGGCACCCAAGTGTCAAGCAGGTTGCGGTCAGCCCACACAGCGTTGGTAAGAAGCATTTGCAAATACATTTGAATTTCATGACTACCATCTCTTGCCTTCTCTTTTGTAGTATTCGAAATCATACTGTAATGCCTGATAGCTGTCTTCTTTTTTCTTCTCCATTAAAATTGGAGCATTCAATTTCATTCTTTTTTGTGGTTCTATGCTCTTGTTAGTGAAACATTGGCAACTAAAAGGTTCAAACTGTTATATGCAGGTATCATGTGCCAAGATCCTGGCTGCAACCAACTAGAAATCTATTAGTAGTTTTTGAGGAACTTGGTGGGGATTCTTCGAAGATTGCCCTTGTGAAGAGGTCAGTCTCAAGTGTCTGTGCTGATGTATCCGAGTATCATCCAAATATCAAGAACTGGCAGATTGAGAGCTACGGGGAGCCTGAGTTCCACAGGCCAAAGGTGCATTTAAGATGTGCACCTGGGCAGTCCATTTCTGCTATCAAATTTGCAAGCTTTGGGACACCTCTGGGGACTTGCGGAAATTTCCAGCAAGGGGATTGCCATTCAGCTAACTCACACACTGTTCTTGAGAAGGTTGGTTTATCGTTTTGGTCATTTCAGACTACTTGAACCGTACACTGTGCCCTGTTTGGAACACAGGAATTTCACAGGATTTTGCAGGAAACAGTATAATTCCTGCTCACTGATTTTTATTGTGTTCATTTGAACAGAAATGCATTGGGCAACAAAGATGCGTCGTCACCATCTCCCCAAACAGCTTTGGTGGAGATCCCTGCCCAAATGTGATGAAAAAGGTGGCAGTTGAGGCGATATGTTCTCCCGGTGAATAGGCAGCTTCTTTGACCAGAGTAATTTAAATATGGCGTCAAAACGGTGGCCTTGTGTTGTGCTTGATCAAGCACAGAGAAAGTGATGCAGAGGAGAGTTCAATTGTTAGTGTTTAGACTTCAAGTAGACGTGTCTGGAGGATTAGAAGGTCATTTCTAGCATTCGTTCGTCAGATTTCAGATTAGGATTCGTATTCTACCGCATCTCCATGAATTGTTCAAAGTGACCAATTGCTAATTGAAGTTGGTCCTGGAATGGAGTGTAGGGAGAGTAAAGGCAAAAGACTGATGCATTCTTTTGCTTGTGTTAGTGTGCGTGTTGTCTCATCTTTCTTGAAAGGAAGAAAGATGCAGGTGAATTGTGCATGTACGGATGTACCTTCTGTTGGATTACTGGTGATCTGAGGATCCGTTTAATTGTGCAATGAGCATGAATATGCCGCTGATCGCTTGCAACTGAGTTATTTTCTCAGGGTGAAACAAAAAAAAAGGTTCCCAACTTATCTTATGTTCTGATAAACCATATGATTTGTGTGCTGAATCCTGAAGGAGATTTATGCCATGTACTGATAAAGCACTGTAAAATGGCTTCATCGGTGAAAAGGCAGGAACATGGTCACTGTTTTATTTTATTCAAACTAGTTTCATGTCTGAAGAAATGTGAATGATGTTACAGACAGCATTGGATACTTTGCCACAAATTCAGCCACCAATCTCGCAGAAATCGGTGCCAGACAGCTTCACGTTTGACGAAACATTAGCCTGAATGGCATAACATAGAACCTGCTCCTACCGGACCTAATGATCACGGGAATTGTTGACACTGGAGGGCAGGCATGTAGGCATGCAGCAATAGCTCCAACAGTAGAAAGACAAAGCAATAATTACGCATTCCCATATATGAACATTCCCGCCCCGTTGCACAGCACGTATGATTATGCTGAGGAATTAGCAGAAAGATCAAAACGACGAGGCAAAGAAACAGGCGTGCGTCAAGAGCTGCGTGCGGTATAAGTGCACCTCACCTCGCAGCTATCATAATCATCCAGATCCAGCGAGGTAGTGTCAACTCCAACGTCATGAACTAGACAGAGGCAAGCAAAATATGCTCACCGAAGCGACCAAACACCATCATCTGCTGAATGTTCCAAGTGCTGGTTTGGCATCTACACAAGAACAGGTATAAAATGCAAGGGGAAAGATTGCAGTACAGTGACGCACCAAGCTCTACCCCGAAGTCTAATAAACGCGAAACTGGCGATGACAAGCATCCTGACAGAAGGCTGGCCGGCGTAGGGTGCGTCCTTTTTTGTGCTGCAAATCTGCAGTGCAGATGCAATAATAGAACGAGTGTCTTTTTGACGATGTGCTCCCTCCGCTCTCGTTGGTTGCTTGGGCGTCGTGGCCAGACCGGGATGCATGCGATCACAGTTACCAACGCCCATGCCGTCTGCTCTCCGGACGGGAATCCTATCCCAGAGAAGCGGCCACGCGCAGGCGCACATTTTGTACGCTCGTCTTCTTCTCGAAGCGTGAGTGGGCCTTTGTCTGATGCCATTGTTTAGTTGGAGATATACGTCTGGCTTATTTACATTTAAATTTTTAGTTTCTGATTTTTAAGTTTTTTTAGCTTTTTGCCGGTTCTTTTTTATTCATTTGCATTGTCTGTGATGAGTTAACCTATTTTTTAATTTAATTATACTAAATAAGCTACGATCAACTGTAGTACAATTTCAGTCAGTTACAGTCAATTTCTACCTTGTCATTCCTACAGATGTGCAGCTCCACTGTGTACTCTGCTTCCTGCGCATTTGCAAATTTGGGAGCTGGTGTTACCGTGTCAGATAGACCATGTCACTATTTCTTCATCTTGTTCTTTGTTTTTTCTTTAAGAGAGAGAGAGTGAGGAGTGTCGCTGTTCATGCCTTCATGAATAATCCGGCCCGTGCCTGCTGTGGCCCGTTTTGCCGTTCTTGGTTTGGTTTGGTCGCTGGGTCCAATTTTTGCAGCGCGTGCTGGGCCGGACTTGGACTTGATTTGGTTTTGATGGACTCTGCCCATAAGAGTTCGAGTTCCGTTTTAAATTGTGTGTATCTTTTGTATCCTCCCTTGAAAAAAAAAAGATTTTTTTTGTACCCATATGCATATGCAGCGGAAAAGGTAGGAATTTCGCTGAAAACCGTTCAATTCTCAGGGGAATTTGGAGAAAGAAAATCGCGCGTTTCGTGCGAGAGCTCGTCAGTGACCTCGCCATGACGCAGCTTGCGATTCGTGCATGCGCAGCGAAAAAGTGTAGACAAGTGACGCTAGCGTGCAAGCAGTTTGCAGGGAGAAGCAACAATAGCCAGCGGCAACCACGGGACGGGACGCCCGCTGCACCATGCACCGAGCTTGCGGCGCTGCCGTTTCCCCACCCGGCCACGCGCGGCTTCTGCCCCCGCCGCGCGGCGCGGCCTGTGTGTGTGCGCGTCCCTCGCGGCCGCTCCTCCGCCCTCCTTAAACCCGTAGCGCGCTGGCTCACGTGATGACGACGGGAACGCGGCCGACCCAGACAAGAGAGCGACAGCGGCGGATCTTCAGGTCTCTTCTTTAACGGTTTTCAAAAAACGGTTTTTGATTTTTGCTATAGTATTTAACTTTTAAACGGTGTATTTTCTCAAGACGAGGTCTACAAGTTAATTATGGTATACGTTAAAAGTCCAACATCTGTATCAACCAAAATCGCAAGCGGGTATCTTTCTTCGTAATCTCGGTCGTAAGCAGCTAAAATTAAAAAAATTCAGTCAAAAGCCATAAACCGCAGCTATATCAAACAGGCCCTGCATGTATTGGCCGGGGTCAAGCGACCCCGTTGTCTTTCAGCTTTGTCTATATAATATTATAAGCATATATATATATATATAACTTCTTATTATAAATTACCAAGTTAGTATTATAACTTCATAATAATCTCGATGTCCCTTTTTTCCAAGATCCGCGCCTGAGAGGCGACCTAGGCCGGCGAACGAAGCCGGCGCTCATCGGGGCTCGGCCCTTCCGTCCGCTCGGCATCGATCCACCACTCCCTCTCGGACCGGCCCTGGCAAACGAACGCCCGCCCGGCTCGAATTTACGGGAGCAAAAGACCTCGTCTGGTCCAAAATGGGCCCAGGCCCACGGGGCCGGCGCTCTTGCCGTCGGCCCATCCCAACCGCACGTTGCCAAAAACCACCGCAACCCGCACATGCATGTGTTGTAGCCCCCGGTTCCACGGCCCGGCACTGGGCCCTATCCCGTGCACCGCACCGCACCGTGTCCGCACGCACCCAGAAAGGTCGGGCCCTGCCGAAGCTCGTACGGTCATCTTTTGTGTCACCACGCCGACCGTACGCCACCGTCCCGCTCCGAGTTTTAACTTCTGTTGGAAAATAGAAGTTAAAACGAATATTTGGTTTTCGAAACGATTTTACTATTTCTCTTGCTTCCGTCTCATTTTAGAAATAAAGTATAAGATTATAGACACATCACGTATTTCACTTCTCTCACTCCTATTTTATATACGCATCTTCTCACTTTTTTCACCGCTCATTTCTTCTTCTTCTAAAAACTTATAACTCTTTATAACAACTGTTATTTATTATCGATCAAAAATCAACAAGGATGCCCCTTTAGCGTCGTCTCTATTAGGAAAGTTCGACTTGGGCTTGAAGCCTTGGTCCATGATGATCACCTCACCACTAGACTATAAATAGAGAATACTATTGGCTATTCTGTATACAAAAGAGAAAGAGAAAACAATAAAAGAAAGGTAAGGAGTTTATTTTATCTCTGTGTTTCAATCTACTATTTGTATTTTCTATGATTAATTTGTCTTTTACATAACAGAAGAATCCATTAGATTGCTCGTTAGCGACGGACCCTCAACAGTCTCAACGCCCACACATGGACTGTCCTTGCACCTGTCCCCGCCCCGCTCGCTCGCATGTGTCCGGATCCATCGCCCACGAGCAGCTGCACGTAGTGCGCCTGAAGCGAGGATAGATGGATACGGAGCAAAGCAATTATTGGTGACCAGTGCAGTGCATGCTTCCATCCATGCCATGCTTTACAGAAACTGTAGACGGATTCTAAGGCGTGGTGCGCGTACTTGCTGCTCCTGCTGATTGGTTGCTTTGAAGCCCATGCGCTGTTCCTTTCGAAGAGCGATCGATCGGCAAGCGCCTGCTGTTTATTTCCCCTGTGAGGAAATAGGAATTCAGTCAGGGCGAAGGAAGAAGAGGAAGGGGGATGCCTCGGCGTGCGTGCACTGTTCATCCGGCGCGGCGACGGCGGACGCGTGTTTTGCTGCCGGGAGCGCGAGAGATCTTCCGGAGCTCCATCGGCAGGCAGAACGCGATGCGTGCCGACGCTTTGTGGAAAGCACGAAATCTTGATAGAAAGCGCGGAGGAAAACGGGGAAAAGGTGGGGACGATGCTGGATGCCGGAAGGAAAAGAGAGGCTGGATAGATACTATCGTTTCTCTCTCTCTCTCTCTCGGCCTCCTTTCCTCTGTCTACGTTTGCTTCTCAGCAAAAAGCTACAACCCTACAACGGGTTGGCTGCAGGCTGCAGCTTACAGCTTTTAACTGCAGTTTGTGATTTTTAAGCTGTTCGTACAAGAGATTACAGAGTAACAAAAATTTATATACGATTTTTGCAAATATAAGTGAAATCGGTACAGTATGTACTACAATTAACTATATATTTTAAAAAATACTCTGTTTAAAAATTAGTTATTGTAGAAAAGTCAAAAATCAGTTTTTAGAAGCTGTGAAAAAACAGGGGCAACAATCTTTCGCGGCTTTTGCACGCCGTGTAGTGTACGTGTAGTTCTCTCACGTAGCCGTAGTCCATAGGCACAGAAAGGAAGGTGGTGGTTGATCTGGAGCGCAGGGCCAGTTCCAAGTAAGAATGTGACAAACATATGTATGAGCCGTTAGTTGAAATAAATTAACTTATGATTTATTTTATATTGTAATTAATTGTAACTTATTTTGTATAATTAAATTTAAAAAATTAAAAATAGATAAGTCTATCACGGATAATATAAATGAATACGAAAAAAAAGCAAAACAAAACCCTAAAAAAAGCCTAAAACAGAAAAAAATAAAATTGAGAAATAGTGAACTAAAGCAAAAGCTTAAGGTAAAAAAGATCACGCAGCGAAAATATCTTGTTGTCAAAAAACTTACTTTATTTTCGCACTTCTCTCTGCTCACTAGTCACTATACCGCTACACGTCTGCTCATGTCTTCATCGCTTGGACAGTTATACTCGAGTACTGAGGGTGCCTTTGGTTGAGTTTTTGGGAGCTGCTTTTGCTTCCAAAAAGCCAAAAGCCAACCAAACAGGTGGAACCAGAAGCTACTTTTTCAGAAAGCAGCTACTTTTGGGTAGTACAATTTTGAAAGCACCTTGGACCCTACTTTTGGCTTTTGGCTTTCTACTTTTTGAAATAGTGAAAATAGAGAGCTGTTTCACAGTTGTTTCAAGGAAAATAGAGATAGGAGGTAAGTTTTATACTTGTTTGAACCAAACAGCTTACAGCTTTTCCACAGCCCACAACCTACAGCAGCTTTTCCATAGCTCATAACTCACAGCAGCTTTTTCAGAAGCCACAGCTCAACCAAACACACTCTGAGAGCACTGTGGAAGTGCAAGCCTGCATGAGAAACAGTTCGCTTACACAGGAGCTAACCGTACCCGTACTTACAGAACTGAAACGGTGGCTAGTAAAGTTCAAGTGAGCAAAATACCCCAGTTGTGTTGCTACTTTGTGGCAGGATCGATTATACCTTCCTGCCATATATATGGTCAGTGTTTATCTGCTTATTTTACCATCTAAAAAACAGTCAGAATTTCTGCAGCCCATGAATACAATCATTGGCAGCTGACGAACGATGATCCGTAGATACGACAGTGGCTGAAACTCGGTTGGCCCCTTCAGCATCTTACAACTGCAAGCTGCTTCGAAACAGGTCAGAAAAAGATGACAAGAAAAACAATGCAACTAGAAGCTGAGGTGATGGCATTATGGCAAATCTTGACAGGCTACGTAGGGCTTGATCATCAGCTTATGGCATTATCCGCGAGCGCTTCACGTGACTTGAGAAGAAAAATTCTGCTTTATCCTCATTTGGTAGAGAACCATTTCCGAACGCGATAGAGGACAAATTTTCTTGCTCGTCACTCTGCACCACATGACACATATTAGTTTTTGCTAAAAGCTTTTGATTACGGCTAATAAACAATAGTGGTTAATAAATAGTACTAACTGATACAAGCGACAGATAAATAACATTTATTAATAAATAATAGTGTATTATGTAAAAAAATAGTGCAATAAAAGATGCTGCAATATTCAAACCGTCGTATGGCTTTCATAACTGTAATATAATAAAAAAATATGAAGTCCAATTCTTGTCGCTATCATGATTTTTTTTCTCGTTCTTAATCGATTCCGTCCGCCACTAATTATTAGCTAAAAAGAGGTACCTGCTCCTTGTTATCCCCTCTAGGCTTAGTACTATCGAGCTAGTTGCATTGCAATTACACTCATTTGCCTAAGAACATTAATTAAACTTTTGTCCGACTCAATGTCCGTCTTGCGTGAAGTGGCCACTTGTTCTTCGGATATCTCCTTGCTTCCTTTCCTATCTTTTCGTTCGATATGACAGTTTCGTGTTTGCGCCTATGAGTGGTCACACTCTTGTCAATGGTCCAGAATAGCCTGTCTTCTATGGACTGGTCTTGAACAATTTCTGAAAGCACCGGGAGTTTCTTCTCTATTATCCTACACCATTTCTCCAAATCATTAGTGAGAGACCACATAAAAGGTCTACAATATATTTATAATGAATAATTAATATTGCAGATGAGGTAAATTTGATTTTTTCAATAATTTCATAAATTTTAGATTTGTTGTCGGTTTTCCCGACCGGACCAGTCAGTGTGATCAGTTGGATCGTTAGGGGGAGCAGTTGGACTGGCCTATGAACGGTGGTCTAATCGGGAGTCCAATGTGATCGGATATTGGTAGCGGTCCGGTCGTTGGGGCGGTATGACCGATTTCTAATTGGCAGTTGCCTTTATGCAGAGAGTGTGTTTTGGAGTTGGGATTGTGTGGTCGAACTAGCCATGGTTGGCCATCGGATCGGGGTGAGTTGGCCAGTGTGAACGGTATTGAAAACATGGTCACTCTAGGTGGGCTGTTAGACTAACCATTGGCTGGTAGTTTGACTGGGGCGATTCGACCAACCTGAGGAGAGTAGTTAGGTCGGAGGCTGTGGCCAGTAAACATGTTAAGTGAGCTGAGTTAGTTTGGAGTTGGTTCATGATTTGGGAGCTACGAAGATTTGTGTTGCATTGTATGATACATATTTTTTGACTAACGTGAGTTAAGTGCATGGAACTTGTGCATATGATTGTTTGGTCTTTGGACGTGTAGGTAGTTTTTGACTAACGTGAATTAAGTGCATGGAACTTCTGCATATGATTGTTTAGTCTTTGGATGTGCAGGTGGTTTGGAGGACGTAGCGGTCGACGGTAATGGACTGGGACTAGACAGAGGAGCTGAGATCCGGTCTTTATTCTCTTAATTTTCTCTTTATTAATACGAGTAAGTTCTCCGACCACTTTGGTTTTCTCTTCAATCTTAGTGTGATACTTACTCAACTCAGCCTCTTTTCTGTTAAAAGAAAAGTGTTAAAGGAATACAACACATATATCCAAATAGGTAGTCTAAAGTTCAGGACTTACTGTCTATTTTTTTCCTACAAAGCTTTGGATGCAGAGTTGGCCTTCAAGAGGTTTATTGATAATGTACAATTATCCATCTTTAGCCTTTGTGAATTGGCCTTCTCGTTCTCAAGTGCAGCAGCCAATAATTCCGTGTCAAGCTTAGACCTGTAAGGGTTAAAAGCAGACATGAAACGCTGGACGTGTGATCAAGATAGAATTCAACTATATGAATCAGTAACTTACAATGTCACTACTTTCTTAGAGAGCTCGACATTCTCTTATCGTAGGAGCATGAACTGTCTGTGGTACTCAACCACAGTTGCCATGTCTTCCAATGTTCTTTAGATAAAAAAGGACAGTGAGAAACAAGAAAAGATCAGGTATGAACGTTCAAGTTCTCGATACCTACATTCATACTCCTACGAGCAAAACTTCCGAGCAACCGCCCAGAAGTCTTTGATAAAAAAGGACATGAAATCTTTGAGTTGGTTGAGCTCTTCAACCTTGTTCTACCACACCTTCTCAAGACGTTTGTCATCGAAGATGTACCCTTTATTTGAAAGATCTTTGGGGTGTGGAACTTGAGCTCGATTAGAAGAAGATCCCGTTATAAAGGGAGAGTTAAAAAATGAAGAGAAGAAGTTAGGTTGTTCTTCCTCTTGTTCTTCTCCGACACTACCTTTTTGAAAGCGAAGAGGGACATCCTCGAAGATCTCCTCTTCAACATGATGGTCGGCAGGATCTTCGACCCCTTTATCAGCTTCGGTAGCAGCCCCAATTGTTGCTATGGTCATATGTTTGACCACCATATCCACCATCTTTTCGGCCACGGGCAGATCCGTAGGGATCTTCTCGATAGAAGCATCCTTGGATAGTGGAGAGGTCAAGCTAGAATCACAAAAAAAAAAAAAAAAGAATCAGCATATGAGAAGACATAAAGGTAAAATGTAGTATTTCTACTTGTATTCTCATACCTTAGTGTCATTGCCTTCAGTGTGAATTTACAAGGAACCCTTCGAGAGAGCGGTTTCTTCGACTTCTTTTCTGCAACCACGAATGGTCGTGGGGAAATGAGAACCTCTTCGATAATGCCTGGTTGAGAGTCTCGAACTCCTTCGACCACGTTTGATCGAAGGTTTGGAGCAATAATTGCTGCTCCTTCTTCCTCCTTTCTCTGGTGGTCAATCTCAGTTTCGGCCACCTCGAGAGAAACCTCCTTTTCGATCATAGGTTTTGTTGTTGCGGCAGTGTCCTTCACAAAAGACATAAAATTCTTCCAGTTTTCCTTTTCAAGTCGCTTGATAAAAGCCTTGAGAAGAACCAACTGAATTTGTTTCGGGGTCATAATAGAAGTGTACCTTGATCTTAGGAGTCGGTTTCTCCAATATAGCTACCGTGATTCCACTTGCAACAGTTACATCTGCAATGAACTTCTCAATAGGGCCACCCGGAGCAACAGGAGGAAGAGAGGCAAGGGGAATGACTCTGCATTTGCGCTCCCCTTGTCTTTATCGATTATCTTAACCATCAATTCAACCCCTTGGTCATTTTGATTGTGTTTCATGCCCACACTTTGTGAGAAAGAGAGAACACCATTTAGCTGTTCCTTATGACTATGCAGTCTTAAAGATGAAGTCAATTCTTAGACTACCTTTAGGTGTTCCTCCCTTTCTCCGGCGGATACATCCACCAGGATTCGAGGAACCTCCATATCTAGTGATGGAGCCTTCTCGTGGACGGCCTTGACCTGGGAGTTAATTTCTCCCAAATTGAGATCTATTCAAACAAAATGATCTATACACAGAACTCGAAAGAGGTAAATCTAATTATGATTATGAGTATGAATGTTACTTACTATTCTCGTAGTCCCTAGTTGGATTTGAAGCACCCGAGCACATCCACATGGGGTGTGCTCATTGCTTCAGAGGACTGATGCGGCGCATGATGAAATCCTTCACCACGTGCCAACTGATGAGACCCTTGTCCCTCAGCTCTTTGATGTCCCAGATGTAGGGGGTTATCCAGGTAAGATCTTTGGGAGTCAAGTTCCAAATATTATTCTTCTCTGCACCCTTTCACATGAAAGACAAGCTGTCATCACTGGCCGTCTCCCAATAGAACATCTTTTCTTTCAGTTCGGCCATGAGGACCGAGTATACATTGGGATATACAGTTTTGTCTTCCCATCGTGGAGTTTCAGAGCACAGCTTACCGCAATTCCAGTTTGCCGGCTCATCTCATAGTAGAACTGGAGGAGCTTGAGGTCCAGTGAAATTCCCAAATATGCCTCACAAAGATATACGGATAAGCTAAGCATTATGATCGAATTGGGGGCTAAGTTCACCAATTCGACCCTAAAGTATTCGAACACTGCTGTGAGGAAAGAATGAGCAGGGAGGCGAAGGCCACACTCACAGTAGGCCTGAAATACTGGAATTTATCCTATTTTGCCCATCGACCAGTTTCGTCCCGCGGCTTCAATCCACTTGACGAATCACCACGGAGGAATCTTCTCAGCATCTTCCAAAGCCTTCAATTTAGCATCATTCATCTCTGACATTGCCCTAGTAGGTGATTACTTTGCCATATCTTTAGGCTGGTTGGTTGGGATTTAGGCGAGATCATAGGAAGGATATGATTTCACTAGCGGTGGATAGCTCAAGTGAGTTGGAGTAGATGGGGAAAGGAGGAGACCAAGAATTACCTCATGGTAAGTTTTTATAATCGTGTGAGTCAGTTACTCGCCTCGGGAACTGAAAGTTTATCTCGAGAATCGATTCGGCGGACACAACAGTGAAAATCGATTAGGTTTTCTCTTGTTTTGAAGTTCGTTTATCTTTACAACTCAAGCAAAATTATCTTATTGCCCAATATTTTTTCTGGTCGATAAGAATCGAAAAGGCTTTGCTTTCGATCATTTTTCATCTACAACAACTATTTTTTCTCAAGTAAGTTACTTTCACTTGAAGTGGGGGGCTAGATGATAAAGATAGAATAATTCTGAAATTATTATGTCACTATATCCATCAGATATACCCTTTATTGATAAGAGAAAAGATTCATGAAGTAGTCGTAAGTCCTCTATCAGCTACTTCATGGTCGCAAGTTCTTCTACGACCATGAAGTCGTAAGTCCTTTTACGACTACTCCGTGGTCGCAAGCTCTTCTACGACCATGAAGTCGTAAGTCCTTTTATGACTACTCCATGGTCACAAGCTCTTCTACAACCGTGAAGTTGTAGGTCCTTCTATGACTACTCTATGGCCGCAAGCTCTTCTACGATCATGAAGTTGTAGGTCTTTCTATGACTACTCCATGGTCACAAGCTCTTCTACGACCATGAAATCGTATGTCCCTCTACGACTATACTGTGGTCGTGAGTTCTTCTACGACTATCAAGTCGTAAGCTCTTTTACGACCATATAGTCATAAGTAGTCCTACGATCATAGACTATTATGCGGTTTCTATTTCCCCAATTGACTTATCAAACAACGTCTTACTACATTGTGGGGGCTTCTGATAAGGCGGTTAGAATGTGAGATTATCTAATAACTGCACACGATCTCTCTCTAACAACAACTACTCCATGGTGAGCAGGCCACTACGTCTCTCTGAAAATAATTTTCGTCAGACGGTTATCACCTGATGCATTAAGGCGTCTTCTAGCATGGCACAATGGTCGTCGCTTCTACAACCATGAAGTCATAGATCAAAGATTTGTCTCAATTATGTTCTTATTTGTGTTCTTGCTTGGTTTTGTTTGTTCTTATGCTATATTTGTGATTTTAGATTCCTGGGAGTTTTAGCCAAGGTTGTCAGATCATGATTCTAAATTGGATTGAAGGTTATTTGATAGGATCGTAAATCGTAGGATGATGTAGAATCTAAGATCTTACCTAATTTTACCAAAGAAACATTTTAAAAATTATGTCTTTTGAACTTCTCTTTACAAATTTTAGGGTAAATATAAGATCATGTGTTATTTTATGATAACTATAGTAAACATAAAGAGATAAAAGTTAAAATTTTCAATTAAATGGAAGTATACAAATAACTATTTATATAAAACAATAGAATCAACATAATTGAGTAGGACCGTATAAAATTTTTGATCATGATCCTACAAAAGTTTGGGTAGAATCGTAAGAATATTAAGATTCTACCATAGAATCAGATTAGTCTAGTCAATCTTGGATCATAAAATCTTAGGATCATATGACAGAATCGAAATTCGGACAACCTTGGTTCTAACCCAATCTCTTGCCTAATTTACCTTGCTAGGACATGAGAGAATAGATATGAAAGCCCTTATGTCTTAGATCCTTACGAGCAAAAAGTAATTTGAGATTTAGAGTTTTTGGTATCCTTGTGATTTATATTCGATTCTCTTCAATTTGGTGAACTCGAGTGCAAGAACTTTGTGATTCTTAGTTTGTATAGGTTCCTATTGCCTTGAATAAGTCATACAAAACTTAGATGTGTTTGTGTGATGAGTGAGCAAATTATTGAGGTTTGAACTTTTATCCTGAGAGGCTTTCAAGTCTATGAACAATGGATCGGCCCCAGATTTGCTATCAGACTAGCCTACCAGTATGATTGATCACATGCCTGTTGTATTTGAGAGGGCACTTTGGGAATTTCCCAATTGAAAAAGAAAAGGTGGAAACCCTAAAGGGGGTGGCCCACCGGTCGGTAACCCGTGCAGGGGTGAGGAGACTTTGTCTCCTCCCTGATGGGCGCTTTGAGCCGGCCTGGAGCATCTCCCGTGCGGCGGTTGTGTTTCCCTTGGCCAGATCCGGTTTTCTCGGTGGCGCGTGGGAGATGGCGAGTGGAGGGGCGGCGGCGGAGGCGGGGCTGGCCCGGGTTCCTCGGAGCCGGCCGCTCTCGCCACCCCGCATCCTTATCCTGTCGTCTCTTCAAAAGGGGAGGTGCAACCCGACGGTGAGACATCTCTTCTTCATCTCCGTTTGCTCCTCTTGTGTGGTTCTCCTCTTCCTTCTTCGGTTGGCGAGGATTTGACCTTCGGGACAACTCCGATTGAGGCCCTGCTGTTGGTTCCGTGTGTGAGCCCTAATCTGGGTTTTGCGCATTTGGGACTTTGGGGGCCTCGCCGAGGAAAGAGGAGAATACGGTGAATCCCTGCGGTGATTGGGAGACTCTCGGCCAGAGTTCTCCTTTGGGCTTGTGCGGCATCTCTGAACCTCGCCTTCACCTCTGTTTTCGACTGAGAAGTGAAGAGCGGCATTGTATCTCCGTGAATCATCTACTTGCTTGCGACAGCGGGTTGATAGATTTTCTGGGACAGCGAACTCTTCGTGCCTTGCCATATTTGTGATATTCTTCGGTTGATTGCTTCAGGACAGTTTCGAATACTGTCTGTGTTGTGAGTATTTTTGACTCTTTCTCATTTACAGCAGTTGAACTTGGTCTATTATATTGCTCAAGTGTTGGAGAACTGCTGTGGATGATTGTGGGCACATCGATTTGCTCTGTGATGATTATAGTCCATTACTGATTATAGTCTTGTTAGAGGAATCAGATTTGAGCTCTTTCTGGTATATTCTTGTTTGAGCCATAGCTATTGTCTATCAGTTAAAAGTTGTAGACTTGTTCACATGCTGATGAATTACTAAGAGTATACTGCAGCCACTGCTATGTTCTGTTTATGAGTGATTAATTGTGAAATCTGTCATTTGGATTAGATTGAATTCATTAATCTTTGATAGCAGTTTATTCTTACTGTTATTGATTAGAAATCTGCTAGTATACAGTCCTGTTTACATCTTCATGTGATCATTTAGATCTGATAGTTATTCAATTTTTGGACGGTTCAGTCAGTGAATGTTAGAGCTCAAATTCTGATTTTGATAACAAGATTATATATATTAAGAGTATGGACATGTGCATGAGAAGGCCAAAATCTTTGATTTTGTGCAACTCTGTTATGAGAGCAATAATGAAACAATTAATTTGTTATATGCTGGAATTAGTTATTTTATTACTTCTATCTCTGTTTTACATGTTATTTTCAGCAGCATGTAAGTTATATTCTTTGAATATATATGTGGAGTTGAATGACATGTTAGAATTCCATGTTTTTATGCAATTAATGTCATTCTTCTTATGCTGGAAATATATTGTTTATATTATGTTGGCTAGAATTAAATATTCAAATATGCTTATACCGCAATCTTTACAACAATCCAGAAAATCTATATTGAAAGAAATGGCTTCCTCATCTGATGTCGTGAAACCTGAAGTGTTTGACGGAGTCAATTTCAAGCGCTGGCAGGCAAAGGCAAAACTTTGGCTGACTGACCTTAAGCTCTTCTGGATCATCTCAAATCCACCGGCGTTTCCGCTGGAGATCCCTGAGACGATGAAATGGGAAGATGCTAATAATGCAGTCTTAGCCCGTTTGCTGGCCATCCTGTCTAATCGCTTGTTTGACGTCTATGTCAACTTCACTAATGCCAAACAACTTTGGGATGAGCTCGAGGAGAAATACTCCGAGGGAGATAATGGAAATGAGTCCTTTGTTACAGCCAATTACTTGAACTACAAGATGGTTGAGGGCCGGTCGGTGATGGAGCAGCTCCACGAGCTTCAACTCCATGTACGTGACTTATGTCAGTACGACTGCGCTCTGCCTGAGAAGTTTCAAGTCAATGTCATTTTGGCTAAGTTACCGCCCTCGTGGCGTGACTTTGTGACCGCTCGGAGGCATATAAAGGAGCGCTTGACGCTCAATGAGCTGTCAGCTGCTATTAATGTCGAGGAGCGCGCTAGAGCCGGTGACGGCTCGGGAAAGGCTCAAGTTCAGGCTCATCAAGTTCAACTTAAGAATGGTGGAGGACCTGGGAAACCCAAGTTCAAGAGCCAGCCCCAAGTCAAGCTACAGCCTAAGAAAATGAAGAAGAAGAAGGAGGACATCGTCTGCTTCGTTTGCGGTGAGGCTGGCCATAAGGCCAATCATTGCCGCAATCGGAAGGGCAAGGGTCCATCTCCGGGTCAGCACAAGAGCCACAATGCTGAGGTTCATGTCGCGCTGGCGAGTACCAGCTCAGATGAGTACGTACCTATGGCCTTTATGGCAAGTCCATCTATTGATTGGTGGATTGATACAGGTGCTACTAGACATATATGTGCTGATCGATCTTGTTTCTCTTCATTTCAGGGTGAAGGTGGTGGATCCATCCTAATGGGCAACGGAGCCGCCGCAACAGTACGTGGGATTGGACAGGTTTGCCTGAAGCTTACTTCGGGCAAAACACTCACCCTAAGAGACGTACTGTACGTGCCTGCGATGACGCGCAACCTTCTTAGCGGGTCAATGTTATGTAGGCAAGGAATAAAGCTTGTGTTTGAATCAAATAAGGTCATTTTGACCAAGTTTGGTAATTTTGTGGGCAAAGGCTATGATAGCGGAGACATGTTCCGCTTATCCATTCTTGATTTGAATAATGTAAACATTTATAATGTTTCTCATTGCAATAAAGTTCATGATATTTGGCATTCACGGTTGTGTCATGTTAATTTTGAAGCCATTACGCGGTTAAGTAAGATGAGTTTAATTCCAAGCTACAGTTATGAGAAGGGTTCAAGGTGCGAAGTGTGTGTGCAAGCTAAGCAGCCCCGAAAACCTTTTCATAGCGTTGAAGGGCGAAGCACTTATCCACTTGAACTAATCCACTCTGATCTTTGTGAGATGAATGGAATATTAACGAAAGGTGGCAAACGATATTTCTTAACTCTCATAGATGATGCGACTAAGTATTGCTATATTTATCTACTTAAGTCGAAAGATGAAGCACTTGAATACTTTAAAATCTATAAAGCTGAAGTTGAAAATCAACTAGAAAAGAAAATCAAACGATTAAGGTCGGACCGAGGTGGTGAGTACGTCTCACATGAGTTCTCCCAATTCTGTGAAGAAAGTGGAATAATTCACGAAGTTACTCCACCTTACTCACCCCAATCTAATGGAATAGCCGAAAGAAAGAACCGAACTCTTTGTGACTTGGTTAACGCCATGCTTCAGAGTTCAGGTATGTCGGACTATTGGTGGGGTGAGGCAGTTCTCACAGCTAACTATGTCCTGAATAGGGTTCCACCTCGCAATCAGGAGGAAACACCCTACGAAGGATGGAAGGGGAGAAAACCCAATTTATCCTATTTTCGAACGTGGGGATGCCTTGCAAAAGTGCATGTGCCGTTGCCGAAGAAAAGGAAGCTTGGTCCTAAGACCGTTGACTGTGTCTTTCTAGGATATGCTATTAATAGCACGGCTTATAGATTTCTAGTGGTCAAATCCGAGGTGAGTGACATCGCTACTAATATAGTGATGGAATCTCGTGATGCGACATTCTTTGAGCATGTGTTTCCTATGAGACCGAATAATGACAGTGGACATGTCGGCATAGATGATCTCTCTATCTCTCCTAGTGTGGATAACACCACTCCAGATTTGGAGTTGAGGAGGAGTAAGAGACAGAGGACCGAGAAGTCACTTGGGGATGACTTTGTCACCTATGTCGTGGATGATGAACCACGAACCCTTTCAGAGGCATACGCATCTCCGGATGTGGATTACTGGAAGGAGGCAGTCCGTAGCGAGATGGATTCCATCATTGCTAACGGAACTTGGGAAATTGCATATCTCCCGCCTGGTTGTAAGCCAGTAGGTTGCAAGTGGATCTTTAAAAGAAAACGTAGACCTGATGGTACTATTGAAAAGTACAAGGCCCGATTAGTGGCTAAAGGTTTCACGCAAAAAGAAGGTGAAGACTATTTTGATACATACTCTCCTGTGGCCCGTTTACCCACAATTCGAGTGCTTTTAGCGCTAGCTGCTGCATACAAACTCTTAGTACATCAAATGGATGTAAAGACCGCTTTCCTAAACGGAGAGTTGGATGAGGAGATTTATATGCAACAGCCTGAAGGATTTGTGGTTGAGGGGCAAGAAAGGAAAGTATGTCGATTGATTAAATCTTTGTATGGACTAAAGCAAGCTCCTAAGCAATGGCATGAGAAATTCGATAGTACGATGACGTCGGTTGGCTTTTGTGTAAACGAAGCCGATAAATGTGTCTACTATCGGTTTAATGGGGGCGAAGGTGTCATTCTATGTCTTTACGTAGATGACATACTGCTATTTGGGACCAACATTAATGTGATCAATAATACAAAGTCTTTCCTTTCCCAGAATTTTGATATGAAAGACCTGGGTGAAGCTGATGTTATTTTAAACATTAAGCTTATAAAGGGTGAGAATGGGATTACGCTTTCACAATCCCATTATGTGGATAAAGTCCTAACCAGATTTGGGTTTAAGGACTGTAAGCCAGCAGCTACACCCTATGATCCAAATGCAAAGCTACATAAGAACACCAGACATGGGAAGGATCAACTTAAATATTCTCAGATCATAGGATCCCTGATGTACTTAACTAGTGCAACGAGGCCAGACATCTCATATGCTGTATGCAGATTGAGTCGTTATACGTCCAATCCAGGAGATGATCATTGGATAGCACTAGAAAGAGTACTAAGATACTTGAAGGGAAATCCTAATTTGGGAATACACTATTCTGGTCATCCTGCAGTCTTGGAAGGATTCAGTGATTCTAACTGGATCAGTGACTCGGATGACATGAAGGCTACGAGTGGTTATGTATTCACTCTAGCAGGTGGGGCCGTGTCATGGAAGTCTTCTAAACAGACTATTATTACACGATCCACTATGGAGGCTGAATTGGTAGCGCTTGATTCAGCAGCTGTAGAGGCAGAATGGATTCGAGAACTCCTTTCTGACCTACCTGTGCTGGAAAAACCTATTCCAGCCATTTTGACCTACTGCGATAACCAAACCGTATTGGTTAAGGCGAAGAGTAGGAAGGATAATATGAAGTCTTCAAAACATATAAAGCGCCGACTTAAGTCGGTAAGGCATGCCAGAGAGACGGGTGTTATTTCTGTAGAATACATCCAGTCTGAAAGGAACTTGGCAGATCCTTTCACTAAAGGATTGGCGCGAAAGGTCATCCAAGCAGCGTCACAGGGAATGGGGCTTATACCCGTATAAAGGCTCACATTGGTAGTAACCTATCCTAGGAGATCGGAGATCCCGTGAACTAGGCTCTAGGACAACAAACTGTGTGAGATTAAAGAGCACATCTAATGGGTCCCATTAGCTGCAGTGCTCTGTCTGTATGGAAGGTTGAGCTTTGGCTCTTAATGAATTCAATGTCTATATGACTTATGGAATCGTCCTACAGGATTCCTAGAAGAGTTCACCTACGTGAGTGAGATCGTGAGGTCGCGATCGGAGAAAGATAAGGGTATACTTTCTTAAGCACTCTTGAGATAGATACGGGGACATGACCGGAACGTCCCAACCCGAGAGGGAAAGGGCAAGCCGCCCAGTACAGAATGTGATTTGGGTGAAAATTCTCCCACCAAGGCATTGGATCAAGGCATAGTCCTCCTTTGTCTGTGAAGAGTCGTAGTCCTTATCGCTAGACTTTGGGTTCAAACCCGCAAGGTACCCACTGTCGAACAGCTGTATATTAAACAAGACATTGACATCTTTTATCAATTGATAAATTGGTGGGGACTGTTGTATTTGAGAGGGCACTTTGGGAATTTCCCAATTGAAAAAGAAAAGGTGGAAACCCTAAAGGGGGTGGCCCACCGGTCGGTAACCCGTGCAGGGGTGAGGAGACTTTGTCTCCTCCCCGATGGGCGCTTTGAGCCGGCCTGGAGCATCTCCCGTGCGGCGGTTGTGTTTCCCTTGGCCAGATCCGGTTTTCTCGGTGGCGCGTGGGAGATGGCGAGTGGAGGGGCGGCGGCGGAGGCGGGGCTGGCCCGGGTTCCTCGGAGCCGGCCGCTCTCGCTACCCCGCATCCTTATCCTGTCGTCTCTTCAAAAGGGGAGGTGCAACCCGACGGTGAGACATCTCTTCTTCATCTCCGTTTGCTCCTCTTGTGTGGTTCTCCTCTTCCTTCTTCGGTTGGCGAGGATTTGACCTTCGGGACAACTCCGATTGAGGCCCTGCTGTTGGTTCCGTGTGTGAGCCCTAATCTGGGTTTTGCGCATTTGGGACTTTGGGGGCCTCGCCGAGGAAAGAGGAGAATACGGTGAATCCCTGCGGTGATTGGGAGACTCTCGGCCAGAGTTCTCCTTTGGGCTTGTGCGGCATCTCTGAACCTCGCCTTCACCTCTGTTTTCGACTGAGAAGTGAAGAGCGGCATTGTATCTCCGTGAATCATCTACTTGCTTGCGACAGCGGGTTGATAGATTTTCTGGGACAGCGAACTCTTCGTGCCTTGCCATATTTGTGATATTCTTCGGTTGATTGCTTCAGGACAGTTTCGAATACTGTCTGTGTTGTGAGTATTTTTGACTCTTTCTCATTTACAGCAGTTGAACTTGGTCTATTATATTGCTCAAGTGTTGGAGAACTGCTGTGGATGATTGTGGGCACATCGATTTGCTCTGTGATGATTATAGTCCATTACTGATTATAGTCTTGTTAGAGGAATCAGATTTGAGCTCTTTCTGGTATATTCTTGTTTGAGCCATAGCTATTGTCTATCAGTTAAAAGTTGTAGACTTGTTCACATGCTGATGAATTACTAAGAGTATACTGCAGCCACTGCTATGTTCTGTTTATGAGTGATTAATTGTGAAATCTGTCATTTGGATTAGATTGAATTCATTAATCTTTGATAGCAGTTTATTCTTACTGTTATTGATTAGAAATCTGCTAGTATACAGTCCTGTTTACATCTTCATGTGATCATTTAGATCTGATAGTTATTCAATTTTTGGACGGTTCAGTCAGTGAATGTTAGAGCTCAAATTCTGATTTTGATAACAAGATTATATATATGAAGAGTATGGACATGTGCATGAGAAGGCCAAAATCTTTGATTTTGTGCAACTCTGTTATGAGAGCAATAATGAAACAATTAATTTGTTATATGCTGGAATTAGTTGTTTTATTACTTCTATCTCTGTTTTACATGTTATTTTCAGCAGCATGTAAGTTATATTCTTTGAATATATATGTGGAGTTGAATGACATGTTAGAATTCCATGTTTTTATGCAATTAATGTCATTCTTCTTATGTTGGAAATATATTGTTTATATTATGTTGGCTAGAATTAAATATTCAAATATGCTTATACCGCAATCTTTACAAGTCTATGAGTGAGCAAATTATTGAGGTTTGAACTTTTATCCTGAGAGGCTTTCAAGTCTATGAACAATGGATCGGCCCCAGATTTGCTATCAGACTAGCCTACCAGTATGATTGATCACAGGCCAACCCTTCAATGGCGGTCTGACTAACCCTGTGTAGAAGATTGCTGATTTTGTTGTGTCTTATTTCTAGTTTTATTTTGTTTAGCTGTGTTGATGTGATCAGAACTTGGTGCTATCATAGTCACTCGAGTAAATATTTTGAATACTTTTAATTTTTTTTAGAAATAATTCACTCCTCTATTTCCGGCATCGGTCTTGAGATTGGAAACTTCTGTTGGTTACTTACCCCACACCATCCTAGAAAATACATTGGTGAATCATGCGACGACACGGCGAGCTAGTCCCAATCACCTAATTCCAAGGACGATCTGACAGAATTGAGGTCACTTTGATTAAGAAAAGCAAGGAGGACAAGCTGAGGACAATCACAAACAGCTAGCTAGCCAAAGTCTTAACAAAATGGTTAGTTTCAGAGGACAGACACGTAAGGAGCCTACAATGGCGTTGGGTGGCACTGGCCGATCTGAACGAGATGCGCCGCAGCTTGTCTGAAGCTTCCCCATTTGAAGAACCGACATATCTGTTAGCTGTAGGTGATCCAATCTGATGTGATAATTAAATGTGATATGATCTATGTTTCTTGAAAAATAAGGAATGTGAACTTCACATTTCTTACATCTCCACGAATACAGTTAGGAATGATTAATCAAATTGTGATATGACCTATGTTTCTTGAAACATAAGGATTGTGAACTTCACATTTCTCTCTTATGGGTTGGCCACTAAACTACAATACAGTGTCTTACATCTGCATGAGTACAGTTAGGCATGATTTATCTCTACTAAACAATGCTGTCATATATATCTTTTCTTTTTCTAACTGTAAAGCTGTAAGCTCATGGGAGAAATAGCAAACCAAAAATCCTAAAATTGGACAAAATATCACAATAAAGTACTTGAACTTTGAGATCACTGGCAACAACAGCTCACTAAAACCTATGAAGATCACTATCATCATATTTAATAAAGTTGTAATCCATTGAAGACTCTTTAATTTTGATACTCCAGCCTATAGTAACTAGAGTTCGGGGTAATGCAAGCAGATACTGTATTAAAAATAAATGGGATGTGACCTATGTTCCTTGATAATAAAGGCATGATAATGGCATGCATTATAATTTTCTAATAGCTTGAAAGAAATCAAACCACATGAACCAACTGAAATTACTAAAAATATTTGGAATTTTCCTATCAATATAGATGCGACACATTCACTCAAAACTATGAAGAATCACAATCTTGAGGCACACATTATATTTAACTATTTGCCCTTTGGAACAGAGATAGGGGTATATGCGTTGATTATCAATAATACTAAACTATTCATCGAATTTTCGACGAATTCGGTCTCTTTGAAATTGGCCTGCATGTCAGTGAGCTGACCCACAAAGCAATGGCAAGGAGTTGGGGGGTCAAATTCATGATTGGAGGGGACCATGAAGACACTTGTCCTTGCACATCACTACCACATGCCCAATTTCAAAAGCAAGTGTTGCCACCAAACTGAAATAAAGGGGAGCATTAGTTATGTGGTGTTGGGGCCTCCTGTGCACTTTTAACTGGAAACGAAAAGAAAGGAGATTTGGGCACGCAAATATATATATAGAGTACATTTCTGTTGTCCATGTACGTCGCACTTCGTTTTGTGAGATGTCAGCATCCTTCCCTATGCACTTGCTTAGGAGCATCTGATGATCAGTTGAGAGATGGGAGGTTCATAAGGGAAAGAGGGTTTAGGTCTACCAACTGGTGGTTAGGAGACTAATACATCTTAACAGATGCCATCACCTACTCCGAGTGATCGGCCTCCTAACAATCAAGATCTCCGGGAGAATCACCTAAAAATGGCAAGTTGGGAGCTTTTCAGGTAGAAACACACCAAGCGAGAACTGAAATGGACCTACTTTTCTGTGCACTGAGTATGCTAACTGAGCTGCTCAACAAGTATGGTGCAATGTCGCTCGACATGGCAAGAATCTATACATTTCTAAAGAAGCGTAAAAATGAGAGTTTTTGTAGAATGGCTCTTGTTTTATGCTGTTCTCAATGGATTAACTGCGCTAATCCATTGACCAATTAACACTACTCGATTGTTCAGTAAAACAAACATAGAAACCTTTGCATGTAAAAGCATATACTGCAAAAGTAGTAAACTATCAGCTACTACAATATCTTTTTTCTTTTTGAACTTTGCAACTACAATATCTTATTGCATGTTTAGACAGCGTACCAGTGTTAATGTTGATGGCCGAGATTGACGTTGGCCGATCACAAGAAATTGCAACTTATGCACTCACTCCAGCCGTCCAATTTCCTGCCGCCTGAGCGTATTGCAGTCGATGAAAAATTCCAATGGATCCACGGGCTGAAACCTATGTGAGAAAATGAGTAAGAGAAAGAGATAGAGAGGAATAAGCGAAAGGAAACAAATAAAATGGTGTGGTGGGGTTTCTTTAGGATTTGTAGGGAGATAGTGTTAGGCAGCCCTTATTGGTGGCAGGAGTATATTATTGCTCAAGGAAGGGGTGAGGAGTTAGAACAACTCTAGCCTAGAGGGGGAACCAAAAGAGAAAAATAGCAAAAAGATTAGATACAGTTCAGTTCTTATTATTCTAATCTTCTATCTTTTTCCTAATTGTTCTTCGAATCCTTGGGATCGCCTCTGTCCCCGTTCTGGGTGGTTTCTGTTCAGAATATAACACCAAGAACTCTTGCTCTTCTTTGCTGGTCTCAAAGTCAGTTCTTGCAGAGGTATAGCCTTATCTTAACAACCTTACGTTGTTCTTTGCATCCATCAATTTGTCTCTGATTCTGTGAACAACAGGTTTCTTTTAGCTTTCTTGGTGTCTGTATAAATTCTTGCTATTAGCTTCTTGCTTGTTGAGCTTTCTGTTTCCAGGTTGCTCCTTGTGGTTGGTGGGTGCACCAACTGAAAAGATTGCTTCTTTTTCGAGTTGATTCTTGTTTGATTTGGTTTATGAATTTCTCAAGTAGTAGTGACTAGCGAGTGTTCTTCGAAATCGGGTTTGATTTCTCCAGAGTGAAGCCTGGAGTTGATATTTCTGGATGTGTTTGCCCATGTATTTTACCAGAGAAATTTAGGATTTTTTCCTTTCATAGGTACTGATTTGGACTGCTGTTTTCCTCAAATTAGATGCTGAGTTCATCAAATGACTGAAAGGCTTCGATTTCTTTCTATATGCAGGTATTGTGAAATCCTTGGGAACTGTGTTGCAGAAAATGCAGTAATCTGAAGTTTGTTGTCCCAGGTAAATAGAGATGCCTTGAATTTTGTTGGATTCATTCTATCCTTTTCTTATTTTACTTCAGCTTTTTTTCCTTTGAGAACCCTATTTACTTCAGTTGTAATAGCTTTACTCACCCTGCAGAAGTAATTCTTCACTTCTCTTGTGACTTCCTGGTTGAATTTGCAGTTACTCTTGCCTACTGGGCTTATCACGTTTCTGAAGAATTCAGTACACTATGTGGATGCACGACATGTTTTACCCCTATTCTATTTCCTTTTTTCCCCCATTGAAACGGATGACTCAAGTATCCAAGCTCTAGATGGAAATTCGTTGGATTTGCAAAGAAACAATTTTTTCCTTAGCACCAATTATATGACGTTAATATAATACCTGCCTATAATTAGATTCCAGTACTTGTGCAACCTGAACTCATCTTCTGATGATACTAAGCGGTAAAGGCTGTTTGCTAACAGTGTTGAATTCTTCGTTTTCTTTTTGCAGCCAGTCCGAGTTTTTGAAGCCGGAGACTGAATTATTCAAGCTTTGATAATACTAATCTGATGATGAAGTTAATTACCACCTCCCCGCATCCTTGTAATGATCCATCAGCCGGTCTCATCTTCTGCTTCTGAAGAGGATGGCCACATTCTTCTCCGTTTCCACCAATCAGAGGGACAGGGACCTCACCGCCGGCGACGACATGTCGTTCCACCACTACCCTCCCCCGTCTAATCCATACCCGGACTCATCAACCGGCGGTCTGATCCCCCTCCCGGCAACCATCGTGTCGCAGAGCCACATTGCGCACAGCGACGGCAGAGACGAGCCGACCGCTTTCATGAGCGCGAGGGAAGGACCAATTGACAGCGGCGAAATGGGCCTGCAGACGCAGCTGCTCATGGCAAACGGCCACGCAAACGCCTCGGCGGCGCAGCATCACCACGGGCTGTCACTTAGCCTTGGCACGCAAGTGCCGGTTCTTTACCAGTACCGTCCGTCCGGCATGGCTGCTGCCTCCTTGCAGAGCCCAAGCCAGTCGACGATGGCGAGCAGAAACGCGCAGACCAATGTGTACATTCAAACTTCCAGGTATCTGAAGGCGGTGCGGGAGCTGCTGGATGAGGTGGTCAACGTCCGCGACGCGATAAAGAAGGGAGACAAGAACCAAGGCAAGGACTCCGGCGAGTGCAAGGTCGACGCCGATAAGAGCGAGGACAAGGCCGGCTCGAACCAGCAGGAGCAGGAGGGCAATTCTTCCGCCGAGCTGTCGCCGTCGGAGAGGCAAGATCTTCAGAACAAAGTGACGGCGCTGATGCCCATGCTCGATCAGGTAATATATGTGTGTTCACCTCGCTTGCGATTTTGTCACTGAATTTGATGGTTACATGGTGCACTGCTGTGCATTTTCATCATGGCCATGGGCCATGGCCATGTGAACCTTGACATGAATGGAGGTTGCGTTTTGGCGCCAGGTTGATCGGAGGTACAGGCACTACCACCACCAGATGCAGATGGTCATTTCGTCCTTCGACGCTGTGGCCGGCGCTGGTGCGGCTAAGCCGTACACAGCGCTCGCCCTGCAGACGATCTCCCGCCACTTCCGGTCGCTGCGGGACGCCATCGGCGCGCAGATCCAGTCCGCGCGCCGGAGCCTCGGCGAGCAGGACGCCTCCGCCCAGGGCGGTGGGCTGTCCCGGCTGCGCTACATCGACCAGCAGCTGCGGCAGCAGCGCGCCATGCAGCAGTTCGGCATGATGCAGCAGCCGCAGCACGCCTGGCGGCCCCAGCGCGGCCTCCCGGAGTCCGCCGTCTCCGTCCTCCGCGCCTGGCTCTTCGAGCATTTCCTCCACCCGTAAGAACCAAACAGTTTCTTCATGTATAACCATATACTCCATCACTCTACTCCTCACATGAATCCAATACACAGGTATCCGAAAGATTCGGAGAAGCTGATGCTTGCGAGGCAGACCGGCTTGTCCAGGGGACAGGTGAGACCGATGAGCTCTCTCGTCATGCATGAACTGCCATTAACCATACTACTTCGAGAAAATAATTCCATGTCCTTGTATATTAAGCTGCACGCCTTCACGTACGTAGGTATCGAACTGGTTCATCAACGCGCGGGTTCGTCTGTGGAAGCCGATGATCGAGGAGATGTACAAGGAGGAATTCGTCGCGGAGATGGACTCCAACTCGTCGTCAGAGAACGCTGGCAAGGGCAAGGACGAGGCGATATCCTCGGAGGACCGTGACGTGTTCCAGAGCCCGTCCAGCGCTGCGAAGCACGTCGGCGCGAGCCAGCTCAGCCCGTTCAAGTCGGAGGCGGTGGCCGGCATGGACGCCGGCGGCGTCGGCCTGTCCAGACTCGACGTCGGCACCATGGGCACGTACGCGACAGGTCTCAACCTGAACCACCACGGGCCGGGCGCCCGCAGCAGCAGCCTCCTGCAGGACGCGCTCGCGCACCACGGCGGCGACGCGGGGTTCGTGTCATACGGCGACATGGCCAACCTCAGTGGCTACGACGGGGGCAGCGTGTCGCTGACATTGGGCCTGCAGCACTACAACAACGCCGGCCCCGTGCCAGCCGAGCAGCAGGGCTTGCTGTATGGCAGCGCCGGCGACTTCGAGTTCATGAACGGCTCCGACGACCGGCAGCGGTTTGGCTCGTCGCAGCTGCTGCATGATTATGTCGCGTGAGCGGGATGCGCGGCGCAGCGTGGAATAACGCAGACGGCGTCAGAAGCCCGGGCCGGCCAGGGCGGCGGCGCCGCGGGCATATGCACGGTACACGGTTTTAAGCAAGTATATATACTGGAGTGGTTAAGTCAAGTAGGGCGAGGGGTGTATAGTATATGACAGGGGGGGGGGGGGGGTAGCTTGCTGTAAAGATAGATTGGTATTTTTGCTAGCTTGCAGATTTCTCTACTGATGATTGATGAATGATTATGTGTTGGTCCAATTAGACCTAAGTCCATGGCTTTCTTGGAAACTGTAGGCACAAAATGATTCCATGTTTTGTACCAGTTGTTCAGCTCTAAGCAATGCAGATACAAGCTGTATGGCTTCTGTAATGGTTCACATGTTTTCTAGTACAACAAGTTCATGATCTAAACTTCTGAAGATAGGTGACACAGATGCACTGCCTGCAAAGCGGTTTGGAACAAGAAATGTCAGATTTTGGGAAGAATCGAGGAAGCTCAAGAGAGCTTCAATGAATGTAAAATATGTAACTCGATGCTCAAGCATTGAGTGCCCTCTTTAGTGTCTTGAACGTGGATGGGCTCAGTGAGCAATCTTGAGAATGCTTATGATGTTTGGACAACTTTTTATGAAAATTCACGAGGAAACATTTTCTGTCAATGAAACTGAATTGCATAGGTTAAGAATCAAATATGAGACATTTACTATGTTACCTTATAAGAGCATCAATATGATGTATTCTAGATCAAACAACATGGTAAATAACTCAAAGACCTATCTTGTGACCTAACAGACAATGCAATATTCATACATGCAATATTCAACAAAGATAGGCTCGGATTCTTTTATTTGCTAAAGGCGACATTTTGAAACTACAATAATTAAAAAATTCCTATAACTTAACATTTTAATCAAACCATATTTTATTAAAGAAAGTAAAATATGCAATATTTATAACAGTATAGGTTTCATCTACCATATGCTAGCTTTTGATACTAGGGTTACATCCACCCATTACCATCACTTGGTTACATTCACCTAGGAAAAGTCAAATTTAGAGTTACATTCACCTGATGAGTTTTCATCTCACCCACAAAATTTTGAAATAGAAACTAACTCAAATAAGTTTTCATGTCCGCCCTGGACCGTGGGCATGACTATTTGAATAGTTTATACTTTGCAGAGAATGTACACTTTACTCATAAAAGATAATCAACTTGTTATATTTCACATATTTTGTTAGACATGTGAATCAAGAAGATCACCACAAGGCCTTTACAATACATCTCCCAGTGTAAATTACACCCGCTAAGGTTTCATCTGAGTGAGATTATGTCTACCACACACATACCCTCTCTTGCGCTACATCACAGCTTACAACAGCGACATGACCCGTGTTCATGGTGACTTAAAACTAGCGATACGACTTGTGGATCACTCTAATGGTGCAACTCACATTGATGGATGCAAATTAGTTAGCCAGGTCATATCCATTATAAACTAGTGATTGTACATTTTTACATTGGGAGATCATCACATGATTCAGTCCTTAAAATTATTTAGGCGGTGCTACCACAACCAAAAATTCTCTTGGTACATCTGCACCAACCATCATACTGCCTGTCCAGATATGGTAGTAGCAGTTTTTAGGGTTTTGAGAAGTATACAACTAAGTTATCTCAAATATACCAGTTATTTCCCTTCAATGACTACCTAAAACAAGTTTCATGATTAAAAAATGATGATAGGGCAAACTAATGCCCTGATATTTAAGCAAGACTAAGCACGATGCTAAAGTACGACTTATAACTAGTAAAGTTACCATTAAATTTCTAGGGTGACAAGAATTATGTGATTCAATTGTCCAAAGAATGGTATAATAACATTACAACGTCAAGTAGGCATATAGCTAACCTTAAGTTTCACATATATTTGCTTAACAAATAATAGCATGCAATTTGATAATTTAAACGAATATAAATTTGCATAAAATATAGGTTCAATATGATCAAAGCATTGACTTGCCTAGCTCATAAGCGGGTTGGTTTTGAAACTCTTGAGTTGTCTCATACTGTGGCTCTTCTGTGTCCTCATACTTTACTCAGACGATTGCATCGTAAAGCAAATAAACATGTGAATAAAATAATAACTACAAAAGAAACTCAAATGAACTCCAATTGAACAATTCCACTACCATTATATAGATCTTGAATTTAGACAAATTTGGAAATAAATTTCATTAAATTTAGAGTTAAAATGAGCAAGAATGGACTCTCCAAAGTTTGAATTTAGATTAAATCCAAAAATCAACAGAGGAGAGAGTCTCTCTCGCTAACAGGTAGGTCCATGAATTTTAATTTAATTTTCTAATTATTTTTCTACTAAAAAAGAACACTGAGGCTAATAGACAGGTCCCACAGCTTTTAAATCATTTTTTATTTATTTTCTAAAAGAAAAGGTTGATAGGCTAACAGGTGGGACCCATGCACTGTGGGTATAATGGAATGTGCCCAGTTGTAGTGGCTTCCAACTTACTTAACCGGTTTAAAAGGTTTTAAAAGGTTGGGCCCACATGTCATAGAGATTGAGCTTTAATTAAGTAGGAAGGGTCCACAAGTCAGCGAGTTTTAACATGCACTAATGGCAGGTCATTAACTTAAACTAAACACAGTTTAAACTTAATGACACATGCTACAGTCTTCCTTTCTCGCCAATTAGAATGTGCTCATAGATCACTATTGGTAGCATACTCCTGTTTGTTGATAGATCACTAGTTTATTTGGATGGATGCATGTCCCATATTGCTTAAGCATATCATGTGTAGTACAAAAGTATGGCAATCTAATTGGCTTTGGTATATCTTTGAATAACATTTTCTCAATAGTGTGGAAGCTGAATAGAGATCATGCAAGGCATTTTTAGTTGAATCCTCATGATACATGTACCATGTTATTGTAGTATATCTTGATCACCTTTGAACCTATGACATAATGTTTGTAACACATAAGAAACTTTTGATGTGTATCATCGTTTCTTATGTCTTTGGAAACAAGCAGACGACTACCGAGTGGGATGATGAGCACACTAGGGTAGTGTGTGAGTTGTTTGCCAAATAAGTTAGGAACGGGAACCGGCCAAGCACACACTTAAACAATTTAGGCTATGCTAAGGTGGCAAAGAGGTTTAACTATAGGATTGGTTTAGAGTACAAAATGATACAATTTAAGAATAAATAGGATAAATTGAAGAATGAATATGCAGTTTGGAATAAATTGTTTGTTAGGGAGATTGGTGTTGATTGGGACAATGCTATAGAAGGTGAGAGCATTGTCTTTTACTTTGTTCAGCTAATGCACCAAGATATTTCTATTGCTATTGACTGGTCTCCTTTACTTTTAAATAAGATATTCCTGGTTGTGGCAAATATCAAAAAGGTGGTCTTCAGAATACAAATCTTCTTAGGCAAATGTTCGAGGATGTCACCAATGATGGTACTGATAATTGGTCACTTGCAAGGCAAATTGCCCCGTCTGTCCCTCCACCTCCTCCTCCAATCAATGTTGATACAAAAGACAAAGTAGAGAAGGATGAGGAAATAGAGACTAGAGAGGAGTTCGTTGTGCGAAAGGCAAGAGAGCAACTACAAATGTTGCCGTCAATAGCAAAAACCTATGACAAGATCCGCACATGTTTTGCAAGGCCAAATCCAAAGGATAGCTAAAATTGTTGAGAGGACACGATCAGCTCTTGAGTCTTTTGCCGCCAAGCATGATGGGGGTTGCTCTGTCCAATAAGTTATGAACTTGGTGGCTGAGTGTGGAGCAACATGGGGTGACAATGAGCATTACATTGCCACCGAGTTATTTGTGAAAAGGGATCAAAGGGAGATGTTTATTACCATGCCCACTCCAGAAGTTCGTTACAAGTGGCTTAAGAGGGAAGTACAATGCTAAGTATGGTCACTAGATGTTGTGTTGTGTTATGGGCCTTATTTATTGCTTGTAAGACTTGGAACCTACATTTGTGTTGTTGTGGAATGTTATCCATATTATTGCTTGTTGTGCTAAATTTTTGATGTCATCTTATATTGTTTAGTTGTGGAATGTTATTCGTATTATTGCTTGTTGTGCTACATTTGTAGAATGTTACCTAACACAAGCCAGCAATGTTTGCATACAATCCTCTGAAATAGCAATATACAAAAAAACTGAAAATAGTCAAGGGTATTATTGACATTTCCCACATAATACTCTCATTTCATAATCCGGAGCTAGCCTCCCAGCCAAACACTTTCTCATACAGCTCTAGATTCTCAGAGGATCCACTCCTCAGAATTTGGGAGTTGGAGTTAAAATTCAGGATCTGGAGCCATGCCAAACAGGGCCTGAATTCTAGAGTTGATGTTGTTGAGAGACAAATGATTGGCTATGGCACTCGATTGAGTCTTGTTGAGCGATGACATCTTCTGCTTATTTACGAACACCATGGTCGTGGTAGTCATGGTGGTTCCTTCACCGATGCTCCTCCTCGTCGTGCTTACTCCACTGAGTGGTTTGGTTCACTAGTAGATTCACTTGAGCCTACAAGAAAGTAAGAGAGCGTAGGAAAGGTGGTTCAATCATTTGCTTTAAGTGTGGTGAGATGGGTCATGTCCAAGATAGTTGTTCTAAGCTTGTGAATAGAGGAAGAGATGATCATGGCAAGGACTATGACAAGAAGTATCATCGACCCACAAAGCACGATGACGAGCTCAAGAAGCCTGTTATGGTGGTGTTCTCATTCCTCACTGATCGAGACCCTAGTGACGTTGATCCTAGAGTGATGATGAGGAGAAGAGGGGCAGGAAGAAGGAGAAGAAGAAGGCCATCGATTTCATCGGCATTATGGCTGTGGGCGAGGATGATCACAACAACAAGCACGATGAGGATGATTCCTACGTAGAGCATGGTGTGGTAAACTCTTATGATGCACTCATGATTCGATATGATAGAGTAGTGACTAATCACTTGAAGCAAGTTGAGGGCATGAAATGTGTCATGATAAGAAATGGCATGCTAAAATCTAAAAATAAAATCTTAAACATGGAAATGGGTAGGCTTAGATCTCTAATCCCTGATGATGATAATTGTAGCACTTGTGTTACTTTGCAACTTGATCTTGATAAGCTCATAGATGCTCACTCTAAACTTGTTGCTCAACTACTAGATGCTAGCGATAAATTGATTGAGGTTAAGTCTAGACCATGTTCTATTTGCTTAGAAGCTTGTGACCCTTCTAAAGTTAGTGGTTTGCCTTGCTTGAATTGTGCTGAATTGAAAAACAAACTTGCTAATCAAACTGAAAATTTGCTCTGATTTAGTTATGAATCTTCATGTGCACATTGTGAGACTAGGGAGGAAAAACTGAAAGAATTAACTGACATTCTTCTTTGTGCTAGAGTTGAATATTGTAAAAATTGCCCTAAGCTAACAACTGGAATTGATGCTCTCACTAAAATTTTGTAAGACAAATATGATAAAAAAATCTTGCTTCTACGAATGCTTCAAAGAAAGTTGATTCTATTATTCCAATAGCTGGTACATTTTATGCTGAAATTGAACAATATTTAGATGATATGTATGAGACTTTTAGAGTTAAGTTTGATGAGCGGTTACATAGAATCAAGGATGCTTATTGTGTGTCTTGTCAGGCTTTGAAGGTAGAAGTGACTGTTCATGAGGAGAGATATGTTAGGATAGTTAAGACCAAACCTGTGAGTCTTGTGATACTCTAACTAAGGAGAATGATTATTTAAAGAGAACTCATAAGAAGCTCTCTAGAGGCAAAAAGAACCTAAGTACGATTTTGGATCAACCTAAAATGAGCAAAACACATAAAGGTTTAAGTTCAACCACTATGAGCACTCCAAGAACCATTCTCCTAAGATTGTGAGAGAATCAGAGAGTGGCATGCTAAATGTCATCCCTCTTGAGTCGAGAAGATTGTGTTCAAGTCAACTTAGGTGCTTCAATCAGCTCGAGCTGATGGCTTTTGGCTAGAGCTTTTGCCTGAAATAGAATAGTAACGACTGGAGCTCACAACTTTTAGTTGAAATGGAATAGTAATGTTTGGAAGAAATAGCTTTTAGAACAAAATTTAGGAAATGGCTTTTAAAAGATGCAGATGAAGAGGAGGCGAGGGAGGCCGATCGACGGCTTTTGGAAGTGGCTTCCAAAAGTCGAAGTGTTCAAATCCAGCTTCTCCAAGCAGAAGCTGGAAGCCAAAGCCGATTTGAACCACGTGTCTGCATGTAGTTTTCTTGAGGTTCAAGCTTCTTCAATCTCGTCTACTGGATGCGGTTAGCTACAAGACCGGTTGTCATGTGGAGTGGAATACTTGTAAGCTTGACTGTTGTGTAAGAGTCATTGTGACAGATTTCACACAAGGATCCCTTCCACAATATATTTGTTAAGTTGCATCCTCAGGGAAAAATATAGGCGCCATTCAAAATAGCTTTGGAAGCCAAAAACTGAATAGAATGGGTTGGCTTCTAGAAGTGGCTTCTACAAGTTGCTTCTTCACGGTATTGTAGCGGCTTCTTGAATCCAGCCTCTTGCCCCTCACCTGGCGCCGGTACCACCGCCACCGTCCGCCTCACCCATCGTTGTCCCCACCTCCTCTCGCTACCTCCACACTCGTCTCGCCCAAATCATCACCCCTGTTCGCCGCAGCCCTGCCTTGTCAACTCTATCACTGTTGTCGCCGCTGGATTTGGTTAGGCCCATGCAATTCGGCCAGATCTGGTGGTTGCCACCTGGTCGCGCTAGTCGGTGTCGTCCTCTGCTATTGCCCCTCATCCTTGGCCCACCTGTGTTGCTCGCTGCCACCTATCATTTTTTGTTTCCCTTTTTTTTCTTTCATGTTCATTTAACCCTTTTCAATTTCCACAAAATTTTTCCCATTTTCCTTTTCCAAATCATCTTAGCGAAAAGCCAAAGCCAATAACCAAATTGAACACTCCTAGGTTCAGCCGCGGCTTCTTCTAGATGCTACAGTGCATTTTCAGCTGAAAGTCAAAAGCTCTCAGTCGCAGTCGAATTGAACATGGTTGTATTCTTGTCAACTTCAATAAACGAGTCCATTTCTTAGCATTTTGTGATATTTCATTAAATTGTAGCACAACTTTTTGCAAGACCAAACCCCAAAGCAGCAACAGATTTCCTGCTATGCTCAATGTGGCTTCTGGCTTATGGTTGAAAAAGGACTGTAACGGTTGAAAATGAACTATAATGGCTGTTATATTTTTTATTAATTAAATTATAAAATAAACAAGTTATATCATTACAGATAATATAAAGGAATAAGATAAAAAAACTAAAAAGTAAAAAAAGACGAAATTAAGAGCCGACACATTTCAAAAGTCATAAACAAAAATTATTTGGAGCGGTCCCTTCTTAGTTGTCTATCTGTCGTTCCGTGCTCTCCAAGTTTCCGTGAATAGATGTCAGAAATCCCTTGTATTTGTAGCGTGAGAAGCTTTGCCAAATTCAGGGTCTCTCTCCGGGAATTTTTTTTCTTAGGTTCTTTTTTAAAGCCGTTACCCACCTGGCCCTGACATCTTAAAGCTCGGCCCGCTTATATAGAGCCTAACTCAGCCCCGCTCCCCGCCTCCCTCCGAACCAAAAATTTCAAGAACCATCCCGAAACCTCCCGCCCTTCCTCCGCTCTCCCACCTCCCGAGCCCCTCCTCCTCCCGTGCTGCATCCCGCCGCCGGCGGCGGCGTGGGCGTGATCCGCGTGCTGAACGTGGCGGAGAAGTTATCGGTGGCGAAGTCTGTGGCGGAGATCCTGTCGCGCGCCTGGGGGGGGGGGGGGGGGGGATGCGGTCGCGGGAGGGCCGGTCCCGATACAACCGCCTCTTCAAGTTCGACTACACCACCGGTGGCCGCGCCTGCCACATGCTCGCCACCTCCGTCACGGGCGAACAGTTTGTGCGCGGGGCACCGTAGCCTGTGAATGGTGGCCTCGTGCTTCGATTTTGATTGGTTGGCGCATGGTGTTGTAGTGGTTTTGTGGTGTCTTAGCGTTCGGGTCTATGGAGTTGGTTGCGTTCGACACTTGGTGAAATGTGCCTCGCGGAAATTTCGTCGAACAGCTGATGTGTGTGGTGTTGTGCTGAACTGTTTATGCCTTGATTCCCTTAAGCAGTTGATGGGCATGCCATAACTGAGGGTGCCTGATTTGTAGTGGCAATGGATGGCTCTGCTGGTTTTGTTCGGGTGACTGCTCTTAAGAAAATTTATTCAAGTGCCCATGAGAAGCTTGTGTGGTGCCATTACATTGCTGCAACCAGGTATTCAAGTGGGATTCATTAGCACTGCTGGTCACTTGCTCATCAGCCAACTGTTTCTAATAGGATCTGTGGTATTTGAAGTCAATATCGCATTGACACTTAAGGCTGAACTTGTGATTGCAGGCATAACAGGGTAGTTGTACAGTCGCACATTTGTACTGTAAACTGCTGGTCAACCCCATTGGAAGAGAGAATGTTCAGGTTTTTTTTCCTCTGGGAAACAGGTTACAAGGAGATAAACCTTTATTTTACAGCATCATTTAACTCTCAGCCCTTACAGGGTCTTAGAGCAATACATTCATAACTAAAAAGAACCGCAATGCTTCCAGCAAAATATAGAAGCTACGAAAGGTAAAAAAAAGGCGAAGCATGAAGTTCAATGTTTCACAGCGGTCATCTGGTTATCGTTTATTCCTCTCCTCCAGCTTGTTCTTCATTCTTCCATTTCGGCATCAAGGAGTTGGGTACTGCCTCTTGGTTGGCATGCACGGCAGCAACAATGCTTAAGCTTGCTTGTTGATATGGACGCTGCTTTTCGCGTCCAAAAAAAGGAAAGTGAGTTAAGCCTAAGTGAAACTTGGATGCTGAGATCATTGAAACAACCAAAATTTTGCAAAATTCAAAATTGAGTTGAATTGCTTTGGATTTGAACTCCATTAGCCTCCCTAATCTATCTTACACAAATCTCAAAGCAAAACACCCCTTAATTCCGGTCATCACGGCGTCATAACGGTGGAAAACGGATTTTTTTCCATGGTCACTGTAGCAGGTCTGAAAAAATCCCCGCCGCCCCGATCTTTTCTGCCGCCGCCGACGCCCCGCGCCTCCCCGCGCCTTCTCGCGCCTGCACACCGCTGCCAGCTCCTGCCCCCTCTGTCAGATGCCGTACCCCGCCATTAAATGCACCCCGACCGGCCGCAAGGCATGGCAAAGCCGCCGCCGTCCGTGCGCACCCACCTCTGCCCTTTCGCGCGCGTTCTCCTCACGGCCGACCTGAGCGTCGCCAGCACCTTTTGACCGCCGCTCTGCAACCCCCCTGACAGCTGCAGCCGCACAAGAAACCGCGAGCTGCCCGGCCTCTTCCCGAAACCGCCAGCGCCGCCTTGGATATTTCCCTCTCCCGGTGAACCGCCATGCCCGGCTTATTTAAAGCACCCCCGACCCCCTCAATTGACGCATTACATCTCCCTGGAGCTCACCGAGCACGCCCAAGACCTCCACCACCGCCCCATCGTCGGTAATGGCCAAAACCCCCAAATCTATGCCCTAATCCAATGTCCTATCTCCGGCCCTCTCCTTTCCAATCCCCTTCGCCTACAGCACCCCCATGACCATAGAAACATCCCTTAACCTCCACCTTGAGCCCTTGATCCCTCTTTTTCCCCAGCACCGTGAGCCTCCTCACTACCAAAACCGGCCACCGTGGCCAGCCCAACCTGGGCTTCCTGAGCTTCGGCCAACCCCTCTCCGAGCTTACCCCATCCCCACTGATGCCCTAGGACCAGCCCAATTGCCCCAAGAACCTCCCAGTCGCCCCAACGTTTAAAAATGGCCGTGGGAGAGATGGCCTCGCCACCGGCGAACGCCGCATCCACCGGGCCCCCAACCACCAAAAATGAGACCCCCTCACTCCCACGAACCTGTCCGTACCCTCTGATTGGGTCGCAAGTCACCGGAGCTCCGCCGCCACTCGCCGCCTACTCCTCTGCTCCTCCGCGCGCGCGGGAACGCGGTGGAGAAGAAGAACAGTGCCCCTGGGCACTGTTCATCCGACCGGCTGCCGCCCCGACTTGGCTGGGCCAAGCCAACCCGCGCCCGACCGCTCGCCCCCGCACCCGACCTCCCCGCGCCAGGCGCGCCCAACCGCGCCGCTCGCCCGAGCCCGTTGCAGCCGACCGGGTCGGAAGCTAGGTGGCTGCGCTGAGTCCGCTAGCCGCGTCGGATCCGAACCCGAGGAACAGTACCCCGAGCCCGATGAACAGTGTTGGGCCCAAAGCCCAAAATACATATTTATACTCCCCGGATTCGTTTCGAGCCCGCCAACCCAAATCCAAGGCCCATTTCCCCATATAACCCTCCTATAACCCAATATCTTCATTTTAATGGAGTTCTTTGGATTTTCTTTATTCATCGCTCAACCCTTCGAGCATGAATTAATTCATTTTGTTTGCTTTGCGTTAGCCTCCGGAGTCGACATTCAGCAGGAGCCAGAAGGAGAAGTCCAGGCCCAGGTCCAACCCACTGAAGAGTACGAGTTAGTTGAAATCACAAGTCCGCAAGGCAAGTCGCACATATTTTTGAACATATTGATCCTACATTTCCTGAATTATTTATCTACATGTACTTTCATTATGTTATTTTCATCCTGTTATTTTGTGTACAATAAATGCGTAGAATGACATGATACTAGTTATGTCCTACCACCCGAAAAAGCCCAGTCTAATTTGATGGCCATATTCACCTTGACAAGATATAGTAATATTGAATATAGCAATAGTATGTAATCATAGTGGCTTAGAGAATCAACAACATCTTCTGTTACTAAAAGATGTGGTATTTATTTGGGAAGTGGCTCTATGGTAAGCGAGGATCGCTGGATCCCGTGACCTAGGGTGAAGGCAAATGTTACAAATCAATGGGAGTGTTAAAGCACTGGACAGATTTGTAGAAGGGAAATTGCCACCGGTGAAAATACAAGGACTAGACCCTTATGCCGAGTAAAGAACATAGTGATCGCCCAACCACAAGCGTTGATACGTCAAACCTGGTCTAGTAACTGCTCAAATTCGATTGAACATCTACAAACGCAGGGTGAAGGCAAAGTGTGAGTACATACGTAAGAGAGTTACGAAGGGCCGTATGGAAGTTGGCGCAGTTATTGTTTTTACTATTGAATTGATTATCGGGCGTCCACACAATAGTAGGCTGAGATAAGTCAGAGGTTATGGCCTGGGCTTGTTGAGGAGGTCTACTAGGTAGAGGCTATATAAAGAATTGAGCAGTGAACAACCTTGTTTTCTCAATTCAGTCATGAGGATTGAGGAATCTTGTGGGTAAAGCAGGGCAGCTTTGCAAAGTCATGACTAATGGTATTCGAATACGCCGTACTTCCGGTCAATGGAGTTATGTTTAATGGGTGAATCCAGCAACAAGGCATAAGTAGAGTTGGAAAGGATTGGGTAATGTTGATGGTCTGGTAATTGAACCTTGAAAACCCCCTAAAGTTTATAGAAAGCTATAATTTTATGTTTAAAATCCGTTTTTCAACTAAAGCTGCATCCACATAAAATAATAAACCTGTTCCCCTTTACTTGTTATACCGTGCATGTAGTTACTGTTAAGCTCCGTGTGACTTGTTGAGTACGGTGGTTGTACTTATGCTTGCTAAAAACATAAACAGAAATAGCCAGCAATAAGGAGGCAGATGGAGGATGGAACTCTACGAGACCGAGGATACGTGAAATTAGGGTCGTCTTCCGCTCAGGCGTGCCTGTGGCGTTCTTTTGTTTGTAAGTTATCTAAGGGTCGCTTGCCCTTCTGTAAAATTTGGCTTCTATGCCTTTATATTGAAATAAATCTGGCGTTTGTCTTGAGCATGTGTTGGCAATGTTATACACTCGATTGATGTAACTCGCAACTGAACAGTCCTGGGCGGTTGCGAGAGTTTCATAATACTCCCAGAAATGGGGGTGTTACAATCATCCTTTGCTTGGTGCCCTTCATTGATCGAATCGATTATTTACTTTTTTTGTTCTTGCTTGGAATCTTCTTCTGTCTTCCTGTCTGGATGAATTAGTTGAGGAACATGCAAGCATGGGCTGACTTGACTGGCAATGTCCAGTTGTCTATATTTGTCCAACATGTTGGTGCATAGTGAGATTACTTTGTGTTTTTGTGCATAGGTATGATTGGTGGCATAAATGCATAATCGTGATGTTAGTATAACTGCTCAGTTTATTTGCAGTTGAGATCTATTCATGAATTTTGTTTCTTGAAGTGCAGGATAAGCAGGACATAAAAGAACATTGGAAGAGGAAGCTAGGAAGTGTCAGTGGCTTTTGCGATGGCTTGATTGTGATAGAGAGGGTGAGAATATCACATAGGAAGTGGTTGAGATTTGCACAGGTGCCAACAGTCATCTCAACATTTGGAGAGCTCTTTTCTCAGCTTTGATTGACAGGTATTGGTTGCTATGGACTGTCTGTTTTGCTCTGTTGCAAAGATGGCTTTAAAAAAATGAAACCGCAGGGAAATACATGACGCTGTGCAACATCTTGGCAGACCCAACAAGCTCTTTGCTGATGCTGTGGATGCAAGACAGGTTATTTCAGTTAGCACTCCGATCTTTGAATTTGTCCCTGGTGTTTTATATTCTTGTGTTGCAACTGTCAACTGAAACAAAATACTACTACAACGCTAGCAAGTGAGATCCATGAAAATATTCTGCCACATGTTTCGACTAACACTGCTGCTTTGTACTGCTATTGTAATCGAATAAACCTAAAAGAAGCAGAGACGCTAGTACATTCTGTTCCTGCTTATATTATTCTTCTGAAATGAATACACATGTGCTTGCACCTTCTGACTCCCTTGATAAGCTCTGACAAATAATAAGAAATTTTGTACAGGAAATTGATCTTAACATAAGTGCCTCCTTCACTAGGTTTCAGACAATGCTGCTAAGAGATGCATTTGTCCTTGATGTCACTGGGGATGGCTGGAATGTCATTCTGAGCTATGGTCCTTGTCAGGCACTTCACTATAGAGTATGAACAGAAGGTACTGAATGTGTGCCCATTTTTCATTTTTGGTCTAAGATTTTCTTTTCATTCCAGTTTCCAACCCTAGGATTTATTGTTGAGCGTTTCTGGGAGATACAAGCTCACGAACCTGAAGAGTTCTGGACAATAAATTGTTCTCATACTTCAGATGAAGGCACATCTTTTGGTTGGATGTAAGATGCACTTCAGAAGTTGCCCTGATACTTCCATTACCAAAGTCATGTGACATTTTTCTTGTTTGGCGGACATGGCCATTTGTTTGACTACTTATCTGCTGTTGTGATCTATGAAATGTGTGTTGAAGAACCAATGGCAACAGTGAGCCCTTCACATCATTTATTTCAACATCAGCAATTACAAAATAATGATGGACATCTTTAATGACAGATCAAACGAGTTTTTAGTTGTTTCATTTTGTTTCCTGCAGGTACAAAACGTCTGGAATCAGGAGAAACTAAAATAACCCCATATCCACTAAGTACTGTAGAGCTTCAGAAACGTGCTTCTAGGTACTTCAGAATGAGTTCGGAGCACACAATGAAGGTATTAAAAAACAATTTTTTTTAGTGTCTTATTTTTCCTTACCAGTTTTGCTAGCTAATGTGACGCCCCATATTTTCGTGATGTCAAAGTCAATGACCTCGGTGCCGGTCAAAGCTAAATACATATTAAATGTTATTAATCGGGAATTTTGATGCAATTCGAACCAAGGCTATTAAGTCGTAAAGTCGAGTTGAGTTGCCAGAGGGGCGACTTGTCAACTTGGTCGACTAGTCGCGATGAGTCTCGACTAGTCCCCAGAGAAGAAAGTATGTAAATGAGTTGATGACTTATTTGTTTTGATGATGAAATCAAGAGAAGACCAACATAAGCATGATGATGAGTTGATGTCTTACTTGTTTTGATCTCAACATATCTTTCTTGATGAATGTCTTTCTTTGAAATTGGGAAGAAACACCTTGGAAGTTGAATAACAGAATAATGAGCAAAATGTTAATAATATGAGAACAAGAAAATAAAAGTATTGGACAGCAAGTAAAATAATAGGAGTTTCATGATAATATGACATTTGTTAAGGATAGAATATGATTGTTATTTGTTTTCTTATATGCATTGGTTTCCTTATCTGTATATGGCATATTCCTCTGTATATTCCATTGTCCTCCCTATATATATTGCCCTTTGGGCCTTATGAATATACACACAGTATCCCTAATATGGTATTAGAGCTAGGGCTCTGACTTTGTTCTTCTGTTGCCTTCACCGCCGCCGCTGCTCAGGCCGCCGTGCCGTCGCCTAGGCCACTGCGTCGTCACCTAGGTCGTCGCCGCCGCCCAGGCCACTGTCGCCCGAGCCGCCGCTGTTGCCCAGGCCACCGATCACCTGATCCGTCGTCTTCACCAGATCGAGCGTAGTTGCCGCTGCCCGAGCCACCGCTGTTGTCTCCACCCGATCCGACGCTACCCGCTCGATTTGGCGCCGCTCGCCAGATCTGGCGCTGCTGCTGCCTGATCTATTGTCGCCACTGTCGCCCATGCCACCGTCGTCGTCTCCACTTGATTTGACGCTGTTGCTGCCCGATTCATTGTCGGCGTCGCCCCTGAGCCACCGGTCGATACTTTGCCGGCCGCTCGCTCCGCCGGCCACCCATCTTGCCGCCGCCTCGTCTCCCCGATAAACCCTAGAGGGGCCGAGCCCGTTTGTTTTGTATTAGCGAAAAAAAAGAAAAAGAAAAAAGAAAAATATAATGTTGATCTAATCGCCGCGCCGTCTAGCGTCACCTGTTAGACTTCGTTATCTTGGTCGTTGCGCTGTCCAGCGTCACCTATCGATGGTTTCCATTCCATCTGCTGCGATCCCATTCTCGGGAACAAAGCTCCATGGAACGAACTACAGATTATGGTCTTCTCTTATGGAACGAACTACAGATTATGGTCTTCTCTTATTGTAGTATTTGACTGCAATGTTAAGTAAGTAAACCAATGGACATATTTTTCTATAATTGTTTTTGAACTATTGAACATACAAATATCTACTGACTTTTTAATTAATTGGTGATAATTTTATGAATGATATACTTATTTGCTATGTGGGGAAATAAGAATTGACGAAAATTACTAATGATATTATGGTTCATCGTTTTATGAACTTGCAAGAATGTAAATACTAAAGATAATATATTAACTTATATTTGAACATTCTACTATTTTTTACTTAAAAAATTTAAGTAATTTTATTCTCTTTTGACAGGTCATTGAAATCGAATGATGTATTTTACTAATGTCGATCAACTTTTGTCCGTGATTTCACGCTTAGTTTCTTTAGTTTACTGCAACCAATCAATATTATTATCATGCCTTTTATTTTGGTAAATATTTCGATCACTACTTTATCATCATACGCTGTCGTTAGTTACATTGATGTATTGATGCTAAAAATTACTTAATACATTATTATTTAGCATAATATTATTTGAAAACTATATATGTTGTTATATATATATGATAAAATGGTAAATTTTGATTATTTTCGTTCTAGTTTTATCCTGATGGCGGGCAAGACGAGGCAGGAGGGGCAGGGGCCGGAACGCGAACACCGATGGCATGATGTTCGTTTCAGCGACGGGCGAGCCGTGCACGGCTGCTGCTTCATCTGCGGTGACCCTTCCCACTTCGCCAATGCCTGCCCGAACCGCGGGAGATAGTCATTACCGAATTGTTCGCGACGATTGTACAGATTGGCATCGTTGGCAAGGTATGCTTCATCGTTGTTAATATGTGCATTAGTACTTAATTGCATGTACGAGGTAAAAAGATTTTTAGGTGCATCATGGCTTGTTCATGATAAAGCATGTTATTGTTGTTCTAGATGACTCCCCAAAAATATGGGTATTGGACTGATGTCGATTCAGAGCATGTGACAGTATTGCTCGGAAACTGTCAGGTGAAATAGACTGCACACCCATAAAAGGCGCAAGCCAATGTCAATTCAGGACCTGCACCAAGAGTTTCAAACACGTCCTGGTGATCATAATGCGAGAGGGAAAGGCATTTGCTCAAACTTCAAGCTGAAAAAAAAGAAATGCTGCAAACCGAATGCTTCCATGAGATGATTAAATGATGGTAACTTCGAAATGCCCCCATGGTGGGCTGAGATGCACGTATGCATCTTTGTAAAGTTCTTCCAACAGTCGCAACCCTCATTGCTCCCGAGGAATTCCGGGTCTGTTCTTTTTAGTTGAAATTTATAGTTTTTGGTTGCGGTTTATGGCTTTTAGACTATTTGTGCGAGAGATTATAGAGTAACAGAAATTTACGTGTAATTTTTATCGATATAAATGAAGTCGATACAGTATGTACTACAATTAATTAGTAGACCATATCTTCAAAAGATATTTTGTTTAAAAGTTAATTACTGTAGAAAAATTAAAAAGTAGTTTTCAAAAACTGAAAAGAACTGCCCTCTATCATCCGCCCAAAATCTTTAGTAAAAAGTTTAGCGGAAAAAATGGATCATGCTACCATCTTTTCCTCGCCCTACGACCATCAAGCCACTATTTGCGTCAGGTCGCTTTCTTGATGTAGGACTAGAGCATTCACTACATACCAGTATGTTTATCTACACTTTGTTTACTGTGCATCACAGCACTATCATGACACTACTACCCTTTTTGCTCAGAAGGCACATACAAGCGATGGATCATCACTCGCAAGAATAAAGCCAGCGCTCAGAAAGCAATGGCTTCCAGTTGATCAGATTGCTCAAATGGTGCTTGAGCGTTGAGAGCAAGGTAAATGATGACCCAAGCTGTTAGGTACTACCGTTTGTTTCACTTTGTGATCATTCCGATGTAGTCGATCTCACCGGCTTGAACACTTTCAATGGTCAATAACGTCTCTCTTTTTTAAAAAGAAAGAAAGATAGAAAAGAGAGTTCTCCCTTGAACCAAACTAAGCTTTTGCTTTAACTGGTGAGTTAGACTAGAACATAAGGAGGTGTGTCTATATATATATATATATATATATATATATATATATATATATATATATATATATATATATATATATATATATATATATATATATATATATATATATATATATATATATATATATATATATATATATATATATATATATATATATATATATATATATATATATATATATATATATATATATATATATATATATAGGATGCCTCTTTTCTACTCCCGGGTGTAATTACACCCTATGTCGTATCTCACAACGTAGGGAGTATCTCGCGTAACGAGGGGTATGTACATGTAGTATACGGGTATTTAAGACCATATAGGTGGTATGAACAATTTTTCGTAGGTGGTATGTACATTTTTTCAACATACTCCTTTTTATGTACGTATATAAAGGTATTTACAAAATACGCTAAAAACTATGGACTCCTTTGCAATTTTTTCGTGTGGTTCACATTAGAATATCTTATAATTAGTATACGAGTGTACCTAAAGTGATAAACGAGTATTTCAAGTTTGTTTAGGTAGTATATTAGAGGTGGGTGTAATTACACCCGGGAGTAAAAAGTATTTTTCCTATATATATATATATATATATATAATATAAAAGTAAAAATAACAAGTGCTCCTTGGTGCTCGGACACCATATTTTAAAACTTTTTAGATGTCAAGTTTAACTAGTTCAAACAAGTTTGAACTACGGACAGTGCACTGAGCGCAAAATAGTACAGCCGTGCGCACGTGCGTGTGTGTGTATGTAGGAAAAATACATTATAGTTCCAAGTGTAGTTACTCCCATCTAGTATATACCACATAAATAAACTTAACATACTCTTTTATTATTTAGGTATAATTATATACTAATTTTAAGATACTTCAATGTCAACTGCATGAAAAATTGCAAGATAGTATATAATTTTAGGCATACTTTGCTAATATCTTCATATTCGTACATAAAAAAGAGTATGTTAAAAAGTGTATATACCACTTAGATGATCTTATATACTTATATACTATACATACATACATACATACCATCTGTTTCATCAGATACTTCCTACTTTACGAGATAAGATATAAAGAGTAGCTACATCTAGAGTAGAAGGGAGGTATGGCATGCGCGCGCACACACACTGTATATATATATAGTAAAATAACAAGTGCTCTTAGTGATTGATAGATAAATAGATAGATAGGTAGAGCGTTGCAGCGTTGGTGCACCACCGAACGCGGTGTCGGCAGCCTCCATAGAATTGCACAGATGCTTCAGTTGCCACACAGGAAGGCTTTTCCGTGATCGGAAAGATTCCTAACGAGGACGACTCGAACTGATAAGCCTTTGTGAATTGTGATCATCATTGCCCACGCCCACCTAGTACTAGTAGGTTAGTAGCATATGTGCTGCTACGTTACAAGTTAAAGTTACTTTTAGCACTATTTAGAATCGTATTTTAGTATTTATAAAAAATATCATTTTTACCATTTGTGAACAGACAACAACGCCGACGAGGCGACACGCAACGGTACCACCGGCGGTAGGTGCCTGCTACCCTCTCACCAAACGGTAGGCAACCTGCCACCTGGTGGAGGATGGCAGGCTTGCCTGCCGTCTGGTGAGGGAGCGACACATAATTAAGCTGACTTAATTACCTCTCATAATTTTTTATTTAGTGTTTGTTTGAATTTTTAAATATATCAAATGAGGTCAAAAAATTATGTACAGCCTTCCGACACAACATATCTTGCAGTATATTTTTTGGGTAATTTTATCCATTGCGAATATTGCTCAAAAATTCATAAAATTTTGATATTTTACGAGTTTTTACATATAGCAAATGAGCTCCAAAAATTACAAAATTTTATGTGAAGCCTTCCAACATAGTCATAATTATTGTGTAATTTTTAAAAAAATTTACGTGGTCGAAATTTGCTACATTTATTCGGGTTAACTTAGTCAGTAATCAGCACTATTGCGTCCTTAATGACTTACGCACTGCCTTCTCCAAATAATTAGCTACGCACTATTAATTTTTGAGAGTACATTGCAACAAATGAGACAGACAAAATATTAGTGCAAAGATTGATAATGACAGCAATATACTACAAGTCAGTGATTACATACGTGCGTGTAACTACATACGAATACTTCACTACTTACCGATAATTTGACCACTCATCGAAAAAATGACAAGCCATTCATTACCGTTGTCCTTAGCATTAACTCATTACTTACCCCTAACTAATTGCCACTAACATAAATTACTTAATTACATATTTTCATTCAATAACAAATTATGGGTACCGTACGTACACAAACTACATTAATCACGACCAACTTACTTTGTAATACAAACTATATTAATCACGACTAACTAAATAACACTAATTGACTAGGATTATGAGAATAACATTGAAAGTATACGATTAAAGATTACCTGCCTTTCTGGAGAAGAAATCAGCATTGCCAATTTTGAGCTACGCACTGGCTTCTCGAAGTAATGAGGTACGCACTTCCAATTTTGATCGACGACTGCGATAATAACCTTCTGTGATGAGCGACTGAGATGAGCAACGACGAACCGCGAGAGGTTCGTATTTATGGCCGAGCGAAAGGTGAACCCGGTGCGTTCAACCTGTACATTGAGGACCTATTATCATGAGCAACGCTTTAGGTGAGGGGGACGGCATCGTAACACTAACAAATGTGCAAACAAGGGAGCGGGCAAGGAGGGACGACACAGACATAATGACATTAGTGGAAACGAGAGAGCGTGCGAGGGGGCACATACACAGAGAGTGACAATTGTGTGAACCAGATAGCAGGAAATAAAATATAGCATGATTGGCCGATACATGCCACTTCAAAAGATGCGTGAGGATCATTAAATTCATGATTAAGTTAACCTGAATAAACGTGGCAAATTTTGATCACATGAAATTCCTAAAAAATTATACAATAACTATGACTGTGTTGGGAGGCTTTATATAAAATTCATAATTTTTGGAGCTTGTTTGCTACATGTAAAAACTCATAAAAAATCAAAATTATATGAATTTTTGAGCAACATTCGCAACAGATAAATTACCCAAAAATTATACTACAAAGTATGTTGTGTCGGAATGCTGTACATAAATTTTTGTAATTTTTGAGTTCATTTGGTATATTTAAAGATTTAAACAAATACTAAATAAAAAATTAGGGGAGGTAATTAAGCCAGCTAATTAGCCGGGTTAATCACCTGCCGCTCCCTCACCAGACGGTAGGCAAACTTGTCGTCCCCCCACCGGGTGGCAAGCTGCCTGCCGTCTGGTGAGGGGGTGGCAGGCGCCTGCCGTCGGCGGTAGCGCTGCGTGTCATCTCGCCAGCGCTGCTGCCTACCCACCAGACGACAAAAGTGATATTTTTATAAATACTATGTGCATACAGCTATTTCTGTAAATATGGTATGAAACAATGCCTAAAATGGCTTTAACTCGCTATGTTGCTACTTGTATACCTTTGCTTTTGTACATTCCTCTGCATGTTTCTATAAGCTGCTATGCAGGGGCGGAGCCAGGATCCAGACAAAGGGGGGCTGACCCGTCAAGGCGTCGGCGTTATGGGCCCTGGGCGCCGTGTGTTGGCAAAATTAAACATACACATATATAATTAAACATACGCATATATATTGTCATATAAATTCAATCATAACACATATGGCAAAATAATGTAGCATACGTCTAGTAACACAAAAGAAAGGTACTTTCATTACATCTCCACAAACTTGAATTTGTTACATCTCCACTAACTTGAATTTAGCACGACGATTACCAACTAGATCATAAGATTTGATAATATCATTAGAACTAATCTTGGCTGCCAATTCCTTTTCAATATAAACTATCATGTAGCTTCGCAAAAAGCCATCTCCCATTTTAGTCCTAGTACGTGTCTTGGCAAGTTTCATGGCTGAAAAGACTCTCTCAGTGGTCGCTGTTGATACTGGAAGAGTTATGACTAATCTTAGCAATCTGGTCGCCTAACCGTGGGACAACTTAGCCACGTATCGCCCAACGGTTGTGTAGAGTGACAGATGACTATTACTGTAAAATAAAAAAAGTAGGTATATTACTGTAGTTTAGAATAAAAATATATTATTTTAAAAAATTCAATAATTTACAGCCCCGATGTCTTCAAAATTTTAGCGAATCTGCCAACTTGTCTTCGGCTGGACCAGAACAAAATGAACCGAGAAATGAATAAATGATAATTAGAGTATCTAAATTATGGTGGTGGTAGTAGTAGTAAGCGATTCTTGCTGCTAAGCAAATGACGTGTCTCCGCGCACTGAACGCCGCTAAAAAGAAGAAATTGGCAGAGTTTCTTCTGTTCAATTATATGACTTGACTCCAAATGTACTTTTTTTCATTGTTTTGTTTGGAATCAATTAAACAAGGGCTTGCTACTTTGTTGATTTTTAGATGAGACTGCACCGTGTGGACATGCACTTGTGGAATATTCGGGATCAGAAAAGAAACGGCGAAGCTAGGTTTAGATTTATGCACACAAGAAGGCAGATCATAAGTTTGCAAAATATACTACTAACAAATTTCACATACTTAAACTTGTTAGGTTTACAAGATGTCATCAATTATTCACATCCTGTCCTGTTGCCTGTTGCCAGATATATGCCAAGTCGCTGTGGGGGGTCTGGTGACTGATGGGCCATTGGGGGGGGGGGGGGGGGCCAGGCCCTGCCCGCCCCCCTCTCTCCGCCCCTGCTGCTATGCTTATGTGTGCTAAAAGAGGCTTTAGGTTGCTCATTATGCCTTAATCATTAAGTTATATACACCAATCAATTTATCTAAAAATTTCTCACAGACAATTTATTTGGTTTCTCATGGACAATTTATTTATACTTCAATATTCCCCAATACACTTATACTTTAATATTTCCTCTCACGTGTAGGCTTTCTCGGGTCTAAGATGTGGAATAAAAGTAAGCTGTAATTATATTTTGTAAAATTCCACCAATTGGGTTTTGAACTCAGGTTGGCTCTGATATTATATTGAGTTGTATGCATCAACCAGTTCACCTAAAAGTCTAGATTAATGAGAAAATACAAGCAATTCACTTATACTTAGGCCTATAGGTCTTGCGTTTAAGATCCAATTTTTTAAAAAATATTTGTGGTTCACTTCTAATCCATGTCTTAGGCCCAGAGGAGCATAGACATGAGGGACAATGTTAAAGTATATTGGTTTAGTTCTTTTCCACTTATGATTTATGCTACAGTTATTAGGTTTCAAACGGTGCGTTTTTCAAGGTGGGGTCGACAGGAAGATTATAGTAAAAATTATACTGAAGTCAGTTGTACCGGTCAAAATCGCATGTGACTATTTTCCTTTGCGTACTGTTTTTCACGAACAACCAAAATTCAAAAATTTAACTCATAAGCTATAAGTTACAATCCAAAAGAACATATCTATCATTCACTTTTGTTTAATAACTTAAGTTTTTGGGTGAAATGATAAGTGCATGAAACTTAGTACTAATATCTGTCTCCTGTGCACGCAACGTGTGAAAAAGAAATCATCACAACTTAAGACCACCAATGTGCTAAACGAAAGATGGTAAATGAAAGAGGGTCGTCTTTGAAACTTCGTCAAACTTGGAACATGTGAAGGGCAAGAACTGAGGCATGCAGCTTACCAAAGAATCGGAGAATCCAATTAAGCTGAGGAAGTTATCGGAAAAACATGCATGAAAGCATTGCAATAGCCATTGACACTCGATCACTTGGTCTAGCTACATTTGCAACCGAGGTTGTCACAAGATCGAGCAGGAAAAACTCTTACTGAAAAGAGACAATGGCGTTGAATCTGAGATCGCGAGCGGCGTTCCTGGTCGATTCCGATAGCGAAGAAGAGTTGAGTTGGGGGGAATGAAGCCTGGTCCGAAACCGCCCACTGTACGTGCCGCGGCATCGATCGATCGATCCGGCCGCCATGTTAGGTCTCGGACCAGACAACTTTCCCCTCAACTGCCATATGAGAGAGAGAGAGAGAGAGAGAGAGAGAGAGAGAGAGAGAGAGAGAGAGAGAGAGAGAGAGAGTTCATGTGGCCTCCTTGTATGCCCAGAGAGAGAGAGAGAGAGAGAGAGAGAGAGAGAGAGTTCATGTGGCCTCCTTGTATGCATGAAGGGCAGCTTGCTTGCTACGCGCGGCAAATGGCACTGCTTTTCCACAGCCTTATGGCATACATGTCCACATGCTTCTTTCGCCCTTGTTGCTTTCACCCTACATCTTGCATGAAGAACGATCAAACCTAAGCCGTACTTCTTCTTAATCAATACACTGATGAGTGATGATGTAGTTTAATCCAAGTCAAACTAGCTCATCTCGCACGATGTGCCATAGCCATGTATTTCCAAACTTTTTTTGAGGGGAAATGTAGTCCCAACACGAACACGTCGAAGATATAATGAGTCCATCACTACTAGCTTAGCTTACTGATATTCTTAGCCGCCATTAAGGACGGCGACTGAATTAGTCTGCTAAATGAGCACATGGTTGCAAACAAGAGTCAATCAGCTAGCTACTGCCTCTTAAATAGACAAACGTGCAGAATTCAGTGATCATTAGGCATAGTCCTGTCCATGATTAACCAAGCGGATGCAATGCAGGTTATGATGCTGAAATAAAAGGCGTTCTTTTCTTTCAGAAGGCCTAGCAGCTAGCACTGTGACATTGCATGCATGCACGGTTACATGGTTTTATTCCCAAGCAAAGGATTTCTTTTGCTTTGCGCGCACTGCGTTGCGTTGCCAAGTTGTTTTGATCCCAATCTTAGCACTTCAGAAACTGGCCATGCGGCAACCTGCAGCTCTGCAACAACAAAGAGAGCTTTTATTGTGGGGATGTGAGAGAGGGTGAAAGGGTGGTGGCCGGGGATGCGGTGAAAAAGAAACCAAGTGACTGAATCCAAGTGTTGGTTTTGTGAGGTGTAACCTCTACTAATCTTTTCCTTTCAGGCTTCAGCTACTTAGTACTTTTTTAGGTTTCCTTCTTCTTGCTTTTGTTTTTGCAGAAGATCAAGAGATGGCCGTGTGAATGATGGAATAGTAATGCCAGGCTTTAGCTAGCTCTTTTAATGACAGGGACTCATGGGAGAGTTCATGATTATTAATGTAGGGCAGGGATTTCCATTGGAAGGATGTAGAGAGCAACATATTACATATGCTATATTCTGTATGGGCGCTGTGCTCAAATGCACATCTATGTCTGGGAAGGATAAAGATAATCATGATTTGCAAGCGACCGGACCAGACGGTCGAGCTCCGGAACAATCTGGCTTTCAAGACGTGGGTAACTACAGAAGGCGGTGCCAAAGGCCAATGGCAATGCTTACGCCGATGGTGAAGTTGAGGCAGTGGCAGGAGAACGTAACAGAGATCTTGCTGGTGCACCAGCCATAGTCCTTAGAGCAAGTCCAATAATAGAGCCAAGTGTGAATGATGGAATAGTAATGCCAGGCTTTAGCTAGCTCTTTTAATGACAGGGACTTAGGGTATGTCCAATGGTGATTTATGAGCTAGCTCTAAACATATTATTTCATATTTTAATAGAAGAGAGAGAAAAGCTAGCTCTTGATCAAGAGCTAGTCTTATACACACATTCCAAGATTATATGAGGATGTCATGTGGGACTATTCATGTTATGAGCTATGTGCTAAAAGTTAATATCATTGGAGAAGTTATCTTAGAGCTAGTAACTAGCTCATACCATTGTACATGCCCTAAGTCAAGTTATAAGAGCCAAGTTATACAATAATTTATCTTCTATTTGTCTACAAAAGGTTTTTTATTATTATGTGGTACCATGTCTCACATTCTCTTTCCTATTCCTCATCACATACATTTATTATCTGAGCCCACCACTGCATAGACTCCCGTGCCCAGCTTGTTGCTTGCATGAGAGCCAAGCTCTCATCTCTCTCATCTCTTCTCTCCTCCATATCAGCAAAAATGCTGACTAGCTTGCTATAAGACCATTATTGAACTTGCTCTTATCGTTGGCGCCTTCCCCTCGGGAGCTACGTCCCCAACTCGCTCCTCCCCGCTCCATGACTTTATCCGTGCTGGGGAGGCGGCGCACAGCCACCACAGCTGGGGCGCCGCATCCTAGGCCACCGATGTTGGAGTGCTAGATCTTGGGCTGTGCGTGCTTGTCTGGTGCCACGTTTGGTCTTCGGCCGAGGTAGATTCAGCTCCTGCTTCACTTGCATGCGGCCTGATGTTCACTAGCTCACCTACGGGCAGGCTAGAGCCGCTGGCACTCATCTGCGTGGCCCTAGTGGGTACTGGATCTCGTCGGTGCTCACCACCTCTTTTGCTGATGGTGATGCTTCCTAGCTCCTCTTCCTCGCATAACTTCTCACACGTTCTCACAGACAACGTCAACTATTGACGCTAGTGTCATCCAACAGTGGGTATGAGATACTCTTTCTCCTTAAGGGCAATAAAAATGGGGAAGCTAAAGAGTCACACCACCAGAGAGAGAGAGGTCATCGGTAGGAATGAGCGAGTCCTCCTTACTTTGTCATCTTAGGGCTCTTTATATAGGAAAAGTATGCTATACGCTCAAGTTTATAGTATAATTACGGTGCACTGTAACTAAAAAATATCATAAAATTTTTAAAAAGTTGCCACATGTACTTTATGATTTACTCCATATATGTATAAAATTTTAAGTTCAAATCTATTTTATGTTAAGAGTGACAAAAAAGAGAAAAAATTGACAAATTTGAATGAATTTAAAATTGAAATTTTATATATCACATGTAGAAAAATTTTAGATTTTTTTATGAGTTTTTTAATTGAAGTGCACCATAATTGCACTATAAACTTAAATGCATAACATATATTTCCCTTCATATATAAGTGGGGATAGGATGGCAAATGCCGATCCCATCTTTTAATAATTATACATGATAAATATATACAGGTAAACTTACTTATAAGTACGATAGCTCTAGGACCTACTATGCAGTTTAGACTTCTCAATTGGCACCCCCACAACAGTACGCATGTGGTCACAGAATCGATAAATTAAAGATGTGAAACATATGTAGTTCATATCAAGGTTGGTAGGACAATCACCGATAGTAGTATATGAGAAGCGTTCTGGGGGAAAAAAAGATAGCACTGGGGTGCAGTGATATAAATATTACGGTGATTAGCCTATGTAGTCTCGGTTGTTTGCTGACAGTCAGAACCATGTTGCAGTGCACATTTATATAGTTTGGCGAATTTTATCATTTAGGATGGCAAAAGCTCTCCCTTTTTCCTGCCGACTCTTTGAGGTTAAAATGTTGGTTTTAAGAACCAGTGATTGCCCTTCTCTGATCCATGCTGCACGTCTGGAGAGCTGTAGAGCGATCGAGCATTATGTTTCACTTAATTATTGAATAGGGTCTATAATCGAACATCATAACATCTTTATAGCTGAAGGAACTGGTGCGCTCCCAGCGCGTCCGTGCGGTCCACACGAGTCCTCACCATTAAGCGCGTGGAATTAGAGCAGGTACAATAAGCTGAGTAGACAGGCTACAAGCTCATGCCATATCAGGAAATGCCTAGCTGGAAGGGAGAGAAGAGAGGAGAGAGAGCGTAGCTGCCGATAAAATTGTCGCCGGGTGATATCACGCGAAAACATGAGTTATAGCCTTTGTGTCGCCCGCGTTGGCGATAAGGCTGGCGTTTGGCGCACCATCGATCCTGTGACCACCAGGCGTTTTTCCCACCCTAGCCGCAGCAATTTCCCCCCTCAGTGCGCGGCGGCGCGCGCGAAGCCGCTTGCCGCCAACCCTTGCGCGCCAAATCCTCTCCCGCCTCTCCAGTTTCCGCACCGAGGGGCATCGTCGCCTAGCCATATTCTGCTCGCTTGCGCCGGAGGGATTCGTCGTCGCCTGTCCATCTCCCTGCGAACCCACCACTCTCAGCGGCGATTTCTTGGCCCGGCGCATCGATTCGTTTGCCCGGCGTGGTTAGCCTGCTGATGCCTCTTCGGTCAAAGAGGGAGGTGGCTCCAGAGCCTTCGGCCACCTGGCAATCTCCGCCTCCATCAACGCCGAACTTGTATCCCCCTTGGTTCCCCATGCCACCACCACAACTCCCAGGCTCATCTACGCCAAGCTTGTTCACCGCGTCACAGATCCGGCCGCTTCCCATGCCAGGCTGGTGGGCTAGCACGACCAATAGTGGCGGCAGTGCATGTCCTCCCAAGATGTCCGATAAAGCTGATGGCAATATTGATATACAAGAATGGTGCGTATGTGTGAACTATTGTTCTGTGAATTGGTAGATGCCGCTATTTCCTAATAGATCAGCGCTTATTGCATTGTACATGCTAAATTAGTTGAGTTTTTCTTTAAAAAAAAAATCAGAATCCCTCTTGCATGACTTTGATCTGAAGACTCGATTGCTTACTGCCAGTATAACAAGTGTGTTGATCTGTTTTTAAATTATAGTGAATGAATAAGTTGTCTTGCTGTTGGGCCTCTTATGAATTTTGGTGGAAACGTGAAGATGTACATTCTCATAGATAGAACCACATAGTCTGTCTGTAGTCAATCATTGATTTTTTTACCTATCTATTGTTTTGGATCTTAATTAGTTGATGAGCAATAAAAGGAATGTGTTCTGTCTTAATTGAGTTGCATGTTAAAAGGAATGGCCTTAATTGAGTAGTGCTTTTGCTTATTGTCATTGTCAGTTTAATGTGTTTTGGGCTGTAATCTCGTATCACTATGTTATGTGAATTTCTGTCCTGTATGTTGGGTGGGTAAGCACTAGAAAGTTAGCTGAGATTCATGCAATTGGAAGATCAGAAGTAGAGAAGACTTGTTAAATTATCAGCTAATTTCAGCTTATTAGAAAATGTCCGTGGCTATGTTGCTATGTTGCTTGTCTGCATCGTTCATATTATCGTTCAGTGCATATGTTGCTTTGGCGTGTTGAACTGAAGCATATTTGCTTTGGTGGTTGATCTGGTGAATGGTTGAATTGAACCGAAGCATATTTGCTTCGGTGGTTGATCTGGTGAATGGTTGAATTGAACCGAAGCATATTTGCTTCGGTGGTTGATCTGGTGAATGGTTGAATACACTAGCAACATACATGACCACAGAGATGATGATTACTAGTGATCTGCTGTCCATACTTGCTTCTAATAATTATGTGTTTCAATATAGCCAATGTAATAGCTATCTTGTTGTATCAAACTTTCTCCAGCTAGCTACATATGAGGTGGAGAAGTATTGCAGCTAATAGCTAGCTATATTATTGTACTTGCTCTTAGTGCCCTCCCAGCGCGTCCGTGCGGTCCACGCGAGCCCTCTCCTTTCTCCGTTCGGCGCGTGCACCTTTGGCTACTGTCCACTTGCCACCCTTCAATGCGTCATGCTGTCCCATTCCCACCCTTCGATGCATCATGCCGTCCCATAGCGGATGGATTCTTTTACACTTATACTTTGGCTTTAGCTTCTATTATTATAGTAAGTAGTTTTTAAATGATATATTTTTAAAGATAAGTTTTACATCCAGATTATAGTAGATATTATACCGAGTTTAATTATACCAGCCAAAATCATATGCGACGATTTTTCTCTACGTATTATCTTCCGCGAATAGTCAAAATTTAAAACCTATAAACCACAATCCAAAAGAATTCATCCATCATCCGTGTACAATCGATACTGTACATCTTTCCCGGATGTAAGTGTACCCGTTCATTCTGTCAAGTGCATTAAATTCCAACCTTAAATTACCTTAAAAAGTTGCTGGCTCTGGTGACTTACCTTCAAAAATCAATGCAGTTACTTGTGTAGTTGTGCTTAGGTTATGTATAGTAGTATAAACAACTGTTATCTATAATATTCTCTATGTCATATATAGATAGCATTAAAGATATCTCATACAATAAATTATCTTTCGTATATCTTTATAGACAGCTTCTTCATGACACAATGTGTCTTGTTTATCGTGTTACAGTTGACTACTGCATGAGAGATGATCCAATTCTCTATACTTCTTCTCTCTCCTTCATATCATCTCGTTCTTGTGTGGTAAGGTTTATATACAGTTGACATCGCACCATTGTACATGACCTTCAAAGGGCATTTATATTGGCTTTGGACCTCTTTTTTTAGCTTCTAAAACTTTAAAACGGAGTGTCTTTTGAACACGGGGTCTACAAGTTGATTGTAGTACACACTGTAGTGACTTCATTTATATTAACCAAAATCGTATGTGAGTTTCTATTACTTTGTACTCCCTCTCTCACGAATAGGCAAAAGGTATAAGCTACAACCATAACCATAAGCTAAAGCAAAAAAGAATAGACCTTTTGCTTCATTTAAATCAGCTAAAATTGTATAGGAGTTTCTATTACTCAGTACTTTCTCACGAATAGGCAAAAGGTATAAGCTACAACCATAACCATAAGTAGAAGAAAAAAAGAATAGACCCTTTTGCTGATGGCTTTTGACTTTGACTGATGAATAGTAACAGCTTGTAGAGAGAGACACTCGTGTGTGATTTTGATTGATATAAATGAAGTGACTATAGTGTCTACTACTATCGATTAGTAGACTCCGTCTTGAAAAGTCACTCCATTTAAATATTAGGTACTATAGAAAAGTCATTTACTATAGTACAATAATTTTAGAAGTCAATACGAATATGGCCTAAAAATCAGTTACCGTCTTTGCATGATTTTTTGTTGTACATGCCTCACATTCTGGTGCACGGTTCTGTTTTTTTAGTGGATAGCTTTTGGCTCTAACTAATTATTTTTATCTATGTTTTTTGAGATAGTAAGGGTCGATAGAGATATCGACGAGAAAAATCAAAATTTGAAAGCAAAAGACAAAAAAAGGCCTACGTCAACCGATAATTTGGGAATCTTGGGTACGGAGCATTAGAAACTGCCTAGCTTAATATTTGACCAATATTATGAACTGTGGGATTTTTTTAATGCTCCATATGGCAGCGAGAAGCCAGCACACTAGTTCTTTTTCTTTGACTAGTAGGGCGCCCGTGCGTTGCAACGGAATCCTAAAAGAGGGTGAGACATGGGTGTAGATTGTACAGTAAATACAATTTTTCTTTCACATGCATATCAAGCAAAACATATCTATGCAAACTAAACTCCCAAATGCAACATAAAATCTCGTAAAAATTACTACATGTGTAAAATATCTAAAAATATTATTACATGTTATAAAATCCCAAAAGCAACATAAAGTCATCATGGCAGTTAGGTCATTGAAATGCCTCTGCCATCACTTTGTAGTCGCTTGTCGAGCACCATTGATAGTCCCCACCTTGATATTACCCAGCTAACCAGCATGCATTGCATTCTAGCATTGAATATCCAAACTCATAACTAATTTTTGAAAGATCCGGTTCTGGCATACATTAAAGCCATGTTTGGAACTTATGTTCCTCAATTCGGCATGGATAATAGATATCAATAATCATTCCAATTCTCAATACAAATATTGACAATTACGAATTGAAGAATGGCTTGTAGATCACTCAAGGAAGAGGAGACATACCTGTGGAAGAGCACCCCCTATCTTGACTGCAGGTTCTGAAACACAACACTTAGAACAAACTGTATAGCATTTAGCATGACTAAAATAAAAGGAAAGTCTCATATAAGCATCAAGGAGCATAATTAGAATTTACAAAGAGTGTCTGACCCTCTCATACTTAGCGGACGTTATTATGTTTGAGATTACCTGTTGCCTCGGATGTATATTGCTTACTATATAATCGGGCCGAAAACCTAGCATGCCATACATGTCCAAATCAACAATGCGAGAAATGGAAGGACAATTTGAAGCCATGAAGCAAATAATAGATGGATAGCATGGTAGCTCTAATAGATGTATAGCAAACGATTTCAACCATGGAGCAAAGCAAATGACAGACACCAAAGGAAAACATGGAAATTGACGCAACTTCATGTACATTAGTAGTTCTTCATGGTTTTCCTCTAGAGAACTATATAATGGGAATGAAACTGGAAGATATGCAGCCAACCTCTTGACATGATTGGACTAATCTCAAAAATTCTGGAATCAACACAACAAAGTAAAAAAATTGAGAGACTGATGGTAAGTCAGTCAGAAATACCGCACATAACCATGCATTTAAGTGTTGTAGTCTGCCACCAAAGAAATGGTTTAGATAAGCCCAATGAAAACTCTAGAAACTCGAAAGGAAGCATAAGGATCAAAACAGCGTACTATTGAAAACATACATGAACCTATAAGAAAATGCTGTCAGCAGCTGCTGCAATCCAACATGTAAGCTCATTCTGAATACTTTTCATATGGTGGCCAATTCTGATGTGGAAATGCTCCTTCAATCAATTTATTTTTTAATTCTGTATAACTACTTTTCTATATACTATGAGCATCCGAGTGACGGATCATGAATATTCACAGGCGAATCATAAGGTTCATTTTGCCATCAATACAGAAGGAGTGGAGTATAATGAACATCTACATCAAGTCACTGAAGTGCTTCGCATTGAAATCACACCAAAGAAAAAGAAAATCAAATGCTTAGGACTTAGGATCACTATCCAGAGAACATAAAGATAGTTATTTTCCTACATGGTCAAAATTCTAAAAAGTTGAGATTTAGATATATATTGGTGAGATAAAAAAACATATAAGGATCACCTAGCTGATCCCAGCAAACCAATTCTTCTTTAACAAGTGAAAAGTTCATCCAACGATTTGATAAGAACACGTCCATAAAAGAACAAAGAAATAAAACGTATTATCTTCCTTCAGAATAGCTGATCCACTAAGGTTGATCTATCTAAACATATAAATGGTATTCAAATGTAGAGATTCCTCTAATAATGAGATCTGTATTAACATGAATAACATACACCTAAATCTAAAATGAAAATCACAGTGTTGACTCCATGAAGATACATTAAAAGACGAGCAATCCACACTATACTAACAAACACTACAAAGAACCAGAGTATGTTTTTTCTAATAGATCATGATGTACAAAGACAAAAGAGTTAGTCTGCGTAGTCTGTGTGGTCTTATAAGATTTCAGCTCAAAAATAAAAGGCACTTCATGACCTTCTAGGCTCTATTAGGATTGTGAACACACCCAAACCCACCAACCTAAGTTACCTATCTGAAATTTCTATGCACACTGCTCACACAAGTGGAATAATGATGACAATGTATATTGGAATGTAATATGTATGCACCATGAGATTTGGACCTCTTACCAGGAGCAATAGGTGAATCCCTCACGTCATAAAGACACTTTGGCGCAATTTAAGTATGAGAGGGATATGGCCCTCAAGGTTTATTAGAAGATATCAGGAGGGAAATGCCCAGGCATAGAATTGTTCTGCTGAGCCTGCTTTAGATGCACTCTAAGTGCATAATTATTTATCTGCAATGTGGCACAATTCTGAAAAAATCTATTACAACACCTTGTGTAAGATAAATGGCTAAGGGTCAAAATCGCAAGGTCAAGTAATACCTCAAGAGTTATTAGCTGCTCCTGATACTGCAAAACCAATTGTTTCAGGCTATGAACCTCCTGAGTCTTCTCATCGAACTCTTTTTGGCGCTCATGTTGGATTGCAACCCCCCGCTTCAGAACATCATTCTCTCGCAGAATTATTGTTAGCTGCTCCTTTAGCATCGCATTTTCCTATGGACAAGTAAAATCATAACTATTTAAACTTGCCCAAGAAGTACAAGTTCTAGAGATAAAAAGTGCACAATATGTCTTTAGTGTATTGGGGTACCTTGTGCAAGTTCTGCACTGCTTCAGCGCCTACTCGCTCCATGATGAATTTTTCCAATGCCTCCAAAGCTCTCGATGCACAGGCCCGTGCATTATCTATGTTAGAGGCACTCATCATCTCTCTGACAAATAGCTCAACCCATTCAGAGCTATGATGATTTTTCTGACAGTTACCTGTCACAGGTTGATCTTCAGTAATTAGATCCAAATGTCCATTACTAACAACACCTGTCAAAGATTGGAAATTGTACAGTTCTGGAAAAATACAGAAGTCTCGTGCAATTCTAGCATTTGGAAATTTGATTAACAAATGTGATACATGATTCATGAAGATATAGCAATATAAGTTCACAGCCAACCAATGCATATCCTAGAAGTAATAAAAGCCTACCTAGTAAAAAAAAAGTCATATATTAGGCCAAGTGAAAATGGAATGACATAGCTTGATAGCTTGCTGTAGTATATATTAAGTAGATGCGTGCGCTGCTATTTCAAATAACCACATAGACCGGAGAATTGCCAATACACAATAAGACACAACCGCATATTGCTCCAACCTGGAAAATAAATAAAGGACAAATGTAAAGGATGTGTATGGTGAAATTGACTCTCCAACATGTGCATCGATTCAAAATTCAAAGCTCAAATACATCCTGGCCCAGTTAAAAATGCAAAAGGAAAGAAATGAGAGGGAAAAAACTCAACTAACTCATGTCTGGAACATCTATAACCATTAACTGAGGAACATTTCTTGTGATACTCTACCTAATCAGAATAAAATTAGCACAAGGGCCCATTTCCCATTTGATATGATGAAATTCTGGAATGGTCAGTCATTGCCCACAAATCTGTAATCTGAGACCAATACATAAACTATATACTCATGCTTTACATTTTCCCCATTTTCATAGGATGATATTTCTATTTCCCAAACAATAAAAGTTTCACAAAACAGCAGCAAAATCTGCAGTAGAGCCAAAGGGGAGCACATTCCATCTTCCGCAGAGGTTCGTACGATCCTGTAATCACTCATTTGCAACATTCACTTAATTTCACTCGTGACTTATAACTAAAACCGCACCAGACATTTTGTCAAGCACTTGGAGAGCACCAACAAAAGCCTCCTTGGTTCCTCCTCAGAACCCACTAAAAAGTCCGATCAAACAAAGCAATCTGCGAGAGCTCGCAACCACAAGGGTACAGGAATTGAGTAATAGCATGTGGAAATAGTGGAAGGGGCGGTGGCGCCAACCTGATCTTCTTGATGAGGATCTCGCACAGCTTCTTGCTGAGCTCCTGGGAGAGAACGCACTACAGCAGAGCCTTGTGAGAAAGCACGCGCTTATCCGAGTTCTTGACGTGGTGGTCGATCCGACGCCGGATCAACCGCTCCATGCCGACGACCTTTGTCCAGAACTAAGTTGTATGTTTGCAAAGTGGTCTTTCTCCAGAAGTATATATGCAACTTTTTCCAAAGAAAATGATAACAATTGCAACAAATAACACAATAGAAAGATACATTACTACTTTGTGCCTTCCACAATTAACACCCCCTTCATCTCAAAATAGAATAATAATTAACATCCACTTGGTAGAAACTGGTGGTTCCCAATTTCTCAGAACTAATGTATTTAGGCTGGAGAAAAGCTGGTTTGTAGATGATGAGTTAGCCACTTTGATTCAGAACGTATGGAAGGCTCAGGATCTGCTCTGGACAATTCGCAAGTGCAAATTAGATGTGCTAGATAGTTACGTAGAGGGCGGAGCATAAGCAGAAGAGCTACTAAGAGGAGACTCAAAGCTGGGTTAATTCACCGGATTGGGATATTTGATGAGAAGGCTGAAGATATATAACTTTCAGATGAGGAATTGAGTCAGAATTAAATTGGAAGCGCATCTCATGGATATATACAATGAAGAGAAAAATCTATTGGCAAGCTGGGTGTGGTGATAAGTAGTCAACAGAAGGTGACTTGAACGCTAGCTATTTTCAGGTAGTAGCCAATGGAAACCGGAGAAATACCTGATCCAGAAAATTTAGATTGGAGATTGAATGACTGAAAACAAGCAAGACATCAGGCAAGATATTGAAAGCTACTGTGAATATACAGGACCCAGGGGGATTCAACTCCAGCAATACAAATAAAAAGGTGAAGGACGTAATCGTTTTAACAGTCAAGAATCAGATAGCTTTGGCCTTTGTGGGATCCTTTGATCCTTTCCCATGAATGATTAACCATGTCTTATACTCACCCAGTATTACTCAGTACTCAATCAAGGCATTGCTAAATTCACTTGCAAAACATGTATCACGGATTGCCTTACTACGCTATGCGGAATGAAGACAAACAGGCAAGAGCCAGGCAAAGTTCCCACCTTTCTTGAGCTCGGCGAGTCGGCGGCGCGGCAATACGTCGAGCAGCATGCGTGCGCTGGGTCACAAACGCGATGCTCGATAGCCTCGCAGCCACTCCTGGGCTGTTGCCAAACTCCCACCGTCCCACGAGGCCACGACGGCACAACAACAGGACGCACTGCTTGGCATGGTTGCTTGACACCAGCAGCACACCGGCTCTGGAGCACCACCGGGGGGTGAGGGCGTCCGCCGGGGACGGAGGTCAGGCGGCCACCCGACCTCGCCTGAAGGGCGGGTCCGCCACTGGTGGCATGGATGCGAACGGAGGAAAGACAGCAAGTGGCGGCGCAAATTTGAGGGGAGAAAGGAGCGGCAGCGCGAATAGAGGAGAGGACGGACGGCGAGTGACAGCGCGGATGCGAGGGCAGTGCGGGGGCGGAGCGAGGACTGCGGAGCAATCGAGGGGTGCGGAAGAATCGAGGGCGAAGTGGGTCAGCCCCCGCCGTCGCCTCCTTCCTCTTCTCCGCCCCCAACCGGCGCCGCCCCCGCCGTCGCCTCCTTCCTCTCCCCCGCCGCAGCCGCGCCTCCTCCTTCCTCCGCCCCCTTCCTCTCCAAGCCAGCCGCCGCCGCCGCGCCTCCTCCTACCTCCGCCCCCAACCGGTGAGATGGAGGTCGCGCCGCCTCCTTCCTCCGCACCCAACCGACGCTGCCCCCGCCGTCGCCTCCTTCCTCTCCTCCGCCCCCAATCGGCGCCGCCCCCGCCGTCGCCTCCTTCCTCTCGGCGGAGGAGCGGTTGCGGAGATGGGGAGGGACGTAGAAGGAGCAGGCGGGGCGGGCGGCGGGGCCGTTGGATGCGGCGGTGCGGAGGGGTGGGGGAGGAGGCAGCGGCGTGGAGGAGCGGGGGAGGAGGCGGCGGCGCCGGCGCGGGGGGAGGAGGCTGGGAGACGCGGAGAATGGGGGAGGCGGTGGCGCGGGGTGGGAGGAGGAGGAGGTGGCGGCGGCGCAGGGTGGGGGGAGGAGGAGGCGGCGGCGGAGCGGGGGAGGAGGAGGAGCGGGGGAGACGGAGGCGGAGGAGGAGCGGATCGGGCGGAGAGCGGGATTGCGGGGAGAGAAGCAGAGGGAGGCCCACATGTCGGCGCTTTTTTTTCTGTGAGAGGCGGCAGAGCGTAGGACGCACCATCCCCTTCAACTCGTTCTTTTAAGAGTAGAGATAATAGCATCGGTAGCTCCTACCTCCGCAGAATTGCAGAATGTCATATCGTAGCGCCTTTGGTTCATCGCCTGAAATTTTAGGAAAACTAGTCATGTGTATGTGTGTTGCAATGAAAACTCAAACCATAGAAGCAAGTCAAATAAATCATTTTGAAGCCCTTTTGATCACATATGAAGAAAAGAAACATGACTAAATAAGATTAACTTGGGAGTTATTTTACATCCTGATAAAAATTTATGAAGCATTCTATTACCGAAGGTAGTTCAAACCTTACATAACAAAATAATATATAGTAAAGAACAAACAAATGCAATCATTTTTTATGACCACATGTGCCTTTCAAAACCTACTCCCCTATAGAAACCTTGTGTCTATGTATTACAAAGGAATTGCAATGTATAGCGAAATCAAGCAAATGCACTAAAACTATACAATTAAGAGCAAAATTCGAATGATGGCATGACATATGTATAGACTATAATAAAACTCAAAAATATGATAACAAGTTAAATTAAGAAAGAAACAACATCGATGATTACATGAGCAACAGGAAATGGGCACACAAACTATGTACACATGAGCTGTAATATGGAAAAATGCTAATAAACAAGTCTATGTACGCATCTTTTTTTTACAGTTTAAGTCAATGTATCTATCCAAAATTTCTTGAAGTCTAGTTCTTTCGAGTCAATCGATTGTTTTGCATCACTTCTATATGCTTCCATACTGAGCCTCTACATAAGTAGATGTGGCACTGTTAGATATTACAAAAATAAATGCTCCAAGTCCAATGTAAACAAAAAAAACTGTATGACAACTATACCACTAATATGGCAATCAAACTAATGCAAAAGACTGACAAGTATATTACCTCAAAACGGTTATATTTGGTGCAATGATAGGAATTTCAGAGGACATGGACTGCAGTAACAAGGGAGGGAAATCAGGTTCCTGTCTTAAAGATCCATAGAGAACAATATCAACAAACATTAACAAGTTCCTAATATCATAAGTCATGTAGAAATGCTTTACAGAACCATCTAGAAATCCCATGAGAGGCGAGTTCCTGTACAACAGAAAATTAAGATGGCCAGTGGAGCAAAAGAGGATCAGGGATACCCAGTGGTCTCTCACATGTAAAAAGCATTCACTGCCTAGCACAAAATGTAGCACATATAACATGCCCTAGCACCAGCAACACGCGGGTTGACAAATTGATCACCAGAATGACATAATCTAGAGGTTGTGTATGTAGTTGTTTTGCTTTTTTTTGGGTTCGAAAATTCGGCTTATGTAAATCCTGTGGGTTGTTTCGGTCAGCAAGTTGCAGAATGCTAACATGTTGGAACCTAGCAAGATCTGAAAGCTACAGGTGGGTTAATCTAAAATCTTAAGATGATTACCATGAAAGCAGTAAAATACCACTCGTTTGGATTTGGTGGGCTAATTAAACCATGGCATATAACATCCATACTATGTTTGGCATATAAATGATTCAACAGTTCGTTTCCCTTTCTTTTAATTCATTTCTCCTTTGCACCTTTTCTCCCGTAGTGGAAATGCACATGCCTAGTGAAGATATATCTATTTGGAAGCATCATCACTATGACTCCCTTCAGCGGGTAGCTTGATGGAGTGCTAAATAACTATGTTGTGGATATGTTGCCAAACAGTATAATCTTGTAAAATTTCAATTAAGACATGAGGCACTATGACTGCAATTCTTTTTGCCATGATATACTGCATCAAAAATAAGGTGAAAGACAACGAAAAGGAGAAGCAAATGCAAACAACAGATTGAGCATTTGGACAAATTCTGTTGTTCTGCTTTCAAGAGAAAAACCCTGCAATCAATAACACATAGTTAATTCTGTTGGCATTCTTTTTTTAACGAAAACTTATGTTGGCGTTCTTATGATCTTATGTTTTATTTATGTTACTGAACCTGATATGACGTGGTAGTATGCAGAGGTGCTGATTAGCTGCAAAACATCTGATACATTAGTCTTCCTTTATTTGCAACATAATCAGGCTGTGAGTAGAAAGTTTTTTAAGTTTAAAGGGATATAACAAACATCAAATGAGCATTAAGATGCATTACACTATTTAGATTTCTTTTAATGAATCATCGGACTAAACTATTGTGTTTGGCTTTCATGGAGCTGAAGAGAAAAGTCAGATAGCTTCTCAATCAATGGAACATTTCAATCAACCAAGGCATGTGGTTCAGTTTTGAAACTCGGATGTCAGAAGAAATGAATCAGTAATCTAGCTAAATATGTATAACTAAATATCCTTATTTCGGATTTGCACATAAAAACCATTTAAAACCAATATGCAATGCACATACTAATACCATATGATGAAAATAAAAGCACTTTTCGACCTTGGATTGAAGTATGAGCTGAAAAAGGAACCTTTTTGAACAGGCCCCAGAATGCGTCCTGCTAGTATGGTACCTGGAATCAGTAGTTTTACAGTACTGCTTGCTATAATAGAGAATACCCTTTTCCCTTTTAAGTGCACTATCTAGCCTGGAGAGACATCTTCCACCTGTAAGAACAGCGAGAACAAATCAAGTAACACCGTATGATTAATAATGAATTCAAGCTTTTCTTTGATGTATGCACAATACAGAGGTGGAACGTAAAAGTAACATCACATATAGGCCTGCTGACATTTGCTTCTACAAAAAATTTGATTGACACATCATGTTAAACATGTAAGAACCCCTCCTCGTACAGTAGCCCACCAAATAGCCCCGTCGTAATGTAGATCATTGTAAATTTGGAAGTAATTTCTAAAACTCTCATCAGGAATTGACCCCTTTTTTGTGTGAGACTAAAGGTGGGAACTTCCAAGATGATACAATGAGATTAGAAGTAAGGCATATACCATTTAGCACCAGTGAGACGCGTGGGCTACGACTTCAGTGAGCATGTCAGGCATTGGCGCGGACGAATCGGCGACAGGAGCAGGAGCGCGGGAGCCGTCGCCGTCATCGTCGCTGGCGGGGGCCTCGGGCTGGGCTGTAAGATCGAGGAGGCCGACTAGAGGGGGGGTGAATAGGCGGTTTAAAAAATCTCTTCTAATTAATACTAACAAATCAAGAGCTTTCCTATTTGCCTAAACCAAGTATATAATGCGGAAGCGAAATTCAATTTGGTTTAGCTCAAATAGCGCCTACAACAATTAAATTCGCCTAAGTGCACTAATAGTTCTAGCCTAGGTCAAGGTTTGCAATTCTAAATATACAAGCAATCAATTTAATTCAATGAATGTAAATTGCTTGAATATAAATGGAACACAAGAAAACAAACCACAATTGACACAATGATGTTTTACCGTGGTGTTCGGAAACTTGCCGGTTTCCCCTAATCCACGTTGAGGTTAGCCCGAACAAATCGGACCGGCTCCACGAATTAAGCCGAAACACCTCCAATCCACTAGTGGTAGCTCTTTCCCGCTCCGGGTAGGTGAGCTCCGACCTTTACAACTTCGCCGGGTCTTCTCACAAGCTTCTTGAGAAGATCACCGCGCACGACGCCTCCCACACCGTCTAGGAGTCGGCAAACTCCAAGAGAACAAGTCAAGTCCCTCACTTGACTCTCACCACGTGCAACGAATGCACAAGCTCACTTGGACACAAAGTCCACCTCTAGATGCAACACATGCACTCTAGATCACCTCTCCTCTCTCACAAAGTGCAACACATGCACAAATGAGTGGAGATACTCACTCTAGCTCAAGAACACAAGAATGGGTCAAGCAACAACATCTCCAACCAGCCTTGAGGGGGTATTTATACCCCACACACAAAAACTAGCCGTTGGAGCAAAGAGAGGCTGAAATCAGCCTGAGGGCCGGTACTACCGCAGTTAAAACGGCCGGAACTACCGCCCTCCCAACGGTCACAAAAAAACTAGCCGTTGGACCAAATCCGGAACTACCGGAGTACAAATTGCGGAACTACCGGATTTTTCGAGGCTAAGTCATTCAAAAAATCGCTCTCTGGAAAAAACATTCCGCTCGGAATCCGGAACTACCGGACTTGCGGAACTACCGGAAAAATCGGAACTACCGCAGTACAAATCGCGGTACTTCCGCAAAATCCGGAACTACCGCAGTACAAATCGCGGTACTTCCGTTTTCCGGTTTTTCAGCACAGACGACACTCGGAAAAACAGTCATAACTTTTGACTCCGATGTCGGAATTGAGTGATCTTGGACTCTATGGAAAGCTTATTCAGAGGGCTACACAACCCACCTATTTGCATGATCTCAAACACATTAGATCAATGCAGAAATCACAAGACATCCAAAGAGTCACTATCACGGTCTAATATCAAAGGAAATAGCGACAAATAATTTTAGACCATGCCAAGGGATAATGCATGATCTTCAACTTTTGCAAAACACATTTGCAAACTTAGATCATGCTACAAGTATTAGGTACATGGACTTCTCACATTTGCGAAACACATTCACAAACCTAAGTCACATACCACAAGGATCACAACATGATTTCCAACAAGTTGCAAAACATATTTGCACACTTTTGAAATCATGACGCAAAGATTAAATATGAGCTACAACTATTTGAAAAACACATTCGCAAATATAAGCCTCATACACAAGGAATGGAAACATGGACTTCGAGCACTTGCAAAACACATTTGCAATGCATAGTCCCGTGTTACTAGAGTTCAATACATGAGCTTCGACCATTTGCAAAACATATTCGCAAATGCAAGCATCATGTCAAGATGAGCTAGAGCAAGTGAGGTTTGAGCTATCAACACATGATGAGACTCAAACTACTAGACATGACCCCTCTTAATAGTACGGCAACCTAAACTAGCAATCCGGTCTTCCAACCAAACACCAAGACCGGTAAAAAACTAGGAACACATCCTTAGCCCTAGCTAGTCATACCTTTGCCTTGGGTCATTGTCTCGATATGCATCAACTCATGATGCATCCTTTTCTTCAACTTCATCAACACATGATGATCTTCACTTGACTTGATGATCAACACATGATCATCTCCTCATGCATCAACTCATGATGTGTCTTCCTCTCTTTCTTGATGGCCTTCAACACATGAAGCCATTTTCTTCTCGCATCTTGATTTGATGACTTTCAACACATGAAGTCATCCCAAGTCGTTCTCATTTTTGGAACCTAACCTATTCATCCAACTCATGGAAACCGTTAGTCCACAAAGCAATTGTCATCGATTACCAAACTTCACCATTTTGGTAATTCATGACAATCTCAACAAATAATGAGATATTAAATTGATTTGCGAGTATACAATATGTACACAACAAATGTATACTCCAAGATAAGCTTTAAACAAAGCTTACTTATCCGGTTGTCATTAGTCATCCAACCATTAACACATAATGGAGAAGTTAGATGACAACCCGATTGCACATGAGTATATATATACTGCACAAGCTATATATATACTCAAGAATGTATTTCAAAGTAAAGATCCTAAATATGCATATTAAAAGAAGCATGGATCAATACTTATGAAACTCCAAAATATATAGAGAGCTCCCCCTAAATGTGTGCATACAAGTGTATATAGTGAAGACATATGCACATATTCATTTTAGACTAATTGAGGATTTCAATCTATATTTTGGATCTAAGGAATGCATTTGTAAATGAGAAAGCGATTTCGAATGCATACCTCTTTGATTTCACCTTTTCATCCAAATGAGACTAACCAAAGATAAACTCAACTAGACATGTTAGTCTCATAAATTCATTTATCATTTTCACCAAAACATTATAAAGTATATGTCATTAATATCATAATGTCATATTGACATTTGTCATTAACACCAAAACCAACTTAAATGGAGCTTGATCTTTCAATCTCCCCCTTTTTGGTGATTGATGACAAATCCATTTATGATAATAGCATAAGGGTGAAAATGACTCAATGATAAACAATTAATCATATGAGAGAAGGTGAAAGCATTATCAACAATTAGATTAAAGAAATTTTAATTTCTCCTCATTTAACATTATTCAATTAATATCACATTTCTCCCCCATTAGCAATAGCATTTCTAATTTTCTAATATGCAAAGCTATTGTTTCTCCCCTATTTGGCATTATCACAATTGTCACAAATTCTCCCTTTTTCAAAGGTATTATCTCAAATTTCTCCCCCATTTGGCATTAAGCACCAAAAAGAGACAATTAACACTTAAATAGCATATATTAGCATTGAAAACAAGGGAAGCATTAAAGTTAAGCCATTTAAAGGAGATATTTTATCCTAAGGAGCTTGATACCAATTTAATTCAATTTCATATGGCCATAAAGAAGTATGAAACTAAATGCAAATGACCAATTGATATTACTTAAATCAACTAAAGATATTTGAAACACATTCAAATAGTCTTACTCCTGAGAGCTCCTTTAAGACTTGATGCCACTTGATATAAAGCCACTTGATATGATACCAATTGTATATGAAACACTTGTAGCATTTGAATCATTTCAGTTTTTGAATTCCAAGTGGCCTTCAAAAACTTCCTGAAAAACTGACTTATAAATGTCCAATAAATCTGAGAAAATTTGTCAGTATAGATTAATGTCTGAGGATCAAAAGTCATAATTATAGCTTCCTCAGATTATGAGCCTAATTAAAGATACAAAAATCATAAATCAGCTCAAAACATGAGATTTTTCAGAAAAACTGAAAGTCTGAAATTCAGACTTTTGCATTCCACTTAAGCTTCTAGAGAGAGATGAAACAATGATCAAATGCTCTTTATAAATTCTTATCAAATTTGACAATGAAGAGCAACTATAGAGGATCAATTTTCATTATTGTGGCTTCCTTTAAATCTGAACCCATTTGAAGATATAAAAATCACAATTCGGTTCAGAATTCTGAAATTTCTGAATTTTCAGCACATTTTACAAAGAGAGAAAAAGTCACAACTTTTGCAAATTAACTTGAAATGATTTCAAACTTTGCAGATTTGAACTTGATGCTATTTGTGACCTTTTCCAACAGGAATTTTTGAAAAAGAAGCTTTCTTTCAAAAGATATGCCTAAATGCGCTTTGAGAGCGAGAGAAGGCATTGATTTTGCATCAAAGGCTTAAAATGTAAACCAATTTGATTTTCATGGAGTAATTTGTTTCCTTAGCTTCACATGAGTTATAAATACTATTTCAAGTCAAGATGTACAAAGAAATCTTGCTCAAATAGCTAAACTCATTATATGCAAGAATAGGCCATTTTGGGTCAATTGACGTTTTTGGATGAGATTCAAATACATATAACTTTTCAACGGTTGGTCTTTTGCAAAAGTTTTGAACTTGAGAAATGTTTTAAATGACCAACCCTTTGAATTTTGTATTGACCACTTTTTCAAATTCTCAATAGATTTTGATATAGAGAAATATGTCGTTTAAATAAAAAAAAAGATCATTCAAGATCCATTTTGGGCCAAATCTTTCTTTTGATTTCTAAAATAGAAATTTTTATTCAAAAGGCTTTGAAATCATTTGAAATGCATAGTTGAGTACTTTTATTTAGTTTTTCACAACTTTTAGCCTTTTAAAACAAGATTTTTGATTTTTGACCAAAGAGACTCTTTTGAAAAAGTAATCTTGCATATCATTTGATTATTACTCCATGAATTGCAAAAGAAGCAAATGAGAATGAAACACATTCATTCCCAAGAACCATAAACCATTTTTGGGCAACTAAGTAAAATAATTTTCCCAATAGTAATATTTTACCCTTTTTGCTTTAGTAAGCACAAAAGTATAATATATATTTTTCACAAAGTAAAACTCTCTTCTACACAAAGGTCTCTTCTTGGCAACCCTTTCTTCTCCTTTGACACACAAAAGATTCTCCTCCTTTTCTTGTTTTTCTTCTCTTTTCTTATCTCTTCCTCCTTTGATTGACCATTAGATACCACTTGTGGGAATATACCACTTGTAGATAGAAATGTCACTTACACCACTTGTAAAGGTGGATACCATTTGAAAGAAGATGATATCATAGGTGAAGGAGCTTGGTTAGGAGAAGATATATTGCTTGGCAAGAGAAAAGAATAGATACCACTTTAAAAGAAATGATATCACTTTGAAAGATGTCACTTGAAGGAACAAAGATACCACTCATTTTCTAAATGAAAGAGATATCAATTTAAAAGAGTAGATACCACTTTAAAGATCGCATGATTTGGAACTCAATGATATCACTTAGGTGAGGAGCTTGGTAAAGAAATATTTGCTTGCCAAGACGAAAAAGATATCAATCCAAAAGAATAAGGATACCACTTAAGGAAATGATTGATATCACTTGAAAAGATTGGAGTGAAGCACATGCCGATGTCAAGATGATCAAAAGTCTACCACTCTTAGAAAGGATGCCATTTTAATGAAAAGAATCAAGTTTGGAGCAAAATGGCATATGGAGTTAATAAATACTTGAGGGTAGATATCAAGGATAAGCAAGGATCAACTTGACTGAGAGGAGCAAAGGAAATGGCTGAGGAAATTTGGAAATCAAATTTTGCAACAAATCAGCCATTCTTCCAGAAATATCGGAAGTACCGCATTTTCAATGCCGGTAGTTCCGAAATCCCGGTAGTACCGCAGTATGACTGCCGGTAGTACCGATTTTTCTGGGAGCACGCCAAGAATTTTGACTTTCAAGGAGAGGTTTGATATAATGTTGTATATTGCTCCAAAGTTTTTCACAAATGAACATAAACCACTTGTGGAGCATTTCCAACTATAATCCAAGATTGAAAACTCTTTTAACATAGCTTTTAGCAAATTAATCTTTCAATTTTCAAAAACAAACTCATTTTCAATAAATCGTTCAAGATTGCAAAAATGAGCAATGGGAGTATATTAAGCATTCAATTGTATGTATGAGTTGTTAATACCCTTGTGAGCCAATATATGTCAATAGTTTTAGCTCAAATGGTAAAACTCACTTAAGTGCTAGATTGTGACCACATATGTCAACTTAAGTTTTTGGGCGAGTTTCAAAACCAAATAACTTTTGATCGGTTGGCCTTTTGGAAAACTTTTGAATACCAACAATGTTTGAAATAGCCAACTCTAGGTTTTTGGTATTGAACACATTTTCAAATTCCTTTTAGAATTGATTTTGGGGAATTTTTGAGTTTAAAGCCAAAACAAGATACTAAATTGATAGTTTTGGGTTAGAAACTCATTTTTACTTGAAATATATTTTTCTAAAGCCAAAACCTTTCTAAAACCTTTGAAATGAATTTGTATATATTTTTCAACTAGTTTTTCAAAGATATACTAATAATTTCGAAATTTTGACTTTTGGCTAAATGGCTCAATTTTGAGAAACAATTCTAGCACTTAATCAATATGGGCACACTTAGGGATGTGATATACATGAATATGATTTAGCACTCCCCCTTAATGTGCCACTACATCATGCTCACAATTTACATTAATGAAATTTTAGCACATGAGCAAGCACACCCCTTTTTAAATGATTTTCATGCAATGCAACCTACACAAGGTTAGGGGCTAAATAAATTCAAATGTAGATACTTGTTACCGAGATGGCATTGGTTCATAATTTGGTAGGCTCATCCTCAAGCTTGGCTTCCATTTGTGCATATGGTGGAGTTCACTTCTTCATGAGTGCGCCAAGCCTCCAATGCCTTCTCCAAGTACCTATTAAGCATTTAAGCGTATTTTGGTACCCAAAACTTGGTTGGGTCCATTAATGTTAGTCACAATAGATTTGGGCACCCAAATGGCCCTAACATTAACTTTATGTAAACTAACATTTTTAGCAAACACATTGCCATTCTTATCCTTCCTAAGCAAATAATGTTCATTGAAAAGACATGGCTTAGAAATGATACCTTTGGGACAATCCTTACTTAAATGTCCCTTTTCCCGGCAATTGTAGCAAGTTTGGCAATTATTACCTCTTCTTATCTTCTTGACTTGCTCATTACCGGTTTGCCTCTTCTTTGATGGATTATTCTTGTTTTCCACCTTGTTGGGGCACTTAGAGGCGAAGTGACCCGTTTCATTGCAATCATGGCACTTGACTTTCTTCGTGTGTCTTGCATTGTGCCTTGTCTTGCTATTCTCCTTCTTGGAGATGAAACCAATACCTCTCTTGTCATTTGATTTTCTTTGACTACCCAATATCTTGTCAAGAGAGGCCTTCCCTTTGTAGCTTTTCTCCAAGTCTTTTCTCAAACTTATGACTTGGGCCTTGAGCTCATTATTTTCCTCTACAAGGTTAGTCTCACAATGCATAGAGGAGGTAGAAGCATCTAATTTTGAGCAACAAGGTAAATCTAGCAAATCATCACATGAAGTAGAAACACTAATTTTAGATGAGTTGATAGAGTTAGAAGCTACACATGGCATATCATCTATTAAATCCTCACATGAGGTGGAAGAATTGATTTTAGATGAAATGCTAGAGTTAGGAATTACACATGGTATATCATCAATTGAATTACATGTAATTCCTATATCCATGCTAGGTTTAGAATATTCCTTGAAAAGAAGAGACTCATGTTCTTCTTTTAGCACATCATAATTATTTTGAAGAGAGATATATTCTTTCTTCAAAACCTTAAATTTAGTTTTCTCCTTTCCAAGAAATTCATTTAATTCTTCTAACATGTCCATCAACTCATCATAAGAAGGTGCATCATCATCATCATCGAAATTTACCTTCTTTTTACCTTTTGCCATGAAGCATCGAGTTGATGTGGAGGGAATGGTGGACTCTTCATCGTCGGAGTTAGAAGTTGAGCATTTTTCTCCCGACATCCACTCTTGTATGCAATCTTCATCACTTGATGTGGACATCTCATATTTGTCTTGAATTTTAGTCCACATGTTATGAGCGCTATTGAGATTGCATATTTCATTGAACACTTCTACACTCAAAGCACTAAATAAAGCGTTAGTTGCTTGAGCGTCGAGATGTAGGCATTTCTCTTCCTCAATAGTTGGAGCTAGAGGATCCAATGGAGGAGAAAAGCCAACATCTACAATCCGCCATATTTTTGGGCTCATGGCCTTAAAATAGCATGTCATGCGGATTTTCCAATTTGCATAATTGGTGCCATCAAATAGAGGAGTGTCATCTAGGTGCACAATTCCACTAGTCGCCATCCTTTATACTCTCTAGGCGATTAAGCCTAATAAATGAGAGACCAAGCTCTGATACCACTTGTAAGATCGAGGAGGCCGACTAGAGGGGGGGTGAATAGGCGGTTTAAAAAATCTCTTCTAATTAATACTAACAAATCAAGAGCTTTCCTATTTGCCTAAACCAAGTATATAATGCGGAAGCGAAATTCAATTTGGTTTAGCTCAAATAGCGCCTACAACAATTAAATTCGCCTAAGTGCACTAATAGTTCTAGCCTAGGTCAAGGTTTGCAATTCTAAATATACAAGCAATCAATTTAATTCAATGAATGTAAATTGCTTGAATATAAATGGAACACAAGAAAACAAACCACAATTGACACAATGATGTTTTACCGTGGTGTTCGGAAACTTGCCGGTTTCCCCTAATCCACGTTGAGGTTAGCCCGAACAAATCGGACCGGCTCCACGAATTAAGCCGAAACACCTCCAATCCACTAGTGGTAGCTCTTTCCCGCTCCGGGTAGGTGAGCTCCGACCTTTACAACTTCGCCGGGTCTTCTCACAAGCTTCTTGAGAAGATCACCGCGCACGACGCCTCCCACGCCGTCTAGGAGTCGGCAAACTCCAAGAGAACAAGTCAAGTCCCTCACTTGACTCTCACCACGTGCAACGAATGCACAAGCTCACTTGGACACAAAGTCCACCTCTAGATGCAACACATGCACTCTAGATCACCTCTCCTCTCTCACAAAGTGCAACACATGCACAAATGAGTGGAGATACTCACTCTAGCTCAAGAACACAAGAATGGGTCAAGCAACAACATCTCCAACCAGCCTTGAGGGGGTATTTATACCCCACACACAAAAACTAGCCGTTGGAGCAAAGAGAGGCTGAAATCAGCCTGAGGGCCGGTACTACCGCAGTTAAAACGGCCGGAACTACCGCCCTCCCAACGGTCACAAAAAAACTAGCCGTTGGACCAAATCCGGAACTACCGGAGTACAAATTGCGGAACTACCGGATTTTTCGAGGCTAAGTCATTCAAAAAATCGCTCTCTGGAAAAAACATTCCGCTCGGAATCCGGAACTACCGGACTTGCGGAACTACCGGAAAAATCGGAACTACCGCAGTACAAATCGTGGTACTTCCGCAAAATCCGGAACTACCGCAGTACAAATCGCGGTACTTCCGTTTTCCGGTTTTTCAGCACAGACGACACTCGGAAAAACAGTCATAACTTTTGACTCCGATGTCGGAATTGAGTGATCTTGGACTCTATGGAAAGCTTATTCAGAGGGCTACACAACCCACCTATTTGCATGATCTCAAACACATTAGATCAATGCAGAAATCACAAGACATCCAAAGAGTCACTATCACGGTCTAATATCAAAGGAAATAGCGACAAATAATTTTAGACCATGCCAAGGGATAATGCATGATCTTCAACTTTTGCAAAACACATTTGCAAACTTAGATCATGCTACAAGTATTAGGTACATGGACTTCTCACATTTGCGAAACACATTCACAAACCTAAGTCACATACCACAAGGATCACAACATGATTTCCAACAAGTTGCAAAACATATTTGCACACTTTTGAAATCATGACGCAAAGATTAAATATGAGCTACAACTATTTGCAAAACACATTCGCAAATATAAGCCTCATACACAAGGAATGGAAACATGGACTTCGAGCACTTGCAAAACACATTTGCAATGCATAGTCCCGTGTTACTAGAGTTCAATACATGAGCTTCGACCATTTGCAAAACATATTCGCAAATGCAAGCATCATGTCAAGATGAGCTAGAGCAAGTGAGGTTTGAGCTATCAACACATGATGAGACTCAAACTACTAGACATGACCCCTCTTAATAGTACGGCAACCTAAACTAGCAATCCGGTCTTCCAACCAAACACCAAGACCGGTAAAAGACTAGGAACACATCCTTAGCCCTAGCTAGTCATACCTTTGCCTTGGGTCATTGTCTCGATATGCATCAACTCATGATGCATCCTTTTCTTCAACTTCATCAACACATGATGATCTTCACTTGACTTGATGATCAACACATGATCATCTCCTCATGCATCAACTCATGATGTGTCTTCCTCTCTTTCTTGATGGCCTTCAACACATGAAGCCATTTTCTTCTCGCATCTTGATTTGATGACTTTCAACACATGAAGTCATCCCAAGTCGTTCTCATTTTTGGAACCTAACCTATTCATCCAACTCATGGAAACCGTTAGTCCACAAAGCAATTGTCATCGATTACCAAACTTCACCATTTTGGTAATTCATGACAATCTCAACAAATAATGAGATATTAAATTGATTTGCGAGTATACAATATGTACACAACAAATGTATACTCCAAGATAAGCTTTAAACAAAGCTTACTTATCCGGTTGTCATTAGTCATCCAACCATTAACACATAATGGAGAAGTTAGATGACAACCCGATTGCACATGAGTATATATATACTGCACAAGCTATATATATACTCAAGAATGTATTTCAAAGTAAAGATCCTAAATATGCATATTAAAAGAAGCATGGATCAATACTTATGAAACTCCAAAATATATAGAGAGCTCCCCCTAAATGTGTGCATACAAGTGTATATAGTGAAGACATATGCACATATTCATTTTAGACTAATTGAGGATTTCAATCTATATTTTGGATCTAAGGAATGCATTTGTAAATGAGAAAGCGATTTCGAATGCATACCTCTTTGATTTCACCTTTTCATCCAAATGAGACTAACCAAAGATAAACTCAACTAGACATGTTAGTCTCATAAATTCATTTATCATTTTCACCAAAACATTATAAAGTATATGTCATTAATATCATAATGTCATATTGACATTTGTCATTAACACCAAAACCAACTTAAATGGAGCTTGATCTTTCATGGGCGAAGGGGGCACCGAACAAGCTGAGGAGGTAGACCATCGAGGCCAACTAGCACAACACGGTGGCGAACTCGCGACCGCCGAGGACGGTCCCTATGGCTGCAGAGGCGAAGCAGGTCGCAGGAGGAGAGCACGAGCGAGATCATCGCGGCAGGCCGTTGGTGATCCACATCGGGAGGGGCAGTGCGCCCGCGGTGAGGACCCTCCGCGCGGCCACGGTGGGGCCGCTGACCCGGCGCACGTCCATTCGCTTCGCGGCTCGCTCACCAAACCGCCGGCGCTGGCGCAGGGGTCGGAGGAGGGGAGAAGGTTATGCCACCAACCTAGTGAGTCGGGGCCGGCTGTGTGTGCGCGCGTTCGGGAGGCGCCGTGCATGGGCCGTGCGGGCCTGCGTTGGGGAGATGTGGGTTCGCGGTCGGTTGCCGGATGGACGGACGGCGGCGGCGTAGAGAACCGGGAGAGACGGGGGAGAGGATTCGGTGGGGGAGAAAAGCTGGCGCACGGGATTCGGTGGGGGAGGAGCGGCGGAGGACTCTGTGGGGAGGAGGCGAGGACGGAGGTCTCGGCGGAGGACTGTGGGGAGGAGGAGAGCGGCGAAGGATCAGTGGGGAGGAGGCGAGGACGGAGGTCTCGGCGGAGGATTTGTGGGGAGGAGGAGAGCGGCGGAGGATCTGTGGGGAGGAGGCGAGGACGGAGGTCGTCTAGGCGGGGGATCTGTGGGGGAGAAAATTGATCATTTGCCATTTTGAAGAGTGGGCTTCGCAAAATTGCCACTTTCAAAATTGACTTCGCAAAAATGCCATACAGTACATTTACCTCTTGATTACCATGCCATTTGAACCATTTAACTCATTTAATATATTTTTTTCTAATTTCAGGAGGTGGAAAAGACCTTTCTGCCCTTTTAAGTTTTGCACTGCATGGCTTGCTCGGTTGATTGCTTGGCTCGGTTGCCGGCGCGGACAAGGCGCTCCATCGCGTGGCCGAGGAGGTTGCCCTCGGCGACGTCTGTGCGCGCACGCGGGCGGCGAGTTTGGTTGCCCCCACGGCTGCGAATGCCGCCCAGACCGCAGGTCGAGTTTGGGCCCCGCACACTGATTCGTCGTTCACATGTTTGGTCTAAGAATTGTTACTCGCACGTTGATTCATTCACCACCTAAAAACCCATTTAAGCTAATTGCTGACGAAGTTTAGCTCCTGATTGGAATAAAACATGTCATTTTAAATTATTCTGGCCAAATAATAAATTCAAAATTACTGTTAGAGAATTAAGCATACATATTGACTTTGTTATCAGCACAAAACTCCAAACAAAACAAAATTGCAAAGAAATATAAGTAAAAAAATTGCAAATCGGCTCAAAACCCATTTATACTAATTGCATGTCACACATTACAAAAATATATACTGCAATATATTGAGCTAAAATAAAAAATACATAGTTGAGAATAAAAGAAATTTATCTCACAAATCCATAGTACGAGAATAAAAAGGAGTTCATCTCACAAATTAAATAGGATACATCTCAAAGCAAATAATTTGTGAGTTCACATATAACAATACAAACTTCCAATTGTGTTCACATCTAACAAAATATACTTCTTGTGGGTTCACAAAATATCATTCAACCACTTTGTAACTTTCTCTTTGGAGTCACCTTCTTCGGGGCAGCTACAGGAGGCATCCTCTTAGGAGTAGTGATTGAGGTTTGTGAAGAACTACCCTCTCCAAGCAAGAAAGCAAGACGGCTGCACACATATGTGTTATGACAATTAATTATTTTTTTCCAGATTTGTACATCCATGGACATAGATATGTGTCATTGTTTCTCACCTTCTAGTCACCCTGCCAGGACTATCCTGTAGTATTTGTTCTCTAGTTGGCCTTTGTGGGGTGCTAGGCTCACCTTGCCTAGCTTTTGTAACGTTCTTTCTAGGATTCCTCTTCCTACAAGAAAAAAATAGTTCATTGAAATGGCGTGGTAATTGAAGTCATGAATGAAAAAAACAACGATTACCTCTTTTTTGTCCCGTTGAATGGGCACTTGTAACTAGATTGTCTATGACCTTTTTCACCGCATCTCTTGCAAGTCACTGGACCTCTAATCATTTTCTTTCCCTTAGCATTGGTTGGAGCACCACCATCGCCACCTTCACCATCAACGCCACCTTTATTGGCGCCATTATTAGCACTTTTCTTTTTCTGGCCACCTTCAAGACATCCTTTGATCCTCAGTTTCCTCTGTCTTCCAATATTTCTTTTAGCCAATGGTGCACCAACAACAAATGGCAGATGCACTTGTGGCCACTGTGATTTGACTGTCATTGGCTCAATCTCTCTCCCATAAGCAGCCTTGAATCTATCCATCGAGTAGTACTCATGGACTAATTGTTCAATGTCCACTCCTTTTTGTGAAGTTACAAAGGCCAATACATGTTGACATGGCTTACCAATGTGCTGCCATCCAAACCGTGTCATATAAAATTGTGACAGAGTGTTCTTTCTATAACTTCTCTTGCAATTCTTTAGCACCCATATTGGGAGAATCCCTAAGGATGCTCACAGCCTTGCTAGCAACCCAATTTTGAGATGGTGTTATAGTCTTGACCCTGCTGCTAGAAGTGCAGTCATGTCGATCAACTAAAACTGTCACCTGCACATTATAAAATATGACAATGAGAATTAAAAAACATATAGGGTTAAAAAAATGAATGGATTCAGATAGTTAGCTATATTTCACCTTTACAGTGCTTTTATCATCTTGTAGACTGCCAAGAATCCTCCAAGGACAATCTTCACTGGACTTGCAGAACCCTCTAAATCTCGTCTTATCTGACTTCTCTGTGCCTAGATCGAACTCCTCATTGATGGCAAATTGCCGCACTGCCATCCTGAAATCTTTCATTGATGGGTACATAGTGTCAAGGTCCGTTTTTGGGTGGTCTTTATCATAGGTAATCACCATCTCATCTGGTATGGCATCACTAACATGAATGGCAACACCATCATTATCATCACCCTGGTCATCCATCCTACGACCATTTGGTGCAGCCAACTTTGTTGTCTCCTCATCTCTCAAGCCCAGAAGCACATATACCTGATCTTCAGTCATAAGTTCAATTCTCCCTTCGTCATCATGTGTCTCTACTATATGTAAGTTATCCCAATCGACTTCTGGGAGGGGTTCAGAAAAGCTCCTCACCGTGACCTCCACATCATGCCTACATGAAACATGCCAAAAGTCATATATGTTTCACACATGCAATTTGTAAACTCTGTTATAATACCGGATAAAGGAGATACCTATCAGCATCCATGTCGGCCGACGTCGCGCCTGTCATTCACGGATTGCAGACTCAAAAACAATCTACATGAATTAAATAGGTTGAGTACAAGCATGCACATTTGACCAATATGCATCAACAAATAAAAAAACAATTGGAGCTTATAGTCATTCATCTACACTACATTGTATCTCCTCAATATGCATATACACTTACACAGAAAACTAGTTATATATTGTGAACAAGAACTTTTACCAGCATTAAGTACTCTTACCAAAAATCATGCAAATTCTACAACTAAATCTCAGGAGGCTCAAGCAATTTTAAAAGTAATCTAGATGAAATTTAATATACTAGTTATACTCATAGGCGCGGCGCCACGCCGCGCCAGCCACCGTGTGTACTGAAGTAAAAGAGGCGATAATCCGTGAGGAGTTTGTAAAAAAAATTTAAAAAAATCGAGGGCACATGTGTATTTTCGAAAAAGCCAAAGGTCTTTTTCATAAAAAATCGAGGGCCTGTACGTAATAAATGAGAAAGCCAAAGGTCTTTTTCGTAAAAAACCGAGGGCTTGTACGTAATAAATAAGGACCCGTACGTAATTTAGAAATACGGGGCGTTATCCTGCAAAGTGGAGGGGCTTAAAAAAACTGGCAGTGACCTTTTCGCGAGGAAAAAAGACCTTTACGTAATTTCGGAAAAACGCAGGGAAATTGCCTCCCCCGGCCGTACGCAAAACCGGCCGACACGCGCCGGCCGAGGGAGCGCCGGGGGCGACGTGGCCACCCTCTCGCGTGGCGAATCCTTCCGGGAGTATGTAGGGGGATGATTCAGCAATTAACAAGAGGCACTGTTTCTGTCCACTTTTTCCATTTTTTTCTGAACATAGCAAGCAGCAGTGGCAGGGATTGCATATACTCTTACAAGGATTGCATATACACTTTTTCTACTTTTTCCACGGATTGCATACACTTACAGGGAGGCCTGCTCGGGGAAGCCGGCGGGTGGCCTGGCCGGAGGACGCCGCGGCGCCGGGAGGCCGCCGCTCGGGGAGGGCGGCGCGAGGAGGCCGGCCGGCGGCGCGGGGACTGCGCCGAGCGGGGAGGGCGGCGTTGGAAGGGCGCCAAGCGGGGACGGCGCCGAGCGGGAAGGGCGGCTGGCGGCGCGGGGACGGCGCCGAGCGGGGACGGCTCCGAGGAGTCTCCGGCTCCGAGCGGGGACGACGCCGAGCGGGAAGGGCGGCGTGCGCAGATCGTTGCTTCGGGAGATCTCTTGCTTCGGGAGATCGTTGCGACGTTTCATTTTCCCATGCAGTGCAAAACTTAAAAGGGTAGAAATGTCTTTTCCACCTCCTGAAATTAGAAAAAAAATATTAAATGAGTTAAATGGTTCAAATGGCATGTTAATCAAGAGGTAAATGTACTGTATGGCATTTTTGCGAAGTCAATTTTGAAAGTGGCAATTTTGCGAAGCCCACTCTTCAAAGTGGCAAATGATCAATTTTCTCTCTGTGGGGAGGAGGCGAGGACGGAGTGAGGTCTGCAGAGGAATCGAGGCGGAGCGGTTTGCGGGAGAAAGAGATGTGGAGAACGGACGCACGGGTTGTGAGGTGGAAGGGGCCCACATACCAGTCAGCATAGTTTTTTGTGAGAAGGGTGGGAGAGAATGTACCAACCATCAACTCTTTTTTAAGGAGTATAGATGATTTGTAGGGTGCCTAAGTTTTTGATCCTCACTGCTAGCATCGACTTTTCAGCACAAAAAAAAAAGAAAAGAAAGAGAAGCGCCATTTTTCTCTCTTTTTCAGCTTTTGGTGGTTTTCTTCTCCATCGTTTCGAAACGTGAGGCTATGCTTAAATCTCTCAACTTCGCATCACATGCAAAGGTTAGAGAGAGAAATGCGGGGTTTAGGGAAGAGACGGCGGACATCTGTTCCCTCTCTCTCCTCTCCAATCCTACAGAGGGAGGGAGGGAGCCATTTTGCCTACTCTTCGCAGTCAAGAACAAAATTTTCCAATTTTTTGGGGATTTTTTCCCCACGTTTCTGGGCCTTTTGGTTGATTCCCCTATACGGTTTTTTTCACGTTCTGGGCCTTTTGGTTGATTCTCCCAATTTGGTGATTAGAGAATGGCAGCTTCTTGATTGAAGATTTGAAGCACTGGTATGTTCCAAATACATTCTGGTTTGAATCTGAATAATCTTGTGTGCATATGAAACCCTGAATGTACATCGGTGCAATTCTTTTGCAGTAAAGATTGGACCGTGTGCTCCAATTGGTAGAAAGATTGGGTTCTTGCGATCTATCGGTACGAGCATTGGCACGTGAAAAAGAAGTCCTGCCTTCTTGGCTGAGCAACGTGGTAATTGCAGACTCTTGCCGCATTGCTGAAGTTTTCCTGGGAAAAAAAGATCCATCTTCTTGAAGCATCCGTTGGCATGAGTGACCAAGACTGTACAATTGTTGTTTCCTCATTAACAATGTGGTGTGATTTGAGCATCTTTGTGCCGCACTAGTGGGAAATTCGTAGGAAAGATCGGGCTTCTAAGCAACCTACATGCAAATTTGGGGGTGCATTGATCTTTGATGGCTGAGAAAGCTCGTGCAAGGTCGCGGGACTTTTCGCGGCAATTCTGGTCCGTGCTGTGCCATGCCTTCAGCGAGTGCTGCCTGATCATAATGCTCTTTGTCACTGCCGTGGTGTCGTATACGGCAACTAGGTTCGCACGCATCTGTAGGCTCCGGTCACCATGCATGCTGTGCTCAAGATTGGATCGGGTCCTACATGGCAAGGCCTGGTTCTCTGAGGAACTGGTATGTGCTGCACACAGGGTAGAAATCTCGCATTTGTCATATTGCCAGTGTCACAACAAGCTCGCGCACTCTGATGATCTATGTGAAAGGTGCATCCGTTCATGTGCTGGATTGGTTGGTAGGCCTGGTAACCTGACAAACGTGAGAGCTCAGAAGAAGGCCAATTCTTGGTCGAGGTCTAAGCAGACACAGCTATGTTCTTGTTGTTCAGAGCCGTTCAAGAAGACACGTAATGCACACAGGCTATATGAGCATGTAAATGACAGGGTTGCAGATGATGACATGAGCAAAGTGAAGGAGAGAAGCGTATCCATGGCAAGTGTTGGCCATTCTTCAGATGATGGCTTTGATCACTTGTCTTATGGAGGTTACAGAGAGCTAAAGGTCCGCCGTGATTCTGACATCCATGTCTCAGATGATGATGATGATGGCAATGCAATGCTTCATGAATCTAGACACCGAAGCAAAGACATCTCATGTCGTAATGTGCAACCTACGATCACCAGTGCCAATGCCTTGTCCATGCATTCTTCTGAGAGTGCTGTTCTGGCAGAGCTGATGAATACCACTCCTCTAGTGACATTGAATACTGTAACAGGTACTGACAATCAGCCTAGTGTCACCAAGCTTGGTAATATTGCAAAATCTTCAGATCCTTCTATTGGGCATGGTTTGGAAGAAATCAACTGGAGTCAGGTCAATGTGAGTGACAACAATCATGACGTGCAGTCGAAGACCGTGCCTGAACAAGTTTGTGCAGAGCTTCCAAAAGAGAAAAGTATGTATCACTATCCAAAATGCTGCAATCCTTATCTAACTGGAACTATTTCTGAGTATGTCAAATTTGTACTGTAGCTTTTCTGGTTGGTATTGAGGAAGTCGGCAATTTAAAGGGTGTTTCAGGAAGCCCTGACGAGGAAGGTACAAAGGGTTTTGCTGCTTCCTCATATGCGGGAACCAGTTCAACTGCAGACGCTCATATCAACGGCAACAACAGCATGAAGAATGCATCTCGTGGTAGAGGCAACCTTCAATCTCCTCGTTGGTCTGAAATAATCTCCGCTAAGGATACCAATTCAAGAACTCAGGAAGAAGTTAAGTTATTCCTGTCACAGCTGTCTTCTGCGCGAGGATTTGATGGTCCTTGGAGTGAGGTGGCTACTAGCCCCAGAATCAACATACAGACTGATGAGTACAAACAATCTGATGCCACTGGTAGCAGGCAGTTCCTTGAGAGGAACAGCTCAAATCTGGAACCATTTGATGTCCATGCCACTAGTGAAGATGAAGGTGAAAGGTCCCTTGAGTGCCTGAAGCAGCAGGCTGAGCTTGACAAGAAAAAAATGAGTATCCTTTATAAGGAGCTTGAGGCAGAACGGAGTGCTTCAGCGGTGGCAGCAAGCGAAGCGATGGCTATGATCAACAGGTTGCAGGAAGAAAAGGCTGCAATGCATATGGAAGCACTGCAGTACCTCAGGATGATGGAAGAGCAGGCTGATCATGACCAAGAAGCAATTGAAAAGCTAAATGACTTGCTTACAGAAAGGGAGAAAGAAATACTTGACCTTGAAGCTGAACTAGAGAATTATCGGAGCATTCTTCGCAATGAACCATTTGATGTCAGAAAATTTAATGCTGCTGATGGAGATGTGGCATTTGATGTCTTGGATGGTTCAGATTTCATGAGGAACGCCATGTTTGATTTTGAAGATGAAAAGGCAAAAATTTTGGAGTCCTTAAGCAGATTGAAGGAAACTCTCGGCATGTCCCCGACAAACATACTTGATATGGCTGGCGCAAAAGATGATCTACAGAACACGTCGTTGAGAAATTACTCATGGGTCGGTGGGCAGTATATGGTAAATCCAGAGATGGAATGTGGGAGCTCACTATTGCCTCGTGAACATTTGAATAGTGAATCAGTTTCTTTTGAGCGAAATGATGAAAACCAATCCATTGAGAACCAAAAAGATTTTGGTCCATGTTCCCACTTAGATGATGACAAAATCAGTGGTATGAAAAATGTTGAGCATGAGTTTTCACTTCTGAATAGTAGATTTAAGGCACTTGAAGCAGACCAGAAGTTTCTCAGACAGATACTAAGTTCTCTTAAATGTAGCAACGATGGAGTACAATGTGTTCAGGAGATAACTAGCCATTTGCGAGAGCTGCGAAGAATCATCACTGAACAAAGAGAGATGACAGTTTTATGAGCTCAAAACTATTCAGCATTCACTGTGAAGGTAATAATAGACCATAGTTGTAGTTCATCTGTTAGCTATGAGTAATTGAGTATAGTACTTTGAACGTTTTAGTACATGTTGTGGAAAACGAAAATGTGTAGTACGTATAGCCTACAAGATGCTTATCAATATTGAATATAGGTTGATGTTCAGGAGCTCTTATGCGTTGCATCAGGCCTCCAAATGTATTGCCAGTATCTGCTGAAACTGTAACCTTAGATTGACTTTCTATCGAATTAGCTTCAGAATCATTGATCTCACACAGACGACAGCAGTCACAGCTTACCAAATCATCAGAGGTGCATCTCTCAGTCACTGCTGTATTATTGGATGCTGAGCATTATCTGACTCTTTTTCTTTCCAACCTACAGTAAAAACACTCATCATCTATTATAGAATCAGCACAATTATTTGAACCTACACACTTCCTTTGCGGTATCCGTCCAAAATCACCTTTAATCTTAATGTGAATCTATGTGCCATATCCAAATGGAACGTAAAAAAGTCTGCTGTAGGGTTTTTAGTTACTATCTGAGAACATAAGGCTATATTTGACCAAAGGCCACGAAATGACCAAAGACCTACACCGTCATGTTGTTTATTGACACATTACGTTTTACAGTCTAGAGATTCTGACTCAATCGCTTTTTCGGTCGCTGCCGTTGATTGTTACAGCACCGTGACGGTAACTTCATGGCGGATCTGAATGAACGGCTCGGAAAAACCACTCTCCTCCCACCCCGTCGGTGCCCACTCCGGGGCTGACGGCCACCGTTCCCCGCCTTCCGCCGCACATCCCCAGTCGCCTCCCTCAACGTCGTCACCTGCAAGGAGACATTTCCTTCGATCAGTCGTCGTTGACCCTGCGCGCGAGCTCCGCCGGCGGGACAGGAGTCCGTCGTCTAGCTCGTCCTCCAGCTCCCCCTGTCTCCGACACGCCCCTCTTTCGTCGAAGTCGTTCGCCGTGAATCGCCTATTCGGAGAACCGACTATGACCAGAGGCAAGAGGAGCATACGTTAGAGGTCCGGGCGGATAAACAACCGGTCGTGGAACCAATCCCCGCAATGCCCCCCCGCATGGTCGTGGGTGCACCACAGCCTCCGACTCGCGGCGAGAAGGGCTGGCAGGAAGTAACACGGCGAAGACCCGGGCGACGTGCCGGTGGTCGTGAGCAACAGGCGTTGCCGGCCATAAACTACCAGTCACGGCCGCAGCGTCAAGTCCGCCAAGGTTCCTCATGGACAAGTGCTTCAACTGCTTGTCCACAACTCATCGTCATTCCGACTGCCACAAATCGCCGCATTGCTTCCAGTGTAAGGGCCTCAACCATTTGGCGACGGACTGCAAAAGGTCAAGGTCGTCCCCATCTTCCTCCGGGTCAGTCAGCGGTAACCTTCCCCCTCCTCAGGCCCCTTCTTGTTGTACAAATGATTTATGTAGGACCGAAATGGCGACAGAGGGGGGTGAATGTCGTTCGCTTTAAAATTGGACTTCTTCAAATAGCAATCTTGCCCCCAAAAGTATCCACTAAAACGTTCTTAACCAGACTCTGAAATGAATATAACAGGTAAACACTAAGAAAGCACGAAACAGAGGTTCTACCTACTGGCCGTAACAGCAAAAGCCAATGAAGGAAGAAGTGCACTGCTAAAAGGAAAAGGCCTACTGAAAAAGAGGAAATAGACCTATTTTTGCTGCCAAGAAAGCAAGCAAACAAAAGCCAAAGAGATCCAAAGCTGCAGCCTTACTTACAAATCGGTACAGGAGACGAAACTGCAGGCCGAATCATTTAGAAGCAAAGAAATTCAGTTCGGTAGGAGCAGCTAATGGCAAGAAATAATTCTGCATGCTTGGCCGAAAGTCAAGGAAGTATATACTTGCAGCCTAAAGCAATAAATGCTTGCCATCCGAGAGAGTGCAAATATCTTGGGCAAGAAATTAATGCATGCATGCATGCTGGCCAAACACCACAACCATACTAGCCGAAAAACACCAATAGGAGAAAGACTGCAGCTCTCCCTACTGCAAGCCAAAACTGCAAACTGTCCTCTGTCCTTACGGCAAGAAATAAAATGAACGAAATGATCCCAGCCGAACAAGACTTTACTTCCAGCCAAAAGAAGAAACAATGAAATGCTAATGATGCTGGAAAGTAAGATGTTGCTGCGGCAAGAGAGCAAGAACTCAAACCAACTCAAGAACAAAGAGCTCAAACACAATATATCATAAACACGATACGGGGACATACATGATTGATATAGAGTGTTTACATCTCAATCCATCCTCTCCCTCTCAATCCTCAAGAACACCAAGAACTACATGGTTCTTGGGAGGAACACAACCCTATCTCATACATCCATTCTCTCAACCACTAAAGCACAAATCAAAAGCCCTAAAACCCCTCTCCAAGTCTTGCAAACAACCAGGAAACACACTCCTATTTATAGCATTCCTTGATGGGTTTACACTTTGCTTTGCCCATTTTACCCCTCCATGCTTTGCCCGCTAACCCGCTTCCTTTTGCAGCCTTGCGCTTTTACCGAAACGCCCCTGCTGCACCTTCCGGGAAGCTTCCGCGTTCCTTGTCTCGCACGCCTTGCAACCACCTCGAGTCCACGTCGTCTTCGACACATCCCGACCGTTCTGACCTCAGCGCCACCTGCGCCTAGTCCGGTCCTCCGTGTCTCGCCACGACTCCACTCGATGTCCTGCAGCCACACAGACAAAAACCACATCGCATAGCACGGCACAAAGCATACAAACATGATTAGTACCAACAAATCCTAGTCAAGCGAGAAATGGCCCAAATGACCAACCGGGAAGATGACCACGCGTCAAATCTATCTAATCATAACCCGAACTCGCCGAATGCCAAAATGACACGAATCACTCAAACCAAACTCACTCTAACCAAACCACGTGTCAATTACTCATCACCAACTTGGGATTTAGACCACATGGTCTCTCAATTTAATTAACTAGGAATGCAAGGAGATTTAGATCTTTCTACTCATTCTTACTTCCAATATCCGTGTAAAAAAATCCTTCGAATTTCCACCACATTGTGTTACATACCCCATCTTTCTATACCATTTTGATTGTCTTGGTTGTTGACACATTTAAATAGTTTGAATAACAAGCGCATGTCGTGTGTGTCACTAGAAAAATCGCAGGATCAAATCTGCATTATTACTAATTTAATCAAATATCTAATATTAATCATAACAACGACATGCTACTGCAACAAGGCATGAAACTACTTTTCTGTGAGACTGTAACGGCAAAGAGCTTTTTTTCCCCCTTTTTGGAACTGAAAAGAGCTAATTCTAACTGGTCTAACATGGCCGTATGCTGGCCGGTCTACAAGTACCGTAACAGCTTGGCCTTTATATATAGTTGGACATGATCAGCAATAGAAAGGTCAACATGTACGAGCCGTACGTACGGCCACAGCATTAGGCAAACAATGTAACTAATTAAGTTGTTACAGTCCTATACAATTACACATAACAGTGGTTCATATTTAGGGTGTGATCAAAATGGCTTGAGCTTTTGGCTTCAGCTTATTTTTGCACTATTCATAAATTTCGTCTTTTTCTGAACTTTTGTCTTTATTTTGAGTTTTTTTACCGGTTCTTTTTTTCCTCGTATTTGTTTACATTATACGTGATGGGCTAATATGTTTTTTCTATTTTTAAATTTTTTTTAAATTTAATTATGGTAAATAAGCCTCTGTCAGCTACAGTGTTTTTTTCAGCCAGCTACAGTGTTTTCAGCCATAAGCCACGGGCTTTTCAGCCATTTTGATCACAACCTTAAAATCATTCGGTTTATTCACGAACTTTGTGACCGGAGTTTATCCCGTTCGATTTGTGCAGCACAACATTATCCAGCACAAAGCACTGCAAAAACGTGTTTATTTAAACACGTACATACGCATGTTTGACTGAATTGAAACATAATTTTGACTCTCCTGCCGAGTCAAAATGTTCAGACTGATATTGATCTCTCATATATCAACAAGATATTTTTATTCCTTTTTATTTGTTAAAAATGTTTCTCATGCTAACGTCGGGAATAGCATGTCTAGTACTAACAAATAGCAATGCACTAAAAACTACCTCTACAAGGAGAGCATATTAATCAACTAATTGCAAATTTGTCTTTTTTTCTTTTTGAGGAAACCATACTGCACAAAATTAAAATTTTATGGAAGAATCCCTCGCTAAAGAAGGCATGGTACAAAGATGTAAGTAGTACTCTCTTCGTTCTTTTAGATGTTATTTTAGAATATATATACATTCAACCTTTCAAAACTTTGACCGCTAATATACATAAAAGTCGTTGGATTTGTTATGTTGAAATACTATCGCTAGATTTGTTATAAAAAAATACTTTCATATCATTATATTTTAATAATTTTTACTAACATATGATTAGAAAAGTAATGATCAAATGTATGTATTGGAAACCAAGTTGATGTCCAAAACAACAAGTAAAAAAGAATGGAGATAGTAGTACACATGAGTACATGACCCTTTTAATCGTACGTAATATCTAAAAATATATTTATAAAAAATAGGCTTCAGGTCACCATAGCCAGCGTGGATTTACTATTTCAAGCTAAAGAACTTGACTACGTCATGTTTGAATTAAAGAATCTAAATTTTGAATTGTAAAGTTCATGGCCTTCCTTTGATCTCAAGCACGCAGTTCGAGGAATCTAATTCAGACATGAAGAAATGACTAATAATATTCAGTTGTCCTCTAGCTAGCTACGTACCACACTGATGAGATGTGTGAACAAGATTCAAGGAGTACCTTCGTGCAGTACGGACTACTGAGGTGTAACAAATGGACCTGATCATGCATCCTAGTCATAAGAAACCCTAGACAAAGTTACCTCTTGTGCTTGGAAATAGTAGTACAAATTAAGTGGAAGTAGAATCCTAACACATGTTGTAGAATTTGACTTGCAGGTTAATTTGATTAGGCCTGTCTGTTGTTCAGTTGTCTGAATTTTTAGAAAATCTCAGTTACCTCTTGTGCTTGGAATAGTACAAATTAATTGGAAGCAGAGTCCTCACACATGCTGTAGAATTTGACCTGAAGGTTAATTTACATACCGGAATATATACGTAGCCTTAATTTGCACACATTTAACAGTTGGTTCCATCGATCGAACTTGCATCCAAATGCATGCATGCCTCAAGAACACAAAACAAACGCGCGCGCACACAAGATCCAGCAAACCAGCCAAACGTATACGCTGTTTGGAAATCACAACAGTACCAAATTAAGTCCCGAGTCCATTATATATGGACATACTAATTATAATTCCTTGTTCTTGTCGAAACGCAAGACCGCGACTGATTCCAATTTTACACTCGATTGGTAGCAAAGACAGAAGAAATCAAGGCTTCAACGTTCAAATCCACGCGCATGTACTCCATTCATGCATGCTAGTAAATGCATACTCACTTTTCACGAATTTAGCTATATGTAAACGAGCGCTAATCAATTAGATGAGAAGTAATCATTAAGAGCATGGTAATGGTGTTTCAAAACTCCCCCGAGTTCATACCTAGTACAATTATAAACCATCTTATTAGAAAAAATTAGTGAAATCAATTTTTTACTAAAAAAAAGATCATTTTTCATTTTAGTTTCTAGCTTAAAAATAATAAGCTATTCCTATTTTACCTGATCTTAGCCGTAAAAGTCTTAAAAAGTAAACTCATATTTATTCACAATCGGTCCAACAACTAGAGCGCGTACGTGCAGACCGGCCAAGGATTCACTTTACTAGAAAATCGGGCGCGCTTTGCGCGCCTTGCCATATCATCAATTGCAGAAATTAATTCAATTGCTATGATATAGTCCCCTCTTTTTATACCCAACTCTATGACTCCTACTCAGATTCCGATTAGGAATACAAAACCTATTCCGACTCCGACTTCTGATTCCTACTTCAACTTAACTTCGATTACAACCAAAACTTGCATACGACTTCTAAAACAAGATTATTTTCCAACATTCTCTCCCTAATCTTGTTTTAGTAACTTTCATCATTCTGATCTTCTTCTTTGATCACATTGACCTTCTCCTGCTCCTGCTTCTTTCTTGACTGGGCTTCCTAGGCTGGAGCACTTGCTCCCACAGCCTTTGATCTCTGGCCGTTTTCTTCCTGCAACTCTGGTTCGTGTTTCCTCCACCAGCAACTTGTTTCACTGATGTGTGGCCTTGCTTTCGACCACCGTTCTTCACGCCTTGCATCCGCCCGCCACTTCGGAATCTTCGTCAAGCCGGTTGGCGTAGTTTGGTTTAGCATTAGCGCTGTGTTATGTACAACATGGAGGTATGTATCATGGACGGCGTGTGTTTCTTCTGAAGAGAGAAGGTGAAGGAAGCGTTCACCATACGTAGAATTGGTTTAGTGCAGGCGGCATGTAATCTGATGGCACAGTGCAGGAGCCGAAATTTTGTCTGTAACCAGGGAAATAATTTTGATATGAATACGATTCGATGTGGTGATGATAATAAACTGATGAAAGTCTTACCAGTGATAGTGATATGAGGATACAATATAGTATATTTTGATAGTTTTAAGTAAGCAGCTGGAAACATGTTTGAGATGTTCAGTAGTGGTACAACGTGTTGAAATTCAGGCAGCGGTGCTATTTCAATCGTTGAGCATACGTATAGGGTGTCGTGAAACATATATAGTTGAGGCGGGAAACGCAGATAATATGTAAATGAACCACAGCATATATCAACGTTGAAGAGTTTAGGTTGGCATATTATACAACGATAAGTCTATCAACGTTGATGAGTTTAGGTTGGCATATTATACAACGATAAGTCTATAGTTCAGTTGGTGATGGTTGTATAAGACAAGAGGCATATTATACAATGGTGGCTGTAAAAGATATGAGGCATATTATACAACGATATGTTTCTGGTTCAGTCTCTGATGGCTGCAAAAGATACAGTAAAACACGGTAGTGACAGGCAGACAACTGATGAGTTTACGGTTCTATATGGTATAGCGTTTGAGCAAAATTTGGTTGGCATAGCTTCTCTGTATAAGTAGGGCAAAATGTTATGGCACAGTCCGTCATTGTGGTATAAGGAGAAATTTTATTGTTTGTTTAATCTGTGGAACGGGTATTAAACTGTAGGTAATTAGAGATAGTAACGTGGATATAATTGACCAACACATATATAGAAAGAGGTCTGAAAACGTTTTTATTCAAGAGTTCATATTGGCAAGTTCCAAAAGCTTTACACAACTCAATGAATACCTATGAATGGGACACACGACTCACTAAGCCTAACCCGTATGAATGTGTTACACTACATGCAAAGTTTCATAGATAACATATCTAAATTCCGAGGGCAAATATGGAGAGAAGACCCTTGAACAGACAACTATTTTTCTTATTATATAACATTTCATAGTCTCCAGAACATTCACATTGCATGTGAAGCATCTAACAAATTTCTATATAAACTAATCAAAACAAACACTAAACTAAAAATGCAAATATCAAAACTATATGGAACCAAACAGAAATATGGACCTATGGCAAATGGTTTTATATATAAAAAAGGAAGATTAGCTGCCACCTGCCAACATGAGAACTGAGAACACACACAAAAATGCCAACGGTAATATCGTCTGCTCTCCACAAGATGTGTGCCAAGCATAGTTCAAGTCAAAGCATAAGATATAAAATCAAGCTAGCCATCATTGTGTACCTGGTGCAGACGAGCTCTTTTCTGGAATACTATATCCTCATAGGAACCAACTGCCTGAATAAAGTGCTCAACTCTATCTAGATCCGGCTAAAACAACAAAAAAAACAAGTCTTTGTTGAAATACCAATTTGGATCAATTGAAATCACGTAGTTTCTGAAAAGGCCACATGGACCAACTTTGATAGCAATGAATTTTGATTACCGTGCAAGCGTCAGTTAAATAGCCACCTATTGAAGGAAATTCCTTCTTGTATACAGCCATTAACAAATTAATAGCTCCCAGCAGACAAACAAGTTAATACCATGCGACAGCAATTTCAGAGAGTGAACTGCAAGCAGGAAGTGAAACTTGCTGAACTTTTAAAGAATAAAATAGAGATCCAGTCTAGTAAGTAGCAACACTGATAACTTCAAAGCTATTAGCTGCAAAGGTGGATATTCAGTAAAACAGTAAATTAGAAAACAGGAAACAAACCTCACGAATCCCTAGTGTCGACATATGTGGAAGAAAATCACTGCCAACACTGGAGCAAGGCTCCATGATCTCAAGCTTGGCAGCGATATGGGCCTCGCATTCGGTCACTACCTTGTTGAGGTACACCAACGGAGTCCTACAGATCAGGTGGCGTAGTTCCCAAGATGAGCGACGAAGCGAATCAACAATGTCTAAAGACAATCTGCAGAAAGGATGGCTAACTGCAAGCACACGAATGAAATTTTTGTTTGCGTATTTTAGTGACATCTTTCGCGATCGCTGGGGTTGCCTTCCCCATTGCCCACTCTCACTGCACGAAAGCGAGTTTCTAATGAGCCATACTAACAAGCAATGAAATTCAAGAGTATAACAACAAATCTCCACCCTTATGAACTGGACTGAACCCTAAGTCTCATACCAAATACCAAAACAAGACCGAAGACCAATTGGAGAGCAGACCACAACGGGGCAAAGAGACAGAGGCCAAGAACTAAACAATCAGAACGGAAACAAAGCTGAACGACGGCCCCGCGAAGGCAAAGCAAGACCGAAGACAACCTGGAGAGCAGAGATCGCTAAAGCATATCGCATTGGACCGAACGCTTACGAGCCGCTCAGATCTGGCGCATTGGACACAGATAAGGACCAAATCCCTCGGAACAAGCAAACTGACGAGGCGCACACAAAGGACAGGGACGCGAGCGCGAGAAGGTGGGGGAATGGAATGGAACCGATTCCATACCTTACCAGGCGGGTTGGGAGCATAGGGTGGTGGTGGCGACGTCGGCTCCCCACGCGGTGGCCGAAATTGACGAAGAATGGGAGAAATAGACAGAGGGACTGACCAAGAACGGGATAGACGAAGCGGCGAAGGAGTGTGAGAGATGGGTCAAAGCGGCGATGGTGCGGACTTGGGCAGGTGCGGCGGCGGCGCCCAGGTGAAGGGGAGCAGGAAAAGGAGCGGGCGAGGGTGGCAAGAGGAGAGAAGGTCAGGCGGCATCACCGACGGCGACGGGAGGCGGCGAGGAGGCGGGCGCGGCCGTGCGATTGGAGAGGTGAGAGGGCTCGAGGCTGAGGAGGGCTAGGGTTTAGCTGTGGTGGGGTGGCGCAGACTGACCTGAGCCGTCCGTCAAACGGGATCCGACGGCTCCCACGCGCTGAGTCACCCGGAGCTTGGCTGGGCCGTGGATGGGCCGGGAAACCAACACCACGCGCGCGTGCGAAGCGTGGAGCAATAAGATACACTCGCCACGCGTCGCCGCGCGAACGCACGCGCGGTGCGTGGAGCGCTCTCGCGCGAGGAGAATGGGTTGAGTTTTAATAAACCTGATTCACAAACCCCAGCAACAGGGCACGCATATATAACACTGTAACCATTTAGGTACGTCCGATTCATAGCTTTAATATATTAGTTAGCGTACTTAGTGTCGTAGTACGTATGTGCCCGGCTTAATTCAATCGATGAATCGATCTATAACACTGTTTGTTCAACCCTAGGAAATGGACCGTGGGCGCTGAAAACCGCGTAGGCCGTGTACGCACTTACGCTGGACCGGAGAAAAGCTTGAAAGGATTAGCACAATCTATCTGAAGAATAGACCTGGTCGTTCAATTTTTGTTATACCTTTTCTGGCCGTTAAACAGACGCAGCAAACTATAAAAGGAAACCGTGATCCTCTCCAGTGGTGGATCCAGGAAAAAATTTTGGAGCGGCTGAAGTACCTTCAGCTCGACCTCAGCCCCTTCTACATTATACATCCATAGTTAAAAATTTAGGGGGCTCCAAGGGTCCGATAGCGATAGGGGGCTCGAGCCCCCCGCCCCACCGCTGGATCCGCCGCTGATCCTCTCTCCCCTCCAACAACCAGTTGAAGGCATTCGACGTACGTAGGTGCGCGCTAGCTTGTCTGCAATCACTCGACCAATTGGTCTAGCTAGCTGTATATACCTAGCTTGTTCGACACTAGCTATATATTGAACTTTGAGCTCCGATCGATATGGCGTCGACGGCGACGATGGCTAGGGCGGTGTTGCTGGTGGCGGTCGTGCTGATGCAATGCTGCAACGTGATCCTCGCGGCGAGGCTGCTAGAGGGGGACGGCGGGTGGTTGCAGGCAGGGCAGGGCGGCGCCGGGGCGCTGGTCATGTAGGTCCTAGGCAAGGGTCCGGCGGCGCCGGGCGGAACCAATAACTGCAGGACAGATCCCAACGGCGGCTCCGGCGGACAGTGCCATAACTAGCCGGCCGGCTACTTGCTGGCTTGGATTATCCATCGATCGGTCAGCTGCTGCGTTCCGGCGGTTCGCGGTTTTGTTTATTTGCCGGCGTTGACACGTACATCAATTCTGCACATGCATGCGTAGAGTAGAGACGAGATTGTTCATTTGGTTTTGTTCATTTGGTTTAATTTGTTCATTCTTTAGTTGTAAGGGCTTCCACGCAAAATAAATGGAGCCTTGGAAGCTGTTCATAATTAGTCAATTTTTGTGCATTAACTTGCAATAAAGCATGCAGTCTCTGACAACTATGTTGTACAAATGATTTAATTAACTAGGAATGCAAGAAGATTTAGATCTTTCTACTCATTCTTACCTCCAATATCCATGTAAAAATTCCTTCGAATTTGCATCACGTTGTGTTACATATCCCCATCTTTCTATACCGTTTTGATTGTCTTGGTTGATGACACATTTAAATAGTTCGAATAACATGCGCATGTCGTGTGTGATGCTAGAAAAATTGCAGGATCAAATCTCCACTATTACTAATTTAATCAAATATCTAATATTAATCATGATAACCACATGCTATTGCAACAAGGCATGCATGAAACTACGTCTCTGTCACTGTAACAGCAAAGAACTTTTTTTTTTGGAACTGAAAAGAGCTAATTCTAACTGGTCTAACATGCAAATGGCAGTATGCTGACCGGTCAACAGAAATAGAAAGGCCAACATATGCGAGCCGTATGTACGGCCACAGCATTAGGCAAACAACGTAACTTAGTAGTTACAGTTCTATACAATTACATTATTCAGCACATGGACCTGATCTTGCATCCTAGTCATAAGAAACCCTAGACAAAGTTACCTCTTATGCTTGGAAATAGTAGTACAAATTAAGTGGAAGTAGAATCCTAACACATGTTGTAGAATTTGAATTGCAGGTTAATTTGATTAGGCCTGTCTGTTGCTCAGTTTTCTGAATTTTTAGAAAATCTCAGTTACCTCTTGTGCTTGGAATAGTACAAATTAATTGGAAGCATAGTCCTCATATTGTGAGACCATGTGAAAGTTACCCTATAGTTGTGATGAGTAATTGACTTTTGGATTAGAGTATTTACGGAATTTGAGTTTGGTTTTTTGAGAGTTTGCAAGTTCTTCTCAATTGATTTTGTTGCTAGCGGTATGACCGGCATTGGGGCCGCGGTCATACTGGCCAGGTGCGGTAGTACTGGTCTTGAACAATGGTCAGACTAGGGTATGGTACAACTGGCGTTGTATGGGCGGTACTACCAGATTAAAGCGGTATGATTAGCTTTTGATTGGCGGTCATACCGGTTGAGGAGCTATTGGGTCGTGCATTTGTTTCAATCGAGTTGTTGGAGTGTGATCATGGTATGGATATTGTTGCTTGTATACACATTAGTTTATTATTTTGTCCTATGTTTAGGATCAGTAATTTGGTTGCATATATTTTGCATTGTGTATTGTGTGGATTAATTGTGTTATTTGAACCGGGTCTAGGCTCAGGGGAGGAGCAGAGGTCCTGTGCGGTCAAGGAAGCTGCGTGCCGTCATGTGCAAGGAGATACATGTGATGCGCCAAGTTATTTGGATCGTGTGCAAGCGAGGATGTTTCGGTAGGATTTGAACGCATGAGAGGCTTGGCGGCTGTCATTGGGGCTATGTGGAATATGACAAAACATGGGCGATGTTTTGTGGTAAAAGAAGCGGGAAGCTTCATGGAAAACAGGAGAGGGGTATTTTGGTAAATTACCCAATATGAAAAGGTGGCGGTATGTGAAACCGCGACATTGCCCTAAGTGGTTTAGGTCTTGTATATGCTAAAAATGTGAATTGGATCGAGTGTTGATTTACTAATGGGATAATGATTGTAAGCCGCTTTCAGAAGCATGCGTAAAAGAGGAAAACCCGGTGTTAGCTGGGGTTAACGTGTTATCCCCGGTTTAGTCTAATGAGTGAATCCATTAGGCTTTGGTTTATGTTGTGAGGCTATATAAGGGAAGGAAAGGTAAGGGCTAGGGTTTGAGAAGGTTGGCTAAGTTTTTTAGTGGCTAGCTCTTCCTCTCTCCCATGTGATATTAGGGTTCCTTGTGTTGGAGCCTTGTATGTGTGCTCGAAGTTTAGAGCTCTGCTATCCTGAGGGATTGGCTGTAAAACTTACCTCCTCAAGTAAGCAATACATCAATCTTTGTGCACTACATGGATTTATCAGCTCATGTCTTGATTGATTTGTTCTTGATTTGGTTGATTTTAATCTTTTCTCTTCTCTCTTCTTAATCTTATTGTGCCAAGAAAGTGAATGAGATGAAGATAACTTCGTAAAATCAATCTCCTATCATTTAGGCACTTTGATAGTAAGCTCGTCAAGAAACCTGGTTTTGCTTATTTTTTTGCCTCATCGAGTGATTTCTTGTTTCAATGGTTTTTGGGTCGTGTTCTTTGGTGTTTTAGCTTGCTGTGTCATGTAAAAATACATCTAGTGCCATCTTGTCCATCATTTATCTACGAGCAAATTGTATTCACCATTTAATGTTTTTGCTCGGTTTGGTACACATTTCCTTCAATCTGAAAAAGTTCTCAATTTTGGCTATGATTTTCACGATCATTTGTTGGAATAAGTTCTTGATATCCTAGAGAAGATTCTAGCAAATTTTTATGTCATTTGGATCTATGTATCAAAAGTTTCATAGATTTTTTGGTTTTGTAATCGTGTCAAAATACTATTCACCCTGATTTTACGGTAGCAATGTTAGTACCGCGATTGCTGTAGTGGCAGTACCGCGGTTACTGTAGCAAGCGGTAGTACCGCAATTACAACGGTGATAGTTCTATTTTTACTGATTTTTCATGAGTTTTCAGTATCTTAAATTGCTAGTTTTTGTAGTGACTTTTCATTCTAATTTTTATAACTCTGTAGCTATTGAAGTGAAAGATTGATGAATATTTAGGATAAAATTTTAAGACATTATTCACTCACTCTGTTGCCATCTTCGATTCTATACACATGCCGTAGAATTTGACCTAGAGGTTAATTTACATACCGGAATAAATACGTAGCCTTAATTGGCACGCATTTAACAGTTGGTTCCCTCGATTGAACTTGCATCCAAAACTATGTATGCATGCCTCAAGGACACACAAACAAACACATACACAAGATCCAGCAAACCGCCAAGCCAAACGTACGCTGTTTGGAAATCGCAACAGTGCCAAATTAAGTCCCGAGTCCATTATATATGTCCATACTAATTCTAATTCCTTGTTCTTATCGAAACGCAAGACCCTTCCTATGCATCTATCAGACCGCGACTGATTCCAATTTTACACTCGATTGGCAGCAAAGACAGAAGAAATCGAGGCTTCAACGTTCAAATCCATGCATGTACGCGCACGTACTACATTCATGCATGCTAGTACATGCATACTTGCTTTTCACGAATTAATTTAGCTATATGTAAACGGGCGCTAATCAATTAGAAGAGAAGTAATCTGGTATTAGCGAGCCTAAGCAGAGTATTACTATTATACATGCACGAGATTTTTACCTGACCTCTCAAATCGTTCAAACTTCAGACTGACGGCCGACCATGGCATGGCAATGAATGGTCAAGCTGGGAACGTGACCTCTGGGGTCGCAGAATTGGAATTACTTCCTCCGGCAAGGAATACATGCTGTTTCAGATATAGGTGCATTTAAAATTTTAAAACTTTGATTATAAATACCTTTTAAAATATTTAAATTGCATACATAAAAAATCATATGTATAGGTTTGTCTTGAAAAATAATTTTAAAATATTATAATTTTATTGGGTTATATAAATATATTATAATATGAATTAGTCGTTAAAATTGTGTTTTGAAGACCGTGTTGTATAGAATGATATGTATTTGTGGAGGGGGGAGTATGGCAAGGGGAAAACTGAGGTAGACTTTTCAGATTCACCAAGTCACACGAATTATGACCCTTCATTTCATAATTATGTCAATCAAGCAAAATTTTGTTTCGACACAAGAAAATATTTTTTTTGTTGTTTTACACATCCTATATGTGGCAAATTCCAAAAGGGAGCTCCAGGTTTAGCTCAGCACCATGGACAAATTTAACCTAGTTAGCTGGAAGAAAAAGAACAAATAGGACAGGCACAAGAGTTACCTTGCCGGTTGCCATTGAGGTCTGAATTAAGAGCTCTAGGTACACAGACATGGTTTCTTCAAGTCATTTCAGACTGCGAACCACAAGTTGGACCACTACTAGATGTTTCAGTCTGTTACCGATTTGATCAGTTTTAACAGACATGACATCATTTGGAGAACAGGGCATGACTCATGAGCACATCACTTTGTACATAAACATGTTTTTGATGCAAATAGCAATACGGCGTCTATAGCAGGCTTGAAATTATTCCCTCCGAAAGACACTAGACATAGAGATATTCTCAACTCTGGTTCTTCATTTGTCAAAGAGAGCAATGGCCATACAAAAAGAATTATTAACATTTCAGCTGTAGGATTTTGACCAGAGGGAAAAGATTATTATTTGAGGGTATTAACTCACAAATAGTCAAAACTTGACCTGAACAGACAAATAGACCTATCTTATATCTCTTGGAAAGTGAGGAAGGAAATTAGAAAAGGAGCTCTAAATAAATATATAAAAGTTGGGCACTGCACAGGAATGTTGGAGCAGCATATCAGCAATTTATTTGCAAATGCAAGTATGCAACGTAACTAACCTTTAGCTAAAATCCTTAAGCCTTCTCTTCAAAACATCCATGGACTTCTTGCGAGCATTCTGCTTTGTGTTGCGGTTTGAAAGGCTCCCAAACAGCCCGTCTGCTGAGTCCTTGAACTTGTCGCAAACGATGGCAACCTTCTTGTAGTCCAATGTTCCATAGTTCCTCTCCCTTATCACCGGATTCATGAAGTTCTCAGGCTGGCTGCTGAGCAGAAGATTGATGAGCTGCCGTATTTCAACCAAACAATCTCTGAAAGTTGTTTCCTTTCCCAAATCTGACAACCCGGTGCTGTGAAATTTCTCATCTGCAAACGCTTCCAACATCTTCAAGTCAATGTCCATACCTAAAACTGCATTGACAGTGAACCTTTTCACACCGTCATTAAGAAGTGTTGTCATTATAGAGTCTGAGATGTGGCTCATTGCACCAGAAACCACCTTGTATAGAGCTTCTAATGGTAAAATCTCCTGAGCTGTCGATACTAGCGTTTCAAGATAAATAAGAACCTCATTCATATAGTCATTTGCATTGTCTGGGGCTTCCTCCACTATCCAGTTGACATCGTCCAAGAGCACCATAAACTCATCGATCTTGGAATTGGCCAGGTTTATTAAAGCATTATATGCTGCATTCTGGGAGGCCTTCAGGACAGCTCGAGCAGTCAAACCAGAACGAGACCTCTCAGCGATGCGCTTGGGAATGCCACACAATTGGGCAGAGTGCAAGAGGTACAGATCACAAGCTTGCTCAAGAACAGCAATATTTCCTGCAAGTTGCATCATCTGTGACATGGCCAATGAGCGAGCATATATCATGTTCAGAAGACCGTCGTTTAGTACCTCGATCAATAGCCTGTCTAGGTAACCTTTCACCACATCATAGAAGTTCATGTGACCACCGTATGACAAGTAGCTGACAGAATCCTCAATGAAGGACCGGACGATACGGCAAACATCTGGAACAGAAGAGGAAAAGGGTGCCACATATGGAAAATCCGGGATTACATCATCGGGTTCCAGATGAAATGCTGTGACATTCATATTATACTCGTATTCCTTCTTTATAACCATCTGCTCATATGAGTCATTAGCTAGGATGTCATTTATCTGCTTCCGACACTCAGCAAGAAGAAGTTGGTGGTATTTGTCCCTGCTTTTCTCAAGAACTTCAACCAATTGTGTGATTTGATAACCATACTTCTTTACAACTGCACCAAGGAGAGTGACGTAATCTTTTATGAGGAGGAGGTGGCTGGCCGTTCCCATGCGAGGGAACTGATCCTCTAATACAGATGTGATCTTAGCAATGGCTGTTTCCCATGTTGTTTCGACTTGGCTCTCAGACAGCAATCCATTTGCAGTTCGAAGGACACGTTCTTCAACAATAAAAAATCCAGCTACCTGAGCAAGAAAGGGCTGGTGAGACTCAAGGAAGGGTTGCGAAGTGGAAATTTGCATGTCCAGGTTGAGTTGCATGAGCCTGTTCTTGTAGTAATAATCTCGGAACTTCTCCCCAATACCAAGGTATATGTGAATGTGATGCGCCCGATACACTGGTGTGAGATCAAAATCTAGTGCTGTTTCCTCATCCGTATTCTCCACAGCCAAGGTATACATATGCTCATCTGGTCCAGCATGGCTGTGCGCTTCAGCCTCTCTCTGCCGGGCACGCATTTCCTCGTCTTTTTGTCGAGCCAAAGAGGCCTGGCCTATTGAGACCTGCCCGATCTGCTTAGCCATTCTTCTGATATGAACAAGCCAATCGTTGAACTCGCTACAAACTTTCTTCTCAATGTGCAGCTTTATCAATGGTATTTGTTTCTCAACTACCTTTCTAAGAAGCTTAACAGGAATATTTTGCAGATAGCCCTTCTCAATCAAGTCCAAAGTCTTCAGTGCAGGGTGAAACTTAGCTTGTGCAATGTAACTGTTGCATGCCATGCACAGGCTAGAGACTTTCACACATATCTTCAGTGTTGTTATGGCCTCTCCTACGTTTTTCTTGACTGAATATAACTCCAGAAGTTCGTCAAGCTTCAACAGTAGGGCACTAGCAACATCTTGCAAGTGCAGGTTCTCCCCAGATAACATGCTCTTTAGCTCATCAGCATCGACCAACACACCACGGAGTTCATCGACAGCAAGGATGAATTCCTCATAGTGAAGTCTACATAGCTCTTCAATCTCAACTTCTTTCTTCTTTACAATGCTCCTGAGGTTATGCATGAGAGATTCAGGTTTGCCAGACTCAAACGCATGCCGAATGATGGGGCCCAAATCCTCTCCATTTGCAATAAATGCAGCAAGACCCAGACCAAGACCTCCATCGCCACTTTCCACTACACTTTTCTTCTTTGGCTGAGCAGTCATGACTCAACTGTAACAAAAACATATATACAATTTCAGTGCAGATACGTAAGACGTATCTTGAGAAGCATGGAAACGAAAAGCACATAAGAAGTAGATAGCATTGGCAATTCATAAGACAATGCATATATCAACCAAACTAAAGCAGATTGGCACAACAGCAAGAGTTTATTTATCATAATTCTTTCATGATATACGTGCAGTAGCAAAAAATCCATCAATGAACATTGCGTGACTTGCATATCAAAACAACCCCATGTAAACTAAGAAAGACTCAACCAAATTGCTAAAATGAGCATTATTACATATTCATAAAAATGCAAGATACATGCAATAATTATTTCAATCTGCTCCACACAAATGTTGAGTTCATACTTTAATTTTAACCCAATAACTACAGGCTTCACTAAAACAACCATCACCAAACTAGTTTATATATATTAATATATAAAAATGCTTACGCCCAATGGGTGGCTTCTTCAGCCACCTATGATTAAAACAGTCCACGTTCCAGCGACAGATATGAATTGAGACAAGTGTTCATAGCTCTTCCCAATATTGCTACCTTAACATTGACTTAGAAGATCACGGGAAAATCACCACGACAGCACCACTACTATCATTGGAAATTAAAATTGTTACAAATGGAAAATTGCATAGAGTAATTTCCAAATGATTGTAAAATCCACTTCCGAAAAGGCTGGAACTAAGGTCATGATGTAAGATTGTAGCACTAAATAAAAGGAGCTCACCATAATCCTAATCCTAAAACGATTTTTAGCTGAGTGCCATCACCCGGACCTGCAATTAGTGAAATGCCTTGCTTAACCCTGAAATTTTAACTTAAGGAAGAAATAACAAATTAATGAATGGAGGAAACTTACTATTAAGAATTTGAGATTTTGTGATCGCAAACAAAAATTATAGCCTTCTATGTACGAATCAGGAGACACGCACGAAAGAATTTAGAACAAAAACAATGGTAATGGGGAATGAACTGCTTGCACAAATATTCTAATGGCAATAGGGAATGCACGGCGTGTGAGAGACAGGCTTGTGAACCGGAGGAGATGGCGGATCACAAATGTGAGCGCGCGGGACCGCCGCGGGGGGGGGGGGGGGGGGGGTGAGAGAGAGATTCTTTGGTTGAAGAGTAACTAGATGATAATTGATAACCTGCGCGTTGCTGCGGAAATTTGTAGAAGCAATAGGGATGAATTTGTAAGGTAGCAGACTTAAGTATCGCAACTTTTTTTCCATTTTGACAGAACTAAAAATGGACGATGGAATGAAGACATTATTAAAATTTCAACTGAAGTACGACAATGAAAGAACCAGAAGCTCACAGACACCCAAACACTCATGAGAACAAGGAAACAAAGTGATAGATTTAAAGGAGTTGGTAAATAGAACTGCACTCGCGATTCGTGAATGCCAAGAGAGAGAGAGAGAGAGAGAGCAGACAGTGGATGCGACATGCAAACTGCTTACATCTTTTCACTTCACGGTTTACTCTTATTTAAAGAAACTTACATGCAGCTGTTGGTTACATGAAGCATTAAATGTGGCACGTCCTGTAGACTCGCACACACTAGCTACAAATAAACATCCACACTCTGCATGCAAGAGAGAGAAAGAGAGCTACACAACTCACGCCATGCATGCATCAACTCCATGAGCTATTCTAGTGCATATACATGCACACATAGAGCCACCGACTCGCCCATGCAGAAAAGCGCTCACGTCCGCAGGTCTTGACTAACTGTGATCGCTTCTTTCTCCTCGTCTACCATAGGACTTGGGCTTCCCTCTACATGCTAACACACTCAGGCTTAAAGGCTAACACACACTGACTAAATCCAATAACACATGTATATGCGCACAACTACCGTCTTCACATGACTGCCGATCCGCTCACTTCACTGCCGATCTGTCCACTACCGTCATGACTCCACACATACAATTCTTTTGGACTTAGCCTACTACTACCCTATACAGCAACGAAAAAACCATGCAACATGATGAACACATAGACAACAAGATTAGTTCCAACAGATAACTCCGTTTCAGACCGATGGAGTAAAAAAATGGTCTTGTCTATACATCAATCAAGTGTTTTTTCTCAAAATCAATCAAATTTTTTACCATTGGATAGATTTTCCCACCCCTCGTACACATATCGCACCGTCCCTAACCCTAACAGAATCCCGACCCACTTCCCTATTCCCCAGAGCCACCATCTCCTGCCTCCCCTAGCCCTCGCTGTCGCCCGACGCGACGCCCCACGCCGCCTCGCCGGCGTCGTCTCCTACACTGACAAGGCCCACCGGCTCCCTCCTCCCGCTGCCACCGCCCGTCTCACCTTCTTTCACCTCCTAACATTCTCTCGTTCTTGAGGGGAAGAATAGTAAGGTTCAACGTTCATTCAGATAGCAAATAGAAAAACGATCAGAGGAATGTACTGCCGATGCATGCATGCTAGACAACAGGAAAGCTGACGGCAAGCGGCGTATTAGAGGAATAAGGGGGATCAGATCGGATCATCGGAACGTACCGGCGGATTGGGAGACGCGTGCTGCGAGCGGACGGGAAACCGGTCGATTGGGCGAGGATGAAGACGCCGGCAACAATGCCAGGTGGGGCGGGGGCGAGAGGAAAGTGGATCCAAATAAGCCGAAGGAGGTTGCCGCCGTCTGCATGGATGCGGTCTCAGAAGTGACGAGATAAATGGATTTGGCGGTTGCTGCTGGGCCGCTTTATGGCTGGTGACTAAAAATAATCAACATAATAAATTATATATATAGTTATTTGTAATAATCCCATATAATTAATAAGTTATCCATATAATTATGATATAGATAGTCCTCAATAAGACTGACTGTCAAATTCAAGGCAATATATCTCTATCCTCTCTTGTATACACCATCCAAAATCCTATGAACACAGAAAACTTGTCAGTGTACAAGGCGACTCTAGTAACGATGTAATAGGGTATTCTTGACACATCGTTACCCTTTTTTTTTTGCGAGGTTTACTTGTGGTGCTAAGAACTTGCCTCGTGGCAGCTCAACCTTCGTGTTGGCATCTAAAAAAGGAAGTGTCGAAATATAGGTGTTTTCCATTCCAAGGCAGGGTGCAAATATAGAGTTGATAGGGGCATCAACTCTACTTATTAGCGAAACTAGATTTCTATCTGTAATCAACTTTGATGTCTTCCAAATTATGTATTGTCCTAGAAATTGTAATCTCGCTGCGCATGAACTTGCTAAGTTTGGTGCTGCTTTGGACCCAGAAAGTCACTGCGTTTGGCTTGAGGGTTTCCCGAGCTGTGTATCTCAGTTTGTATCCAGCGACGTGGCTGGAATACATGCTTAATGGAATAGTTGTTTATTCCTCTCAACCAAAAAAAAAGCAGGGTGCAAAAGCAGCAAAGCATAAGAAATTCAAAACCGACGTACGTAGGGAAGAATGGCAGTATCTTAACCCAAGCATGAAAACTGGAGTAGCATGCTTTGGATCAGCTTCTGGCATACATGCAAAATATATTCGGATACGTCAGTTAACTCTTCGCTGGTTTTCTTCCAAAATTTCCAGGCCGTAATACCCAAATTTGCAACATTTATTTCTGGAATAGCAGATAAAGCAAACTAAAAACTACTCGTGTGATCAAGCCTCACGCCTGAAAGAAATTCAAAAACGGGAGGTGAAAAAACAGAGATTGCCAGTCATGGCTATGATACATCTTCACTGGTTCCCTGTGATGGATTTCTTGGATACTGCAGGCAACAGTGCGCTACTCGGCCTGCCACGCAGTTCAGGTTTTGTCCTGCAGCAGGAACACTTCGTCTGAGAATACTTTGCAACAGAAACTAAATAATAACACTACAAATGATGACAACCCTGACAAAAAAAACATTTCCTGGCTGATAGTGAATGATATCTGAAACAGCTGTATTATATTTCTGCCAGGCTAACCAACAAACAGCAGGTGCAAATTAAAAATCCACATACCGTACAACCATAGAATCTAGTATTCAAACAGGGGGATGGAATCAAATGATAACCACCTCCAAAATAACAAGTCAATTGGTCCAATATGATGGTTAAGTGAGTTTTGTTGTATCTGCAGACTCCATATAGTGGCATGTGAAAAGGCCGAAAATCTCAAATTAGTCAACCAGAAAGGCTCGATATCGTTATCACCACTACAATGTTCATTAAACTGTACTGAGAGACAACTATTGTTGTTAATTTAAACAAGCTCAAGACAATACTATTAGTACCAATGATTCACGGTAAATGCACATGCTAAGAAAGCATAGCTTCCAATGTCAGTTCAGAAGAACGTACATGCCTACCTTCTATGTAAAACAACAAGATCTACTGCTGAGTTACAACCTCATCCTGACTTTCTACCTGAAATAATCGGGTAAACACAGCAAAACATATAAATAACAACAGGAAATTCTAGTTGAAAACAGATGATTTCCGGAACATATATTTTTAATAAGAATGAATTTAAAGGGTAGCAACGTGGACCTCAGCTGCATTACTTCTCCGAACTTTTCTATTTACGTTCCTCATTGTAACAAATTCCTCTGCAGATGTTGGGTGAATGCCAACGGTGGCATCAAAATCTTGCTTTGTCAACCCAGCTTTAACAGCAATTGCAATTCCCTGTCATAAAGTTGTACAGATAAATCAGGAATGAAGCAGAAATAATGAGGAAGAAATACAATATCATGCAAACCTGAATTATCTCGGGTGCATCTTCACCACACATGTGCACTCCAACAACTTTGTTCGTAGTAGCACACACAATAACCTTCATTAATACACGATTAGGTAATCCAGAAAGAGTGGCCCTGAGAGGTCTGAAGTTCGCTGCAAAGACATCAACATCTCCATACTCTTCAATAGCCTACAAAAATATGCATTTAAGCGAATTTCTTTGTGTTACAAAATTTAGAAGCATGCCATGTATTATCACCTGCTCCTCGGAAAGACCAACTTGCCCAATGGGTGGTTGGGAGAAAACAGCAGATGGTACAACTCTGTCAAAAACATGTAATTCGCAATTAAAGAGCATTCAGTAGAAAAATGATATCCAGTCTCAAATACAAAAATAATGATATCTAAGAAACAGTGAAAATAAATTATGAATTTCAGTTCAAAGTTTCAGGAGCTTGTTACGCTGGGCGCATCAGCAAAACGAGAACATCAGCACAAACAAAGTGACCAATAACAAGAGAACCCTGGATAACCCAAAAATCTCAAAAACTTATCTGTACTGAAATCAGGGATCATAAATGAAAAATGGCAGTATAGGGTATTTACTCAACATTTTCAAATATAGGCTACCATAAGTCTACAACACCACAGGTATGTCAGCATGGTCATGGGGAATAAGGAAATAGCAGTTGTGTTTGTAATCAACGCTACATCAAACTTACTCCTTGAAACTATTATCAGGGTATGAAGATGACTAAGTGACAACTAACAAAGTTTTCCCTTAGCTCATGATAAGCCCTCTTCCACTAAATTCCCAGAGGTGCCCATTCATGGTCAAACAATGAAATATGCACCCTTCGTAGAGCAGGCATTCCCTCAAAACATGTGGTGTTCAAGATTCCTGATGGTGATTTGATAAATACCTGTAATCTGGTTTGGTAGGTTCGTCACCGAATACAGTTTTTGCAAAGGCCCCACCTTCCATCAGTGCAACTGGCGTCAGGTTGACCCTATTAGTAACATCTCCCACAGCCCAAATTGAATCAACCGAGGTTCGAGAAAACTCATCAACCTAGCAAGCACAAATTTATAACAAAAGGTCCAAATATTACAAACAAATATTACAAAGTGACAACAAAAGCCAGACAAACTCAAAGTCCAAGTATTATTTCACCTACCATTATGGCCCCATTCTTGTCCATTTTGACCCCAACCTCCTCTAGCCCAAGGTTCTACGAGGGTAACAACTATATTAGGAATCTAGGATGCATGCATCGACAAATAGAGATGCACAATATGTAACATTGTAACTAAACAAAAACAAAGGTCCATATGGTACTAACCTTTGTATTTGGTCTACGACCTGTTGCAAACATTACATGTGAGAACCCACCAATAGTTTCTTTGTTCGTCTTCAGAGATAGCAAACCATCATTTGATTTCGTTACTGCTTGAGGACTCTATTCAGTATGAAATGTGATGCCCCTTAAAGACATCTGTTCAGCAATGAAATCTCTGACCTAAAAATCCAAAACTGACGAAATTAATCTGAAAGCACAAGGCACTTCATTTGGTAAATCCTTTTTTTTGTTATTCTTAATGTTTGCTCACCTCCTCATCAAACCCTCTTAAAACTTGCTTCTGCCGAATAAACACATGAACCTCACTTTTTAAGCCATTGAAAATGCCAGCAAACTCCAAAGCGATATATCCACCTCCCACTATTGCAATTTTCTCAGGTTTCGAAGGCAGATCCAGTGCAGCATCAGAATCTATAACATGCTCTATTCCTGGGATATTTGGCATCGATGGTCGACCACCAACAGCTATCAGTATATTCCTAGCAGTGTAGAGCTTTCCATCAACACTTACGGTATGTGGATCAACTACCTGTACTAAGTAAACAAAAAATACATCAGCAACTGCACCTTCCTACAGTATTCATTTCGGAAAATAGCCTATCCAAACTTTAACTTGATTTATAAACATCACCCAACCTTTCCACGGCCTTCAATTAGAGTGACTCCTGAGTTGTTTAAAATATTCTTGTAGATACCGACCAGGCGTTGCAGCTCTGTATTTTTGTTCGCTATCAAAGTGCTCCAATCATGCTTTGGTTCAGTCTCATATGACCATCCAAAGCCATGAGACTCTTCAAACTCATGAGAATACTTGGATCCATACACCAGCAATTTCTTTGGAACACACCCGCGAAGCACACATCTGTGATAAAAACAAATGGCGGTTCTTACACATGCCCATCTAACAGTAGAGCAAAGTGGGAGGTGTGATACCCCGGTCCATGTTGGCCCGTGAGTGTGTGCACATGAATTTCTAGGTTAGTCCCACCTTGCTAGCTTACCTTGAGAAGCACTTACATATAAGCCTAGGAGTTCCAATGGTAGCATCCCCGGTTAACCGTTTTGCACGAAGCGAGGACGAAAGTGCAAGCGGGTTGCTACGTGTGCGTGGCCTATCCAGAATGTGGTTAGGTCTAAGCCGGTTTAGACCCTAGGGCGTTACAAATGGTATCAGAACCGACTCCCGCGGTTATATGGGCGCGTGCGGGTCAGGGGAGCAAGCATATGGCGCATGGCGCGTGTGGGCCTGGAGTGGACACACGGTATGGCATATGTGCTGGCACTGAACGCACGGACATGTGCCAAGAGGGGAGATCCTTATCATTTGCCCCGGTGTGGGTATGTTGGTCCAACGAGGACGTCGGGTTCTTTGAAGGGGGTGTATGTGACACCCCGGCCCATGTTGGCCCGTGTGTGTGCACATGAATTTCTGGGTTAGCCCCACTTTGCTAGCTTATCTTGAGAAGCACTTACATATAAGTTTAGGAGTTCCAATGGTAGCACCCTCGGTTAACCGTTTTGCGCGAAGCGAGGACGAAAATGCAAGCGGGTTGCTACGTGTGCGTGGTCTATCCAGAATGTGATTAGATCTAAGCCGGTTTGGACCCTAGGGCGTTACAGGAGGAATTCAATATACATAAAAAAAGAACAAATAATGCATATTTTAAGGTTAAACATGGTGCTAACTTCTAAGTGCTAAACTGTCCTTGTTCATGAAATATTTGTGTGGACTGTGGGGCATAGAAATCATTGGAAAACACAAACGTGAAAAACCACAAGACATTTTTAGCAAAAATTTCGATACTGTCACCACAGTTGACACATTCAACCAAAAACAGACAGTAAATGCAGAAAGACATATCTCTGCTGCTATCTGGTAAATCCTCCAGCTGCACTTATTGATTCATGTGCATCCATCTTTGATATCATTGTAATCATAGCAATTACCCTATAATGTAGTAGAGGGTTCATAAAAAACATCGGCTCAGTTCTGATATTCATAATGATTTAAATTGTAAATACCAGGGCTATACTGAAATAGGGTACATTATGCTGGTGCAGCATAAAAGATAAAACAATGTGCAACTTGTGCAGGGGAGTAATTGTGTTGTATACATCCAATCACATTCCTCCACTAACACTAAACTAGAGACCACAAAACTTTTGAGCAGCTGCCAGAACCACATATTAACATATCTTCGCTACTGGACAAAAAAAATACAAAGCCAATAAAATTTTCATGTGGAAATCATGTAATAGTGATGAATAAGTCCCTGTACTGTGGTCTTTGTGGGGCTGTGGTAGTTTTTTGTTTTTTGACTGCTTTAGGACAGCATCTGCTTTTGCTTTAGGACAGCATCTGCTTTTAGGACAGCATCTGCTTTTGCTTTAGGACAGCATCTGTTTTTAGGACAGCATCTACTTTTAGGACAGCATCTGCTTTTAGGACAGCATCTGCTTTTGCTTTAGGACAGCATATTGACCGCTTTAGGACAGCATCTAGGATAGCATCTTAGCATATGCTTGGCTGGTTCTCAGCCTATAAATATGTATCTCCAACCCCTCAGGTTGGTATGGCATTGTGTGAGCAATAAACAAGAAAACTTGCCCCATCTCCTAGTGTCATCCTCTCCATGAGAGTAAGGATCTTGCTATCACCAAGAGCAAGAGTCCAGCGACTAACAAGTGGTATCAGAGCCTTAGTATCCTGTAGCCTGAGCATCTCCTGCTCATCTCCTTCTCCGGCCTCGCAGCAGCCCCGGCCGGTAGCAGCAGCAGCTCCGGCTGTCCCCGCTCACTCCTCTCCGGAGACGGACGGCAGCTCGTCAGAAGCAGCCCTCTCTCCACGCAACAGCCCCCCAGTAGCGCGCCATGTCCGCAGGGCAGTCTCAGCGCTCGGTCGCCTCGAGCATGCGGCGTCAGCAGACGGCCGAGCTCGTCGCGGCAGAGCAGCGCGAGCGAGCGGCGGCAGAGACCGCTGCGGCGGCGGAAAGGGCGTCAAGGCTGGCAGCAGCCAGGGCGGAGGTGGAAGCAGCGGCGGCGGCAGATGCAGCGCGTGCGGCAGCAGCAGAGGTCAAGGCTTTGCGCGGCAGCAACAGCAGCTCCGGCTCTGTTGATGGCGGCGCCGACGCGGACCCTCAGCTGCTGGAGAGGGAGGCAGCGCAAGGGCGAACGGCGCAATGGGCAGCCACGCACGCCCACGAGCGCGGCGGCAGCCCAGACAGGCGCACACACGCCGGTGACGCTCCTGGAGGAGGCGCGTACGGCGGCGGTGTACGGGTCGACGGAGAGCGCGGCCCTCACAGGCGACGCGGCTCTCTCTCCCCGGTTCGGTACCATGGTCACCACGAGTACCAGGCTGTCGTCAGGGACGTCGGCCCCGGCGGCGGGTGGCCTACCCTCACCAAGACCAACTATGTCGAGTGGTCTGCGGTGATGAGGGTAAGGCTCCAGGTGCGGCATATGTGGGATGCAGTCCGGTACGGCGACGTCGACTACGACCAGGATCGACGGGCGCTGGATGCTCTCATCGCTGCAGTCCCGCCCGAGATGCAGTTCTCGCTTACCAGCAAGCGAACTGCCAAAGAGGCTTGGGACGCCATCGCTGCAGCACGCATTGGCAGCGACCGCGCCCGCAAGTCTACACTGCAGGCACTACGCACGGAGTGGGAGAACCTGGCCTTCAAGCCAGGTGAAGACGTTGATGACTTTGCTCTCCGTCTCAACACTCTGTTGCAGAAGTTGGTGCAGTTCGGTGACGACACCTACGGCGAGGAGAGAGCTGTGGAGAAGCTCTTCCGCTGCGTCCCCGAGAAGTACAAGCAGATGGCTCGCTCGATCGGGTCTCTGCTGGACCTCTCCACGATGACCATCGAGGAGGCGTTGGGTCGCCTCAAGGTCGTCGACATCGATGAGCCACAGAGCCTCTCGGGACCCGTCACCATTGGCGGGAAGCTCCTTCTCACTCGGGAGCAGTGGGCTGCCGGCCAAGGTGACAGGAAGAAGGGGGAGCCTTCTTCCACGACAGGCGGCCGCAAGCATGGCAAGCGCGGCAAGCCGCGCAAAGACGCCCAAGCAGGGGCGCGAGGAGGCGCCCAGGGCGGCGATGCTGGCAAGCAAAAGCCGGCACGAGACGACTCTTGCCACAACTGCGGCAAGTTTGGTCATTGGGCCAAGGAGTGTCGACAGCCACGACGCGGCCAGGCCCACGTCGCACAAGCGGAGGAGGAGCAGCAGCCGGTCCTGTTCATTGCTCATGCGAGCATCGAACTACCTCCAGTGGCACCGGCCGCAGTGGCTCTCCTCCACCTTGACGAGCCCAAAGCACACGCCCTCCTCGGCGACAGTCCCGGCAAGGACAAGACCGACGGGTGGTGCCTCGACACCGGCGCCACCCACCACATGACCGGGCGGCGGGAGTTCTTCTCCGAGCTCGACTCAGGCGTTCGAGGCACCGTCAAGTTTGGCGATGCCTCCGCCGTGGAGATCAAGGGCGTCGGCTCTGTCGTCTTAGTCGCCAAGACTGGCGAGCACCGGCTGCTCACCGGCGTCTACTACATCCCCGATCTGCGGAACTCCATCATCAGCTTGGGACAGCTGGATGAGAACGGCTCGCGTGTCGAGATCGAGCACGGGGTGCTGCGGATTTGGGATCTTCGACGCCGCCTTCTTGCCAAGGTAACCAGAGGCGCAAATCGACTCTACACTCTTCACGTGCAGGTGGCACAACCCATCTGTCTCGCTGCTCGTCGGGACGACGAGGCGTGGCAGTGGCACGAGCGCTTTGGGCACCTTCACTTCGAGGCCCTGAAGCGGCTCAGTGCCACAGAAATGGTGCGAGGCCTGCCGTGCCTTGACCATGTGGAGCAGCTCTGCGACGTCTGCGTGTTGACGAAGCAGAGGCGACTCCCCTTTCCCCAGCAGGCGAGTTTCCGAGCCAAGGAGAGGCTCGAGCTCGTGCACGGGGACTTGTGTGGCCCGGTGACACCGGCCACACCGGGAGGACGACACTACTTCCTGCTGCTCGTCGACGACCTCTCCCGCTACATGTGGGTGATGGTCCTCGGCAGCAAGGGAGAGGCTGCGGACGCCATCAGGCGCACGCAGGCTGCTGCGGAGGCGGAGTGCGGCCGCAAGCTGCGCGTGCTGCGCACAGACAACGGCGGCGAATTCACGGCGGCTGAATTCGCGTCGTACTGCGCTGATGAGGGCACTCAGCGCCACTACTCCGCGCCGTACAGCCCGCAGCAGAACGGCGTCGTCGAGCGGCGCAACCAGACGGTTGTGGGGATGGCTCGGGCCCTCCTCAAGCAGAGGGGGATGCCGGCTGTCTTCTGGGGAGAGGCGGTGGTGACGGCCGTCTACATCCTCAACCGCTCACCTACCAAGGCGCTCGACGGCAGGACGCCGTACGAGGCTTGGCATGGGCGCAAGCCGACGGTCTCCCACTTGCGGGTCTTCGGCTCCCTCGCGTTCGCCAAGGAGCTTGGCCACATCGGCAAGCTCGACGACAGGAGCACTCCGGGAGTGTTCATCGGCTACGCGGAGAGCTCGAAGGCCTACCGCATCCTCGACCCTGTCACACAGCGCGTCCGCATCTCGCGTGACGTTGTGTTCGACGAAGGGCGAGGCTGGACGTGGGACAAGGCGGTGGACGACGGTTCGGCCTCGACTCTCAGGGACTTTGTTGTCGACTACGTCCACTTCGAGAGAGCCGGGGGAGCTAGCAGCTCGTCTTCACCGAGCTCGTCCACCTCGACACCTTGCTCGCCATCAGCTCTGGCGAGTGCTCCACCACCTTCGGCACCGGCTCACCACTCTCCTGCACTGGCGGCCACACCACCGGAATCGGCCCCAACAGCTTTGGTCAACAACGAGCAGCGCACGGTGGAGTTCGCTACTCCGCTGTCTCACGACGAGGATCGCGTCGACGCCTACCACGACGACGAGCCTCTGCGCTATCGTACCATGGACAACATCCTCGGCGAGCTGCCGGTCCCTGGACTGGCGCAGCGTGACTTCGAGGCGGAGCTGCACTTGGCGTGCGACGACGGCGAGCCCCGCTCCTTCGCTGAGGCGGAGGGAGACGCGGCGTGGCGTGTCGCGATGAAGCAGGAGATGGACGCCGTCGAGCAGAACCGGACGTGGGAGCTGGCGGATCTTCCTGCCGGTCACCGCGCGATCACCCTTAAGTGGGTGTTCAAGCTGAAGCGGGATGAAGCCGGCGCCATCGTCAAGCACAAGGCTCGCTTGGTGGCACGAGGCTTCGTGCAGCAGGAGGGGGTCGACTTCGATGACGCCTTCGCACCTGTCGCACGGATGGAGTCCGTGCGACTCCTCCTTGCGCTAGCTGCCCAGGAAGGCTGGCGTGTTCATCACATGGATGTCAAGTCGGCATTTCTTAATGGCGACTTGAAGGAGGAGGTCTACGTGCATCAGCCGCCGGGATTTGCGATCCCCGGCAAGGAGGGCAAGGTGCTCCGCCTGCGCAAGGCCCTCTATGGCTTGCGACAGGCACCGAGGGCGTGGAACGCCAAGTTGGACTCCACGCTGAAAGGGATGGGCTTCGAGCAAAGTCCGCACGAGGCGGCCATCTACCGGCGGGGCAGTGGAGAAAATGCCCTGCTGGTGGGTGTCTACGTCGACGACTTGGTGATCACTGGCATCAAGGATGCAGAGGTGGCGGCATTCAAGGAAGAGATGAAGGCCACCTTCCAGATGAGTGACCTGGGGCCTCTCTCCTTCTACTTAGGGATCGAGGTGCACCAGGATGATTCTGGGATCACGCTTCGACAGACCGCCTACGCCAAGCGCGTCGTTGAGCTAGCTGGGCTCACCGACTGCAACCCAGCTCTCACTCCCATGGAGGAGAGGCTGAAGCTGAGCCGTGACAGCACGACGGAGGAGGTGGACGCTACGCAGTACCGGCGTCTTGTGGGGAGCCTTCGCTACCTCGCCCACACACGACCGGACTTGGCATTCTCCGTCGGCTACGTTAGTCGGTTCATGCAACGACCGACGACGGAGCATTAGCAGGCTGTGAAGAGGATCATCCGCTACGTTGCGGGGACTCTCGACCACGGCCTCCATTACCCGAGGTGTCCCGGCGCGGCACACTTCGTCGGGTACAGCGACAGTGACCACGCGGGCGACATCGACACCAGCAAGAGCACAAGCGGGATTCTCTTCTTCCTCGGCAAGTGTCTCGTTCACTGGCAGTCGGTCAAGCAGCAGGTGGTGGCCCTGTCCAGCTGTGAGGCCGAGTACATAGCGGCTTCCACCGCTTCGACTCAGGCACTCTGGCTCGCTCGACTGCTTGGTGATCTCCTTGGCAGGGACACTGAAGCAGTGGAGCTCAGGGTGGACAGCAAGTCCGCCCTAGCCCTGGCAAAGAACCCCGTTTTTCATGAACGGAGCAAGCACATCCGGGTGAAGTATCATTTCATCCGAGGCTGCTTGGATGAAGGAAGCATCAAGGCAAGCTACATCAACACCACGGATCAGCTTGCGGATCTGCTCACCAAGCCTCTTGGAAGGATCAAGTTCCTTGAGCTCTGCTCCAAGATCAGGATGGTTCGATCCTCCCACAAGACAACGCACAAGACTTAGGGGGAGAATGATGAATAAGTCCCTGTACTGTGGTCTTTGTGGGGCTGTGGTAGTTTTTTGTTTTTTGACTGCTTTAGGACAGCATCTGCTTTTGCTTTAGGACAGCATCTGCTTTTGCTTTAGGACAGCATCTGTTTTTAGGACAGCATCTGCTTTTAGGACAGCATCTGCTTTTGCTTTAGGACAGCATATTGACCGCTTTAGGACAGCATCTAGGATAGCATCTTACCATATGCTTGGCTGGTTCTCAGTCTATAAATATGTATCTCCAACCCCTCAGGTTGGTATGGCATTGTGTGAGCAATAAACAAGAAAACTTGCCCCATCTCCTAGTGTCATCCTCTCCATGAGAGTAAGGATCTTGCTATCACCAAGAGCAAGAGTCCAGCGACTAACAAATAGAACCACTCCTCTAACAACAACGTCACCAGAAACAAACATCCCATTCCCACCAGCTTGGAGTCTCCCTAAATGACAAAAATGACATGTCATTGTGATGAGTGCTAACTGCCTATTAGGAATATTCTTACTCCAAGTACCCAGTTCAACAAAGAACAAACTAATGTACATAGTATGATAGTAAAAAAAACTAGCAAATCCCAAAAATTGTTCTCTGTAATGTAGCCATCCAAAACATACGTCTAACAAAGCCATTCCTGCGTCTGTTCTTTTTTGCTGCGGCTTGTGGTTTTTGGCTGCGGCTTTTGGCTTTTGGGTTGTTTGTGCGAGAGATTACAGAGTAACAGAAACTCACGTATGATTTTTGCCAATATAAATAAAGTCAATAAAGCATGTACTACAATTAACTAGTAGACTCTATCTTGAAAAGATACTCCATTTAAAAACTAGCTACTGTAGAAAAGCCGAAAAACAGCTTTTAAAAGCTGAAGGCCCTGTTCGGCAGGGCACAAGCCACCCGGCTTTTGGCAGCCGCTACAGTACCTAACTTTTAAACGGAGTATTTTTTCAAGACGGGATCTACAACTTAAACATAGTACATGTTAAAATCCCAACATCTGTACCAGCTAAAATCGCAAGTGAGTATCAATGTCTCCGTAATCTATACCGTAAACAGCCAAAATTCAAAAATTTCAGCCAAACGCCATAAGCCGCAGCCAAAAAAATAGGGCCGAAAACAACAGGGCCTATCCTCAAACAAACATCACTAACGATCAAATGCAACGACGTAATTGGGCAGCATATTCCTCGCTAGTCGCTCCAATAAAAGTTATTCCACGAGAAACTTCATGCAACCGTGCAAATGGTGCATGATAAAAGTGAAGCCACCATACTGCAATACATAACTTAACCAAACCTTCCTACGGATGGGAAAAAAAGCTACGAACAATAGGAACAGGAGAAGCGTCCACTTACGTGCCCCCGACGCCGCCGAGGTTTTCCGAGGAGACGGTGGCAAAGGGCATCTCGCAGATGGCGGCGCGGGCGCCGTAGAGGGTGGAAGCGAAGCGCGAGGCCCGGACGCCGCCGCTCCCGGCTCCGATGGTGAAGAGGTCGTAGTCATTCTCTCCTTCAGAGGAGGCGCCGTTGGGCGCTGCGGACGCCGAGATGAGGCGGCGGAGGCGGGGAGAGTGGGGGAGCCTCGGGAAGGCGGCGAAGGAGGGGAGGCGGTGGGGGCGGAGGGCGTGGCGCGGGGAAAGGGTGCGGGTTAGGGTTTTGAGGGTGGAGGAGCAGGAGAAGGGGAGGGTCGCGGTCGCCGCCATGCCTCCCTCTCTCTGAGCTCTCGCAGTGCCGCCGCTTGGCTTCCGACTTCCGAGAGTGTGGGGGAGGAGGAAGGGGGGAGGGCGAGAAGCGAGAGGTGTGTGGAGACGATGAGTTTGGTTTGATTCGTCTTCCTCTTGTTCGAAGGCGCACTCTGAGTCCCACTGTACCCTGCAACTCAATTTTAAAGGCGTTTTACGAAAGCTTACGTAAACGAGTCAATCGAGGTGTATAGTGAGGCTACGCCCGACCGAAATTTTTTTGTATTTTAGCCCTTTTTTTGAAAAATATTCACATTTAGACCCCTGTTAGTTTTAATTCCGTTTTTGGACCCAGAGCTCGGCGCCGTGGGTCACGGCGCCGAGGTAAGACGTCTCGGCGCCGTGGACCACGGCGCCGAGGTGCGAGCCCCGCGCCAGCGTAGCGGCCGTCGTGGCGCCGACGTGGCAGCCAGCTCGGCGCCGTGACTCGTGGCGCCGACGTCGGCGCCGTGACTCGTGGCGCCGAGCATGTGGCTTCTGAAACAGCACCGAGCACGCGGGCTTCGTTCATTCGCATCCTCCTCCCTCTGTCCCCGCCGCTGTTTAGGGTTTGCACCGATCAGCTTTTTTTCGCAAAATGAATTATTAGTTGTATTTTTCATTTGGATTATTTAATGATAGTAATATTATGTAATATAGTTAGTTATTTATTTATAGAGAGCAAAAAATACGACGTATGTTTTGAAAATTCGTTATGTATTGCAGATGATACATGTAGGAAAATTCGTGTAGATTTTTTTAAAAATATTATGGTACGTTGGTAATGGTTTTTGAAAAATAAAATTATGCAGGCCGTGACGAACGAGTTTTGTGTGAAGTTCTGCGGGCCGTGAGATGCTGCGGGCAAGACAGAGGGGAGGCGACATGTGGCATACAAGCAACTCTCCTCTTCCTTTTGTTCAGTTGTTACTACACACTTGGGGAAATAATTACTGGGATGATTCTGGGTCAATCCCATCCCCTCTGTTTGTGGATTGATGAACGAGTTATGTGTGAAGTAACGATTAGTGTATTTGTGATTTCTGTACAATGCTGACCGTGAAAAATATGTTGAACTGACAATAACATTTTTTGATCATGTTATGTTGTTGTATTGGAAGGATTTTTTTGAATTATTTTGTATGACAACTGTGATAGGAACAATTGGACGAAAGGAGGGGAAGTGATAATAAGACACGTGGGAATCATTGCATGCGAAAAGCCGAGATAATAAGCTTATGAAGTTGGGACGAACATGGCGCGTACAATTTTATTACATGCTAGCATGATATCCGACTAATCTACCCAACTGCTCGTACGACCTCTCGTGTGGACCGAGTCTATTACATCTTGTCTACTGGGTGTAGCGTGGTTGTTTCCCCTTTCTGTCGCGCCCTGAAGATGGCTCCGCTGCATCCTTCTTCCTGTCACTCTTGGTCTTGAGAGCCGCCTCACGAGCTTGAAGCTCTTCCTCCTGACGCTTGATGGCTGCTTCACGCAGACTTAACTTCTCCTTCCTCCTTTGCAGCTCATCCTCCTTGCCCTGCAGACGGATTTGGTCCACCCTCACGCGGCGCTCTTGCTCAAGCCGCATCTGTCGTTCCACCTCGCGAGCCTGAGTCATCTTGCTACAGTATTGTCCTTTGTTTTCTACCTCCACTGCCCGGTTATCTGGCCATGCCGGCGACACCCGATCCACCCATTCGATGAACGTGCAAGCCTATGTGTGGCGTGGTAGATGTCATGGATCAAGTTGAAAAACGGTAACGATAAACAAATGATTTAGTTGTGGTCGTTACCACGAAGTCGTCATCCAGGTCTGGACACTTGAAGAACCTACGGCCGTATTTGGCTCGTTGTAGTCGATCCGTCCATACTCCCAACATCGTCCTAAAGCCGCAATGGCACTTCGGGCGCTCATGCCACTCCGGCACTCCAAATGGGTCGGACTTCCAGGAAGACATTGTTGTGTGGTAGTATTGTGATGTCTTGAGGAGGAGATGTGGTATGGAAGACATATGAGGCCTTCATATAGGCAGGTTATCGGTGCAGTGGGCATAGTCCATGGAGAGGATCTTTTCGCTCTTCCTGGATTCAAGTGTAGCAATAAATGGTCCTATGTAGGCTTTTCAGAGACTATAGTCTCGTAATAAATTCATAGTTCGTAGCCTTTTCAAAGACCTACACCCCTATATGTGTACAGGCCTACAGGCCTACTCCTGTAAAGGCTAAAGACCTGCGCCCCTATATGTGTACAGGCCTACAGGCCTACTCCTGTAAAGGCTAAAGACCTACGCCCCTATATGTGTACAGGCTAAAGGCCTATTCCGTCACTGCGCAAAGCTGACATATGCTGCCCCGTTTTGTCATGTCACTGAGCAAAATCTGAACTCTTTTGTCATGTCACTGAGCAAAACTGCCCTCTGTTGTCATCTCACTGAGCAAAAGCTGACCTCTTGTGTCATGTCCCTGAGCAAAGCTGGGGCGTGTTGTCATGTTCCTGAGCAAAAGCCTCTTTTTTTGGTGGTCACTGCATTAAACTGCCCCGTTTTGCTATAAGTAGCACGGTTGGGGTCCCATGACATTGTGAATCGAACAAAGTAGTACCCTCTCTTTCGTGGTGAAACATACCATGTCTGAAGCCGAGGGGCCAGTGGGATTTGGGTCACCGAAGGATGACATTCCCTTAGAAACGAGGGATATGTTCGGTCCACAGTACCGATTGATACCAAGCCGGCGTGCTCAACCACCGTGGCCGAAATGCAGACACAATGAGTACGCGGTTGTCCAGATCTTGGATTCCCCGAACGATGGCGGGCGACGTTTCTTCCGATGCTCGCGCTCCGGGGTACAAATTAGTAATGTTTCATTTTTTATTGCTTATGGACCCTCGAAGTTTACCGTACTTTTTTGTGCAGATGGCCAAATGCGACTTCTCCCGCTGGATCGACCCTCTTCATGAACGGTATGTTGATCGTTATGTGGATACATTATGGGCTCGAATTTGGGACTTGGAGTACCGAATGGAGAATCTCACTGAGGAGAACAACGACCTCCGCGAACAGCTGCAACGCGAGAGGGGCAACGAGGAGGTCGTGAATATAGGAAGCTCTTATGATCCCACATGTTGCTGCGCGAACCCGAGCTGCATATGTGCATGCCACTACCACGACGGCCAGTCACGTCCGAGGCGGCCCCCTCAGCAATTCTCCATGTGGGTGCCACGAGGCTCGTTTGGCATTTAGGTAACGAGGGTTATGGCATTCAGCAATTCTCCATGTTGATGTGTTGATGATGTGGCAGTACGACTGTTGTGTTGAATTAAATTATTAGGTGTACTACTTGTGATTATTGTTATCCTCAAGTTGTAGTGCTGGAGGTTCTGCTCGTGTGTGTTGGTAATATTTTATGCTATCGTGTCGTCAAGCTATTTAGGTAATGTTTTATGCTATGTTGTCGTCAAGCTATTTTGGTAATGTTTTATGTACGGTTGTGTTTTATTTTAGTTGTTTTGTTCGTTGGTGTGTTGGTTGGTTGGGTGTATGCCGTCGTAATAAAAAAACTTAGAGCAACCCTTTTATACTGCAAACCATCTGTGAACATCAAACCATCAAGCACTTGAAAAACCTCACAAAAATTACAAAAGCACAATGAATATAACATAAACACATGTATACAACAACTAGCTCATTACAAACACATCTCAGTCCAACCACTTACCAAGTGCCTCCTAGCTCATTACAAAATATATACAACGACTTTTAAGCCCAACCACAAGCATACACGGCCATATCACTGCCTCCTAGCCTTACCCTTACCCTTACCAAGGGCGTCGGTGCCTGGAGTGTAACGGCTAGGCTCGCGGCGGCGTCTGCGTCGTACGGGCTGTGTAGGCTGAGTCGAAGGAGCGTCTACGAGCTGAGACGGGCCTATCTCATCGTAAGTCTGCTCCACCTCGTCGTCGTCCTCGTCCTCACCGCCCTGGGACGGGAAAGTGTCGCTCCTCGTGGGGGACGAGCTCTGTCCCGTGTACGACCCTCGCCGCGTCGGGTCTACAAGTCGTGTCGAAGGCACGTCTACGTCCCTCGCCGCGCCTGTGCTGCAACCACAACGAGCAGCCGCACGACGTAGCCGACATGCGAGCCTCTGCATTCCAACATTTTGTTAACCAACAAGACACGAAGATATTAGGTACTAATTTTGTGAGTGGCTTTGTCGAAGCTTACCTCTAGGAAGGTACGCATCCTGACGTCGTCGCCGACTGTCCTGGACATACGCTCTATGTCCTGTACGGACTGCCTCAGGGTTTTGCCCTGCAAACAAACAAAAGAATGGATAATTTGCTACATGTCAGGGGTATTTAGGTCTATTGAAAAATAAGCAATGAGATTGAACATTACCACACGGTCCAGGACTGGTGCTATCTCCACCTGCGTCCCAAGGCGAGTCGACTGGTCGTAGGGCGTGTCATCGTCGTCGGAGGACGCAATGTCGGCGTAGTCATCTTGAGTCCATTGGCCCTTAAGCTTGGACCGCGTCGCACGCTGGTACCAAACTTGGTACCGCCGGAAATGCTCGTTGCTGTGCGGCTCGTTGTTGTCGTCCACGTGGTCCTGGGAGTGTCCCCACTCCTCAACGTACACGTGGTGGTGCTGCTCGAAGTCTGTGACCTTCTTCTGTCGCTGACGATCAAATCTGCATGACGTAAACCAAAAGTTAACATTAGTAGAAACACCGTGCAATTGGAATCCAAGGTTAGAATTGAAATTGCATGGCACTTACTTGTGCAAGGCCACAGACGTGGAGATCGGCGCTACTGGCCACAGCTGCCTCATACCAAACTGGCGTGCAACTCGATGTGGCAGGTGATACTCAACAGCATAGAAACAGATAAGGGGGCACCTCATCCTGTAGAGGGCCTCGTCTATGCTGCACAGTGCGCTGAACTGAATGTCCACCACCTCTTCCTCGGCATACGGCTCCCACTTAACCTGCATAGCAACAATTTACTTGTAAGGTACAGGACTAACAAATAAAATCACGATACCACATGTAATTAACTTACACTGGAGGCCGTGAGCGCATCTAGCTCGTTTATGTACTCTACGTACGCCCGCTTCTTCCTGGCGTACGGAACTGAGACCTGGTCCCAAAGATATGCAACTGTCGGACGTCGACGAACTGGAACCTCTGGGAACCATGGACGACCAGGCAAAACCGTAGGACGACCAACCGGTAGACGACACCACATCCACAGCTGGAGGAGGTACAGGCAACCACCTAATGTCGAGTTCGCCGAACTCCGACGACACGCCTCGCAGAGGTGGCGGTAAAGGAACGCCAACACCCCGGAAGCCCAGCCCTCTCCAGGAAGGGAGTGTACCGCTCGTCGTACTGCATGTCCAGGAACCCGTCATGGGTTCGAGGACGAAGGATGGGCAGCTCCTGTATAGAATACACCAATTTTTTTAGTTAATGCATCAATATAAACTCAAATTGTACAGGAAGTGATGAAGGCAATACCCTCCCCTCCGCGGTGAGCCGTCCTCTGTGGCTCTCCTCATAGTACGGGTCTAGCAGGTGGAATTGCGCCATCCTAAAAAAAATTGAATTTGTCAGTCCAACATACAAGTAAACAAAATATTGAACATGCATACAATATGGAAAGAATAAGAAATTAAACAAGAAACATAGCAAATTACATATGAAAAAACAACTACACGAACTATGAAACATAACGAATAACAAGCACTCGCACCTGACTAAGTGGCCAATGGCATGTGCGTGAATTGTGGCCAAGTCTACCACATCTGCTACATTGGTTCTGCTCGGGGTTAGTAAGAAAGGGGGTTGATCCCCCTCGCCTCGTTCTTCCTGGAAGCTGATCCATAACCATCTTGTATCTCGTCCTTTTCCTGGTTCCACGTTTGTTCCAACGGCTACCCGGATCCGCAATGTATTTGGGCCCGGTGTACGGTGGCCACTCTCCCTCATCCCGGTAAGGCTCGAAACGGGGAGACCACGTAAGCACAAGGTTGTCAACACTGAACTCCCGAGGTATCTTGCTCTCGTAGTCAAAGTTGCGATGCCTCGCTGCTGCCACATAATGAGAACATGGAAAGTGGTACTGCCTCAGTTTACCACATGTGCATGAGAAATCAATAAGGACAACTTTATGCCTCCTCGTCGGCCGGAGCTCTCCATCGGTCGTTGTACCACCCCTTTCTACAACCTCATAAGTGCCCGTGGCGTTGTCAAAACAATGTACCTCATGTGCCTCAGCCCTAGCCTTTGCCTTTTCAAGGTGGCGCTTCGGTTTTGGCGCCCATCTCACTTGTTTACTTTGTAGCGCCATTGCATGTGCGTGTCTTTCGTTGAACCAGGCAACAAGCTTGTAAAAGGTGAAGGATACGATAGCATTGACGGGCATACCACGTATACCCCTAAGCAAACTATTGAAGGATTCGGCCATGTTGCTTGTCTGAAACTCGTACCTCCGGCCACCGTCGTCATGAGCCCTTGTCCATTTGTCGACATCTCTCATCAATCCCGTCAACCACTGTCTACCTTCTGCGTTTGTTGCAGTATTAAGCTGCTCCAACTTCTCCTGGAAGAACTTCACCTCAAGCATTCGAGCGACCTCCTCGAACAGAGGAAAGTTATCCTTCGCACCATCCTTACGGAGTAGATTCTCGGCAAGATGCCGAGTGCACCAACGGTGGTGCAAAGCTGCATACCCCGGTATCTGCTCCTGTACGGCAGAAAGTATGCCCTGGTGCCTATTAGAAATGACACCAACCTCCCTACCAGGGCCGACCACGTGCCTCCGAACGAGCCGCAAGAACCATCCCCAGCTGTCTTTGTTCTCCCTCTCAACCAAAGCAAACGCCAAAGGAACCAACGCGTTGTCTGCGTCACAGGAAATGGCTATCAGAAGTGTGCCCTGGTACTTGCCAAGAAGAAACGTACCGTCAATAGCGAAGACGGGACGACAATGCCGAAAGGCCTCGATGGACTGAGCAAAGCACCAGAAAGCACGGAAGAATATCTGCATCCCATCTTGAGTCCATTCGTTTGGTTTCGGGACGTACTCATAATGCATGCCTGGATTAACCGCTTTGATTGCATTGAAGAGTGCTGGCAACTGCAAGTACCCATCTTCCCAGTCCCCATATATCATCTTCCAGATGCGTTGCTTTGCCCTCCATGCTTTTCCATACCTTATCTCGTATCCAAATTTCTCCTTAACAATCCCAGCAAGTGTCTTCACCTTCATATTGGGTTCTCCCTTTACTATGTGACACAGTGACTTGGCAATAATGGTAGAGGTCAACTGCCGATGCTTCTGTTTGAGCTCTGCTTCGGCACAAGTGTGTGGGCCAACGATTTTTGTGATCTTGAACTTTCCCGTGACCTTCTGTTTGCTAGCACAAACCCTCCATTCACATGTCTCCTTCTCGCACACAACTGTGTACCTCCGCTCCACATAAGAATGTCTCACCTTGAATGGCCTTTTACGGATCACTGAATACTCCTGCAGCCACCTTTTCAATGCAGACAAGTCCTCAAACACCATGCCCTTCTCAATTGTCATGCTTGACCCGGCCTCAGGAGCATCTAGCAACTCGTCATCCCTTCCTTCTGCATAAGCCCCATGAGAATGCCTAAGATCGCTGAATTCATGAACTGATGGATCCCGGCCAGGGCAATAACGCCTGATCAGCTCAATATCACTTTCGGTCAGCTCTCCAAAAGGGCGGTCATCATCAGAATCAACGGCCCTTGCGATCTCGTAAGGCTCCAGATCATCCACAATTTGAATCATCTCACTGTTGGAGTCCCTGCAGACTTCTTCAACGTTGCCAGATGGAGCAACGGGAGGAACAACCACATTACCAGGAATGTTTCCTGCATCATAAGCACGACAACGATGGGATTGAGACAAAACAAAGGAATGACGGGAAAAGGCTAAAGTGTTGCTCGACACTTACTGGGCTGATTCTGGGTCAATCCCATCTCCTGAGGGGCCGCCACGACATCATCAGTCCGACATTCAACTCGAACTGGTTGAGAAATCTGAACCTCGTTCGGGGAAGATAGAGCATCGGGCACCTCAGGCACTTCTTCCACATCCACCGCAAGATCCGGTAACGGAGGGTCAAAGGGTGCCTGATCACCTAGTTCTGGTGAATAACCGTGAGGGGTGGGATCAATAGACACCTTCCGCACAACAACGTCCAAACATTTTAACTCATTCCTCATAACCAATTTGACATATTGGTCCCACTCATCCTCTGAACCAATTAAGATCAACCGCCTGAGAACTAGGTCTTTCGAACCGAAGTGAAGTAACCCCTCAACTGTGATGCTCTCCTCGTTTGCATGACAATGTAGCTTCTCCTGAGCCCTAGCAACCAACTCACTAAACGACGGCCGATCACCGAATATCAGAGGCACCCTTTGCATTTCAACAAATTGAACATTTCCATAATCATCACTTGTCACACTGCCTCCATGATATAGGGTCACTAGGTTGTCCATCTAGTTCATACACAAAACCAAACTTAATACCTTTAAGCGAAATTTTGGATAAATCATATGCATACTTGTTTAAGCAATAAAATATCTAAATGAACCATTTCCCATTCAAACATCTATATATCTAATAGGATCCAGATATAGTCACATGAGATTCACCTTGAAGGCGCTGGCGGAACTGGTAATTTAGTATAGCATTGAATTTCATATTGTGGAACTGCTAAGTGTAGCCGATATTAGTTTTTCCTGCGATTTGTGTGACACCAGACTGTACAAAAGCTTAAGGTTTAGAGGTTTATTTTTTCATATCAAGGACTGATTGTAGCTTTCTACTATATAACTAAGGATTAACTATGGCAATTTGATATTCCAAATCCATACGTCTAACTGTCCAAACTGGTATTTGCGGCAGTCATTAAGTGCGATGGACCTGATGGTTGTCGATGCATGCGTAGGGGCATAACAATTTTCGGGTGCAGAAAAACCTTCTATTTCTAGTTTTCTTACGATGTGTTTGCAGACTATTACTTTGTTGTTTCTCTCTTAGGGTGGATATTGCATTAGATATCTGAGTAGCCATGCAGAAGTGTATGCTACTCTTCAACCATAAAACATGAAATCATTCTAATTTCCTTCATAGGCAGTTAGGCACCCAGAAGAACTATCCTATACTCTTCCCATATATACTCGATTGTGCTCATTGGATACTTCCAAAAAAATAATTATCATTGTACTGCTTTGCAACTAGTAAGAAGATATTCAAGTTAGCTTGCTGCCTTACTCACTAAGATCCTTTTTTCCAGGTTCTGCCTTATTCACCTTGAAGGCGGCGGGGGCCGGGGAGGCGCTGGCGGGCGGGGAGGCGCTGGCGGCCGTGGAGGCGGTGTGGGCCGGGGAGGCGCTGGCGGCCGTGGAGGCGGCGTGGGCCGGGGAGGCGGCGGAGAGGCGGCCGGGCCGGGGAGGCGGCGGGGAGGCGGCGGGAGCCGGGGAGGCGGTGGAGCCGGGCCGGGGAGGCGGCGGGGGCCGGGAAGGCGGCGGGGAGGCGCTGGCGGCGCGGGGAGGGAGAGCTACGCGAAATGAATGCTCGGCCCGGCCGACTGGGTAAATGGCGCGAGCTCGGCGCCAAGATCCACGGCGCCGAGCTCGGCGCCACGAGTCACGGCGCCGAGCTGACTGCCACGTCGGCGCCACGACGGCCGCTACGCTGGCGCGGGGCTCGCACCTCGGCGCCGTGGTCCACGGCGCCGAGACGTGTTACCTCGGCGCCGTGACCGACGGCGCCGAGATCTGGGTCCAAAAACGGAATTAAAACTACCAGGGGTCTAAATGTGAATATTTTTCAAAAAAAGGGCTAAAATACAAAAAATTCGGCTACGCCCGACATGGCTGAAAGCGTATTCTGGACGCCATCTTAACCCCCTTTTTTTATTTTTTGAAACGAAGCTTAACCTCCTTTCATGACTGGGTTCATTAGACCTTATAAAATCTACTAAAAAACTGCAAAACAGTGTGGATTCCCTGTCCCTCCAAGCACAAACCCTTTCGATAAAGGCAATAAGGCCATATTTATATTGATTGCGTCTTATGTTTTTTGCTAAAAATAAATCGTAGTGATTAAAAGTAGATTTTACAAGGAGCACACGAGCAGTTGAAACAGTGAGAGAGATGCGTATATGAGACGGAAACAAGCACGCGGGGATCCAAGTAATTGGGCCTGGTGTCATAGGACACCAGGTCTAAAAAAATTAATAGGGATCGACACTTCCAGCTCATATATGAACCCTCAGCTTAAACTCAGTGCACCCGATTCTTTCCTTGAAGCCCAATGAAATGAGCACTAATGACCTAAATTCCCAATAGCTAGCAGCAGTTCATGAGGAGCCTCCGCTTCCCTTAACTCATGAGGCAACTAGAGTAGGCTGAGCTAGCCCTTGAACTAGCTTAAGAGGGGGCCAGTAGATGTGCACCACGTTCGTCGCACAGCCGCCCCCAGCTAAGCAGTGACCAGTCACCAGAGAACGGGAGAAATCAGTGCCACCAATTGCCCTCATTTACCATCTCGTTGTGGTGTCTCTTGGTCCCTATTGCCTTGCACTCCTGCCAGCTGAAGGAATCTTAGGTCCACTCGATCAGTATATAATTTACTCTAAGTTTATCTCAATTCTTTCAATTTATTTCAAGAATATGGATTAAATTTATAAGTTAGAGTTTCAATGTGATGATTATTCATTAATTTTTGTTGAATTATTGGTTAAGACTTAGTGTTTTAATTTTGATTTTGGAATACCGGTCTAGCTTATTGCAAATCGGAGGCAAAATTATAGTATTTGACCATAATGTCTAGTAAGTAAGCCATTGGACAGATTTTCCATTATATTATTCTTGAACTGTTGAATATATAAATATCTAATTTACTTTTCAAGTAATTGGTGATGATTTTTCATGAATAATATACGATTTATTATATGGAGAAATAATAATTGATGAAAATTACTAATGATATTATGGTTTATCGCTTTATAAACTTGAAAGAATGTAAATACTAAAAGGTAATCCATTAACTTATATTTGATTATTTTACTGCTTTTTTACTTGAAAACTTTAAGTAATTTTGCTCTGTTTTAACAGGCCATTAAGATAAGCTGATGTATTTTACCAATATTGATCAACTTTTGTCTGTGGTTTTGCTCTAAGTTCCTTCAGTTTGCTGCAATTAACTAATATTATTATTGAACATTTTCATTTTGGTAAGTATTTCGAGCACTACTTCTTTTATGATTATACATTGTCATCGGTTATGTTAAAATATTGATACTAAAAATTACCAAACACATTATTATTTAGCATAATATTGTTTAAAAAATATATATGTTGTTATATGTATGATGAAGTGGTGAATCTCAATCATTTTGGTTTTATTTTCGCCCCTAGAAATAAGAAAAATAGGGTACGTGATACATCCATAACCCCATATCTTATGTCCTCCAGCGCGAGAACAGAGCGAAATAAGTGAGGAAGCCGTTTCAAGAAAACGAATGTTCATATTAGACCTGTTGTTTCTAGCTTAAGCTTATGGCTGCGGATTTTGGTTGTACATAAGAGAGAGTATAAAGAGATAAATAACTCGTATGTGATTTTAACCAATATAAATAAAGTTAACATTCCGTTTAAAAGCTAGTTATTATAGAAAAACCGAAAAATAATTTTTAAAAGCTGAAAAGAAGTGGTCCATTGGCTTTTAGCTTCTCTAAATAGAAGCCAACTCTAAAGCATTACAAGTTCACAAGTCACAGCAATGGTAATCAGCAACAACGCAAGCAAAGCACCCATGTAACAGCAAACAGGACGTAACTTCGTTTGGCTACAACAGCACTACTTACAGCAGCAAAAGTCAGAAATCTTCCATCAGTTCGACATCATCAGGAAGCAATGTACCTACACAAAACGAGCAACACACGCCGTTACAACCAACACGGCGTCTGACATCGGCATCTGTGCCTTCTTCCTGGTGGCCCTTTGCCTCCTTGTACGAGACCACATCCCTCAGCCGGCTGAGGTAATTCTTTGGCGATGGATCGACATCCTGCTTGCACCGCCTTCTGAAGGAGAGTTCTGGCCATGCAGTGCTGAACTGGACATCGAAAATGCCCCGCTTGCGCAGCCACTCCGTGTCGCGGTGACTGGCATTCAGGACGTCCATGAAGGCGGTGTAGTTTGTCACATGGGATGCCGTGCCCTGGTGGCATTTCTCGAAAGCAATGAGGTTCTGCAGCAGCTGATCTCCAGCTGCGGTATCTGGTTCTCCAATAGGAGCATGTGGATGGCGACCAAGCCCCACTCCCAGGGCCTTTCCCACTGGAGCGTATCATATTCTTCAGCCAGATATCCATCATCCAACTTTGACCAGTATTCATACTCTGCGCCCTCTAAGGATCATGCCTCAACAAGAAGTGGACAATGAAGCATCCATCAAACAGCAGCATCAGACCGATTTCCTCCTGTGTCATAGCAACTGGCTCTGCGTAGAGCTGCTGGAATGGCTTTCTGTTGACCGCCTGTGTCAGTCTATGAGTCTAAGCAGGAATTCTTGAACCAAAGGTTCAAGGCTGTGATTGCTGCGCTCCAGCAATCTGTTGACGCACCAGCGCTTGTGTTGTTCCATTCGCCCGAAGCTTGGTGGGTACCTCAAGTAGGGACCGATCCAGACAGCCTTGGGCTCATAAGCTTCCGAGTCACGTGACCGAACTTCCTCAGGGATACGGATGATGTTGTTTTCATAAAAGGACCCAGTGGTACTCTGTGGTTTCGGGGAGTCATCAGACCTGAAGTTTCATCGGTCTCCCCATTTGCATTGGCCATCGTTTTTCTCATCCTCATATTGTGCGCTGCAAATATAAATGTAGAAGTGCAAGTCAGATACACGTAAGAAATCTGGAAAAGCAAGAGGACATGAATATTTTGCTCACCTCTTGGTTGCTCTGGAGAAGACATCTCATATAGCTAAAGCTGAAGAAAGATTTCCTATGGTTGATGGTGGATGAAGCTAAAGCTGAAGTAACTTTTCCTATGGTTGATGCTGGAGGAGAAGAATTTGTCCCCCACAGACAACAGCAAGGTTGCTTTCCAGTTGATTAAATCTAACTTCAAGAAGAAAAGTTACATATACATTGTAATTCAATAGTCAGAACGCAACAGCAAGGCACACAGCCAATTAACTTTCCTTTCCTCTTTTTTATTTAAGATTGCTACATCATACAAGTTGACTACGTGAATTCAACTATGTTTACAGATAAACATAAAAGATTCTGCAATTGAGCTGTAGATAAACAAAATTGCCCTTTAGACTATATTTTGTTTTCCCTTTGAACTGAATGAGCAGAATGATTAACAAGCTATATGTCAATCTCCTCGTAGTAGGAAGAGCCGCCAAAAATTTGTAGAACAGCGAGCTGAAATTTTTATGTGGAAGTTTCTCTGTCCACCACAATCGGTTGTTCACCTTCAAACTCGGATATCACGATGAGTGAATCTGTCATTTCAAGAGGTAGTGACTCCAACTTGTTCATAGGATTTATATGCTGCCATGGTGATACAATATATGAGTTAATAGATTATTAACACCTGCCGAATCATGGTTGCTGATATTCACAAAGCCAAAGAAAGGACCTAATCTTAACAAGGCCTTCTGTACTTTGAGAACATCATTCCCACATAAAGTAACAAATAACAAAGAGAATCTTAACCTGCTTCTGGTCCTTGACATAACCAATTGCAACTTCACGACGCAAAACAGCCCTTTCAGAAAGCTCTGAGAATGATATTTTCTCTCCTTCCTTCATATACAGTCCTATTTCCTACAGTGAACACATGCAACAGTGTGGATGCTTTAACGACCACTAGTCAAGAATATGTCAGAAACACTAATGACGGTCATATTACCTTAATATAGATCTCATCTCCTTCAGCATCCAGAATATCCTTCCATACCTCATTCAGCTCGCTACTTTCCGCAACTAAGTTTCATTTTAATCATGAGATAGAGCACTTAAAGAAAATAAATAGACAACATAAGTAGATAACCAACCTTGTGCAGTCACAAGGCTCATAACTTCCTCTGCTCCAATAAATAAAAGGGAGGGTCTTATTCTAGATATCTGTATAAAATGCAGAGGTAAAAAACTTGCTTCCAAATTTAAATCACTTTGATGAATTGTGCCATTGACATATAATCAAATTCTTACTTGCTTTCCCAGTCCTGTGTCTACAATTTCTGATACAAGATTCTCAACCTATAGAACACGTTCAAGAGAAAATTAGATGATTCAAGCAAATTGATATATCTTTTAGCATTGGAGTAAATCTAAGAAAACATTGTATGGGATAACTAGTTGAACCACACCAATTCAATTCAAGTCCCATTGTCAAGGGAACACGAAACTAGATAGCCTTCGAAAACCATTTTGTTATGACAGGAGATAGGCCAGGATGGCTTAGAATTGCCCTCCTTACGGAAGCTCTGATCTGAAGACCAACCAGTTTAAAACTTGATTGCTTTATTGCTTGCTTATAAATGGTGCAGCTCCTCTCTTTGTATAAATGAGGTTAGCCCCTAACAATATGGAAGCTAACATAATCTAATCAACCAATCAAGTAAAAATAATATCATATCCATACTATCTAAATATAAAAATATACATATAATTATTTCTAATATAAAAATATGCATATAACTTTTCCTAATATGAAGATATGCTAAGATTATATCCTAAACAGCCGCTATAGGACCGTCCTACAGTTCTGCATGGTATAGTTCGTGCTACGGTACTCGCGATGCTGCAGTTCCGCGTCATAACACTTCATCCCTTGCGACAAGACAGCTCGTCCTCAAGCTGTTAGGTGGCAGCTACAGACTAAGACTTTTGTGTCCCCATGTCTGAGCTGTCTTGGTTCTTCCTTGATTGCTTGTAAGACTAAGAGCAGACTGCAGTTTCCTGTTCGAATCTTAGAGTCTGAGCTGAGGGCTTTGGTGTCTGTGACAGCTAAGATCACCTAGCTACGATGGCTCCTTGATGACTTTGGTGTTTTGTTTTCTGCACCGACTATGTTACTATCAGACAACGCTGGTGCTATCAGTATTGCTTGAGATCCGGTGAAGCATGAGCTCACTAAGCTCATTGGGGTTGATGCTTCCTATATGCGGTTGCAGGTGCTGCAGCAGGTTTATGTGCCTTCAGAGCTTCAGCTAGCTGATTTTTTCACGAAAATGTAGGCTAGGGCTTAACATAGCTTCTATATCTCCAAACTCTGTATTGTTGATCTACCATGAGTTTGAGGGGGTGGGGGTTTGCTCATTCATGCCTTGTACATGACTTATATTGGCCATTTTGGCCCATGGAATATATGTGAGGTCCATTCCAATAGATTTAAGGGTCAAGTTTGAGTCTATCTAGACAGCTCAAGTGCATCGATAGGCCACAAAAGCAAAGCATGCATTTCAAAAACTTCAATGAGAACATGGAGGCTCACTTAGTGCATTTTGAACAGTATCTGTAGTGAGAAGAACTGACCTTAATGCCATGTTTCTGGCAAATGTTTTCAGCAAGGAGAAGGGTATATGCCAACTGTTTGTCAACCTGTGCAGCATCTGCAGAAACCATGCATAGATGAGACTCTTTTTATATAACAGGGAAATAATATAGTTCTGTTGTTGGCAAATTTGTCATACCTCCACTGAGCCAGTCTCTGTCAGATACCACGACAATTGAAAGTGGAACTTTTTCATCACACTTGACAGATTTCCTAATGTTAATTATCGCTTCCTTCAAAGTATCATAGTTCATAGGACATCCCACCTGTATCAGTATGTTATCACATAAAAATTAACAAATAGCAAGAGTAGGGTTACTCTATGGCTGCAAGCATTATATCTGTGCTTGTCAAGGGGTGCTACACAGAGAGAGAGACCAAGAGAGACCTGATGAGTAACTTTAATATTTTTAAGTTGGCTCTGCATAAGGGGGTTCACAATACTGCTCCGCTCTTTAATAGGGGTTTCTGACAATATTTCCTGCACATTAAAGTGAATCTGTTAGACGGGTTCCACCCTAATGTTTGGATGGGAGCACTAGCATCATAGACTTGTCATCTTTTTGCTACAATTAAAATGTGAGAGCAGCACAATTTTTTTTCTTGTTCCTGCTGTGCCTATACATACCAATACACTACCAGGTCCAAGGTAATTATCATATTCTCGAATCATCTCGGTAACTTTTGGCCTCCAACCAACAAGAAGTATGCATTCCCTTGGTCCCAGCATACAATCACTGCTCTGCAGACAATTCACCACTGATGAACCCAGCAATTTGAGGATGGAGGAATTCCCATCGATTCATCATTAGACTGAACTTTACCTTAGAGAGAGATTTTGAGGGGCGCTTTACAATGTTCTTTAGCCGTGCTTCCTTCAGCTTGGTAGCCATACTAGATGACCTTTGACCCTCTATTGACTCCGAGTAATGACTTGAATTGTGTGTTCCTTGTGGTACATTTAAAACTGTATACTGTGGTCTTCTCCTCCCGCAAACAGGAGCAATAAGAAGCAACTGTGAAGCAAAGAAATCAACAGAATATCAGGCTATCAACTAAAAAAATTAGATCACAAGCATCCTCTCATGACTGATGATACAATTGCAAATTACTGTTAGATGTGTATTATTAATTGTGTACTATATATACAAGTACATGTATGGCATATATGCAGGTAACTCCTCATACAATAGAAAATACACAGGTAATAATACACATCTAACATGATAAATAGCTTAGGACAACCAGTTACAAGAGCTTTAAGCCTTTAACAACCAAAGCGCTCTCAGCTCTCCTGGAATCCTATGTAGAAATAATTTTCTACTAGTTGCCCCTGTCATGACAAATAACAAGAAGAAAATGCATACTTTGTCTGTTTCTTTCAGCACTTCATCCTCACTTGGGTGAAAGTAAATCCTTCCAGATCGGAAGATACCGCAAACAACTGCCTGACCATGAACATAAAGGGGAATAAATCACAACAGAGAAGTGGTACGGACTGCAGAGTTTAGGCATTTACTTATTTGAAACAACATTACATTTTGGATTATACGTCTCACATCCATATATTTCATGCCTCCTACTTCAGGAAAGCTGAAAAGGTTGAAGACATTTTCTGCAGTATAAAACAACATAAGTCACAAACCAAGTATGATAATGAAACCTACCATCTAGACTCCAAAGATAAGCAGGATATTGCTAAACCAATTCAATGAAAGGCAAAAGCATGTAAAAAAGCAGAAACCACTAATGGTGTAATCACAGAAATGTGATATATTATCAGAACAGTTTTGTTGATGGGTATTGCACAAACATTGACATCAGAAAAGCATAATTGCACTATGGTAAACCATAAGTTGAATGTTGATTTCAGAAGTTTAGAAGAAAGTGAAAAAAGTCATCTTTGGCATGTGGCTGTCACCAACGATGGCCACAAAAGTGATTTGGAAAAAAAATTTTGGACAGAAAGTATGATATCAGTACATGGACACAGACCATTATTTAGTTTATTGCATAGCTGTAAACAGTTTTATACACAAACCAAAACGTACGTAAAATATCTCGAGTAAAACTGTATCGGCAAGCCCACCGGTGGCTGCTCCAACCAGTGTGACACCCATGTCTTGTGGGTAAAGGCCATGGTTCGACTACCACTAACTACATGTTAGATGGGTTAATTTGTGGATTCCCCGGGATTTGATCCCATGACCACTCGATTGTTAAGCCATGAAGATAATTGCGATAACCAACTGCACCCTTCTTAAAGAAAATGTATCAACAAACATATATCAGAGAGATTAGAACAGTACTGCGATAATTAAGCAAGTGCCTGTAGATTTTAAGGAGGCCCTTTTGCCTAGAGCACTGCACAAACAGCTTAGAAGCAACCATCTCGACCGGCTGCACATTTAAGCCTGTGATTGATTTCAGAAGTTCGCAGGATGTCGAGTTAGAAGCCTACATTGACACAACATGAATAGATAAAGGCCTAAATGTTGATTAAAAAATCGTAGTATAAATGGTGGTAGAGCTTGCATATACCTCAACAATGGTAGGAACTGATGCAATTTGTGGAAGAGGTTGCAGAGCCAATAGAGAAAGAAATGCATCTGTATCCACTTCATATCTGATCAGGTTCAACAAGATGAGTTTTAGATAAATAAAGTGATATCAAGTAGTCAAATAGCAACAGAACGTGTTTGCAAATAACAGCTGGTGCAACAAAATAATATGTCAAAAATATAGCATATAACATTTATATTCAACAAGTGGTAAATGTGATATTGTTCAGAAAATCCATCGTGTTTCCTTTAAAGAGTTTGTTTTACTATATTTCTTAATTCAGATAATAGAGCTGCTTGTTTCAAGTCATTCATTCCAAACCTTCTAAGTGAAAGGTTTCAAGTGTCCCATCCAACGCTAGCATGATGGATTCAACATAGCATAGCTATTTTACTGGAGTTGGATGGCCTGCTGTTTATCACGATCTATACAATGATATCAATGCACTAATATAGATGTCGTCATGAGAAAAAAGACAAGTTGCCCTTCTCTGAAATGATTTCCAGTACCGCAAACATAATTTACTCTATGCTAACTTGAGCAAACTGAAAAGTGTATGGTACATACATACCGTTCATTCTTTGTTGGTAAGATGACTATAGACTTTGCTTTGTTTGCTGCTGCTCTCTCAAATGATTTTGTCAAGCTAAGGCTACAACTGCAATTTAAAAAGTAGTTACAGTGATTTTTTACATATCAAGGAAAATATCTGTTGTAAAGGCAAACAGATTGAAGCAAGTTGTCATGTATGCAGAAAAGCAACACAAGAAGAAGTGAATAACCCCTTTACCTCTTGGTGAATACATCAATATGGTTTAAATCTTTTGTCATGCTATCCCCAAGCTTCTCAATGTGTTTTCTGGGAAGATCCGAGAGAATAAGAATTCTCTGCTTCCTAGACATTGTTTAACAAAAGCAATGAGCTGTATTAGATTATATAGATAGATAATGCCAAAATGATAACTATGTTATCCTTCAATTACCTTGCTGTGGCAGTACCTAAGCGAATTGCTGATTCATGGAACTTATTTAATTGATTCAATATGGACATCAGATGACTATTGACTCCACATATGATGATATGATCATCTTCAATGACTTGCAATTGTGCCCCTTCCCTTACTTTATGCATCTGGATCTGTGCACAACCAGGTGACTATTTGTTAAAGGCGTACATTGACATAAAAGATTTTCACCACAGTTTTGTAGAATTTTAACTCACTCTAAATTGTTCTGTCATTGCGCTTAACAAACGAGAATAGAACAATATACCCCAGATAGCAAGAAAGAACCCGATGACACGCTCAATACGTGTCTTTTGCTGCGAAAACAAGCAAAAGGACATATTAAAAAGGATCTGTAAAAGGGAAATATCTATAGATATGGTTAATCAAAGCTATTAGCTAAGAAAAACAGTTGTGCAAAACTAAGTAAAACGTATTGTTCTTAAGCTTCAAAGAAATTGGCAATAACCTCCACTAGCCATTACTTACTCTTAGATGAGTAGATGATGAACATAGACATGCCCAAGCTTCCCAAAGGCAGTCCTCTAAAGGTTGTTGTTTCTTCCTGTAGAAACCAAGATTTTTCATCATCTTTTTATGTTAGTACTTAGTACCGATTACTGCAGATATGAGATATCCTCCTAGCGAAACAGAGAAGAATAAATCAGAAAATACATGTGTTTTTGAAGAAAAATAACAGACCTGAACTTATGAAATAGGAATCCTCCAATAATGACAAGAGAAAAGCACGTGATGAGCAAAGTAATGATGGACCTATGAACATAGTCAAGACAAAGTATGAAGTTAATTTACCATGAGAAAGAAACTTCAGTTATTATGTGTAACTTAGGAATTGACAAACTCTTGGAATGTGCAGAAAAGTGGCAGCTCAGTAAGTGTAGTATTGTGACAAAATAAGCATTACATAAAAAACAGGTATGTCCAGGTGGCGAAAGCTAGATGTGTTACACTTACAAGGCAATGCTTCGTTCAAGCTGTGTATTGAATAGATAGTACAAGCGTGAAATACTCCATCTGACATGAGGCAATGGTGGAAAAGTCACATCTAGCTTAAGAGGTACGGGTTTTTTGATAGGATCAGATATGCAGGCAAATGGCAAACTTGTAATATTGTGTGACAAACAAGGGAGCAATTTCATCATCAACTGCATCTGTCCTATAACAATTCTGTGTAAAAGGAAGAATGTGATATTTACAATAGTAACCATGTTGCAGTTTCCCTGCAAAATTGAAAGAACATGAAACAATAAGCAAATAGAAGGTTAATAAACTATTCATTGCAAAGCGCTGTGGCCAAAGGGAGGTATATATGCACTACGGCGGACTGCTTGTATACCTTATGGCTTTTTCCTGCTAATAAGTTCTTGCAGGTTCCTAAATTTCTGCAGTAGCACTATCTGTCACACAGCTATACTAAAGTACCTTCCATATATCTCCCATGAGAATGCATTCAAAGGTCAAATACTGTTAAACTGCTGTTATTCGTCAATAATAAAAGTAGGATTTGGGCATTGGGCTAGCGCTTGCTTGTCCAATAAAATTAATTAACCTTACTGACACATGCCAGTATAGCACCAGTTAGACGCATTGACAAACAATCTGAGTTCACCAGCCTTGTCGTTAAAAGCATGTATCCTAAAGATTGCATGCTACCTTCATAGGTAAAGAGGTGCCGGTGCATCTCACCCCCCGGGTTCAAGCCCTAGGACTGACCCAAGTCCCCACCTCCTTTCAAGCCCTAGGACTGACCCAAGTCCCCACCTCCTTCTTTAGTGAATGCCAGAGCTCCCGGCCAAATCTTAAAAAGGAGATGCTATCTTCATCTATCGTTCAAATTTATGTATTGGCTTCCTAATGCTAGGCTGCTAGCCACCAGCACCCTACTATTGCAACAGTGGTGTATGATCGTATGGTATCGGACTAATCAAATGCATTGATGTATGGGTTGGTTATCACAACAATGAACAATCCACAGAGAGAATCACCTGAGCAGGAAAGCACAGTGAATTTTGTGCTGTCGAAGTGGTCGAGACTTCTGCATTAACAGTAGTCCCATTATCATCCGGCCTCCTCGCCGAATTGAACACCCCCACTCCTGGTCAAGGTAAACCTTTAAACAAAGAGTACACGGTACAAATCAACAAAATCCGAACATGATACAGCAGCCAATTCGTTGCAAGGTGTTACGGCTCTAACTAGCACACAGGAAACGCTTGCTGCATTTGCTACCCACGAACCTCGCTTTCTGGGGAGATGGTTGGCGGAGCGAACTCCAATCCCGCCGCCGCGGCAAACGCGAAACCGCCCCGGGAGTGCGTACAGCCTAGAATACATGCTCTCGGGAGCAGAAATTACAATGTGGATCAGATCAGAGCAGAGCAGAGGAAGGTCTAACTCAGTCCCCTCCCGGCCACATGTGGTAATACAACAGTGTAGAGCGTGTGTACCTGAGGACCCGAGGCGCCGTGGAGGGGAGCGCTCGCCGGACGGAGGCCGGCGGCCACGAGACGGCGGCGTCGAGCTGTGACCTCATCGCCCTCTCCTCCCGCTCGCGCTGTGCGCGCGCGCGGCCCGGGGGGGGGGGGGGGGGGGGGGGATCGGCAGGCGGAAGAATCGAAGCGACAGCTGCGAATACGATACGAATGAGAGCAAAGTGAATTGACTTATTGACTTACGGGATGAGGCGGCGCGGTGGATCAGCGGATGGCTTCCAATTTTTCATCACCTGTATTTATTATTATGCTTTTCCTTTCTATTTTCTTTCTCGCTGTCTTATAATTCTAGAGAGAGAGAGAGAGAAAAGGAAAGAAAGACTTTCTGTTGCGTTTATTTTATTTTATTTTTATTTTTTTAGAGGAAGGTAGGGATTTTATTTTTCTGTTTCGTTTGTCGAAAAGGCCCAGGCCCATACGACATCATCGTATTCCCGTTCGGTAGAGGCACCTCATGAGGACCACAGGTCCACAGCACTGAATTCCTGCTGGTAAAAAGGAGACAGATAAAGGCACATGATTTGCCGATGATTAAGTACCAACCACCAGGTGGTGTACCACCTTTAGTTACCTCGTATCTGCGGATGCAACACCCAACTTTACCTGACAAATACAACTGCGAAGTGCAGACACAAATCATTTATAAGAACGGCCTTCTACAATCTGACAACACCAAATGGTAGAGGGTGGTTGCAACAAGCATTCTTCTATCCACCAATTTCCAGGTTATAAATTGGTCCACAACAAACCAAAGGGACCTAGCCACACCGATGGCACAGCACCACACCAAAAGTTAACAGGCAGCACAGCCCTCAAGTACATTTGGACATGAACTTGCAACAGTAGTACAACTTGGGTGAAGGGCACAGAAAAATAAAACCCAGCAAAAGAAGGGGGGGGGATAAGTGATGGTTAAATAGTAGTACTTAGGTATCACCAAAGCTCATTAAGGACTGGGTAGCACCTGTTATGAATAGCGCATGTATTCATCATGTGGCCAAAGAAAGAGCCTATATATATATATATATATATATATATATATATATATATATATATATATATATATATATATAGATGGCATATATGCAAGAAACCCCTTATACAATGGGGTAAATACACAGTTATATAATACACATCTAACACCCCCTCAAACTTATGGTGGATCAACAATATGAAGTTTGGAGAGATGAAAACTGTGCTGAGCCCTGGTTTGTGCCTTTGTGAAGAAATCTGCCAACTGAAGCTCAGAAGGCACATACTGAAGAGCAACAATCTGGTCTTGCACCTGTACTGTCAGACAAAAGAGGAGTCGGTGCAGAAACAGAAACACCAAAAACCTGAAGTAACCACCGTAGCCAAGTAACCTCCGCAGTCAACAAAGTCATAGCTCGCAACTCAGCCTCAGCACTCGAACGAGAAACTGTTGTTTGCTTCTTAGTCTTCCAAGCAATGAGAAAACTACCAAGAAAAACACAATAAGCAGAGAGACCGACGATCAGAGGGATCACTAGCCTAGGTGGCATCAGAATATGCCTGGTGTTGTAAAGAGCTGGAGCGAGGGAAAAGGAGACGACGAGAGATAGTTCCACGAAGATATCGTAGAATACGAAGAAGATGACTATAATGGAGCTGAGTGGGAGCGGAAACAAACTGACTCAGGATATGCACAGGGTACGAAATGTCAAGGCGAGTGACACCAAGATAAACAAGGCTCCCAACAAGATGACGATAGCGAGTAGGATCAGCAAGAGGCTCACCATCCGTGGAACGAAGATGAACATTAAGCTCCATGGGAGTCTCAACTGTCCGCTGATCAGTAAGAGAGGCACGATCAAGAAGATCCTGGATATACTTTTCTTGGGACAGATAGAAACCCTCAGGAGTAGAAATAACCTCAATCCCAAGAAAGTAGCGAAGAGGACCTAGATCAGACATAAGAAACTGCTCATGAAGCCGTTCCTTGACAAAAGTGATATACTGAGGATCATCTCCAGTAATAATCATATCATCAACATACAAAAGGAGAAGCGTCCGACCACGAGATGAAGTGTGGATAAAAAGAGCATTGTCGAACAGAGGCCATTGAGAAAGGCATTCTTGACGTCCAACTGAGAGAGACCATTGTCGAACAGAGGCCACAGCAAGAAGAGTGCGAACAGTGGTCATGTGAGCAACAGGAGCAAAAGTCTCATCATAGTCACGGCCATGCTCCTGCTGGAAACCACGTGCTACAAGACGAGCCTAGTAACACTCAAGAGAACCATCAGAGCGAGTCTTAACCTTATAGACCAACTTGCACGTGATAGGAGTAACACGCGCGGGAAGAGGAACAAGATCCCATGTGCCAGTACGCTCAAGGGCAGCGATCTCCTCCGCCATCGCATGCTGCCACTCCTGATGAACAACAGCATCACGATAAGAAGTCGGTTCGGCAAGAGCTACGGCAGCAAAACCAAAATGCTCAGGAGGCCGAATAGACTGGCGATCGCAAAGACTATAACGAGGAGTGGCCGAAGGAGATGACCCGTCAGAAGGAGAGGGCATATCAGAAGGAACCTCAACTCGCGAGCGAGAGTATAGTAGAGAGGATAAGAAGGAACAAGATCAGGAACAACCTCGGGAGAGGATGCCGGTGGTGAAGAAGGTGCGGACTGAGAAGGAGGTACCGGAGAGACCAAAGGCTGTGGTGGAGTGGTGACTATAGGACTGGAAGAAAAGTCAGAGAAGAAAGCGGCTCAATGACAGATGCTGAAGTGGAGGAATGAGACGGACGAGGATAGAAAGGACGAGACTCATCAAAAGTAACATCCCGAGAAATCCGCATCCGTCGGCCAACAGGATCCCAACAACGATATCCCTTGTGCTCAGCACTGTAACCCAGAAAAACGCACTCAACTGACTGAGCGGTCAGTTTGGTGCACTCACGAGGTGCAAGAAGAACATAGCACACACACCCAAAGAGGCGAAGTCTGGAATAATCAGGAGTCTGGCCACAGAGACGCTCAACTGGAATCCCACCCTGCAGAGCAGAGGAGGGCTGAATGTTGATCAAGAAAGTGGCAGTAGAAACAGCCTCAGCCCAAAAATGTGGTGGAACAGCAGAAGCAATCATGAGAGCACGAGCTGTCTCAAAAAGATGACGATGCTTGCGCTCAGCCACACCATTCTGAGCATGGGCACCTAGACAAGAAAACTGAGAGAGAGTGCCCTGCTCAGCAAGAAAACCACGAAGGACTCCCGACAAGTACTCTCCAACGGAATCAGCGCGTAAAACACGAATAGGAGAGTCAAACTGAGTGCGAATCATGGTGGCAAAGGTCTTGTAGATAGGTAAAACCTCACTACGAGATGACATAAAGTATATCTATGTATGGCGAGAAAAATCATCAATAAAAATGATATAATATCGATGACCTCCTTTCGAAACAAAAGGAGCTGGTCCCCATACATCAGAATGAACAAGATCAAAAGGACGCTGAGACACTGACTCACTAGAAGGATAAGGGAGTTGAAGCTGTTTGCCAAGCTTACAACCCTGACAATTTAGAGAAGCATCACCAGACACAGACCCTAAAAGACCTTAACAAAGTAAAGAAGATATGCGGGAACCACAAAGATGTCCTAAGCGATGATGTCACTGAGCAAACGAAGCAGTGGAGGCTGCAGCAGCTGCAGAGGCGAAGGCGAGAAGACTGACTGGGGCAGCGGAAGGAAGGCGAAGCCAGTCAAGCTCCCAAAGCCGTTGGGAGCCACGGCGGCGAGGGCCAGTACCAACCAGAGTCCCCGTGCGACGATCCTGAACACAACAAGAGTCAGAATCGAAAATAACACGACAACCATGATCAGTGAGCTGGCCAGCAGATATGAGCTGCATGATTAGTTTTGGAACATGAGAAACAACAGAAACATGAAAAGAGGAATTTGAAAGAGTGCCTCGTCCTGTGACAGAAAGAGAGGTACCATCTGCTGTGTGGACAGTGATAGGAGCAGCTAAAGGACTAATGGAAGTAAGACAGGTGGAATCAGATGTCATATGAAAAGAAGCACCAGAATCAAGAATCCAAGGTGATGTACCTGAGGAAAGAGAAGTAGAAGGTGATCTCTCACCGGAAGACTGAGCAACAGAACCAGCAGAACCAGACGATGCAGAAGCAACCATGCGACCTAGCAATGTAAGAAGCTGCTAAGTGTCAGGGGTACCAGAACTCGGCTGAGAGGAGGAACCTCCAGTGCCCCGCGGAGGACGAGCACCACAACGAAGATCCTTCTTCTTCTTGTAGCAAAACTGTTCCACATGTCCATCCTTGTTGCAATAGGTGCAGTGAAGGCCCTTACCAACAGCAGCTGTCACTGGTGGAGACACAGCTGGTGGAGGCAAAGGCACAGCAGGTGTAAAAGCCGAAGAAGCCACCAAAACTGAAGAAAGTGATGATGATGATAGCAGACCCGCAGCACCCGCTCCACGAAGACGAATCTCCTCAGTACGAACAGCTGCAAGGGCCTCCAACAAAGTCACACATGGATGATGAGCCAGCAACTGAGCACGAGTCTGCTCAAACTCAGACCGGAGACGTGTCAAAAAGTCGTAGATGCGGCGAAGCTCCATATGAGACTGCTGACGCTGACAACACTGACAGGTGCGGCAAACATCTGGCCCCAAAGAGTCGATCTGACGCCATATCGCAGATAACTGAGCATAGAACTCGTCCATAGTGGCATCTCCCTGCTGCAGCGACTGCTCCTGTCGCACAACAGCAAGGTACAAGGAATCACCAGATGGCTCGTAGCGGCTGCGTAGATGCGTCCACATCTCATGTGCAGAAGTCAGTCCAACAATATCACCAGTGAGATGCACCTCCATGCTAGCAACCAAAATAGCAGAGGCACGAGCATCTTCATCAATCCATGTCTTGTAAGCAGCATACTGAGTCTAAAAAGTCTCCATGGCATCCTCAAAAACCTCAGAAGCCTTTGTACGAGCGTCTTCGGAAGCATCCTTCGGGAGTACAAGCTTAACAGGTGGAGTAGGACGAGACGGACAAGATAACTCGCCCGTAAGAAACTCCCAAAGGCGCTGACCACGCATGTGGATGCGCATGTGCTGAAACCAGTCCCGATAATTGAGACCATCGAAAATCACCGGGCAACGAGGAACAGAAACGGTACATGTAAAAGAAGACATTTTTTTTGCCTTTTTTGGCTTTTTTTATACACAGTCGGTTTACAAACCAACTACAAAACCGACCGACCGAGTCGGTTTACAAACACTCGGGCGGGGCCAATGGCGGCGGCCCTCAGGCTTCGGCGGCATGACGGCAGCCTCCGGCGGAGCGGTGGCAGCCTCGGCGGAATCGGCGACGACGAGCGACGGCCGGTTCAGCACCGGCGGCAGACCCGAGCGGAAGGGCCGCAGCCTCCGGCGGAGAGCCTCGGTGGACCGACGGCAAGAGCAGCGACCGGCGAACCGACGGCGGATCTCAAGTGGCGGCAGCAACCGACGGACTGACGGCGATCTCGAGCGGGCGACGGCCGGCCGACGCGCGGAAAAAGGTGCAGCCTGGCCAGGCGAGCCCGATCCGGTGCGATCTGCGTCCGCTCCCTCAATCGGCAACCACGGCGAGGAAAACTCGGCGACCACAGCGAGGAAACCCGGCGGCGGCGGCAGCAACCAAACGAAAGGCGGCTGCGTCAGGTCCGGTATGACGAAGGTCCGTGACAACCGACGGCGACGAGCAGCGGTGGAAGAAGCGGCAAGCCAGGCAAACCCTAGGTATAACGAAACCCTAGGTATGACGAAGCCATAACTCTGATACCATGTTATGAATAGCGCATGTATTCATCATGTGGCCAAGGGCTAATATATATACATGTACGGGTGGCATATATGCAAGAAACCCCTTATACAATGGGGTAAATACACAGTTATATACTACACATCTAACAGCACCGAGATGAGTTCATCAGTGTTAGAGAGAACAGTTGCGGGGTTGTTGATGGGCACGTGCAGACATTCTTCCATGAGCTTGAGTTGCCTTTCCCGAACATCACCAGCCTTGGCTCCATTCTCCATTGCCTCACCCTGCAAAAGCGAGTCAATATGTCTCAAGTCTTTGACGCAGTAGTGTTGGTAAAAGACTGCAGCAATTGCAGACAAGGTCCGTAAGAAGATTTCTTGTATAAAAACACAAACGACCTAAGAAGCTTAAATAACCGCATGTGCAAATGCCAGCCAGCATACTGCAGCAATGAGATTCTGCTACTGTTGCAAAATCCTACAAAGATCAAGGTATAAACTAACGACATCAAACTCAGCCAAGGTCCAGGAGAAAAGCATGGCCTGATAACTTCACTGTTTCAGTTCACCCTGGTCATTCCGTCATGAAACTTGTAATGATCCCATGCCATACTTCAGAAGTTCAACATCGTCAATAAAGTAAGGGCAATCATGTGCACCTGCCATCACCGCCATCATCACAATTCTTCATGGAGTTCATGGCATTACCTCTTTTATTACTCCGGTTTGTAATTGGATGGGTACAAGTAACATGAATCACTTGGGTGCAAGATTGATGTACTAATAGTTACTTTTACTCTCGCAATCATATCAAAGTTAAGAGATAATCCTAACCAAATAATTTCCTCAAAAAAAATCCTAACCAAAAGGGAACAACCGAGACAACAAGACAAGTACAGAATATGGTAATTGGTCCCAGCCTGAATGCCTGCAAGTATTTTCAGGCTCAAGCTTAATGCAAGTATCCTTCAGCATTCAATCCTAGCCAACTGTACGGTACTTTAAATTAGAAGTGCACCCAGTGCATACATTGAATCAGATTATTGCTGCTAATAATAAATACCAGAGAAATATGAAAGCTTTAACAGGCCCTTCAAAATATAAAATGTACAGAGCTAGAAATAAACAAAAACAAACCTTGACATGTGTGCCGCCTTAGGTTTAACTATTAATGTTTAATGATATTTCCATTTGCCAGCTAGATCAATCAAGTAACATATGCTCACTTGACTTAGAGCATGAGCATCAGCTAACTGTCTCACAACAGGAAATCACAGGAAGTGCTAAGGTAATTTCCCCAACATTATTTACCAACATTTTACACCAGTTCTTTTTTTCTTGAACGTAAAAAATACTCAAGTATGATTCATCTAGTTTTGTAATGTTTACGATTACCAAAGACCTCTGCAACACCGCAATTGGCTCAACACTACCTTATGTTCTGCAACACCACAATTGGCTCAACACTACCTTACGATGAAGTGGGAAACCAAAACAATCAAGAACAGAAAACAAATCAGACACAACAAATGGCAGAAATATAGATATTAAAGCTAAGAGAAGTTAGTACATACTTAACAAAATATCAGCTGCTAAGGATATTTTAGGATACCTTCACAAATTCAAAAGGGACACCAGAAAGATTCCACAATGCAGCATTTGAAAACTGCGTGATTCTCATAGTAAGTACCTACAAGGTGTAAATCAAGAGATCAAATCCACAACAAAATGCAGAACTACCCACCTACAGGGGAAAACACCGTCACAAACACCCCCAGTAAAATAAGGAATTAAATGCACCAGACGCAGAAGTTCTAACTTAAACTGGACGCAATGATAATCAACATAGCCAAATGCAATTCAGAAGTACCAACAGGAATGTGTGGTCCTCAGTCCTCACATCCATGACTGATACAAGAGATGCATCTGCAAACCAATCCTAAGTTATTACCTCACTTACCTTGTTGGACTGCATCAAATTATAAAAGGCAAGCATACCAAAGATCATATGCTGTCATCTAATATAAGACAGTATAGAGGACGTGGCCTTTCATGGTAGCTTGTGCAACCTGCCAACCCCACTACCATCATACCACGTAACAATAATGTAACCAACCTTGCATATCTAGTTAACTACACAGCCATATTTGATGCAAGCCTAGGGTGAGATGATGCTGTAAAGTGTTCAAGATTCTTTATATTCATAAAACACCAAAATTCAGAGTAGGCAAACACGTAACCAGCAATAGAGTTATGCATCAGTCTTAAACCTAGGGAGCAGTCTATTAAAATAGAAATGCCAGAAGTTCCATATAACACATGTATATTGAACTGTCAGTAGGTTAGAGTTATTTAGATTGTTGCCATTAGAATACCACAATACTATAACATTATCCATCATGGCTTCATGTCAAATATTCAGATTTCCGACAAACATAAGGCCGGCAAAGGTCAAAAATAAATTCATGCCGCTCGAATGCCACAGTCCTAACACAAGGGCGGGTTCGGCAACACTTGTGGATTATGGCTTATGTTATTTGCTATGGTAACGGTGCGTTTTTTCAAGACGGAGTCTATAGATAAATTGTAATACAAACTGTATTGAATTCAAGTGTATCGACCAAAATCACATACGGCTATTTTTCTCTGCATGTTGTCTCTCACGAACAGGCCAAAATTCAAAAACCACAGCCATAAGCTACAGCCCAAAAGAACCCACCCTGTATTACAGCTTAATTTCAAACATATTGACCGATAAAAAACTTAAGCCCCACAAAAGTGCGAAGTTAAAATAGAGACTACTTGAAACAGACCGAGAGTAAAATATTAGCAGTCGAACATAAACATCTGATGTGCATGTTGCGAAATTCCAAAAAAGCAGAGAAATGTCACCACAAGAGAATGTGGGCCCTGCTTACCCTAGGTTCAGACTATTTAATTAGGTCCAATCTTACTAGGAACCTAAATCACCAAACTAACAAATAACTCATCTCTCCTAACCCTGAAACTCATCTGATGAATGACTTTTAGTACAGATGTTCTCTATATGAAAATTTTAAGCACTAAAAAATACAAGCATTTTGTATACGCATTTTTCATGCTAGGCCTTTACAAGATTAACAGGGTCCATCTACAATTTTCTTCTACCACTAGATGCGGCAACTCCATCAGGGAAACCAATACAAAGACTAGCATCTTCCACCACGGCTGTCACGGTGTCGCCTACGCGACGCCAAGTCATCCTGGCGCCGAGGAGGAGACGCCGAGTTGGATCGCCTTGCCTTTGGCCCAAACCCTAGCTTCAACGCCAGGTACGCCGTCCGCACCTCTCCTCTCCGGCCGCGCCGCCTCCCTCCCTCCCGCCGCGCCGCCTTCCTCCCGCCGCCGTCTCCCTCCCGTGCTCCGGCCACCTCCCTCCAGCGTGCTCCTGTCGCCGAGGGGAGGGGAGGCGGCGGGGAGGGGAGGCGCCAGGGGGAGGAGGTGGCGCGCCGGGGAGGAAGCGCTGGGGAGAGGAGGGAGGCATTGGGGAGAGAGCAGGAGATCGGCGCCGGGGAGGGAGACTAGTGGGAGTCGGGAGAGAGAGAGTCGGCCGTCGGGAGAGAGTCGGGAGACGGGAGTGGGAGTCGCGAGAGAGAGTGAGTCAGGAGACACGAGAGAGAGGCGGAAGAGAGACGCGCGAGAGAGGCGGAGATGAATACGGACGTATATATTATATACGTCCGACGCTGTGCCCCTCGCCTAGGCGTCGCTGGGCCCTCGCCTAGGCGTCCAGGCGCCCCTCACTCGCTGTGGTCGCCGACTCTGCCGTGACAACCATGTCTTCCACGAAACCAAGAGCTAAATAATGTGGTAATGCTCGATCGACACGTAGCAATCGTCAATGTTTGCAGGGTATTCCATGGTTGGCAATTCAAAAGAAACAAGACACAAGGACAGGATAAGCAAGAACATGCAGAAATGATATGGAACAAGTATTTGTTAAAAGACAACAGAGGCAAAGCTTGCGCTTTTATTTTTTGATGAATAGCTTGCAGAAGAGTTGCATGTATCCTTCTCATCAGGAGAGGAGCATGTACAAAAAGGTTTACATCTCCCATCCCACAAAAAGATTCACAACTCATAATAACAACAGGCGGCAACAATGTAGGCTGCAGGCCTAACTAAAACCCTCAATCCATTGGCTCGCTCTCTCTCTCTCTCTCTCCCTCCCTCCCTCCCTCCCTCCCTCCCTCTCTCTCTCTCTCTCTCTCTCTATATATATATATATATATATATATATGATCTCCAAAGGACTTCTCTGTTTGTTTTGAAAAATTCTGAAATTACACACTAGCCATGTACTCTGTATTGTTCCTATAATCAGGAAGCCAGTACCAGTATAAATTCTATTCTCTATTACCCATCCACCAGGCCTGTAATGACTATAATGAGGTTTCTTCGAGGATGGGATTATTAATTCATTCTGATCCAAGACAGGATTTCATACCATACAGACTGCTACTATGGGTAGTTCATCAGCAGGTGAGCGGATATTTTGTTTGCTTCTGCAAAATTGACCAGTATCCTCTCACGGCCAAATGATATGGTGTCAAATACTTCCTGTAACCTTGACTGTAACACCCCCATATACAGATGTTGCTGAAAGCAAATATTGAGGCAATAACCTTGAGTAAACCAATATTACTGGAAACAACCTATGCAAATCAACAGTTTAAAATCCATCACGCTTGCTTGGTTGGTGAATTGCATACCTGAGACTCAAGCTTCTCGCTGATCAGATGTATAGAATTCGTGTCTTCTCCAATATTATCACTGAAACGCATACTTGTCTGAAAGCTAGAATGCAGATGCACTTTACCATCGAATTGGTCTTTTTTCATGTTCCTTCAATTGTAAATTTAACATGTATTGAGTACAGTCATCAGTAAAAGCACAACAAAATAAAAATATGGTGCATATTTATCAGGAAGAAGTTATGTAAAAGACACCTCAAGAAGAAACACAACATCATAGAGAAACTTTAGAATGAATCTGTAATACAATTAGGAAAACAACTATTTCCACCATATCAGAAAATCTTCAGGAAGGAATTATGTATAAGACACCTCAAGAAGCAACATACCGTCATGAAAAAATTTCTAACTCCAAGTAATCTGTAATATAATAATTAGAAATGAAATATATTCACAAAAAGGAGTTGATTCATGGCTTAAACAAGTCACTACTGTGTTGGAGATTGTCAAGAATACTGAATCTTTGCAGTAGTCAGATAGTCTGCAGAGGTTCCATTTAATAGCAAAAAAACTCGATGTTGGTAAAGTGTGTGCAATATATTCTGACATAACAACACTGACCTGCAGTAATCTAAAAGGATATGTGATATGTATTTCTGCAAATTCTCAATGCGTCCGTAAATCGATGATCAGGGTTTTTGTTCTGAGGATAACATGCGTGCACTCCGTGTACAGTTTTGTAGATGGATCATCACTGTGGTGTATCAACATCTAAGAGTTGTCAGCCAGTTGAAATCCTTTCTGAAGTTACTTGCTTTCTTGTATTCCTTTCGCTAGTCTTGAAATTGTCACTGTCAGAATGATCAATAATATGTGGAAAAGAACTCCCACCTGATCTTACAACCGAAGATAGCACCTTGTACCATTGACGCAAGCAATCATGAGTGTTATTTCTTCTGAGCAATTCTAACTTTCTAGTCTCATTCTTTGAAACTCCTCTTTTCACTAAAATCACCTTTAGTGCCTTGAATGTTGCATCATTTGGTGGTGTCTTTGATGCCAACATCTTCTGAAATATTTTAACAGCCTCCCCCATTCTTCCACCAGATATGTACATTTGAATCACAGAATTGTAGCTTAATGCTTGAGTTAGAAGTCCTAAAGCTTGCATTTCCTTAGAGATCCTGTGGGCTTCATGAAAGCGAGCAACTTTCTTGTACAAGCACACCATCATTGCATGTGAAAATTCATTTGCACTTCCCCTAACCTTCAAATTTTCAAAAATCTCGCATGCTTCCTTCACCATAAAATGGTCACTGTAGAGGCGAATCATGCAGTTCGATGCATAAAGGTTGGTGTCAGTATCTAATGATTTCAGAAGCTTGTACGTTTCTCGGGCATCTGCAAGATACCCTGCCTTTGTGTAGAGCTTGATCAAAGAATTGTAGATCATAACACTCTCACATAAACCAGCTTTTTTCATTAAACCGAAATATGCTGCAGCTTGCTGGACATTTCCAACTTCAGCATATGCATCAATTACAATAGAGTAAACATAAGCATCAACTTGGATCCCTGAAGTGACAATTTCTCTAAATAAGCATTCAACCATGTGTAAATTGTCATCCTTAGCAAAGCTACTAATCACCACAGAATATGAAACACAATCAATTAGCAATTTTGCCGCTTCCATCTTTCTCAAATAGTAGAAAGCTTTCGCTGGCAGTTTAGCAGTCGACAGAAGTTGAATGAGAGAACTATAAGTCAAGTAATCAGGCAAAATGCCATACCTCTCCATGCCATCAGCTATCTCACAGGCCTCATCAAGTTTTTCTACTAACCCATATGCTTTAATCATAACATTACAAACACAAGTACTTAGCATCTTCCTCTTTAGGCAGCACATAAAAGCCTTCTCTGCAAGGACTATGTGTCCTCTCTCCCCAAATGCATCAATATTTGCAGAAAAGCACTCAGAGTTCATCAGGTGATGGAACTTCTCAAACCAACACCACGCTTTCTCAAGCATCCCAGCATTTACATACATCCTTGTCACAGCTGACTGCGTGTATTCATCGATCACCAGGTCCCTCTCATCCATTTCTTCAAGAAGAGCTTCCGCTTTAGTGACCATCCCCCTGATAGAGTATCCATACAAGAGTGTGCGGCAGCTCACAATGTCTGGCACCAATTTTTCCGCTTTCATCTTCAAAAAGTAGTACTCTGCAACTTCAATATCATTGCTTTCTCTGTACAGTGAGATCAGTATATTGTAAGTCCTAGTGTCAGGAAGGCACTGGAAATCCTCCATCATCCTCACGAATGAAGCTACTTGCTCCATTCTATGGTTTTTACCCCAAACATGAATCATTGTGTTGAAAGTAACAACATTTGGCTCAACACCTTCCTTCAACATTTGGTTGAACGTATCTGATACTTTCTCAAGCTGCCCGGCCTTTCCATAAGTATCAATCAAGGTGTTGTATGTATACAAGCTATAGTAAGGGCGTCCTTCCATCCTTCTATCTGACTCCGAGGACCATCTTTTGAAGAAAAGCTCGGCTTTTTCATACTCTCCGGCCTTCTTATGTGCCTGAAGGACAATACTCATAGTGACCTCATCAGGCACCAAACCCCGCTTGCACATGTCCCCGAACCAAAGCAATGCCGCCCTCTCTCTACCCCCTTTGCAATACACATCGATCAGTGTACCATATGTCGCATTATCCGGCACCATGCCACAGGAATGCATCTCGTGCCATAGGCCGACAACAAGGTCCCATCTCCTTGCCCGCCCAACCGTGCAGAGCACAACATTATAGTGGATCACATTGACCTCATGACCCCTCTCCCTGCGAAACCAGTCAAGGATCTCGATTGCCCGCCTCCAATCCTTCTGCTCCTTGAGGATGATGGTCCTCTCACGGTTGCTCAGCGTGTCCTTCCATGGCCAGAGCGCCTCCTCGATTACCTGGACACGCTCCAGTGCATCCAACATTGCCGGAATCGACCCACCGTAATGGACCCACTTGTTTTTCTCCTTCCCTTTGGTGGTCTGTCTGGAAACCGTGCATGGAACCACCAAACTGGGGGAAGTTTCGGCAGTTCTTACCGGCGCAGAGACTGCGCTACTTTGGAATGTGAGGCTCTTATCTCTCCCGCGAGCTCTGGGTCCCGAAGCCATGAGATTCGATGATGGATTCAGCGGCGGCGTGGAAGCATGGAGGAAGCAATCACACGGGCTCAGCATCTCGCCCTGTCTTTATCCGTCCTGAAAATTAGTCTAATGTAAGTGTTGTTCATCATTGAGGTTTGGAATTTAACCCAAAAAAAACCCCGCAAATGTGCATCAACACAGACCCCTATGAACAGGGGCGGACCTAACGTGGGACATGGGGGTTCAGTTGAACCCCCAAAAATATGGAAAAATCAACTGCTACTGGTAATCCACAACGCAGCAAGCAAATCCACCATAAACTCCATGGACTGGACTATTCATCCCAGAAAGGAAGATTTGGATGAGATTGCTCACGGAAAAGAAAAGATCCTCAGGACAAAGCTCACTCTTAGAACAATCCAAGCAAGCTAGGGCTTCCTTACCAGCGAAAGAAGAGATCAATCCAGCAGAGCGGAGGCCGACGACGCCGCCTAGGAGAGAAGAATTCCTTCGCTTCGAGGGTTAAATGCCGTTGGCGTGAGAATTTGAGACAAACGGCGAAGCAATAGCCTGCTTCGCCGCTGCCGTCGCGATGAGAAAGGGAGAAGAGTTCAAGGAAGAGGATGGGCTGGAACTAGAGACGAGCGAGGTTTGGGATTGGGCTGTGAGGATTGCGGATTTGGGGAGGAGGAGGGGAGGAGGATAGAACTAGAGAATTTGAGGTCTCAGGTGCCATCCGTGTGCACGGCAAAGCGGCAAACAAGTTTTAAAACGCATCTATCTAGCAACTAGCAGTCTAGCAATGGCAGTGGCAACTGGCAAGTATGCAAAATTGCAAATGCAACAACATTTCAATTTTCAACTTACAAGTTCTTACAACTTCGCAAGATCTACTTCACAACTCACAAGACACAAGTCACAACAGAGTAACAGACTAGCAATCTACCAATTAATGAAAAAGAGAGAAAGCCAGAAAGAACTTGCTTCGCAAGATCCAGTTGATTCCGGCGTCTTGGGAGAGGCCGAGAGGGAGGCGGAGGCGCGGAGGCGGAGCACTGGAGCACTGAAAGAGGCGGAGGCGCGGAGCAGCCGTCAGGCGTCAGCCGAGCACCGAAGGGCGAAGGAGGCGGAGGCGCGGAGCAGCCGTCAGCCGACTAGCCGAGCACCGAAGGGCGAAGGATGCGGAGGCGCGGTCGCGCGGAGGCGGAGCACCGGAGCCCGAAGGAGGCGGAGGCGCGGAGCCCCGGGGGGGGGAGCACCGGCAGAGGATCGACCGACGAGGCGACGACGAGCTCGGATCTGGCTAGGGTTCGAGCCTTCGAGGAGCTCGGATCTGGCGAGTGGCGACTGTGCCGAGGGTCTGGGCGTCTGGCGTCGGTCTGCGCAGCGCTAGGGTAGGGTTAGATGGATGCCGTCTGCGGTCTGCCGCGCGTGCGTCGGGCCGGGCCGTCGCCTGTCGGTGCCTCGGTGGACTGCTGGTGGGCCAACGAGACCGGAGAGTGCACTGTCTTCTGTTGGGCTTTTCGGTTTTTTGGGTTTTTCTTCGATTTTTACCAAAAAACCAAATCATACAAATACCTATTTTCTAGCTACCGAACCGAATACCGAAAACCGGTCAAACCGAGTTGACCGATTCGGTTCGGTATTTTCGGTACGGTTTTTTTGGTTCGGTTTTTTTTTGCACAGCCCTCTCTCTTGTGCTGAATATTGACGGTGTACTACAGTAGTACGTACTCCATTTCGCTTAACATGGTGTCACTGCCAAGAAAACGTGCAGCAGCGCTACAAGCAGTTGAACCTGCTTGCTAGCCTTGCTTGCGCTTCAGATTTTGATTTTCAGTTCTTAGCTTCTAATTTTTAAATTTTGTTTTTTTATTTTTAGTTTTTTATCTTTTCTTTTTTTTCTCTATATTTCTTTGCATTGTCCATAGTGAGACAATTTGTTTTTATCATTTTTGATTTTTTTTTAATTTAATTACACTAAAAAAACTACTAGCAGCTACAATGAAAAAAGCTCAAACAGTGAAAAAAACTAAAAGACACAAATTTAAGCTCAAATGAGGAACCCAAAAAGGCAGGAAAACACGTTTTACGTACTGCTCATGTTTATGGAACTGTTTATACAAATAGCACCATAGTTATATTTTTTAAATTTGATTCCGGACATTCATTTTTATAAATCTATCTCTCTTCTTAGACTTGTCGAGCTCAGTAGGTCACCAACCGGTCGCATTATGTTTAGTGTGTATGTTTAATTAGTGTTAATCATATTTAATTAGTACTAATCATGTTGTTTTAAGTAACGGTAATCATAATCCATAATATTGCTGCCGCTGTTCTAATGCGAAGCAATTGTAGCTTGGCAAGTGTCTGCTGAGCTACCATACCTTGGCAGGTGTTTACCGAGCTTCCTTAGCTTGACAGGTATCTATCGAGCTTGACAAATCTAAAAAGAGAGATAGATTTACAAAAAAATGAATGTTTAAAGATTAAATTTGGAAAAAAAATGATTACAATGCAATGCTATTTATGTAAAATAGTTTCAGGTTTTGGAGTACCAGTAGTACTCCAGTTATCCCCAACCAAGCATACCCATCGATCGGCCCAGCACGAGCTGCATCCATCGTACGGGCGAACAAAACTTTGCGGGAAGCAAACAAGTATTTGGGCCGCCACTCGCCAGTTGGATGGCGCCGTCGCGTGATGTGGGTGGCCGGAGCTCGTGCGGCGGACGCCCGGTGTACACCCGCCGCGCGTACGCGGGCGACTCGTAACGCCCCCATTTTCTGGTGACGCTGTTAATCTTTCTAACTATTTAGAATAGTTTAGTTATAGAGTACTGTATATGAATAAATATCAGTTTAACACATGCTTACAACAAAAAAATCAAACTTTAATATAGGTCCTGTTCTTTTCGGCTGCGGTTTATGGCTTTTGGTAGAAATTTTTGAATTTTGACTGTTTACAGTATATATTACGGAGAGACAGATACTCACTTGCGATTTTGGCTGGTACAGATGTTGGGCTTTTAACGTGTAGATCGTTTAACTTGTAAACCCCGTCTTGAGAAAATACTCTATTTGAAAGTTAGGTACTGTAGCAAAAGCCAAAAGCCGCAGGCTTCGGAGGAAAAGAACAAGCCCGTAGAAGTATGGCTTAACAACCAACTTTGGACGCAGCAGGCGTATAAGCCCAAAGTTATCTTACAACACAAAAGAAAGTCCTCACAGGTATATTTGAGCAAAGCTAAGACCTAAAACCACTGACGAAGCAAGGCTCTTCCAGATCTTCATCAACAGCTTGTTCATCGTCGTCTCACTAATCTTCTAATTATTTTTTAGCAAGTAATGAGTACAATCGTACCTAGCAAGTCACAAGGGTAAATTCTAATTTAATTACTTGTAAGGATTTTCAATGGATGGAATATACTGATTTTATTAATGAGAGTGTGGATATAATATTATGTGTAAACATTTGTAAAAAAGAAAACATAAAATAAAAACTTCTCATAATTCGGGGGGTTCAACACTTGATTACTCAACTTACTCATATTAAAACATAAAGAAATCTACTTATGCTTACTCAGATTAAAACATAAAGAAATCTACTTATGCCTTGCTGTTAGAATCACCCATTAAACACAGCTTCATTTACCGGAAGCACGGCGTATTCGAATACCATTTATTTCACTTTGCAGAGTTGCTCAGTTTTACCCACAAGATTTCTTAAGCTCATAATATCATACAATAGACACGCTTCAGCTAGTATGCGACTGAGTTGAGAAAACGAGACTTTTCATTACTCAATTCTTTATATAGCATCTACCCGGTAGATTACCACTCAGACCGGGTATCTACTCACCAGGTCACAACGCTTCTGCCTGTCCTGTGTGGAACCTACCGTTGTTAGGTATGGTTACACTGCTCCTATACCAACGCCCCTTCATCTACACTCCAATCTCCTGTAGATATTCAATCGAGTTGAGAAATTACTAGACTAGGATTGATAAGTCAATACTTATGGTCGAGCGATTATTGTGTGCTTTACTCATCGTAAGGTTCCAGTCTGTACTTTTCATCATGAGGCATCCATCCACACCTAGAGCCTCAATGCTCTACGGCACTGCCGCCCATATACTCATGTCTACTCTCTAGGGTAAGTCATGGACTCCAACCATTTAGTGACTTTCCACGATATACCATTACCCTAAAGTTGTTTAAATCAATCTACTGGCCAAAATGCCAAGTCACTTAGTAGTACAAACATTTTTTGATAAACCATTCTACAATTATTTATACAATAATTAAATATTATTAAGATTGTCAAGGTGAATATGGCCTCAAATTGAACAGGCATTCTTTAGTCGTAGGACAAAACTAAATTTACAAGTCATTCTCAACATTTATTTTAATTAAATAACATTGTGTAAATAACAATAATGCAAATACTGTAATTAAATGATTTAGATTCCATGGGATTCAATATGATCAAAAACTTGTAACTTGCCTTACCGCTCTATGAACTCAACTGTCTCGTACACTTCGATGCTCAGATCTGGTCCGTGCTTGAAATTAATCAAGCTAGGAAAAAATAAAATAAAATAAAAAGGAATAAAATGCAATAAAAACTAAATAGGGTTGGTTGGATTTTATTGGAGCTGGGATTGATGGAACAGATGCTGGACATGAATTCACGGTGTTGAAACAATCAAAATGGTGGTATTTTTTAATTTAGGGTTTCAGTGAATAGTGTGTTGAATAGTGCTTGGGCCGACCCCATGAGGAACAGTGCAAGCGCGTGGTTTTTAAAATCAAACGGCCAGGTGGGCCGGCCAACTCGGCCCAACAACACGCGGCCGAACGACCCAGTCACGCGCTCACACAGCCTTTTGATGGACGACATGAGGACGACTAGAATCGAGCCACGATGCCGTCCTGAGACTTCTTCAACCTTTGGCCATTTCTCTCATCGGCGCAAAATAGAGGCACATGCACCTCTGTGATTTGGCATTAACGAAGAACTTCGGCTGCTGAGGATGGTTTGGATGGGTTCTTCTTGATGAGGCAATTCCATTTTTGAGCTTTGGGAGGCGTGGAAACGAATGGCGATGACTGACTTAGAGTTTCTCCAGTGAACTTTCAGCGAGGTTAAAGATGATCTAACCATCTAGGGATCACACGGATCATAGAGGTGGTGGCGGTTTGAGCTGAGGAGTTTCCAGGAGGGCTATCCACAAGAGAGGCCTTACGGCCGATGGAGGCTCACAGTGCTAGATCTCTAGAGTTATGCTCATGCTAAGGTCACTTCACCAGCGTGATCAGGGTGTAAAGGTGATGCTATGAGCGAATACAATTGAAGTTTAATCAAGGAAGGAGAAAGATTGCATTTAGGGCTCATGGGGCTCAGTGGAGGTCAGCGACGGAGCTATGGTAAGAGGAAGCTTGATTGGGTGGTTCTGGTGAGTGGTGGGGAGTGGCACGGAGCTCTCTGTGAAGGTGATTGAGCTATAAGAGTGAGGACAGGTGGTGGGAGCAGTAGGGCGGTTCGGGCATCACTGGCTTGTGGAGGGAAGAGATGGGAGGGGCGCGCTCGGTGAGGGTAAACTGCTGGCGAGATGGTGCAGCGCTTTGGTGTGAAGTACCATGGCTTCTGGCTATGCTTGCACAGGCTGAAAGGAGCAGGTACAGCGGGCGCACGTGTCGGCCAGGAGACGTGAGGGATTGCAGCAAGTGCCACCGGATCAGCGGCAATCACGAGGGATGAGGCGGATGACGCCAGCAGAGGTATGGCAGGAATTGAATGCACAAGATGAGCTGGCAACACAAAGGGGAGAGTTTGGTGTAAACGGAGGAGGTGGGTTGCGGTGGGGAAGCGGCCAGCTTGGCCGGGCAGTAAAGAGGGGAGGTGGAAAGGAGAAGGCGTCAGCCAAGGGAGAAAACAGAGAGCCAAAAGAAGAAAGTGCAAATTTGAGAGAAGTTCCCGATTTGGCAAAAATTCAAATCCAAGCAAACAAACGGAAATTCAAATTCATTTTGAATTTTTAGAGGTGTTTCACGCTGGGCATACGTTGGCGTTCGCAATGATGCGCGGCCCATCTGTTGCCATCAGGGCCGGCCGTAGGCTCGCGCCCGCGCGCGTCGAGATGTGGGAAGCCAGGCGTCGAGGCTGTGGGACAAGGGCCATCCCACGAGCCCATGACGACACGGCCGTGGTCCCATCTCGACGAGCCGCGTGAAACTACCAACCATCCCTGCATGCATGCTCTCAAGTTTGCAGGAGCGTAGTGCTAATCTTGAGACGACACTGAAGACATAAACACGGGGCAGGCATACAGCAGAGACACCCAATGCCTTGAAACGTTGAATCGAGCAGGATTCAGACCTAAGGGAAAAACTTGTTTGTTAGGCAGCAAAACACATGGACATCATCGATCGATCCCATGCAGGACCTCCTGAGATGAGATTCGCTCTATCAAATGGTTACTTTCGACTTACTTAACCCCTCGATGATTTGCGCTTCCTGCCATGCCATCTGCTCAGTATCTCACACACGAAGCACAACGTTTAGGCGGGCCTCTGCTACGCTAGAGTGATTAGGAGAGATGAGTGGAACTAGGATTAAGCAGTTGATTACATTAGTGAGTAGCTAGGATATTAAGCTACCTGCTAAGAATACTAAAAGACAAAAGGATGGGCAGACATGCACGTGTGATGATGATGTAATCATACCGACTACATTTCCGGAGGAGTTCCGGGGCAGCCAGCCTAGCCACGTCGCCCCAGCGCCTCCCTCGGCCGGCGCGTGTCCGGCCGAATTCGCGTACGGCCGGGGGAGGCACTTCCCTCATGTTTTTTGTAAATTACGTACAGGTCCTTTTTCCTCGCGAAAAGGTCCCTGCATTTTTTTGAATAAACCCCTGCATATTTTTTTGCTGGATAGCGACCCGAGGTTTCCCGTATTTACGAACAGGCCCTTGCTTCTTCCAAAAAAGCCCTCGGTTTTTCCCGAAAAAACCCCTCTGGTCTCCTTTTATTGCGAAAAGGCCCACGATTTTTTTGGAAAAACCCCTTCGCTTCCTTTTTTCTGCGAATTTTTCCCTCTTTTGCTTCGGTCCACACGGTGGCTGGCGTGGCGTTGCGCCACGCCTATGTGACTAGTAGCTTCAAGTCTCGAGGCAATCGACCGAGCATTCTTGTGTGTGTCTTACGCGAGCTGCAGCCTAGTGCCCTTTTTTGTATTGATAAATATTATCTAGATATTTTTTTCCTAACTATCATCTAAATTTGTGACCATTGGATTAGAGATCTAATGGCCATAAATTTCCCCCACCCCTTCCAAAAAAAAAATCTCCCTCTCCTCCAAAAAAAATCTCCCCCCTCAAAAAAAAGAGGCGGCCTCAAATCTGGATGATAGTTAGGAAGAAAATATCCGGGTGATAGCTATACACACTCTTTTTTTTTTATGGACAAGTTGGTTGATTGGAGAACAATTAATGTACATAGCTAGTCCTAAACTAGGAGTTTAATTTACGAGCGATTCCTGCTTATCCACTAATCCAAGCGCATGGAACTTGTAAGTGTAGGTTACTACTAGACACTATATACACAAAGCAAGTTCTCTTTCTTTACTAGTACTCCGGTTTGCTTAATTTGTTGACAACTAGTACTACTAGTTTACTGAACTAGGAATCATGCATTGTTTATTAATTAGTCTTTTGAGGTGGGCGGCTCTCTGTTCCCCGGCGCGTCCATGAGAATGTATCGCTGGATCCAAGAAGTTATTCTTTGTTCCCATCCCTAATCCCCTTCCCATTTGGATGGTTCTACTCCAGAATCCTCTCAAACTCCTACATAGGATAAATCACACGCACTCATGCACATTGCGGTACAAAATGCGAGCAGCGAGGCCATCGATCAGTTTTCCCTCCTCACAAAACGCTGCTAATAAATCACAGTGTCAGTATTTCCTGGAAATTCGAGATGTTGGTTTCTTAACTGTGATAACCAAAAACAGATTTGATCATCAGTCTTCAAACCAAGCTGCTCGTGAAGAGACAAAATCCGCACTACATTTCGTGCTCAAAGTGCAGAGGATCCCATGCAAAAGGCACTGTCAACCGACGATGTGGATGGTAATAGTACTCGCATTACACAAAACAAAAGTGGTCCTCCATATAGTATTTATGCACCAACCATCTCATGTCATGTTGATGGTTGGGCTAGTTTATACACTGTCTTTACGTGTATATATACAGTGGTCCTGGTCCTGATCGACGATGTGGAGTAGCTACCTTTGAAATCCTTGCCAAGTTTGTACAAGAATGCACCTTCAAATTAAGGGGTTCCTACAAGAATGCAAGTTTACAGAAATATTACCAGCCGGTTGTAATCTTACTGCACAGTAAAAGTGGGTTCTCTGCGCGACATCCATTACTACACAACCAATGTACTCCAGTGATGAACTCATCGCAGGGCAATAAACGGTGTGCAATTTTTGCAAGTACATGAATACAATTACTCTTTTGTATACCTTTGAAATACAAAAAATCCGTCTTGAGGAGAATAAATAGCTGGGATAAGCGTACCATCACTGATTGTCTCCATTTCATGCACAGAATACTGCCATGCATCACTCAATCAAAAGCTATTTTATTCGTGAACAAAGTAGAAGTAGGAGTGGCCCGCTTTAAAATTTTCAGGATTAGAGTTTAATGATCACCGGGTTCAGATGGAGACTCTCAAGGCTGAGTTCTTTGTCACTTATGGTTTATACTATAGTAACTAGCTTTTAAATAGTACGTTTTTTAAAACGAGGTCAACAGAAAGATTGTAGTAAAAATGTACTGAGTTTAGTTATACCGGCTAAAATCACATGCGGCTATTTTTCTCTATGTATTGACTCTTGTGAACAGTTAGAATTTAAAATCTTAAATCATAAATCATAAGTCACAGCCAAAAAAAAAAACACCGTTTTCTCTTCAGCTGTCAGGAATAATGGAAAGCATCTGATCCTCTATGGCAGCAACGCTAGTCACTCCTACTAGATAGCCCAGAGGCCAGAGCTACGGTTGCCATGGAAGGGGCAATATTTATTTGCGTGTGTGAGAGTGTGTAATTTCTTCAAGAGAAAACAAAATACGTAGATCGTTAATCATTTAGGATTGCAAATGATCTAACTGAAAAAACTTCTGCCATCTAAACAGGCCTTACCGTCTTTTTAATATAGTGCGATCGATGCATACATGGAGATGGAGAGATGATGAAGTGCATGCTTATCTATATATATTCCAAGTGTAGGATGAACTATGACGAGTCGGCGGAAACAAATGACTCATCATAAACATAGAGTCGCTATCACATATTCTACACCAAGGCAGATCGGTTAATGCAGATCGCAAAGTGAGCTACAACCGTTTGTGGTATCCCTCGACGACATACGTTAGTTTTATCACGATGGTTGGAAAGCATCATGGGCTTGTAGCGCGAAACATTTGATGATGGTAAGCGCTTTTCTGTCCATATCTTGCGGGCCATTGCCTTCTGCCCTAGTACTACAAAGCTTCCGTTCATGCGCAGCACCGCGCGGTTAGTACAAACGGCCGGCCGGGGTACGAGCATCACGTACGTCGTACACTTCACTCATCTCCGGGGCATTTGAAAGAGGCTTTCTCCTGTACTGAACTCCATCTCCGAGCGCTTTGGTTCAGTGGTTGCATGTACTGCTCGACTCCTACATGTACTCCAGCCCACAGCAATAATTCGCAATTCATCAGTCACCAATCAACGTATAATTCTTCCTCAACTGGAGTATTCAGTTAGCGAAGAAAGCCGTGAAAGTGAACCATGCTCGTTACATCGTCGTCGTGCTAGATGCCCAGAACATTAGAAAGCGAAGGTAGCAGCTAGTGGTAGTAATTAAGTTGCCACAACTTTTCATATCATTGAGACGCCCTTTATTTTTCCCCGTTCTTATCGAGGATTTCCGTGTCCCGTATCGCTTTACAGCAATTCCAATAATGGTTTTATAGCCAAACTAGTCAGCATTTTTGCTGATGTGGAGGAGAGAAGAGAGGAGAGAGATGAGAGCTTGGCTCATGCAAGCAACAAGCTGGGCACGGGAGCCTATGCAGTGGTGGCTCAGATAATAAATATATGTGAGGAGGAATAGGAAAGAGAATGTGAGATATGGTACTACATAATAATAAAAATCTTTTGTAGACAAATAGAAGACAAATTATTGTATAACTTGGCTCTTATAACTTGACTTATAGCCAAACACTTGACTCTATTATTGGACTTGCTCTTAGAGCAAGTTTAATAGTATAGATAGCTGCTACCTCCAATACATTTCCATGTCATCAAAAAATAATGATGCAGCTAACTCATACAATAAGCTGGCTATAAGTTGTCTCCACAAGAGCTCTCAATCATTTAATACATACATGGGTATTGATAATTTAATACATGCATGGGTATAGCAGTTAGTTCTATTGGTACATGCATGGATAACGCCTCTTTTCCTGTGCTATAGCCTGACTCTTGCATGGGAGCCGGCTTGACTCTCTCTCTCCTTTTCTCTCCCCTCCACATAGGACTATGCTGACATGGATTCCCTTGTAGCTAGCACAGTCAGCCTTATTAAACTTGCTCTGTGGAGTACTGCTACTCGTATAGTCGTATTCCTCCCGGAAGTCATAGATGTACACTACAGTTTTGAGCAGTGAACGTTCATGTCACGACGACCTAGAGGTGACTAACATGCACCTACGAAAATTACAAACCACAGCGTGTATTTATATCCAATGCAGTAGGTGGTGCGCTGCGAAAGGCGAAGCACACGTTTCCTGTGTGGTTGCCTCGCGCCCCTTGCAAGGGTCGCAAGCGCCACACATTTTTTTTTGTTTTTAATCACTTTTTAGTTTTAACTTCTTTCAATAATCATTATTTATTAGATTAATAAGTCGTAGACAAAAGTCATACCTAAAAAAATAGGTCCTCTATAATCTGTTATCACTCTATGAGTATATGGACCCATTCGATTCCACTTTTTAGGTGGCTTAGGCTTCTATCTGATCGAATGGATCGATTTATGTACCAACTTTTGGAAGCGGCTTTTTTGTCTGGCTTTTATTGCTATCCCCTCTCCAACATCACGCCAGTCTCGCTCCCATTCGCTCGCCCGTACTAGCTAGTTTTAGGATTTCCTACCCCGTCGTTGTTGCACCTTAGAGAGTTGGCGCCCCAGCGGATGTGACCACCACCTCTCCTCTAGGCCCTCCCCTAGCCAAATCCACCTTGATCCGATTCCTTCTCTGCCAGTCGAGCACTCTTGCTAGTCCCCCTCCTCCATGTCCAACAAGCTTTGTGCATCGTCTGGTGTGTACTTCGAGCTGGTGCCTTTGGCCGTCTCCGGATCCCTGTCCGAGTGTGCCTCCTCCTCCTTTGTAGGATCCACATTAGCCACCCTTCCAACTCTGTGTCGTCCTCGGTCGCTGCCTCTGCCCCCGCATCGGCTATCAGACGCTGCCTCCCCCTCCATGTATGAGCCCCAAGTGCGCACCACCTCCCTTGCCATGTGTGAGGCTCTACTGTGCACCGCCTCCCCCAACGTTGCTGAGGCGGTCTCCCCGCCGTTGGTGAGACTGTTGTGTGCACCATCTCCCCTACTATCACCAAGGCCGTCCTGTGTAACGCCTCCCCTCCGGGAATGAGCCTCTACGATACATCCTCTGCTTCCCGTCCATGCTCAATTTCAATATGCAACAACCAATTTCATGATCCACTTGGAGTTGCATTTGGCAATTTTTGTTACAACACCATGGTTGATCGGTGTCATTATTTTTACCTGCAATGCGTGAGTCCTTTATTGTATTGTTGTCACTACATTTAGATGGACAAATTGAAGTCACCTTCAGCCGCTTTGGATGATGTTGTGCACTTAGCCATGCTAGAGATTTGTCATGAGGAGGTGGCGGTGAACAACTGACCAATAGGCTGTCTCAATAGGGGAGGGTACTATAATCTCATTAGGAAGTTCAAAGAACGTACCAGTAGAGAGTACACCAAAAAAATAGTTCAGGAACCATTGGGACGAACTAAAATGTGACTACACACAACGGAAAACTTTGAAACTAAATGCTCTAGTTTAGAAATTAATCCTAACAAGGGTTGATAGCCACAAGTGATGACTAGTAGGAGCAGCAGAACATGGTAAGCAGACATTCACATTGCAAAATGTGTCTATGCCTGCTGTTTGCACTAAAGATTTGCTTGTGGTTTCGTTGCAGGCAATGCTGTGTTGTTGTGTGGTTTCGTTGCAGCAAAATGTGTCTATGCTTTTGTTTCAATTGTATTGTTGTGTGGTTTGTAGTAATTTGTGTGCTATTTGGGCGTACTGTTGAAAGCTTCGTTATTTGCTTGTCATTGGTCCTACATTAAGTATTGTTCTCATCCTGGGGGAATAGACGTATGCCATTTGTTGTTGCCAGATTCAATGTCTCAATATATTGTGCATGATATGTGCAAACATACTAACTTCTTGCTTCACCTTCACATGTGTAGAGAACCAATGTCATATGCCGGCCATGGCAATGATGGGCATAATGCTGGCGACATGCCTTCTCCTTTTTTGGAGGTGGCGGTGCTAACATATCTGCATGATTGGTCCACATCATCTTCCAGGAGGCCTCGCAGAGAACCCATAATGACATGATTGTAATAGGTCGATGAGTAGCTGGCCTCATCTAAGATGTGCCATGACATGTTCAGGATGGGGAGAACAACATCTGCCTACTACATAACACATTAGTAACGAAATATGGTTGTAGTCCTCACCGGGCATCTCATCGAAAGAAGCACTCGAAATGTTTTTTGTGGACTGTCGGTGCACTGCAAATTGAATAGGCAAGTAAAAAACCGGTTTGTGCACTCATCTTCAACTGTGAGCACAAAGTTTCATGAAGTACACGATTGCATGTGCCGCATGTCAGAGGACAATGTCAAACCTAGATATCTCCAAGGCTTATGGAGGAAAGGTTTTATCCATATTTCAATGGATGCATTAGGGCCCTCGATGTGATGCACATTCCAGTCACTGTACTTAAGGAGGATCGACTTACGGATATGATTCGACACGGGTACATGAGTCAGAATGTGCTAACAGCGTGTGATTTCAAAATGTGGTTCACCTTTGTGTGCCCAGGTTGGCCTGGGTTAGCACATGATATACACATTCTGTTGGACACTTTGGTTGGTCTCGCTTACGTGTTCCCATGTCCACCTGAAGGTGAAACGCTTCAGCATTACAACATTGTGCCGATATTACTTATGGTATTTTGCTCTGACTCTTGCTTATGTAGTTTGTACGACATGCAAGTACTACCTTGTGGTCTCCGGATATCCCAACAGGACCAGTTATCTGGCGTTGTACAGGAACAAGCGCTACCACGTAGCAGAGTTTGCTAGTGGTAGGCAACCGCGAATGTGTAAGGAAATATTCAACTATCACCATTCGTCCCTCAGTAATATTATTAAGCATGCGTTCGGCTTTTGGAAGATGAAGTGGTGTATTTTGCAAAACATACCAGAGTACAAACCATAGGTACAAAGTAAGATTATCATAGCAACGATGGCATTGCACAACTTCTTAATATATATTAGGTCCCAGGATATGGATGATGATAATCCAGCATTGGCTGGAGAATATGTAAGCAGACCTTAGTTCTAATGGTGTGCACATTCCATCGAGAGATGCTTATATGAATCACGTACATGATGCCATCGCAGATGGTCTAGTTGTGTGACGCCATTTGTACTGTGCTACCTCGTATGTGCATGTAAAAAACATATCTACGTATGTTAGTTTGCACGTAAGACACATTCTAGAGTATCCGGTTGTGCATTTTAATTCAGACTGTATGTGACCACGTGCAAATTGGTGCAATGCAACTCATCATGAAACTTAAATCAGTATAATCGGCAAAAAGCCAAAAGGCCCAACCTAAAAAATACTACATCTTCTACTTTAGTCGGCACTATTCATCTATCATAATCATAAATCATTAGTCGCAAATAAAAATCATCAGTTAAAATCCAAAAGAATGGATCGGACCAGAGGTATGCATATATCTGCATCGGAATACGCTTTTCTTTCTCCGATCCGTTGTTTATTTCCAGCGAGTAAACAAATGCCGTAATCCAAATCTGTATCATAATTATACTAAGATAACCAGGACAGGCCATACGGCCCTGTAGATGGAATGTGCACATACGAAGTAGCACAATACAAATGGCGTCACACGCTAGGTGGTGATCATTTGGGCTTATTTTTTGTGGCTTATGGCTGAAAAACACTGTAGTTGGTTAAAAAAATACTGTAGCTGACAGATGCTTATTTAGCATAATTAAATTTAAAAAATTAAAAAATTTGTTAGCCCATTACGTATAATACAAGCAAATACGTGATAAAAAGAACCGGTAAAAAACACAACAAAAAGCCAAAAGTTCAGAGAAAGACGAAATTTATGAATAGTGAAAAATAAGTCAAAAGCTAAAAACTGAAGCCAAAACAATCACAGCCCGGTACGATTGCTGTGCTTCTGGATTCTCTGCGATTTCTTCCCTACAGCGTGCGCTTCCCGTCGTAACGCTTGACAGATGATTGGTGAGAGACCACCTACAATATTAACCCCCCCCGGGGGATCACGAATGATGTGTACTCAGCTATGATTCCACATGCACGCACCCAATGAACGAGACTACCCAACAGTTCAACGCACGCCAGGCTGCACCGCACCGCGCGCGCGCGTCGAACTCCCGTAACGCAACATGCACGGAGGAGCCTACGTGCCAGCCGGGCTCGCGCGCGCCCCCCGTATGTGTGCATGCGTGTAAGTATAGGGGAGTACGCGAGTGCGAGCGTGACCACACACCTGCATCTCGCTGCAAGAGTGAGTGAATTACTGGTGCCGCCCGCCCGCATTTACGGACGAATTAACCTCGTCTCTCCTCGGAGGAGGCGTCTTGCTTTGATTTTTGAAACCACATAGCGGCCGTTTATTCGAAACGTCCTACGTCGTAGTACGGTTTCTCACGAACTCTTCGATTCTTGTTAGAGGTGAGAAATGCAGCTCTGTTGATGGGCAGCATGTGTATTTTTGCCTTTTCTTAACAGTATGATTTATACTGTGAACAAGTTCGATACTACTACACTGACCCGGTAAGTGGTAGCTTTATTGCCATCTGGCTGTGCCCCTGCTGCCCATCACACAATGATTACCGTCCCTGTCCTTTTGCCTCCCCTGCATGCAAAAGTAGCCAGGAAAGGAAGGAACAAACCTCCCCACCCTTTTCTCCTCTACCTGCCCTCTCTCTCTCTCTCTCACTTCATTTTTGTTTCTGATGGGAAAAAAGAGACAGCCACAGAGGCATTTTTCTCTCTGTGTGGTACGGGTTGCCAGACTTCGCCGATCGGGGACCTCCTCCTCTAACTGCCTTCTTGATCTTATCTTGCAAATGCTTCAAGATCATCGACCACTTCACTGAGAAATCACGTTAGGTCACTGACACTTATTTACCACCCTACGGCTGAAAGCCTACAGGGCACCAAACTGGGTCATCCATCTATCTCCTTGCGTGTGCCTTCTTGCATCATCATAATTCGGCCTACCGTTTTTTGATTTTGGTTTTGCTATCTAATACTGTTTTAAAAAACATAACAAAAAATCATCATGCACATCTTAAAAGAACTGGATCACGTATGTGCAGTGATCCACTTTCTCTCTCGTTTTCTTATAACTAACACTACATTTTTGTCCTCTTTCTCCTCCTCCGTACACACTAGTTACTACTCCGTGGCCAAAACGAAACCCATGAAGGGTAAAAATGAAAAGGAGGGAAATAAAGCAAAAAAAAAACATTTGCATCCAGTCCCTGCGCAAGGACCACGCTGCAAATTCCCGAAGCAAAAATTGGAAAAAAAAATCAACTAAAGACAACTCCTTAATTAAGCATTGAGTCCACCTCCACCTCCCTGGCCGTCGTCGGCGAACTCACCAGCGGAGGTGTCCGGCAGCGGCGGAGGAACCTCGCGCTCGTAGGGGGAAAGCCACTTGGCGCGCATGTACTCGGGCTTGCGCCAGGGCGGGAGGTGGAGGCCGCGCTTCTTGAGGCTGCCGCGCGCGGCGTCGGCGGCCGCGGCCACGAGGAGGCTCAGGCGGTCCTCCCTCCCGACGAACACCGACGGCAGCCGCTGCAGCACGGCGTGGTAGGCCTTGGTGGGCCTCGCGACCTCGAACTCGGAACGGAAGTCGACGTCCATGAGGACGCGCTCGCGCTCCCCGCGCTCTGAGCCGGAGGGGAGGAGGACGTCGAGGTAGGCGTGCTCGCCGGCGAGGTAGGAGGAAGTCTTATCCCAGCGGGAGAGACAGATCGCGGCGTCGTGGCCCGCGGCGCGGAGGGAGGTGGCGACGAGTCGGAGGAGGTCGCGCTTGCGCGCTCCTGCCGCCCGGTGGCGCTGGACGAGCGTCGAGATGTCGGCGAGGAGGTTGCGTTCCCGGAGGCTGGCGCAGTGGACCAGGCCCTGCACGCGCGCAGAGGCGAAATGGTCAGTCCCTGCGTTCCTGGCTTCGTTGTTGCCGACACGCGGCGAAACAAGAGGACAAGAAGCACTAACTACACTACCTTGATGGTCTCTGCGGCGTCGGAGGTAGCAGCCGCCTCGGCCGTGGCGGGGCCGTCGTCATCGTCAGAGGTCTCGCCGCCGTGGAAGCAGTTGCAGCAGCGCGCGGCCGCCGCCCGTTCGCCGCCGCCGCCGTCCTCCAAGAAGCTCCGCACCATGCCGTCCAGGCACACCGAGCTCGGCTCCGACTCATCCTTCTCCCCACCGCCGGCGACCGACGGGAGCCGCTCCGCCGGCGAGACCCGCAGCAGCTGCCGCTCAAAGAGCCGCTTCAGCCGCGACTTGGCCGGCGCCGCAGGGGACGGATCGATATGTGCGGCCCTCATGTCTGCAGAAGCGAACGAACGAAACAGGCGGCGATCTCGGTCTCCGGGGATCGCCGGACGCATAGCCGTCGCCGGTGTCTCACTGGCTTCGATCGGTGCGGTTAGGGTTTTCTTTTCTCTCTCCTTTTTTACGGATTGTTTTTGTAGGCGTTAATCTCTTGGAAGAAGGCGAAGAGGACAGAAGGAGGGGACAGGGTTTTAAAGGGATCGGGAGCGGTGACGTGACGGACGGAAGTGAGGCATGGCTTCCCGCGTGGCCTCTGTTGAGAAACAATGACAATAAACTCTAATACTATTCACATAATCAATTAATAAAAAATTGATAAAGAATATTTGATAGAGAACATTAGGAAATTGAAGTCTTTATCAATCTTAAATATATCTCTCTTTGTACATAGGTTTATCTATTTGTAGTCAAAATCCCTTAGAGTAAGTTTCGATATTTGCTCATCAACATAACCTTCTAAGTTTTGTAACATTCTTACTTAGGCGAATACCACAATATATACATGCCTCATTAAAAACTCCTCTAAAAAACTTAATGAAAAAAGAGACGGAGAAAAAAAGTATGTCGCATCCGTTTCTCGTGTTGCGCTTGTTGTCTTATTAAAAATCTTCACGTAAGAAAACATCAGGAAAATTCATAAAGGGAAAAAGAGTATATCATTAGATCTTCAGGATCATATAAGTCTTTCAGTTTTAAATAAGAGCTATGGTTCAAGGATTTATTTCCCCCTGAACTTTATAACTATCTAAGTCACATCATTCCTATGCCTTGTACACACTTCTGAAAGCTAGAGGCTGAGAGGGATTTTATGAATATATCTGCCAGATTATCATAAGACCTAGCCTTCAATATCTTTATCTCTCCGTCCTTTTGGAGCTCGTGAGGATAAAAGAATTTTAGGAGCAATATGCTTTGTGATATTACTTTTAACATAGCCCATTTATATCTGTGCCACACAAGCTGCATTATCTTCATAGATAATAGTGAGGTCATTAATGGTGTTTATGCCACATGACTTCTTGATGTGGCTAATCATTTGCATGAGCCAAACACATTCTTGGGTGGCTTCATATAGCGCTATTATTTCTAAGTGGTTAGTAGACGTAGCTACCAGGGTTTGCCTAAATGACCGCCAAGAAATGGCTATACCACCATAAAGAAATACAAATCCTGTATGAGATTTTACATTATGGGGATCAGATAATACCCTGCATCTGTATATCCAATCATAGTCAAGTCTTGATTCTTTGGGAAAACAATGTAAGATCTTGTGTACCCTAAAATACCTGAGGAGAGTTTTAACGCCAGCCCAATGACTTCGGGTTGGGGATGCGCTGTATTTGGCTAGCAGGTTTACTACGAAAGCAATATCTAGTCTTGTACAATTAGCAAGATACATTAATGCTCCAATGGCACTCAAATATGGAACCTCTGGTCCAATAACTCCCTTATTTTCTATCCTTGGTCTAAAAGATCTTTATCTGCTTCTAGGGATCGAACTACCATTGGGGTTCGTAATGAATATGACTTATCCATATTAAATTTTTTCTAGCACCTTCATGTATAAGAGGATTGATGTACTAAAATCCCTCCAGGGAGGTGATTCAGCTACAAGCCTAAGCAAAATTTATCCTAATCACGATATGGGAGTAATTAATTGCAATGCTACATTTTTCTGGATATGACTTATCAAAACCTTTCAGGATCTTAATATTTAACAACCATCTCTGAGTAGTACTATTACAACCAAAATTTGTTTTGCAGAACTAAAAAGTATGAACATACCACCACAGAGTCAACATAACTAGTCTTAATTTTGGCACTTAGGAGATTAATCAATTTTCCATTAACACCAATGTATATGATACTTTCATGGTAATAAAGGTCATTACCACTCCATCAGCTTCTGGTAGGAGATGCACTTCATATGTGCTTATGTGGCGCACTTCTGGTTTTTAGTTTCCTCATTTCATTCCCTCGGGTCTTGGATGGGTTCTTATCCACTTCTAGGGATCACATAATCATTGGTGTATTTTTGATCAACTCGTTAGTTAATTTCTCTTCATGGAGATATTCTCTCTTCTAGGATATATTTTCTCTTCTAGGAGATACTCTTTCTTTGAGTAAGAGTTTATCAGATACGAGTTTTATATACATATATACATGTTGCAATTAAAACACTGAGTCCTTCAAGGATCAAGCTTTGAATCCTTTCAGAGATCCCATCAAGAACTTTTAGAATCCGATAACTTTATATCCTTACTCATGTCATCTGCCAGAGTTATTATGTAATTGAACATTATTTCATTCATAACAGGAGAATATTGATCTCTGTAGGGATCTTCGAACCATCGCTTTCACCACCTCATTATTTCATAATGACTCATCAAGTCTAAACTAACAGGTTCCAAGATTTTCATCTACGATTATGGTTCGGCCTCAATTGCTTCCTTTCATTTGTACTCGATATGAACACTTCAAGTCTCGGCCATGTACTTTGGTTCCGGATTTATGTTCTCATACGAGTAACTTTAGCAGTTTTAGAGGCAAACTGGTTATCGACAACTTTTCTCCAAACATCCTCATAATTTAGTGTCTTCTAGTTTTAACAAAATCTTCGTCATTTTCCAAACGAAAGCTTATTGTTCGTTCCGTGTTCCCCAGTATTATAATATGTGCGTGTCTAATTATTGAGATTTTCATCTTCGTGATGAACCTCTTCATGAGGTATTTCACCTTCAAGGTGAGTTCTCTTCTAGAGTATTTAAGGAGTGTTTAATGATTATTTTGACTAGTGTCACTAGACCTTAGATCCAAGGCGTCCCTGTAGACTTTAGATCATTGATCAATAAGTCAACTTCACATGGATATACTATTCAACCGGGTATTCCAAACTTAGCGACACATTTAATTCAAGTAAATCTATATAACTCCTCTATGCAATGGAAAAAGAAATATGGTAGTCTCCCCGCTTCTAGCGTACAAGAGTATCAATTAAACTTAAATTTAGCTTGGTTAGTGCGTGAATCTTATTCTAACGATCTTTCTCCATAAAAATACCAAGGCATTCAAAGATTTTGGGCATTTCTCTCCCCCTAATGCCAAGATTTGATCTTACTTGATAGCATACTTTAAAATCCCCTTATTATGGACACATGATAGATGGAATTTCAAATCCAATATGAACCCAGCTACTAGTGGTGGCCCAAAAGGTGTATGTTATGGTGGTGATATTATATGGAAAATGATTGATTCTTCTAATACGCACTAATCCTTGATTGGGTTTTTTTTAATGCAGTGAGCTAGACATTTATTACTGTAGTGGCATAAAATTGCACATCACTACTACTAGTAGATTATCCCAAACAACTGATAGGTTATTAATCCACGATAGTAGAAATATTCTAGCTTCTTATATATTATCCAATATTATGATCCAATTACTCATATTATGATTTAAAATTTGGATCACTCAAACTTCAAGTTTTATATTAATGCAACATGTTTTGATCTGGTCAAGAGTATTATGTTTTGACAGCATAATATACATCTATAGGTTGTTCTCAAGAGCATAAATATAACACTGCCACATAAAACATGACCATCGATTAATCTGCTTGGAATATAATATATTCTGCTAGAATATACTTCTAGTTTAACCACCCAGATGGGACAATTATTTGCCAAGAATATATGTGATTAATTTATATGCCTATTATAATTTATGATGCCAAATAGTATGACAGATTTAGATCATTCGGGATCATTAAAATCCAATAGGCCATTTAGTATTTTGAGAGCTATATTTTCTTTAGGCAAATGACTATAGCTTCCGGTGATATCACAGTTGCAGACTGCATTTTTCAATATGCATGGTAATATCAGTTGGGTATGGTATGCTTCAATGTGTACCAATCTGGCATATGTGCGGCAGCTTCATGCTACCGTGTAATTCCCATGTATATGGTCGCGTATCGGCGACTAACATAATACTGGGGACAAATCAATTACCCTTCAAAAGTTGTAATGATTTTTGTTTGCCAACAATGTGGATAGCAATTTCAATTATCTCTCAAATAAACTAGATTATTTATAGCTTCAAGCTTATTTGCTTTTGGATTTGACCTAGTATACGCCACTATGTTTTGCATGACTCTTATTTGCAATATTTTCTTATGTCTCGAAGGTTTCAGTATTCCTCATATGCCCAAATTCCTCCCCTTTTTCACACCAACCATAAAATTCCATGTGAGAGTGTCTACTTCTCACATTTGCTTTGATTTAACCTAGAGTTTTAGCAATAAATTGCTATTATACTACTTCAAGAGTGAAATTTTATTGGTCTGAAACTGACATGTATTTTATAATATGTAAGATGGGGGTTATGTATGGACTTAAAGTCTTTGGATGTAAGTTATTCTGTACTTATTTAAGGTTTATAGTGTTTTCTAGTAAAGATGATCCTTCTGAGAGTTGACATTAAACTAGATTTCTTGCGTCTTCAAGAAAGACAATTTTTCTATTTCCAATTGGGCATCAATGCACTGAGGCATATCATTTCTTTCAAATGTTAAGTATAATATTTACAAATTTTATTTCATGTATGATTAATTATTTTACTATAGGTAAGATATGCTACTAGCAATGTGTTCTATTAAGCAACTGTTCAGCAGGAGTAAGGCTTTAACAGAACAACTTGGACCAAATATATTTATAGTATTTGGAAAAATAATTATCTAATACACAATTCCAGCCTAGAGCAAAAGATAAGAGGTGCTCTTCATGAGCAAGATCAAGCTCGACAGGAGTTGTATCTATACTATTGGTGCTACTCATGTAGGAAAATGACATTTAAATAAAGCTAAGGGATAACTAGGAGAATGCTACTAGTTTCTGTATTGTTCACCGTGGGCATACTCTTGCTTATGAATGCACCTATTCATTAGTAACATACATGTTACCTAAACTTAGTCTAGAGACAATATGGTGCAAGGCGGAATAATACTTGTGTGCGGACTTCTAGTCCTAAAAACAGAAGGAGATCCTGGCAAAGTGCCTACAGGAACACCAATAACATTTTTATAGGTTTGGCCATCCTTTCAAAGAGCGCCCTTAGGCCCAATGGATCAATCTAAATCATATAGTCATTCTTCAGGGTAGAGTGGAGGCAATACCTAATAAACTACAAAGTTTTTTACTTTTCAGCGGTAAAGGGTACAACTACATCAACGTCAGGCTTGATAATGGTATGACTGTATGACAATGAAATAAGCCTAGGTGATACAATTGTAGCCATTCAGGGCGAGCGAATATCCACTTGGTGATGCCCAAAGTCCTACAATATTCATGCAATTTCCTACATGCTTACTGCTGGTAAATAATTTCAAATGCATGAAATGAGTGAAAATAGTAAAGATTTACTTTTATCTATTCAGTAGATAATTTATCATTTCCCAAATTTTTTAGCAATCTTTGGGATTTTCTGATAATTATTAAGGCATTTAAGTAATTTTCAGAATTACTAACTCATTAAATAAGTCCCCAAACACACAATGCCAGAAAATAAACTATAAAAGAAATATGATGCTTCCAAGGTATACTAAGTCTAAGGTTTCACATATTTACAAAAGCTCATATACCTAGGAACCATGTTTTTAGGATTTAATATAAATTTTCAGAATTAATTTGAATTATAACTGAGGCGCATGGCGAGGGGATAACTGAGGCTCGAGCATTTGCAATTGAGAGAGGGAATGGGTGGAGTGGGGCAGTGCTCTAGGGGAGGTATAGCCAAAGCAGAGGAGGGCAGTGGCGTTCAGTAGAAATAGAGGGAGAGCAGAGGAGCGGTGGTGGTCGGTAGGTGGGTTCATTGGCAACGGCTGGCGACTGGAAGGGGCGACACGTGGTAAAATAGATGGCCGAGGAGATGAGGAGGCCAGGAGAGGCATTAACTCAGGCCTGGTTGGTGCTGAAGGACGACCGACGGCAGATTGGTCGTGGTCAGAGGCGCTACGTGGTCATAATCCGCAAGTAATATCAATCGGAAGCTTGGACGGTGAAGTGGTTGAAGACTTTCGAGCGTAGAGCAGTCAAACTCAAAAGGCGCTGAGTGGTCGTAAGCTTCAACGTGGTCGTAAACGACTATGCAATGGTCATAAATGACTATGAGTGGTTGTAAAAGACTATGAGTGGTCATAAATGACAATGCAGTGGTTGTAAATGACTATGCAGTGGTCGTAAACGACTGAGTAGTCGTAAACATCAACTAGGCCAAAGAGAAGGGGCGGTGCTGCGGAGGCCCTATGGTCGATGACCCTGCAGCCGCTACGACTTACGACCATAGCTATTTCATGACCATGTCTACTTTACAACCATAGATCTATCGACCATGGTTGCTATAGTAACTCTACAACCACTGTTAAGCCTTACGACTGCTACCATAGTCGCTATTTCGACTGCGACATCTGTGGCTTCAACCACGGCTACATAGCTAGTGCAGGGCGACGGTGGCCGGTGTAGTGGGAGAAGAATGAGAGGGAGACATGAGAATATGAGAGGTGCCAGGACGCTTACCACATGGGCCATGGAGGCTGGGAAGCGGCGAGGAGCTCCGGCGCTGGAGACCGGGGGCGGTGAAGGATAGAATATGTTGGCGATGACCCACGGTGCCTCTTGCTTCATTCAAATGGTGGAGGAAGCATTAGTGAGGGCTAGTGATGCTCTAGGCTAGAGGAATCGAATTGTGGCTCACCGAGGTGACAGATCGGGCCATGGTCGGAGTTCGAGACGAAAGCTCTCTTCGGCGAGCTATGGCCAACGGTAGAGTGATTCATTGGAGAGGGAGTGCTAGTGGAATGTGGTGATCACATTGGTGTCTTGCTCCCCTATTTATAGGTTGTGAGAGGTTCTGGCAGTGTGGACCGGCTTTGATGGAAGTAGGGCACGGTGGCATGGTCCCTTCTGTGGTTAACAGTAGCAAAGGGTTGGCCTTGCCAGGGCATGGTGAGGGAACGTGTGATGCGACAAGAGTAGGGCATGGGCAATGGGATGGCCGGCGCAGGGCGTGGGTGCGGACGTGTGTTGACGCCAGAATAGGGGAGAGGGAGGAGGAGAGGTCGCGAGAGCATGTGCTGAGGTGGAGACGCGACGGAAGCAGGTGGGGTGACGCGCGCACAGGGGAGGCGGGCCCGGCCGGTCGGGAGTGAAGAACAAAGAGGAGGGAGGAGACGAAGGAAGAATGGAGGGAGGAGACAGGGGGAAGAAAAGGGCGCGCGTGTGTGTGCTAGTGTCACCATGATGCAGCCAGTGGCAGGGCATGGTAGAGAGGACGGTGATGTGAAGGCCAATTAACGGGAGTAGGTGGCGCGGTGACATGTGGTGCAGGAGCACAGAGGGCGACGCGGCTGACAAACGAACAGGGAAAGGAAACAGAGCAGGAGGGACAAAAAGAAAGAAAGAGGAAGGATAGAGAAGGAAGAATGGGGAGAGACCGGCTGCGCCAGAAGGAGCCAAAGGGAGGAGGAAAGAGAGGGAAAAAGGTGGAGAAGAGGTAGGGCCCACATGGAAGAAGGAGAAAGAAAAAGAAGGAATTGGCTATCAAAATTTGGAATTTGAGATTTTTCCTTAGAAATTGATTTCATATTTGAATTTTGAATGATAGCTAGATTCTAGAACTTCGAATTCCTTTCAAACTGTATTTATTTACTCAGCTAATTACCTCTCTCTATTTTATAAACCATGTTTTAATTTAATAAGTTAAATTTGAATTTAGGTTTTCAGATGTTAAACTCACGTTTAAATTATTTTGTATCCTTTATTGTTATGATTGTTATTCGTGCTTGAGAACCCAAGACCATCTCTCCTGCCACTGGCCACTAACACCCACCTTAGCTTCTCCCAAAACCCTAAAATGGGGTTGCCTCGTCAAGAGGAACCCGTCTGTGGCATTCACATTCGCTGAAGAACCTCGCCGGTGTCGAATCGTGAAGGGGGTCGTACCCTTGTTTCCCGCTAGAGAGAAGTTGCCCAAAGGTTGAAGAAGACCCCCCCGAGTGGTGATGTGGCCACTTCGCAGTTGTCCATGTGCCGCTGGCTGACGGCCGAGATTGCATGCGCGTTGCGGTTGGGCCAGAACGGCCACACGCGCAGCTGGGCCGAGTCAACTGGCCCACTCCGAACCTATATAAAAATTTACATGCCTCTACTCTACATGTTCATAGTCTAAGTCTTCTAGAGTTTCCTGAAATCTAAACAAATTATACATAAGATTGGTATTAAAACACCGACAATACTTAACAACGGTATATTTCACTCAGGACGGGCAGAAGTGTTTAGACCTGGCCAGTGGGTACCCGGGTCTGAGTGGGTACCTACCAGGTAGAGGATATATAAAGAATTGAACAGTGAAAACCTTGTTTTTCTCAACTCAGTTATATGCTAGCAGAAGCGTGTTTATAGCTTGACATTAAGGGTTTGAGAAATATTATGGGTAACGCTGGATAACTCTGCAAAGTGAATCAAATGGTATTTGAATATACTGTGCTCCTGGTTAATGGAGCTGTGTTTAATTGGTGATTCCAACAGCTTGGCATAAGTAGATTTCTTTATGTTTTAATCTGAGTAAGCTGAGTAATCAACTGTTGAAAACCCTCTAATTCTTAAAAAGTTATCATTTTTGTTATTTCTTGTTTACAAATATTTATAAATAAAATTGTATCCACACTCTCATTAATAAACAGTATATTCTCATCCATTGACAATCCTGGCAAATAGATAAACTAGGATTTACTCTTGTGACTTGCTAGGTATGATTGTACTCATTACTTGTTAAACAATAAACGAAAGAACATTGTGGTGACGATGAACAAGATGTTGATGAAGATCCAGAAGAGCCATACTTCATCAATGACTAGTGGTTTTAGGTCTTAGTCTTGCTCAAGAACGCCTGTGAGGAATTTCTTCTGTGTTGTAAGATAACTTTGGTCTTGCACGTTCGTTGCGTCCAAACTCGGTTAACAAGCCGTACGTCTGTAATAAAGTTTGGTTCTTTTGTTGAACTAATATACACATATGTATAGTACTCTGTAACTGAACAATTCTAGACAGTTGTGGAGATTACTTACCGCCTCTAGAAATAGAGGCGTTACCCAAACTGCCCGGGGGTATCATGCACTCACGCATCCCCTAATCAATAATGAAAGCTTACGCCCGAGCACTTGCTTGCAACAGATTGTGCAGAGAAATGATCTCACTGCACGCGGAAGCCAAGGAAGCCATCCAAGAACCAAGTCACCTGGTGACACCGGCTAGGCCCTGTCCTGTTCTGATCCATTGCGAATAGGACATGGTCGGCGAGCATGAGTTACACATGACTCGTTGAGGATTGGTTTAACATCCAAGCGTTGCTTCTTCGGATTCTCGCTCAAACTCGGCTAGCTTGGGGACCCCAAACACCTGTTTGGATCCGTTCTCGCCGGTTAGCCCCAGCCTAGCTGTCTTCACGGTAAAATCGAAGGCAATATCCCTGGCCGAGACTGCTTGCTGTTACGAAGCATCGCAAGTTTGATCTTACAGAACGAGCTTGCAGTTTTAACTGTCTGTATCGAGTATATATAAATGAATAATACTTACTACGAACTTGCCGAGCTAGCTTAATATTTCCAGGAAGCGAAATGAATGTGATGTGCGTGAAAGCCCCTGCCAACGCCTGAAAATTCCTCCAGTTTTCTTCCTCGCAGAGCCCATTCGGTTCCATGCATTCAGACAGCATCATCAACTAGCGCTGCTCCCTCGTATACTGTTCGGGTGCAGCGGCTGGTCCAAGAGTAGCTTTCGGTATCAGCTGGGTCCAGACGCAAGCATGTCGGTCAGTATACTGATCCTCTAATATTCTCATCATCAAACGGTGAAATATATTGAGAAGGCAATTGCCGATTGGTGAGGATGCAACAGCGCCTTCTCTTCTTGTCCATTGCGCATTGGAACATGAACAACACATCCCGGCCGTGCGTGGCAGATTGCCAAACTCGTAGGTTTTCTGTTGCTATGCATCCGCGGCTAAGAGCATGATAGACATCCTAAGCAGTGGGAGCCACAGTAATATATGGGGTACTGTTACATCTTTAAAAATTTTTGCGCAATAATCTGATATATATCCCTTAATATACAAAAGTATACAGTACACATACTAATATACTCCTGACAGCTCATTAAGCCCAATAGGCAACAAGCCAAGCCTATTAGCTCAAGTGCTCACGCCATCCTCACTTCCTCAATCCATCGGCCACTCCCTCCAGAGATTCCCTAATCGGCCAAATCCTTCAGGCTTCTGCCCTAGTGTAGCAGCTGAGCTCGAGCTCGGACACGCGACTCTACTCACACGTAGCTCATCGCCACCAGTGCACTCCTCGGAGGCCAGAGCCCTCGCCACTGCTGGCAACCACCAGGCACCAGAGAGGAAAAGGTAAACCAAATGAGTCATCGCGTCAAGTCTTGATCCTATACTTCCTAATCCGTAGATATTATGTTATGATTTTTCTTATCCGCATTGCTACGGTTTAACTGTGAAATGATGGTAGATCCATAGTGGCGTTTATTGTACTTTGGGGATTCTAGGGTTTAGATCTAGCGGGTTCTCCTTTTCTATTTGAGTTCTTGAGAGATGCCGAGAGGGAGAGAGGGAGACTGACCGTCGGACGGCGTGGAGGAGGAGGTGGCCATCTCGGTTCGTCGGTGACGACTGCGCACGGGCAGCGGCGGTCGGAGATGAAGGAGCGGCTGCGGGGCGACGGGGTCGACGGCGCAGGCCCGGTGAAGAAGACGGCGGTGGACGTTTCCCGTCGCTGGAGCGCCCCCTCAGATCGGGTTTTAGGGTTTGTTGGTGGGGAAGGTGTCGGCACGGTGAACCTCGTCGTGCGTGCCGCCCCGGCCCCCACCTCTCTTTTATATGGCGCTGGCGACAGGGGCCCACCAGCCAATGGGCTGGGCGCCCCCGATCAGGGCGCGGTCAAGGGTTGGGCTTTGGCCGTTGGGCCAAAGCCCTGAGATCACTCTAACATTCTCCCCCTTGATCTCAATCTATGCTTTATCTTTAATTACATTTGACTTTACTCATTTCATTACAGATTAGTGCATAAAACATGTCTCATCGTCACGGTCAATCGCCGATAGATTCAACAGCTACAATACACCTCTCTTGTTCTGAAATAGTTACTTTAATCTTTTGGGCCATCTTTTAGTCCAGGAATCACAGGCTTTCCCTTAAACCCATGCCGGCTACATGTTCTCTGAACACGTTGGGTGGTAAGCCTTTAGTAAGCGGATCCGCTAACATCTTTGCGGTACTTATATGCTCAAGACTTATAATTTGATCCCGAACTTTATCTTTCACAACATAGTACTTTATGTCAATGTGTTTGGCAGCACCACTTGACTTATTGTTGTGGGCATACGTTACTGCGGGTTCATTATCGCAGTACAACTTAAGTGGTCTATTGATGTCGTCAACCACTTTTAAACCGGGTATGAACTTCTTTAGCCAGTTCACCTGCCCCGTGGCCTCATAACATGCTACAAACTCGGCATACATTGTGGACGATGTAGTGACGGTTTGCTTTGAGCTTTTCCACGAAATAGCTCCTCCTGCGAGAGTGAATACATATCCGGATGTAGACTTTCTATCATCTCCCGCAAAATCAGAATCTGTATACCCCACTATATGGAGTAAATCTGTTTTTCTGTATGTCATCATGAGGCCTTTTGTTCCTTGTAAATAACGCAAGACTTTCTTTATCAATTTCCAATGTTCTATTCCAGGATTGCTCTGGAATCTGCCAAGTAACCCGGTAACAAATGCTAAGTCAGGGCGTGTGCAAACTTGAGCATACTGTAAGCTTCCGACAGCTGAAGCATATGGAACCGCTTTCATTTGTTCGAGCTCGTACTGGTTCCTGGGGCATTGAAAATCCTCATATCTGTCGCCCTTGACTATAGGTGCAGGTGAAGGACTACATTTATGCATACCAAATTTCTTTAAGACTTTCTCTATGTATGCCTTTTGTGACAGTCCCAATATCCCCTTGTTTCTATCCCGGTGAATTTCGATCCCTAGAACGAACGAAGCTTCACCAAGATCTTTCATATCAAAGTTTGAGGACAAAAACTTCTTTGTCTCCAGTAGCAGAATAACATCACTACTAGCTAGTAGGATATCATCCACATACAGGATTAGAAAGATAAACTTCCCATCTTTAAACTTTGTATAAACACAGTTGTCCTCTACATTCTCTTTAAACCCAAATTTTCTTATTGTACTGTCAAACTTCAAGTACCATTGTCTTGAAGCTTGCTTTAACCCATAAATCGATTTCTTTAGGCGACATCCCATTCTTTCATTTCCTTCCACGACAAAACCTTTCGGTTGTGCCATGTAAACATTTTCCTCCAAATCCCCATTAAGAAATGCCGTCTTTATATCCATCTGATGTAACTCTAAATCATAATGTGCTACTAATGCCATTATGATTCTGAAGGAATCTTTACATGAGACTGGAGAAAAGGTCTCATTGTAATCAATCCCTTCTCTTTGCGTGAATCCTTTTGCCACAAGTCGCGCTTTGTATCTTTCTACATTCCCCTGGGAGTCATGTTTTGTCTTGTAGACCCATTTACAGCCTACTGTTTTGGCTCCTTTAGGAATAATTTCCAAGTCCCAGACTTTATTAGTCTTCATGGACCTCATTTCCTCTTCCATGGCCTCAAGCCATTTTGAGGAATTTTCGCTTTTCATGGCATCTTCAAATGAGGTGGGATCATCCTCCATTTGAAATTCCTCTGTATGATAAATCTGATAATCATCAGAAATAGCTGATCTTCTTACTCTTTGAGACCTCCTCGGGGCCTCCTCATTTGGTACATCTTCTGTTTGAGGCTGCTGTTGCTCCCCCTCATCTGTGGCAATAGGTTCTATAGGATCCTGAAGAACAGGTTCCTCATTATCATTCATTGTTGCCACAGGAGGAACAATAACAGGTGCTGGCACCACAGTGTCTTGCACCGTCGGTGCAGCGACAGCAGGTAGTGTGAAGAATGGCTCTTGAATCATCGGAGTGGGTGCATACACCCGCTTCTCTTCAAGGTCAATCTCTCGAGCTACCATGCTCCCCCTCATCATTTCATCCTCTAAGAAGACAGCATGTCTCGTTTCTACAAACTTTGTGTATCTGTCTGGACAGTAGAAACGATAACGTTTTGACTTTTCAGGGTAGCCAATGAAATGGCAACTTACTGTTTTGGGATCAAGTTTCCCAAGGTTTGGGTTAAATACTTTAGCCTCAGCAGGACTCCCCCACACACGTAAGTGGTTTAGTGAGGGAACTCTTCCTGTCCACAACTCGTACGGTGTTTTGGGCACCGACTTACTAGGCACTCTGTTGAGAATATGAATGGCGGTTTTCAACGCCTCCATCCATAAACTCAATGGGAGTGTGGAGTAGCTCATCATACTTCGCACCATATCCATCAGGGTACGGTTGCGTCTTTCAGCTACTCCATTTTGCTGAGGTTCGCCCGGCATAGAATACTGGGCCACTATTCCATTTTCCTGTAAAAACCTCGCAAAAGGTCCAGGAACTTGTCCATATGGGGTATGTCGACCGTAGTACTCCCCCCACGATCAGATCGGACTATCTTAATCTTTAAATCGTGTTGGTTTTCAACTTCAGCCTTAAATATCTTGAATTTATCCAAGGCTTCATTTTTTTCTTTGATTGGATAAATATATCCATAACGGGAGTAATCATCTGTGAATGTTACGAACGAGTCATAACCATCCACACTTGTCACAGGAAAAGGACCACAAATATCTGTGTGAACAATTTGTAGAATTCCTGTGCTTCTTTTAGCGTCTTTTTTAATTTTCTTTACATATTTTCCTTTAATGCATTCTCTGCATTGTTCTAAGTCTGAGAACTCTAATAGAGGAAGAATTTCATTCTTAACAAGTCTTTCTATTCTCCCCCTCGAAATATGGCCTAAACGACAGTGCCATAATTTCGACGATTCATTATGAGTTCTCTTTCGTTTTCTGTTCGCATTCACAGGCGAGGATATACGCTCATTCACATCACATACGGAATTCACATTTTCACGAAGTGACAACAAATAAAGCTCATTCTGTAAGATGGCAAGACCAACACATTCTTTATTAAACATTATTTCACACTTGCCATTTCCAAAATTGCAATCATAACCATCTTTGTCCAAATTTGAAACACTAATCAAATTCCTCTGTAAAGAGGGAACAAAAAGGACATCTCTAAGTAAAAGATTGGAGCCATTAGCTAACTCTAATGAAAGATCGCCAACGGCTTCAACTTCAGCTTGGACTCCATTTGCAACTTTAATGCATCTTTCGTTTCTTTGCGTAGTCCTCGTCGAACGGAATCCCTGTAAGGAATTAGCAACATGAACAGTTGCTCCTGAGTCAATCCACCAAGTGGATTTCGAATATTTCACATACAGGCATTCATTTACAAAGGTAATAATGTTCTCACCTTTCTTTGCCATTATCATCTTTAAGTAATCGGGACAGTCCTTCTTGTAGTGTCCCGTCTTCTTGCAGTGAAGACACTGATCTTTGTCTACAGCAAATTTGTTCTGTTGAGGCTGATAGACAGAGGCTTTTCCCTTGTTCTTTGAGAAGGAGGTACTGTTGAAGTTCTTTTTCTTGTTATCCTTCACATAGTTGATGGATCCACCATGTGAGGATTTAATTCTTTCCTCCTCTTGCACACTCATAGCTATGCATTTCTCCAAGTCCCATTTTTCGGGCTGCATATTGTAGTTGACAACAAAAGTGTCAAACTCTTTTGGCAAGGAAGCAAAAACCAAATGAATAAGGAACTCATCCTTGAGAGCCAAATCCATTGGTTTAAGCTTGGATGCAATGTTACTCATCCTCAGTATGTGCTCTCTTATGCCACTGCCACCACCAGAGTACCTCTCTGTCACAAGCTGCTTAATCAGTTGTGTAGCATAAGTCTTTGAAGAGCCAATAAACTGGCTCTTTATCCTCTCAAGGTACTCTGTGACAGTGTCACACTCTGCGATTGAGCCCACAATAGCAGGCTCAATCGTGTTCTTTATCACAGCCAAACATTTCTTGTTGGCAGTGACCCACTTTTTATGATCAAGATCATATGACATCTTTATGGGAGCAAAGTCCCTCTGTCTGGTCTGCCAAGCAGCATCAGCCTCATTTTCGTCCCTCACCGGTGCCACAGGCTCTGTGGGACACGGTGTGGTGACTACCCAGTCCACCTCAGCCAAGATGAAGGCAGGTCAATCTTTTTCTTCCATTCACCATAGTTGTCTCCTTTGAGAACATGGATATCCCTGATGTAGCCCATCAAGGAGTATCCTCCTGAAACCACAATCCATATACAGTGAGAACATTTAAACATTAATCACAGGAAAATTATATGCCTTATTTCCAACGTTGGTCAAAAATACGACATACAATTTAAATCAATTTTATCTATACATTAAATCTACATCACCGTTGGGCAGAAATAGAAATAATGCATAAATCATCAATTAAAAAATTTATAATACTGTTATTATCAACGTTGGTCAGAAAATAACAATATCATAAATCTCTGGAAATTATCTCTATTTTTCCAAAATTAAATTCTACCGTTGGTTCGAATTTAATAATGAAAAACAATTAACATTAACTTTTGCAGCGGAAACTGTAATTATTCTAAAAAATAATTCATTATTCAGAAGCATCATGACTGTACTCTTTTAATCTCTGAAAATTTAACACGTTGGTGCAAAAAATTACAGAGATTTTGGATTAAATTTCAATCAAATTCATCAAAAATTGCTTCTGAAAAAACAATAAACATCAATTTCGGGTTTTACTGTGTAAAACGGCCATTTGGCCCGTTCCACGCGGCCGGCCCAACCGGCCACATGCCTCCATCGGCCCATCTGCCAGCCGGCTCCACCGGCCCATCAAGAAAACAAACCACGCGCGGCCCATTCGGCCAGCAAGAACGGCGACCGTCCGATCAGATCGGACGGCCGAGCATGCGTGCGGCGGGGTTAACACCCCAAAAAAACCTAACCCTAGCCCACATTCAGCTCCTCTCCACCCGAGAAAAGCGGCGCGCACGGGAGAGGGCGGGCTGCCCGTGCGGAGCGGCGCGCAGCGGCGGAGGGGCGGCCCCCAGGGCGCGGCGCGCTGGGCGGCTGGCGGGCGACGGCCCCGGTTGCGCCAACCGGAGAAGGCGGCGGTCCCCGACGCGCGGAGCGGCTCCGAGCGGGGAAGCGGCGGCGGCCGGGCGCGCAGCGGAGCGGCTCCGGCTCCGGCGGCACCCAGAAGGGCGACGGCGCACGGCGATGCCGGCGGCGCCCGCAAGGCGGTGGCGCCCGTACGTCCCCTTTCCCCTCTCTTTTCTTTTCTTTGCCGATTTCTCGGTTGGGGACTCTTTTCTTTTCTTTTCCCCGCATAGATCTACGCCTATGGGTGGCTCTGATACCATTATTGTACTTTGGGGATTCTAGGGTTTAGATCTAGCGGGTTCTCCTTTTCTATTTGAGTTCTTGAGAGATGCCGAGAGGGAGACTGACCGTCGGACGGCGTGGAGGAGGAGGTGGCCATCTCGGTTCGTCGGTGACGACTGCGCACGGGCAGCGGCGGTCGGAGATGAAGGAGCGGCTGCGGGGCGACGGGGTCGACGGCGCAGGCCCGGTGAAGAAGACGGCGGTGGACGTTTCCCGTCGCTGGAGCGCCCCCTCAGATCGGGTTTTAGGGTTTGTTGGTGGGGAAGGTGGCGACACGGTGAACCTCGTCGTGCGTGCCGCCCCGGCCCCCACCTCTCTTTTATATGGCGCTGGCGACAGGGGCCCACCAGCCAATGGGCTGGGCGCCCCCGATCAGGGCGCGATCAAGGGTTGGGCTTTGGCCGTTGGGCCAAAGCCCTGAGATCACTCTAACAGCGTTGGCATCGAAGCTGGCGCAGCTGCAGTTCAAGGCGTGCAAGGCAACGAGGTTGGAGGCCAAGCACGTGTGTGCATACCACAAGATGCTCATAGAAAAGAATAAGTAGTATGTCATCAATCCGTCCATCATCGAGAAGTGCCAGGAGCTCTCCAAGCAGCTCTTCTACACTATCCTTGTTAGGTCCCCCATGCTCCTGACTTATTGTGTCTTGTTTTTTACCGTTTAGCTCTTCTATGCACCTGAGTCCTTGATGTCAATTAGCTTTTTGAATCTTGAATGTTGGTAGATCATTTTCTAATGTTCATGTGTCAACTAGTTGCCAATATGGTAGTGCTAATAATGCTGCTAAATTCTTATGAACTATCCAAATTAAGATATGATTAGAACGTTGTGGGCCTATAGGATACGTCTTTGGAGAGTCTTATAGTGTTAATTTGAGTATCGGTATACCAATTTGTGAGCTTGTGTGGCACGGAGTGGTGTATTGAGGTTTTTTGTTACAAGGTTTAGTGATCGGATGGGGATGCAAAAGACTCCGATGGGATGGTTTTCAAGATAGTTATAGATTATAATATATAAATTAGTCTGGGGCATTAGAAAGTAAATTGCTCCTTTTTTGCCTTTGGGTTGAAAGGATGATCTCAGAAACTAAAACCCAAAAAAAGTTACAGGAGTTATGATAAATCCAAACAAGTTAAAAAATAGTACCGGTGAACAATATTTAAATAATTACTTAGTTACATATATTAAACTTTTATACTATATTATTTGAGTTGTGTTAGAATAGATATGTCTTAAGTTTGCATCTGGTTAAAATAAGTACTCCGCCAACTTGCAGAGTCTTGGTGCCGATGTCTTGCGTGACGATTTGTAGGGAAGATGTTGTATCTTTCCTGATCAGAAAATTTGCCCCATGCGAAATATGCCTGTGGACTTCGCAACTTTTTTCCCTTTTGGATCTAGAGTTTTTTCCCGGAACTTTTTGTATTGATTTGGTGCGTAAACTGAGAATGTTTCTATGATTCCACTCTAAGATGGGTTCCGTGATCTCTCTTCCCCACTAGCATAGTAGCAAACCAAACAGATCCGTAGCTACCCGCCAACTTTCAAAGAATTTTAGTTGCCCGATCATAACTAAGGTGGGTGAGAAAATGTCAACCATACAATTATTCATATAATTTTTTTTGGTCTTTGTGTTGATCTCTGATCCGTTACTCAGTGTATCGGCGCCATTCGTGCCAGTTGAATACAACTATACAGACGATACAGATCCTGTCCGAGAAGGACCGGACCTTCCTTTTCGTTTGAGAAAGAAAGGTACTGTAACAGGTCATATCCACCTTTCCATACACCAACCAATCAAAGCACGATCAGGTTATGTGGCACATCATTCATTCAATGTCATCTTCAAAACTTCCCCTATTATTATCTGTGTTGTTCCAAGAAGTACAAAATTATATTTTTTCTTATTTCCGGATAATTGGAATGCACACATAACGAACTGTTATCTTCCTTTCTAATGCTGTTTTGTTAATTTCTCTAGTTCACTGAAAGTCGGAAACCGTCCAATTGATTGGCCTTTAGCTTGGGCTTAGTTTTGGTGGCTTATGGCTGAAAAGCACTTTAGCTGGCTGCAGAGACTTATTTAGCATAATTAAATTTAAAAAAATTAAAAAAATGTTAACCTATTACATATAATACAAACAAATACGAGAAAAAAAGAACCGGTAAAAAAGCTCAACAAAAAATCAAAAGTTCAGAAAGAGACGAAATTTATGAATAGTGAAAATAAGTCGGAAGCTAAAAGCTGAAGCCCAACCGATCACTTCCACTCCAATTTTCTAACGCAACAGATCGTTACGGCAGGCTTTTTTTTTTTGTTTTCTGCTTTAAGAACATCTGTAATTCCGTTATTCTCTGGTAATGGAATCCGAATTTTCGTGTAAAAAAAAGATCATTGCAGCAGGAAGCACAAAAACAAAAAGGCACGAGAGCTTTTGCAACGCTGCTCACATGTCGTGCATGCCAGGGCTCACGTACCATCTACCGGCCAAAAGGGAGGCAAGCGAAGAAACCCCTTTCTCCTCGACCCAATCCAAGCGATCTCCCTCCATGATGCCATGATTCCCATGCACTCGCACGCAGTTACGCTCTCTTTCCCCGTCGCCTCTCACGACGCCGCCTGAATTGTGTCGTCATCGATCGCTGCCGGTTCGGCGACGGAAGCTAGCCGCGGTTGGACGGCGAGGTGGTGCGAAGCGCATCATGGCGCGGCAAGGGGCCCGGCCGGTCCCATCCCTGTGCGAGGACTCGAGTGGGGTGAGACGCTAGCTGGGCCTGCTCGTGACGGTGATCATTGATCGAAGCCGAATCATTCATGGAGACGAAGCTAGCGCTAGCATGATGGACCAGGCTTTGAGCTTATATGAAAATTCTCTCCCACAAGTCAAGAATTATACTGCTGACAAGAACATAATACCTCCTTTTGATAAAAAAAAATCAAGAAATTAATAGTGCAAGGGATTCGCTATTTCGGCAGAATAGCCTATTGCAAACAAATAATAGACTTGTCTAACAATCTTGTCAATTCCTAGTAGACCCAATCGGCTAATGATGAATCTCCAGAGAAATATGTACCACTAATACCATTCAAGATCAACTGAAACATGGAGTATTAAGAACTGGCTGTCACTAACAATTGGCAATAAGAATCAATTCGAATAGTTCAAGCCTAACATGGTTATCACTTTAATTTTATAATATGACAATCTTCCTCATCAAGCAATAAAACCGAGCCCATAAGCATTACAAGCAATGTCTCTCCGTACTAGAATAATTACAGAAGGTAATTGACTAGTACAACACACACTGCTAGTAATGCAAAAAATTGAAAGCCATGATCCTCATAGAACAGATGGCAGTCGAAGCCACTAAGAAGAACAGGCAAGGCACACCTAATGTTATTGTCCCAGAAAACTAGTTATCTCGCTGTGCCGTGAATACCAGATAAGGTTGACGGAAATACAATACCAATCTTCGCAAATTAGGACACACCGAAGAATGAAGCTGAGGTGCAGGGGTATGCCAAACAAGACCATCCGAGATGATCTGGCCAAGAGCACCTTAGAACACCAAAAGAGCCAAGCTTTTCTCTCCCAAGTTGATCTAAGTTGATCGAATTCAAAACTAAGGGCAAAATCCTCAATCTTCCTCACTGCCACCCTCAAAGAGAGATGGCACAGGAAACTGCATGGGAGATGCTCAAAAGGAGGAGAGCCCGGACTTTACTGCCATCCACATCAGTGAAGAGCACGGTGCAACAGCAGGTCTACTACTCAAATCAAAATATAATCAGAGAAGCGGATGGAGAACAAGCGGAGACTCATCGATTTTCGGCTAAGAAAGAAAGAGATGATGACCAGCTTAAAAGGATGAGCGGCGAGACAGCTAGCGCGGCTACAGCCAATGGCCAATGCCAAGGCACGCGGGCCGTTGGTGCCTCCTACGCCGCCGTCATCGCCGAGGCGCAAGCACCAGTCAGCATAAGAGACGGGCAAGCCTAAGAGCCACCACGCGCATGTGCACGGGATAAAGCTAGAGACTTTTAGTCTTTAGCATTATCTCTTCCCTTGTCGCACCGACAGGTGGGACCGACCTCTTTTTTCCTTCAAAATGAGAAATTACCATAAAGCCCTTAATATCACATCACATGGTCCCCTGGGTTCGTGAATCATGAGCGGTTAGGTGTAACCTCCCATTCGTTCGCTATTAGCGCTTAGATAAGCATGAAAGATCACCTGATTTGTGGGTGAAAAGGATGGTTTTGTTTCTCCACGTATTTTTGCCTCGGGTGGCTTCAGAAATGCTAAAACTCGGCACTCTTAGTTAATCTGGTACACGTTTCATGTGGTTTACGGAACCAACAAGGGACTTGTATAATCTGTTGTCTGAAAACATCAGCTATGGCAAGCTAGCAGCCAAGAAGCTTTCTGAAACTGTTTCAGAGCATTTTTTTTGGGTCTGAAAATGGCCTAAATTCAGCGAAGAAAATAATTAGAGGATATTTTGTAGATGAGTAATTGTATTTTGCACCGAGTAACTAGTTACTTGTTTTACTTTTTACCAGAGTTAATTTATACTTTCACTTTGCATCAGGATGAATTAAATAAAATTTTATTTTACACTAGCCCAAACTTATTTGATTCAAACTAGCTCTATATAATAATGAGTCGGTTTATTTGATTCCGCGATGACGGCAGCGAGGTGATAATGGACACGGCTGATGTCTGATGCAACCAACAGGATCTACCATTGCTGCTTATAGTTGTAAAGCAATCCTAGTTGATGAGCGTGGATGTTGTGTATGTGTGTTGTGGTGGGTGTTGGCAAATTTTCCCTTTTTACTGCAATTCTTTGGATGTCTTCTGTTGATGCCAGATTTTGCAGATAAAATAGTCAGCAAAAGTATTTTTAATATTTGGCATAATTATAAAGAAAAATTAGGATTTACCAAAAAATCATAACTCTGTTGATTTACTAAAAAATCGGTTGGTACATTGTATACGCTGTAAGGAATTTTCCGACCTTCAAACGTCACCGCACCAGCCTAATCGCTAATCAGCCTAGCAGGAGCCACGGGCGGCGCAGCCCGGCAGGCCCAGGCACTTTAGCTCGGCAGCTAAGCTCAAAGCCTCAATCGAATCCAATGCATGGTTGCACTCGTCGACCGGGCCAAGGCATGGTTGCCGTGCAAGGGCAAACGAATAAGGAAGGCCCAATAGACGAGTTCATACCAAAGAGAGAACCTCCCTGTTCCTGTTCCAGTCGCGTAACAGGCCACAGCAACGAAGCCCGGCCAGTTGCTCCAACTCAAATAATGCGCGCGCAAACAAGCACTTAGTAGCTCAAAAAAGAAAGAAAAAAAGAAAAGAGAAGATTGTGCACTGAAGTTCACTGAACTGATAAATGAGCCACCGCCCCTCAACGCTTAGAGCAAGTATAATAAGAGGCTGTTAGTAGACTATATGCTGAGGTGGAGGAGAGAGAGGAGGAGAGAGAAGAGAGGTGGCCTGTAAGTTTACAGCCAGCTGAAGCACGAGAACCAAGAAACTTTGTGAGAGAAAGGGGTGGGTCATACAGCCTTTAGCTGGCTGTAAACTACTATATGAATATGTTGATAAGTGGGCTGTAAGTGTCCATACAGCCAGCTGAAGGCTATATTATTAGCCTTGCTCTTAGGAATATCTTCAAATAGGCTTGGCTCTCACTTCCTGTCTGGTTTAGGAACTTCAATTCTACCAGAAAAGTACGTACCACTGACTGAATTGCTTGGGGCGGCGCTCGAATGGGCTTCGGTCTTCGGCTGTGAGCTTTAGCTTGTGTCTTTCGGCAAAAATTGCACTGTAACATTTATTAGTTTTTAGGAGAAAAAATAAAAAATTAAGAAAAAAACCAGTTATATCGTCATGAATAATACAAAGAAATAAAAAAAATATCAAAATAAACTGAAATTAAATAAGCTGAAAAGTAAAAGAAGCCCAGTGGTCGCCGTTGAGTAATGCACGATACGCATATCACTATACGGACAACAGGATTTTTTTAAGGTACATCCAAACTATTTTGGATCATCCATCTTGTTGGATCCAAGAGCTTAGATCGAGCATGCTCGCCCAAGCCTATTAAATGACCCCTAAATGTATTTCCTTAAGGGCATTTAGTATAAAAGGAAATAACAATTTTGGAATGTGCAATTTATTTGCATGGAAATGCATAATCAAGACATTAATATTGGAGGATAGGCATTAAATTGCGGCAGTTTTTTTAATGAGTGCCAGAACCTTTTTAGATGCATGGTTCATACTAGGGGTGAAAAATGGATACGAATTATCCGTATTATCCGGTTATCGTGTTCAATAGGATGTAAATATGATATAGATTTTCCCATCCGATTAACAATTTCTATCTTATTCATATTTGTATTTGCATAAAAAATATGGATGCAAATATGATATGAATTTTTACCATCCAAAATGTTATTTTACCAAGACTATCCGTATCTGTATCCGTATTCGATGAAGCAATATACATATTTTATTACAATACGATTAATTAGTTAGACAAGTTTTTTTAATTAAACCTGAATTCGAGTTTCTTTAGGTGAAGTAAATGAATTAGAATGATTAAGTATGATTGTACGAGGATAAAATGTCATTAATGTCTTCATACAATCATACTACATAAGTTATGAGGATATCCGGATCCGACTGAATTAAGTAGACATTCAATTTGAATTCGTATTCGTTACAATATTCAATTCGTACTCAAGAATATTCAAATTTATATTTGTATTCGTTTACAAATATGAATACAAATATAGTTCGGGCACCCCTAGTTGATATAGAGTTGGTGAACTTGTGCATATTAGTGTGTAAACTTTGTCGATATTTGATTTGGATTGTGAATTATTCTTGAAATGATCAAATAAGTCAACGACAACAGTTCATCAGTTGTTTCCCCGACAATCTGCTCTTAATTGAATGAATTTGATCCAAATTCGCATCTCATTCTTCAAGTTGAGTATCACGGTTTGGTGTTCCGAACCGTCTGTGATATGAATCATATCACAGACGGTTAATAACAAAAACTGTCTGTGATATCGTTCATATCACAGACGGTTAATACAAAATCCGTCTGTGATAGTTGAGTATCACAGACGGTTTTTCTGAAAAATCATTTGTGTTGTAAGTTATCATAGACGGTGTGGGAGCCGCCTGTGATAACCAACTATTATCACTGACACATAAACGCAGACGGTTCAAAATCGTCTGTGATAACAATGTCTGTAGTAGTGGGTACAAGATGTCAATAACGTACTGAACTTATTAGAGTATTAGTTTTTAGCTTCTTAATTTTATCTTTTTTGTTTTTCTTTTTCCCTTGTTCCTTTGTATTGTTTATGATGATGTAATCTTTTTTTTTAAAAAATTAATTAAGCTAAAAGAGCTAACATAATCTATAGTGCAAAAAACCCTTAAACAGTGCTAAATAAGACAAAAACTTAAGTTTTAAGCTCAAATGAACTCCCAACTTAGCTTCTGTGCAGATTCCCAGCCGGCAGCACGTACCGGATCGACCTACGTAGAAACCGACGTGCACATGCATAATGGGAGTGTCACAGGGAGCAAACACACACATAAACACAGTAAGATATCACCAATCGTACAAGCGAGTACTGGAGGCCGTCACGTGAATGCATGCATGCAATCGATCTGCATGGGTCCGGCCGTCGTCTGGTCGATTGATTTGTGACACAACATACCAAATATATATATGTATTTTCGCAGCTACATCTCGTTCTCCTGTGTGTATGTGCGTTTCATCGGAGTACTACCTTAAGTAGCAGGCTAGCAGCGCAGCCAGCTAACATGCAGGCCGGGCAGTAACCTGCACTGCACGAGAGCCATCGGATTTAACATAGCACTGATCACATACATTAATACATACGCACATCATGTGCTTGCATGCGTGCCATGATGAAGCCATGATGCGTTCGAGGACGACCGGGCCGGCCGGGGACATGGGAAGCGACGACGTTGCATACATGCACCGATGCACGCAACGCCATGCGGTCTCGAAGCACTCGCGTGGTACGTACACGTGCCAGCTGAACCGCAGCGCGCACGGCGCTGGGGAGCCGATGCTTGTGCGTGCGTGCGTGCGTAAGACGTAACGTACGCGCGCAGGCGCCGGTGGACACGGACACGAGGGGGCTTGGCTTGGCTTGTGATCTTACTGGTCTGGCCGGCCTGTCGTATCATATCGCGCGCGGCGTGATCGATCGTACTCGTACTAGCCAATGGCGCACCTAATCGATCGATGTCACCGCCCGATCAACCGACCGGCTAGCCAGCATACACCCCATGCATGACACGCATGCATACGAATTTTTAGTGGATTTAACGCTTTTTACGATGATATTTATAAAATTAATTATATATGCAACATATTTATAGAAATGATGTTTTCATCGTTTGGTGGGCGGACGGCAGCACGGGGAGATGACGCGTGGGCACCTACCACCCCGTGAGCAAACGGCAGGCGCCTGCCACCCGCCCACTGGACGATAGGTGATTAAGTCGGCTAAATCACTGTCTAAATTCGTAATTTTATATCATATTTATTTGAATTTTAAATATAGCAATTGAGGTCGAAAAATTACAAAATTTTATGCACATACTCCTGACACAACGTACTTTATTGTGTAATTTTTTACAATTTTATCCCATATGAATATTGCTCAAAAATTCGTACGATTTCGATATGTGTAGGAATTGTTACATATAGCAAACGAGCTCTAAAAATTACAAAATTTTATGTGAAATCTCCCAACACAGTCAGCCTAATTGTGTATTTTTTGAAAATTTTATGTGCTTCAAATTTGCCATGTTAATTCGTGATAATTTAATCGTAATTAGCGATATGTGAGGAAGAGTTGTCCCCCTTGGTACTGCCCCCTTGCGATACATGAGATTATGACACTGAGTGGCGACTAGACGAGCTCGGTCTGTTGGGGCAATCCTTTAATGAATGCCTGAAGGTCTTACATATTCCACATTTCACTATGCAGGTAATGCCAGTACATTGGCTCACATCCACGTCGTTCTAGAAGCGCCGTGTCTAATGACGTCCCTTTGTAGTTATCTTCAACTCTTTGTTGGGGGCCCATTGCAGTATGTCCGGGCAAAGATGCTGGAGTTTGTGTCCAATTCGTAGGAGTGAAACTCTGCACTCCATGTACTGAAAAGGTGTTGCATATTATAGTACTTTGAGATGTATGTCTCAGACATTTGCCTCATTTGCACATATGCCTTGTAAACATGCGAGCATGGCTTGTGCAAGAGCTTCAGCTTGTTTTAGGTGCATGTTGCCACATTACCCAGGATGCATGCCTATTTCATTTCACTGCTAGCATGATTGTTCACATAGTTTTGCTGAAGCCTGATCTCGTACTTCCTCTGGAGGCCATCAATTACCCGGATATCGTGCATTCGGGCTTTCTCCATCTTCAATTCCATGTGCATCTACATGTTCTCGGACTATTTCTTGCCTTCGTCTATTTAACACATGACTGCAGTGGCTTTATTGACGAAATAACTGATAGTGTGAGTCCATATCTCCTCCACAATCACGGTGATAGGGAGGCACCACACGCCTTTTAGGACGCTGTTGTACACTTCGGACATGTTGGTTGTTATAATCCCATACCTCACACCATCCGTGTCATAGAGAAGGGACCATTTTACTAATTCAGGAGCGTGCCGACGAATTCACTCCGAGAAACTAATGGTGCCACGGGATTGCCCTCCCTCCGTAGTTCGCCTTTCTACCTCTATCCAGATGGATTCAATCTTCTGCCTGTGGTTTTGCAGATACAATGCCTTGAACATCTTCAGAACTTCATGGCTACAGAACTGTGTGAACAAGTTAGATGCAAGTTTCCTTATGCACCACTGGGTTTGCACATCATTCCACTGCTGAGGTGGTTCGGTCCCATGCTGCATTGCGATCCGTGATGACACAAATATTGGGTCGGTTGTCAACCATTGCTTACTTCATGTTTGCCAGGAACCTGAGCCAACTGGATGTGTTCTCGCTTTCCATAATGGCACATGCCACTGGGAGAAGCTGGTCATTCGCGTCGGTCGCCACCATAGTGAGAAGGGTTCCCTTGTAACTCCCTATGAGGAAAGTTCCATCCATCGTGAGCACACGATGACAAAACTTGAAGCCCTCAATGGCCTAGGTGAAAGCCAAGAATATCCAGTCCAGTATGAAGTAGTTGGGCCCTCCGTCAGCATCTGGACGCTCAAGCTTGTTTACGTACGTGCTAGTGTTTGATTTGGCTAGCTTTCTAGTGAAGCAATCTCAGTGCAAGGTTGTATGCCTCTTCGTACATCCCATACATAGAATCGATGACCTTCTGCTTGCCTCATCGGATCTTACTATAGCTGACTTGATAGCCAACCACATTGGTGACTTCTGACATGAGCATCTTTGGGGAGATGGAAACGTTCGCCGCAACTAGGTGGCTGATGATGCTTGCCACATATGCGAAAGCCACGTTTCGATGATGGCGCAGGGGCTCGCTGAGCACGCAAGTATGGTCGATCATCGCCTTGATCGAGAAGGCCGAACCAAAACTTTTGGCTCGTTGAGCGCTGACCTTTGTAGAGCAGCCTTCCACTATGCACTTCATAGCGTAATTGGCTGGGTTGGACTGGTACACACGGTTGATAGACAAGACGTATCGTGTAATAGGTTATTGCACAACTGCCTTGCTAAGGAAGCGCTACCCAACTAGGAGGGTGTCAGCTTGCAAGACCTTCTTCTTACGGCAGTACGAGGGAATGAATCGCAACATCATCGAGTCTGGAGGACATATAGGGCACCTCTGATGACACAATTCCCCTATGTGGACTAGTCCTCTATTGTTGTGTCGTCCTTGGTATTATCGGAGCCTGGGTTAGTGTCCTCGTCGGACTCCAACCCGAGTGGCTGGTTCGATAGATACTTGTAGCAGTCAATTCGAGCTGATCACCATATGCTTGCCCCGTCATTCTGCATGAAATCAGGGGTGAGTCTTCCCTCTGATACAACAAATTCAGTTGTATCATCTTGAAGCTCCGCTTGTGGTTCCCCGGGTGTCGAGGGGCCGGGCTCATCAACGTTTTCCGACTCCCATCGCGCGAAACTTAGGTACACCATCGGCCTCCCGTAAATGGCTGTCTCGGGTTAGAAGGCAATTTGCATGTATTGCCTTCATGCTGTAGTGCCATTCACCTTCACGAGCTCTCACACACCATTGGTGCAGATGATCCCCTTGATGGCAAGTTTCATCACCATTGCCTCTGTGGCGAACTCCCTTTGGATGCACCTTCGTAGCTCATTAATATTCATGACGCCAAGTCTCTCAGCTTGGAGCACCTTGTATTAGCATGTTGATAGGTCCAACCCATTGGGTCCAGCCCGTACAAGACCATCACCGTAGAACATTGTCAAGTGTTTTATGTCTGCGACTACCTGAAGCCATAACAACCAGATCCGCAGTAAGCGTTACAACAAAAATGATTATATGCGTGTAACTACATACAAATAGTTCATTAATTACTGATAATTTGATTACCCATCCGAAAAATTACTTATCTTTTGGGAGAATCAATCAGCACTACCGCGTCCTCCTATCGCGTTCTTAATGAGCTATGCACTTGCTTCTAAAAATAATTAGCTATGCACTCTTAATTTTGGGCGACAACTATGAGAATGAGCCTCTGCAATAAGCGACTGAGATGACCAATGACCAACTACGAGAGGTTAGTATTTATGACTGAGTGCAAAGGGAACCCGGTGCATTCACCCCGTAAATTAAGGACTCCTTGTCGATTCACATCACTTTGGGCTAGGGGGTGGCATGGTAACACTGACAAATGTGGAGATGAAGGAGTGGGCGAGGGTGGACGGTACAGACATAACGACATTAGTGCGGACGAAGGAGCGCGTGGGTGGGACGACACGGGCAGAGTGACAATTGTGCGAAGGACACAGTGAAAAAGAAAAGATAGCAGCAATGGACCGATATATGTGCGAAGGACAAAGGTCACACACTTCTAAAGATGATTGAGCATCGCATATCATTAATTACGATTAAATTATCACGAATTAACATGGTAGATTTAGAGTACATAAAATTCTTAAAAAATACACAATTAGGTCGACTATGTTGGAAGGCTCCACATAAAGTTTTATAATTTTTGGAGCTCGTTTGCTATATGTAACAATTCGTACAAATATCCAAATTTTACGAATTTTCGAACAATATTTAGAGCGGATAAAATTGTAAAAAAAATACACAATGAAGTACGTTGTGCCAGGAATCCGTACGTAAAATTTTTGTATTTTTTGACCTCATTTGATATATTTAAAAATTTAAAGAAATATAATATAAAATTACAAATTTAGACAGTGCTAATTACCTGCCGTCCAGTGGACGGGCGGCAGGATCTGCCATTTGCTCATGGGGCGGCAGGTGCCCACGCGTTGTCTCTTTGATGCTACCGCCCATCCACCAAACGATAAAAACACTATTTGTATAATTACTCTCTACGTATAGCTAGTTTTGTAAATACCTTTCTAAAATTTCCACACACCGGCTATGTTGGCATGCATACGTATGGTTGCGCGGAGAGAGATGGGCAGGGCGCGGACGGTGGCGTGGGGCGCGAGGCTAGATAGAAAGGACGGATGGCTTGACGACTTGGATATATGTAGCCATGCATCTCTCAGCCAAATTTTGTGCCATCTAGCTAGGTATGCATGCATGAGAATGGCTTGGTCATCGATCAGCTGCATCGATCGAATCGAATCGGGCTTGGCGCCATGCACATAAAGATGCATGCATGGATCGATTTCCGCTGGGCTACGCAGCAAGCGCACGGCCGACGCAGACGCCTCAATGGGCGCCAGAAGCTGTCAGCTGAGCTGCTGCTGCACTGTTTCTCTCTCATCTGTCATGTAGCAGTAGTAGCATACCATCGATACGACCGAGTTACTCAGTGCATCGACAGTTAAGGTTACCCTTATATCATGGTCTTCAAAGAGATAATAATGGTACGTCAGCTAAAGGTATCATATAAAATTCTGTCATTTCACAATATCACAATACATATAATCTTAAATAATAGCTTCAACTATTTACATTTAATAAAATATCACAGTAAAAGTTTACTCTGTCTTTCCTCTCGCCCTTAGGTCACCACCTCTCTTCTCTATCGCTCCTTCTGCACGCTACTACAAGCCACTGCCTTTACTCTCTCTTCTCTCCATGCTGACACATGTTGCCTGAGGTCACCGTCCAACTGGAGCACTGCGATGCTCTCAGGAGCTGAGCTGAGAGGCCACAAGCTGTGAGCTGCTGCGCCGTTTCAGAGCCATGCAAAAGAGATTGTTCATGTATTCCAAGAAAGATCGACGTGGACACGCTTGCATTCCCTTCTGAGATCATCACTCGTCACCGTCCTGCGCCCGTTTCCTTAAAGATCTTGTCAATGGTATGCATCGATCTATTTCCCCGATCCATCACGTGAACTCTCCTCTGTGTGTGTGTGTCTGCTATAGATTCGATTCGTGCAATCGTATGTGAGAGAGGCGCCCGAAGACCGAACCATTCGGTGGGCCCAACAAAAAGCTCGTAGCGCTGGGCTTTGTTTTGAGTTCCAAGTAAGAATATTGGGCAGTAGGATTTTCATGATTTTTTAAAACATTTTTATTCTAAATTATAGTAATATACATGTATTTTTTATTTTACACTAAGAACCCTCTATTACTTTACCGTTAAGTGATTTAGGTTTGTCGTCCAACGGTTGCACACCAAGTGTCCAAGTCGCCCACTGGTTGATCGACTGGTCTCTTCGGTTACTAGTCGCTCAACTGTTGGGTGACTTATCCACTAGTTGCTCAACGGTGGAGCGACTAGGGGGGCTATATCCCGTGCGCCCGTTCGCCATCTGGTTGTGAGGAGAAGGGAGGAGGCCTGAGCGCCCATGAGGACTCTCCTGCACTTTTTTTGTAGATTTACTTTTGAAACCATGGTAGGCTAGCAACTAATCATTAGATATATAGTTATGTTGGGACCAAGATAGATTAGCAAATAAAATTATTAAATGTGTAGTTGTGTATGATACGTCACATATTGTTAATAGTTATAAATAGTATAGTTGTTGAACTAGCATCTATTTAGTTGTTAATAGTTATATTTTCGAAACCATGGTAGGTTAGCAGCTAAAAGCATTATACGTGTAGTGTCGGATACATCGCATATTGTTAATAGTTGTAAATAGTATAGTCGTAGAACTAACGCCAATTTAGTTGTTAATAATTGTAATGCCGCTATGGCTATACCCTAACCCTAACATCTTAACCCCACACCCTAACCCCAACCCTAACCCCTAAACCCGAAAACCCTAATACCGAAATGCGGCTATGGTTATGCGGTTTATGCAAGAATCCAATTAAATTTTCAATTTTTTTTGGAGCTACCACTACCACAGAAAGGGTCATCACAGATAGCTCAAAATCATCATCACAGACGATTTCTGAACCGTTTGAATTTATGTGTCTGTAATAACAGGTGGTTACAGCACATACGATTTTTTAAAACAATCGAGTGTGATATGTCGGTTATCATAGACAATTCTTAAAAATAGTCGTCTGTGATATTTGACATATCACAAACGGCTAATACCAAAAATCGTTTGTGATATGTCAGATATCACATACATTTCTTAAACATAGCCATCTGTGATATCTTACATATCACAGAAGGCTAATACTAATAACCGTCTGTGATATCTTATATATCACAGATGGTTTGGTGTTACAAACCGTTTGTAATAGCTATTTGAATAACTAAATTATTTTCTATTTTTCGGCTAGCCTCAGGAAATGCTAGCCATACCCTATCAAAACAAGCAAGCAGATCACATATACAGCACATGACAATCATTACACAGATCTCACAAATGAATTAAATAACTGAATGAATTACAATTGAATTATTTGTTTGATTAAGCACAATTGAGTAAATTACAATTGAATCAAATGTTTGAACATCTAATTATCATCGCCGGGGTTGAACTCTCCATTTGGGTGAATGGCCTCCTCCACCAATAATTCGGAGAGCTTTTCTCGAATTTCGGTGAGTTTGTCATGATCAAATGCGCTTGAGTTGAATTGCACGCCAAGTCGCTAGGAGTGTTAGAGTCATTAGCACACATATGTATGTGTGTGTGTGTGTATATATATTCATAAACACGAAATAAATATTGGCAGGAACACAAACCTCTAGATCTTTCATTTTAGTGCCCATGATTTGCTGCATATGTTCGTAAACGATGAATGTGCGGACATCATCTCTCTTTCAAGAGAAAAACTAATTACAGTGAGTTGTGAGTGTAAACATTGACACATGGATGATTTTACATACTTTAATATTTTTAATGTATTTGTTAAGAAATAAGAACATTTGGCGACATATATTATTGCTACAACATCTGTTTGCAACACTAACATGCCAAATCACACAGTCTAGTGTCTAAGGTTCTACAAAATAAGTTATAGCTGTTGTCTCTTCCTCCTCATCATGCTACGTGTTGGGCTTGGTTGTTGTCTTAGACGCAAAAAAAATCCTTTGTGCCGTTGCATCTTTTATTTACAAATGAATGGCACAGCAGCCCAAAGGTTCCTTTACACCTACGACAGCAACCGAGTCCAACACACAGCATGATAAGAAGGAAGAGACAATAGCTATAACATATTTTGTAGAACCTGACACACTGGAGTATATGATTTTTCATTCTAAATAGATCTTGTAGCAATAACAAAGTGAATCACAGAGGATAGCTGTTAAGAAATAAGAACATTCGGTGATGTATATTATTGCTATAAGGTCTCTTTGCAACACTCTAGTGTGAAGCTAATGACACACACTAGTGTCTCAGATTCTATGAAGTTGGTTATGGCCAGAGTCTTTTCCTATTCATTATGCTGTGTGCTAAGCTTGTTTGCTGTCTTAGGTGTAATATCAATATATATATGACCAAGAGGGAATTTGAGGAAATTAAGGAATAGATATTTAAAACACATTTAAATAATCTTACTCTTGAAGGCTCTTTGAAGGCTTGGAGGTCTCCCCTTTTGGTATTTGAAGCATATTCCAATTAAAGTTTCAGATTTTGACATTCCAATTGCGCTTCAAAGGCTAGATGAAATAATGACTTATAAAAGTCCAATAAATCCGAGAAAATTTATTAGTATAGATTAACAATAGGGGATTAAGATTTATTATTATGTCTTCCTTAGACTATGAGCACATTTAAAGATATGAAAAATCATAAATCTACTCATAACCACTTGTAAAAACTCTGAATTTTTCAGCATGAACACCAAAAGAAACAAAAGAGAATGAAACACATTCATTCACAAGATTCATAAAATATTTTGAGCAAATAGGTAAAATAAGTTTTGCAATATTAATATTTTACCCTTCTTGTTTGAGTAAGCCTAAAATACTAGATAGATTTTCCTCTTACAAAAAGGTTCTACTTGGCATTTATCTTGTCCTTTGACTCGCAAAGGATTCTCCCCTTCTTGTTTTTCTCTTTTCACTTCTCTTTCCTTTTGTTTAACTTTTCTCTCCTTATGTCATCTAGCACCAAAAAATCAAAGATGCCACTTGTAAACCTTTTGTCCATAATAGGTGCATATTAATCTTTTATGATTCTTTTGTTTTTTCTATGAAAAGCATATACTACTTTGACTTTTACACTTATGATGACATTAGATACCACTTGTGTGAAATACCACTTGTAATCATAAATGGTACCAATTGTAAAAATAAATGATACCAAGTGTAATTAATTCTAATTGTAGAAACTTGATACCACTTATGAGCTTATACGATATCAAGTATGATTAAATCCATTTGTAAAGACTTGATACCACTTGAGAGCACACATATTATCAAGTGTGATTGATTCCGTTCGTAAAACTTGATGCCACTTGTATGATCAACTTGTATCCCATAAGGTCCATTTAATCTTCTTTTGAAGGATTGAAATCCACTTGTCAATACCAATTTTAAATTCATCTTGAATAAATGAGGTATCACTTGTAGATCACTTGTAAACCTCTTAAAATAATCTTGAGAGATCTGCAATGATTTCCACTTGATTTTATTTGAAGGGGATACCGCTTGTGGGAAGATACCACTTGAAAGATTACTTGTGAGAAGAGGGTGATATCATTAGAAAAGATACCATTTTGGAGAGATAACTAGGAGAGATACCACTTGTGAGGGTGGATATCATAAAATAGACATTATGTGAAAGAGCTTAGTTAAGAGAAGATTTTGTCCGGCAAGAAGGAAAAAAGGATATCACTAGAAAGGTACCACTTGAAAGATTTGAGAATACCACTCATTTTTCACTTGTAAGAGATACCACTTGAAGTAAAAAGATAGTATCATTTATAATGACAAGGGTAAAACTCAAGCCGAGGTCAAGATGAACAAAAGTCTACCACTCTTGGAGAGAATACCATTTTATGATAAAAGTATCACAAAAGAATCAAAATGGCATATGGAGTCAAGCGATTTCTTGATTGTAGCTATCAAGAATGAAGAGGACCAACTTGATTTTGAGGAGAGGAGTGAGTGGCTAAGAGAATTGATACCAACAAATTTTGAATCAAATTAGCCATTTTCAGAAAACATCGGAAGTACCGCAGTTTGACTACCGGTAGTTCTGGAAAGTGAAAGTACCGTAGATTGATTGCCGCTAGTTTCGATTTTTCTGAAAGCATGCCAAGAATTGGATTTCAGAGGAGAGAGAGGTTATAATATTGTACCTTGCTCCAATGTTTTTCACAAAGAACCATAAACTATCTGTGGAGCATTTCCAACTATATGCTAAGATTCAAATTCTTTTGGATATTGTTTTTAGCCAATTAAGCTTTTATTTTTTTAAAAAAAACTCATTTCCAATGAAATCTTTAAGATTGCAAGAATGAACATTAGAGGGTATTTTAGGTAACAAATTTTATATATGAGTTGTAAATACCCTTGTGAGCCAATATATGCCAATAATTTTGGCTTCAAAGGCAAAACTCACTTAAGTGCAAGATTATAACCACTTAGATCAATTTAAGATTTTGGATGAATTTCAAAACCAAATAACATTTGATTAGTTGGCCTTTTGAAAAACTTTTGAATACCAATGTGTTTGAAATAGCCAACTCTAGGTTTTTGGTATTGAACACTTTTGCAAAAACCTTTCAGAATTGATTTTGGCCAATTTTTGAGTTTAAAGTCAAAACAAGATACTATATTATTAGTTTTGGATTAGAAACTCAGTTTTAGTTGAAATATGTTTTTCTAAAGCCAAAACCTTTGAAATGCATTTGTATACATTTTTCAACTAGTTTTTCAAAGATATAATATTAATATCAAAATTGCAACTTTGTGGCTAAATGGCTTAATTTTAAAAAAATCAATACTAGCACTTAATTAATATGGGCACACTTAGGGATGTGATCTACAAGATTATGATTTAGCACTCCCCTTAATGTGCCACTTACATCTTGCTCATGACTACAATAATGAACTTTTAGAACAAGAGCAAGAGCAACTCTTTTAAATTATTTTATGTAATGCAACTTACACAAAGATAGCATTGGTTCAAGATGTGAGAAGATTATCCTCATGCTTTGCTCCAATTATGCTCATGGTGAATTCACTTCTTCAAGAATGAGCCAAGCCTCCAATACCTCTTTAGGTACCTATTAAGCTTTTAAGCACATGTTGGTATCCAAAACTTGGTTGGGTCTATTAAGGTTAGTCATAATAGATTTGGGCATCTAAATGTCCCTAACATTAATGTTATGTGAACTAACATTTCTAGCAAACACATTGTCATATTTGTCTTTCCTAAGTAAATAATATTCATTGTAAAGACATGGCTTACGAATGGCACCTTTGGGATAATCCTTACTAAAGTCTCCCTTTTCCTGGCAATTATAGCAAGTTTGGTAATCGCTACCCCTTGTTGTCTTCTTGTGTTGCTTATTGCCGGTTTGCCTCTTTTTTGATGACTTCGTCTTGTTATCCAACTTGTTGGGGACACTTAGAGACATAGTGGCCCTTCTCATTGCAACTATGTCACTTGACATATTTCTTCATGTGTCTTGCATTGTGCCTTGTCTTGCTATTCTCCTTCTTCTTAGAGATAAAGCCATACATCTCTTGTCATTTGATTTTCTTTGACTTCCCAATATCTTGTCAAGAGATGCCTTCTCTTTTAGCTCTTTTCCAAGTTATTTTTCAATGTTGTGACTTAGGCCTTGAGCTCATTATTCTCCTTTACAAGGGTAGTCTCAAAATGCATAGAGAAAATAAAAGCATCTATTTTGTGAGTAACAATGTATATCAATTAAATCATCATAAGATGTGGATACACTAACTTTAAATGTTATGCAAGGATTAGAAGCTACACATGGCATATCATCTAGTAGACTGAAAGCAATGCCTATATCCACATTAGTTTTACAATTTTTCTTAAAAATAAGAGACTCATATTCTTATTTTACCATATTATAATTGTTTTGAAGAGTGATATATTCTCCCTTCAAAATATTAAATTTAGCCTTATCTTTTCCAATGAATTCATTGAGCTCTTTTAACACATTCATCAACTCATCATAACAAGGTGTATCATTGTCATTATCATTATTTACCTTCTTATTACCTTTTACCATAAAGCATAGAGTTGATGTAGAGGGAATGGTGAATTTTTCATTGTCGGAGCTAGAGGTTGAGCATTCTTCTCTCGACATCCATTCTTGTATGCAATCCTTATCGGTTGAGGTGGACACTTCATATTTATCTTAAATTTTCATCCACGTGTCATGAGCGGTCTCAAAATTGCATATTTTGTTGAACACCTCTACACTCAAAGCACTAAATAAATCATTAGTTACTTGATCATCGAGATGTGAGCATTTCTCTTCCTCAATTATTGGAGCAAAAAGATCCAATGGAGGAGAAAAGCCCACTGTCGTGGCTACTGACCAGACAGAAAGAGAGTATGGTAGTGGAGAGTTAGGTGAGTAATGGCTTAGCCCCCTCTCCCCATGGCCTGTGCTGTATATATATATATATATATATATATATATATATATATATATATATATATATATATATATATATCCACATGGGGAGTGCTTTTACAATTGTACCCTTACATCCGAATGTACCCTACAAGGGCACTTATGTCATTGTACATGTCCCATTCTGGGCCTTACATTCTTCTAACAGGCCTGCTGGGCTTAGGTGGGGGCCACCCCTACAACAGGAGCCTCTCATGGTGAAGGGCTTCACGGGCCGAAGCCATGCTGCCGAGTTCTTTGGCCCCCTCTATCCCTGCGGCCTGTGAGGTCTCCCAACACTTCGGCGAAGCCTTATGGGTCGATGTAGAACTCTTCCCAGCGCGAGGTACGACTCCGACCTTGCTGCCGAAGCCGAGGCCGAAGTCGCTGTGGAGGGGAGGGCCAATGTTGAAGCCGAAAATGGAGCTTGAAGTCGGCAGCGGGGTCGAGGGCAAAGTCGGAGGCGATGCTTGCTCGGCCGTGACAACGAAGGCGAAGCTGGAGCGGAGGTGGACCTCGCGCCGGTAGGTTCTCCCGGGCACGAGGTGTGTGCGGCTCCGCATGCCGGTAGTGCGCTTTAATGACTCCTAGAAACGTGCTGACCTCTGGGCTGCCAGGAGCAGGCTGCTGCGACTGTGCGTTCTTTTTCATCCGAGTTGTACACGCGGCGGGCCCTGATTTGCGCGCCGTGGGCTGCCTGCGGGCGCACGGCCGTAGCCGTGTGCCCCTTCCCCAGAAGGGCGGGACGCGTGGCGGTGCGCTATAGGTGCGTCATGCGCTGTCAGCCCACCTACCAGCGCGCCCCCAGTTGCCAGCGGTTGTGCTTCTCGACGCTGGGTAGCCGAACCGTCAGGCTCCCACCGGTTACGCTGCGCTGGTGGGGGGCTGGAGTTGGCTTTATAAGGCGTCGCCATTGGCATGAGACGCTCTTTCGCTCTACTTGTTTCAGCCTGTGTTCCCTCTTCTACCAGCCGCACAACCCACCCTTGCTCGCGTTGTTTTAACATCCCGTCGCGGAGAGGGATGGCTTGCCGGGGCGATCCCACTTGCCGGCCCAGCGGTAGCGCCTCCTCCGATCGTCACAACCTGTCGCCTCGGGAATGCTCGCTGGTGGTGCGAGGAAGGGCGCATGTCAACAAGCGGTGGGACGCCATGGAACACACGGGGGGGGGGGGGGGGGGCGCTGCTCCCGTGTGCTGGGGCGAAGCCGCGCCACAGAAGAGATGCTCCAGAGACTCGTCCGGGAGGGGAAGATCGCGGAACGGGGCAGGGCTCGCCTGCCCGATCCCTCCGAGATGGAACCACATCCAACAGAGGAAGAGGCTATTGTCTTCGTCGCATTCTTTGATGCCGGTCTTCGGATGCCCTCGACACTCTTCGTCGGCGAGGTCCTACGGGCTTACAGGCTGAAGCTGGCGCAGCTGACCCCTGGTGCCATAGTCCGCCTGGCCGTGTTTGCTTGGGCCTTGCGAACGGAAGGTCGTCGTCCCAGTGCGAGCCTGTTCGCCATTCTACACGACGCGCGTTGCCAGCCGAAGAAACTCGAGGGGGGAGAAGAGTCGAACTTCGGCAGCGTCAGCTTCGTGCTGAGGAAGTCGTGCACGGGGCTTTTCCCTGCATGGGCCGCGCGAGGGAAGTGGGAGTCTGGCTGGATGCAACGATGGTTCTACTACCTTGTGACGAGCAGGAGCGGCCTGGCGTGCCGAGGACAGCCGATATATTTCACCATCTCGCCAGACGTGGAGCCGATGGCCGACGACGCGCAAAAGGCACGGCGGCTTGCCGGCATCGCCCGCCGGTTCAACATGCGCGACCTTGCCGAAGAATTTACCTTGTACGGGGTATCGCCGCTCTCCGGTCGGTGGCAGTACGAGGTACATGGCGACGTCCGGAAGGATGGTGTGAGTCCGACCGTGTCCTGCCTCCGGAGACCCCCCCCGCTCCTTGTAAGTTGTTCGACCGTTGGGTGTGTGTGTGTTTGCGTGGTCACGCGCTTCCTTACGGATGATGCTGCATTTTTGTGCGTAGTGCCCCGACTGGAGGATGCGGAGCGCGCAGTTGTTGCGCTTCTTGGACCGTACTCGGCCAAGGAGCATAAATTGCGCGAGGCCGCGACTGCCTCGGCAAAACAAGGGCGGTTGAACTGAGTGTGCGAGGTCCTGGGGATTAACGTGCCGAACCGCGCGGTGCCGGTGGAGGCCTCGGGTGGCGCCGATGACGACGGCGAAGTGGAGGCGTAGCCCCGCCGACGTAAAGCTCGAGCGGGGGCCACCGCACCCGGCCCTCAGGCCGGTGCCGGGTCCGAACCCGCCGCTTCGGGGGGAGCGCGGCTACTGATGAAGGCTTGGATGGCGACGAGGTGGCGGGCCTCGACGTTGTTGGCCCTAGGGACAAGGTGGTGCCGCCCGCGATAGCCACCAAGGGTCTACCGCCTACGACGGCTGGCGAGGGTCTGCCGTCTACAGCCGGAGCAACTGGGGAGGCGTCGCCCGCGTCTCCGAGGGCGAAGCGCCCCTGGGTACAGTCACCTCCGCCTGCGAGGGGGCGGTTCGGGGTGGCCGGCGCGATCACTGGGATCCTGGCGCCCCGCGAGGAGGTCGGTGAGGCCGGGGGAGGGGGCGCCGCTCCTTAAGCCGACGAAGTCCCTCTACCTTGCACAGAGGCGGCGCAGACACCCCCCGTACCCTGATAGGTGGTACCGAAGGTAGGTGCGATTCCTTTTCCTCTCGCAACTTCGCGAAACTCTCTCCGCTTTGCTCGCTCATTCTGTCGTCGGCCTCAGGCGAGGCGAGGTCTCCCGGACGCGGTCAAGGATTGAGCAACGGAGGTGCGCAGGAAGTCGCCGGTCTTGTTGCGCAGGACGAGGCGTGGGCGTCCCGTGCTGCGGAACCCGCTGGGCCGAGGCCCGTCATCTCCGACTTCTTCCTGCAGTCAGAGATGCTTCGTGTCCTCAATCAAGCTGCGAAGCGGGTCGGCGACAACTTGGATGTGCAGGCGCTGGTGACCTGCGAGGAAGACCTTCTGGCGCTTGCCTTGGGTGCCTCAGAGATAAGGGTAAGTGGTTTATGGCCTGCGCCGTTGTGTGAGGTTCTTCTAACGTACGCTCTCTTTCCCAGACACTCGCCCTCAGCCAAGCTTTGGAGAGGAGTCGCGTTCAGGAGCGACGAGCGTTACAAAGCAAGCTTCGTGAAGCAGACGACGCTCACGCCGTCAAGGATGAGCAGATCCACGCGCTGGAGGCGAAGAGGGCGCTGTTAGCTTCTAAGGCAAAGGACGCATGGCGCGCTACGGAGGATGTTCAGCGCGCTGCGACAGAGGAGCGCACCATCTTTCAGTAGCAGATTGCCGCGCTGGAGGAGGAGAAGGACCGCCTCGCCGCGTCCCTTGCGGAGAAGATCGCGGCCTTGGATCATGCGTACGTAGCCGCGTGGAAGGCGATGGAGTCGCTGGAAGGGGCCCTCCGGGAGCTCGTCGTTGACGTACCGGAGGTTACGCATGGTCGTGAGAACCTGGCAGAGACACTTGGGCGAATCGAGGAGGGCTCGAGTCTTGTTCGCTGCGGTGCCAAGGCCTTCAACGATCACTGCGGCTACATAGGTGCCTCCTTCACCTTTGCCTTGCTTTGCGCCCGGGGATGCGAACATGCCGGCAAGCTGGTGGACTCCCAGCTGGATCTGCCAGTCGAGCCCGAGGTGATGTCTGACGCCATTCTCTTCACCGAACCGGCTGCACAGAACTTCTACGATCGAATCTGGAGCCACGTCGGGGAGGACGCAGCCAAGATCGCGGTGCGGCGAACTCTACACAAAGAGGGGGACCTCCTCCAGTGGCTCGAGCAAATTCCTCGGCGCAGCGGAGACGATGCGGACGGAGCGTGACGTCGGGTCTGGGTGTGTTGCATCGTGTATACCTTTTTGTATGGCTGCTCCGCGGCCTACACTTTTACATGAATGAGGAAGCGCTTGCCTGATGTCGTCGTTGTATGCCCCTATTCGATGCGGTTGATACGTAGTGTTGATTTTCGCGCTAGGTATCCGTCCATGCCTGGTCGGAGTAGATTTGCGAGCGGTCCGCCCTCCTCCTTCCGGAAGAGTGGCAGCGGAGCTGGCGCCTAGCCAAAGAAGACGCGTGAGCGCTCCGTTCCCTACCGTTCGAAGGGGTGGGAGCGGAGCTGGCGCCTAGTCGAAGTAGACGCGCGAGCGCTTCGTCCCCTACCGTTTGAAGGGGCGGCAGCGGAGCTTGCGCCTAGTCGAAGTAGACGCGCGAGCTCTCCGTCCCGTACCGTTCGAAGGGGTGGCAGCGGAGCTGGCGCCTAGCCGAAGTAGACACACGAGCGTTCCGTCCCCTACCGTTCGAAGGGGGGCAGCGGAGCTGGCATCTAGTCGAAGTAGACGCGCGAGCGCTCCGTCCCCTACCGTTCGAAAGGGTGGCAGCGGAGCTGGCGCCTAGTCGAGGTAGACGCGCGAGCGCCATGCGTGCGGAGGCGGACCTCGACGCTACGTCTTATTTAGAGTCTGTGGACTGCGCGTGGAGGCGAGCCTCCGCGCGTTGCGGGCGGCGAGGTGCGTGCGAAGGCGGACCTCAACGCCACGTCTTATTTATACTCCGTAGAGTGCGTGCGGAGGCGGACCTCGATCCTACGTCTTATTTAGGTCTGTGGACTGCCCGTGGAGGCGTGCCTCCGCGCGTTGCGGGCGGCGAGGTGCGTGCGGAGGCGGACCTCAACGCTACGTCTTATTTATACTCCGTAGAGTGCGTGCGGAGGCGGACCTCGAGGCTACGTCTTATTTAGAGTCCGTGGACTGCGCGCGGAGGCGAGCCTCCACGCGTTGCGGGCGGTGAGGTGCGTGCGGAGGCGGACCTCAACGCTACGTCTTATTTATACTCCGTAGAGTGCGTGCGGAGGCGGAACACGACGCTACGTCTTATTTAGAGTCCGTGGACTGCGCGCGGAGGCGAGGTGCGTGCGGAGCCGGACCTCAACGCTAAGTCTTATTTATACTCCGTAGAGTGCGTGCGGAGGCGGACCTTGAGGCTACGTCTTATTTAGAGTCCGTGGACTACGCGCGGAGGTGCGTGCGGAGGTGGACCTCAATGCCACGTCTTATTTATACTTCGTAGAGTGCGTGCAAAGGCGTCCCCCCGCTCGTCTTTGTTTATACTCATACCCGTGTCATTGACGGAGAGTGCGCGCGCGAACGCGTGTCTTTGTTTATACTCATACCCGTGTTACTGACAGAGAGTGCGCGCGCGAACGCGTGTCTTTGTTTATACTCATACTCGTGTCACCGACAGAGTGTGCCCGCGTGAACGCGTGTCTTTGTTTATACTCATACCCGTGTCACAGACGGAGAGTGCGCGCGCGAACTCCCGTTTGCGCGGGTAAGCAAGTACAAGGGGTGGGGGTACTGACCACTAACCGCTTAAAGACGGGCGGCCGCCGCCAGACTGGCGACGCGGTGGTTCACAGTGCGAGCCTCTGGTGCTGGAGCGGTCCATGCTGGAGCCTGGCGAGGCTCGTCCCGAAGCCATCGAGGAACGTGGCGCCTCTACGCCCAGCTTAAGCGTAATACCACTACAGCTTGTCTGCGTTCCATGTGTGGCGAAACGCTTGTCCTTCCAGTGTGGCGAGGCGGTATGCTCCCTTCTGAAGGGCCTCCGCGACAATGTACGGGCCCTCCAATTTGGATTCCAGCTTACCAACGGTTTCCGCGTGGAGTGCCATCTTGAGGACGAGGTCGCCCGGCCGGAACTCTCGCGGGTATACAGAACGGCCGCGAGCGCGACTTCGCATACTTCATGACGTGCTGGGTCGCACTTACACGGTCTCCATCGAGGAGGTCCAGGGACAACTGGAGCTCTTCTTCTGGTGCTTGGACGAGGGCCCTTCTCGAGCCTGCTTTTATTTCCTCAGGCGTTACCACCTCGTCGCCGAAGAGGAGCTTGAATGGCGTGAACCCCGTCGGACGCGTCACCGTTGTGCGGAGGGACCAGATGACGCTGTGGAGCTCGCCCGACCACTTCCCATTTGGTAGCCTGACAAGGCGCTTCTTGATCGCGGCGGAGATAGTACTGTTCGCCCGCTCCACTGCACCGTTGGACTGTGGGTGTCCAACCGAGGCGAACCAGAGTGTGATGCCCATGTTGTCGCAGAATTCTTTGAACGGGGCTGCGTCGAATTGCAGACCGTTGTCGACGGTGATCTCCCTGGGCACGCCGAATTGGCATATGATTTTCTGCCAGAGGAAGCGTTGCATAGCTGCCGAGGTAATCTTGGCCAGGGCTACCACCTCCGGCCACCTGGAGAAGTACTCCAGAGCGACCACTACGAACCGCAGGTCACCTGGGGCCCTGGGAAGCGGTCCCTCACCGCGCCAGCGGCCATACCGGGGGTATGGGATGGAGGCTTGTCGGGGGCCTGCGGATGGCCCTTCCCATCCATTGGCAACCTTGACAACGGCGCACGAGATCTTGGGCGTCCACGATGGCTGTTGGCAAATAAAAACCCTGTCTGAATGCCTTGCCCACTAGAGATCTTGGTTGAAGATGCGAGCCGCAGAGCCCCGCATGAATTTCTGCGAGGAGGCGCTTTTCTTCTTCGCGCGAGAGGCATCGCAGGAGCGGTGCGCAAACTCCCTTTTTGTAGAGCACCCCGTCGAGCACTTGGAAAGACCTAGCGTGGTGCTGTAAACGCCGGAGTTCGGTGGGGTCGTCCGGTTCCGCGATGCCCTATAGAAAAGCGAAAAGGGGTTCCCGCCAGTCACCCTGCTGGGTGATCTAGTGGACGAGGACCGCATCACGGTTATCCTGCGCGATGGCTACCGCTGGTAGGACCTCGTAAAATGCCCCCAGGAGCCGGGAGCTGCTGACTGGCAGCCTTGGCGAGGGCATCGGCTTGCTCGTTGTCTGCCCGAGGGATGGCCTTCACCGTGACACCCAAAAAGTACCGTTCCTTCGCTCGTACGGCTGCTAGGTACTTAGCTAGCTCCGGGTCCTTGGCCTGATATGACTTGTCCACATGGTCCGCCACTAGCCATGAATCAGTGCGGACAAGAACGCGCCTCGCTCCCATCGCTTTGAGCTTCCCGAGGCCAAAAAGTAACGCCTCGTACTCGGCTGTGTTGTTCGTAGCAGGAAATGCTAAGCGCGCTGAGTACAACAAGCGCTGCCCCTCGGGTGTGGTAATAACTGCGCCAACCCCTGCACCCGCAACGCCGTAAGCCCCGTCGGTGTTGAGCATCCACACCGGGTCTTCGGACTGGAGGACAGGCTGAGCTGGAGGGGTCTATTCCGCGAGGAAGTCCGCCAGAACTTGACACTTGATCGCCGTTCGGGAGGCGTATGTTAGGAAGAATGGAGCAAGCTTGGCCGCCCATTTGCCGATTCGCCCCGTGGACTCCTTATTGTGCAGCATCTCCGCCAGAGGGAACGAGGATGGCACCATTATCGGGTGTGCCAGGAAGTAATGCCGGAGCTTTCTTGAGACCATGACCAGAGCGTAAGAAAGCTTCTCGAGCTCCATATAACGCGTCTTGGCGCCCTGAAGGGCTTCGGAGACAAAGTACATTGGTCGCTGGAGAGCGCCCTCTTCGAGGATGAGGACGGCGCTGACCGCCGTTGTCGAGGCGGCGAGGTAGAGTAGGAGGGGAGCCTCTGGTGCTGGGGCCACCAGAGTGGGAAGGGTTGCGAGGTGTTTCTTGAGGTCGTCGAAGGCCTTTGCACAGTCGTCGTCCCAATGAAACCCGTCGCAACCGCGGAGGGTCTTGGAAAATGGCAAGCCCCGCTCCGCTGCCCTGGAGAGGAAACGATTCAGGGCCGCCATGCGGCCGGCCAGCCTCTGGACCTCCCTCGTCGTCTTGGGTGGTTCCATGCCCAAGATGGCGTCGACCTTATCTGGGTTCGCTTGAATGCCTCGCCCGGACACGAGGAAGCCCAAGAGCTTGCCCGCCTGCAGGCCGAAAACACACTTGTCCGGGTTGAGCTTGATGCCCACCTTCCTGAGGTTGTCGAAGGTCTCCTGAAGATCCCAACCGTGGAAGGCGAGCTGCTTGGTTTTTACTACCACGTCATCCACGTAGGCCTCCACGTTCCTCCCTAGCTGGGCGGCTAGGGCCAGCGCGACGAGGCGGGTGAAGGTTGCGCCTGCGTTCTTCAAGCCGAAGGGCATCCTGATGAAGCAGAAGGTCCCAACCGGCGTAATGAAGCTGGTTTTATCTTCATCGTCCTTGGCCATGTAGACCTGATGGTAGCCGGAGTAGGCGTCCAAGAAGCTCATGAGCTCGCACCCTGCGGTGGCGTCGACCAGTTGATCTATGCGCGGCAGAGGGTAGTCGTCCTTCGGGCATGCCTTGTTGCGGGTGGTAAAGTCGATGCACATACGCCAGGCGCCGCTGGCCTTTTTGACCAACACTGGATTGGCGAGCCAGTCCGGATGTTGGACCTCGTGGATAACCCCCGCCCGAAGGAGCTTCGCCACCTCCACCTTGGCCGCTTGCTGCCGGTCCATGGACATACGGCGAATTTTTGCTTGACTGGCTTGGCGTCAGGGCGGATCGCCAGGTTATATTCGATGAGGGCGCGGTCCACACCTTTGATATCCTCCGGGGACCATGCGAAGACATCTATGTTGGCCCGAAGAACTCGGAGCAAGTCTTGCTCTACGTTCGGAGGGAGGCCTTCGCCTATGGATACGAACTGCCCCTCCGCCTGGAGAGGCACTCTCTTAACTCCGCCCTTAGGATGGGGCTTAGGTGTCCACGCTGGGGCGGATGGCGTGTCCGCCTGGTACTTGTCGGCATGCTCCTAGCCATATCCTGATCGCCGAAGAGGTGATGACGCCCCGCCGGCCCGGGAGCTTCATACGTAGGAAGGCGTAGTGTGGGACCGCCTCGAAGGAGTTGATGGCAGGCCGGCCCAGTATGGCATTATATGAATACGGGACGTCCACGACGTCGAAGACGATGTCTTCAGTCCTGGCGTTGTCGGCCTGGCACAAGGAGACTTGGAGGCGTACCTGACCCAAAGCCTTCAGTGGCTAGCCTCCGAGGCCCTGGAGGGGGGCTTCCGATGCTTTTAATAGACTCCGAGGTATCCCCATGCGATCAAGGGCCTCCGCGAATAAGATGTTTGCGGAGCTCCCTCCGTCAATGAGGACACGCCTGACATCGCAGCCTGCGATGTCGGCCTGGATGACCAAGGGATCTTGGTGGGGGAACTCCACGCCCTGGGCATCGGCTGACGTAAAGGTGATGCTGCGATGCGACGTCCTAGAGGTAGTTGTGCTGGGGAAGTGCTCGATGAAGAGCCTCCAGTGATGACGTTAACACCACGGCACTGGGTCTCTCCCGGGGGCCCAGCGCACGAGGGACTGCCTTGCGTACGCTGTACGTGGGCTACTGCGGGGGTCAGCGCCTCCGAGGCCCGTGTGTGGGCCATCGCTTGCCGCAACGCCGCGAGTTTGGTGCATGCCCGCGTGAAATGGCCCCCGTAGCCATGCACCTCACACCATCTGCCGTATTCTAGGATTTCCTGCTTCGCGCGCGGCTTTTCATCGCGGCTTCCTTCACGTTCCTCTTTGGAGCGCGGGGTTAAAGCGGTTTCCCGGGGAATGCCTTGCGCGGCTAGGACGCGGTGAGCCTTTTGGGGTCTTCGTCGGTTACGCCGGGGCTTGCGCCTGTCGTTTGGCAGGTTTTGGTGCACCCCGGCGTCGACGCGCTCATGAGTGTCACGCACGGACGCTTGCTTGTGTCTTGTCTTCGGGTTGTCTCTTATGCTTCTCCTTTGCGGCGACAGCTCCGCCTGACCGGCATCGGAGCTGTCGTTGTTGCGTCTCCGCGCATCCTCCTCGGCCCGGGCGTACGCTTCCATTTTGTCAAGAGCTTTGCCACCGACTTGAGTGGCTTCCGCGCATTATACTCAGCGAGCGGTCCCGGGCGGAGACCTTGTACCACTGCATTGATGACAGTTGTCTCGTTAACGTCCCTGACTTGGTAGCGTACCTTGGCGAAGCGATTGAAGTAACTCCGGAGCCCCTCCTCGGGTTTTTGCTTGACTGCGAAGAGCTGGTCCGCATCGACACTAGGGGTGGATATCGAGCCAACTGCTCGTCTTATCGAGCTTTTTCTAAAATTGGCATATTTTGATTTAATATCATTTTACGGATAATTTAAAAGTATTTTTAGAAACGAGCTAACGAGCCGAGCCGAGCCGAGCTTGAGAAAAATTCAAATTCATTTGAAATCAACTCATTTTAATGTTTAACCAATTAACAAGTATAATTGAAGCAATTTTGAACCGAGCCAACGAGCCCACTAACGAGCTTTTTTTCCACCCCTAATCGACACGCTCGACGCGGTTTCCCTGGAAGTTGTTATAGAGTCAATCGTGGATCTGCTCCCACGCGTAGATGGACTGCGGCTCGATGGTGAAGAACCACGAGAGCGCCACCCCTTGTAGTGCGAGGGGGAGTCCCTTGGCCTTCATGGTGTCGTCTCCGCCAGCGGCTTCGATGGCGGTTTCGTACACGCGTACGAATTCTCACGGGTCCGTGTCACCTTTATACGCCTCGATGACACTCGGGAACCTGAAATCCTCGGGCCATGCCGCCTGCTGTAGGCCCGTAGAGAGTGGGGACTTCGGGTCCACGCGTCGTAGTAGGGCGCGACCGGGCGTAGGGGCGTCATGGCCATCCGCCCTCTCCAGAGTGGGCTCTACTGCGGTTGCTGGTGGGATCTGCTGACCCCAAGTTTCCTGCATACCTTGCACGGCTCCGCGAAGATCCGCCAACTCCCGTCGGAGCATGCCAAAGGCCGTCAGCAGGGCGCTGTCTCCCATGGGCATGACCGAGGCCGCTGGCGCATCTGGGCTGCCTGCCGTGGCGGCGGTGGTGGGGTCAAGTGTCTGGGTGGTGATGGCAGGATCGGGCGTTGCGCTCGGAACACCGGTGCTCGCGACCGTCGTGCTCGCGCTGCTGCCCGCGCCTGCCGCTGCCCCGATATTGACACGAAATCCCATCGCTCCCGCCTTCTTCTTCTTTGCCGCCGATGACGAAGCTTTCTTTGGTGCCATCCTCCTTCAGATTTGGAGGCTTATCCTTGTCCTCCCCACGGACGGCGCCAACTGTCGTGGCTACTGACCAGACAGA